>CAKXYN010000262.1:0-600000 GCA_935064755.1 Tragelaphus eurycerus | reverse complement strand
CATGGCATTGCCTGTGTAACCACTGGATCGCTCCCCCTACCCAGCAATGTCAACTCCAGAGATAACCATTAAATTACTTAGCACCCATTATCATGTATCTTCCAGAAGTTCTGAAATGAAGAACTGCCAGATTCAAGAAGCAACTCCTGAGATTATGACTGCCAAATCAGGGAATCTCAGCATTTGACAAAATCAAACCTAGAAGGATGATTCAGAATGTTTGTCATTTGTACTTCACCTGGAATTCTTTCGGCAGCCTTCTCTGAAATTTGTGTTCTATGAAGCAGGAGCAGAATTTATCTTGTTCACTAACATATCTTCAGAACCTAGTATAGAGCCAGGAATGGAAAAGTAGTTAATAATGTCCATTTTGATTTGTAATACCATAGTGTCTAGCCCTGGTACTCAACAAAAGTGAGACGAATTTCTGTCTTTTGGTATGTCTGTGTGTGTGTGCGTGCCTGCTCAGTCATGTCTGATTCTTTGTGACCCCATGGACTGTAGCCTGCCAGGCTCCTCTGTTCATGGGATGCTTCAGGCAAGAATACTGGAGTGGATTGCCATACCCTCCTCCAGTGGATCTTCCCAACCCAGGGATTGAACCCAGGTCTCCTACATTGCAGGCAGATTCTTTACCATCTGAGCCACCAGGGAAGCCCAAGAATACTGGAGTGGGTAGCCTATCACTTCTCCAGGGGATCTTCCTGACCCAGGAATTGAACCAGGGTCTCCTCCATTGCAGGCAGATTCTTTACCAGGGAAGCCCTTATAAAGTCTGGATAAGAGTAAATGATACCTAAATGTTAAATATAAACAAGCCGTTGTCTTTGAGAGAAAGAAGACAAGGATGTTGCTGTGTATCTTAGAGTCCAAGGTCTCCTGCTACTGCTGCTGCTGCAAGTCGCTTCAGTCGTGTCCAACACTGTGCGACCCCATAGATGGCAGCCCACCAGGCTCCCCCATCTCTGGGATTCTCCAGGCAAGAACACTGGAGTGGGTTGCCATTTTCTTCTCCAATGCATGAAAGTGAAAAGTGAAAGTGAAGTCACTCAGTCGTGTCCAACTCTTAGCGACCCCGTGGACTGCAGCCTATCAGGCTCCTCCATCCCTGGGATTTTCCAGGCAAGAGTACTATTCTGTTGCAAATATTCTGTATTTCTTTAGAAAATACAAAAATCAAGTGTTATCTACTTGGGATATAAGGAAGATGAGTTATTGATTTAAGTCTAGCATCTGGCATAGAGCTAAACCTCTCCTGCCCAAAGAGACATCTGAAATGGAGCCCACAGTTGATTGCTTTTTGATGATTCAGTGTTCACTCTGTTTCCAAAATCTGGGGGAATATCCATTAGAATTTGGCAAAAAGACTCTTGCTCTCTAATCAGCAGTACAAGCCCTGAGTTTTCCTCAGAAGCTGGAGGGGAGGACTGGTTTTCAAGCAATGTAATTGCCAATCAGACAAGACAGAGCTTGCTCCTTTTGTTTGATTTTTGAGTTAAATGATTTTGCCTGGTCCTGGGAGGGAACTGACAGCTCAGTGTGTCATCCACCCTCTACAGATCACTGTTTCTGGTGACTAAAGGAACTATAAGCACATCCATAATCTGCATTTAATCAGGCAACATACTGCTTCCAGATTCATTTGAGTCCTAAAGCAGAGCCCTCTTCAGAAGATTGCAGGGAACTAATTTTCCTACCATCATGAAGAAGAAAGTGCTGTGTGACTTTAGTTATTTCTGTTTATTTATTTGGCCTCACTGTGTGTTGTGTGTGATTGTTTCCAGACCAGGAATCAAACCCACGCTGTCTGTACTGGAAGCACAGAGTCTTAGCCACTGGATGACTGGAAAAGTCCTGTTTTTTTCTTATAAGGCAGATACCTTACCAAAGCTGATCCCAAAGGGATACAAATGAAAAAGGAAATGGGTAGAAAATTAAAATAATTGGGAGTCCAAGGACAAAGGTAGACTCTATAGACTCAAGTGGTGGGATCAGTAAGAGGCAGAGCTGGAGGTGGGATGAAGGGATGTGTGCCCAAGGACCCTCTGATCTACGTGCTAGCTGGAAAATACCCGAGTTCCCACTTGGCATGGTTGTCTTGCTTGACTGACTGCTTTCATTCAAACATTCCATCCATCTGGCTAGATCTGATACTGTTTGGTATCACTGTCCTGCTTGATGTTATGAGTTTAGCTGAATTCAGATTCAAAGAGTAGTTTATAATGAAAGCCTTTATCTCAAATTTGAGGGAAATCTGTCTGATGGGAATGACATCTCCACCTAGGTTTCTAAATTCCATCCATTTCTCCTCTTGATGCTCATCTAGATTATCTTGGCAGACTAAGTACCAAGTCTTTACATCTGGCAGATCTCAAAGGCGATTCAAAATGGGCACCTGCCTTTGGTTTATGGACCCTCCCAAGAGGCATGAAGCTCACCTTGCAGACTGATGCCTGATACATGAAGCTTGAACAAACTCCTTTTGTCCTTTACCAGCATCCTGACTGATCACAAGATGGGACTGTCTAATCAGATTCACAGGAATCAGAGATCTTACCCAGGGGCTTCCCAGGTGGCACTAGGGGTAAAGAACCTGCCTGCCAATGCAGGAGACATAAGAGGTGTGGATTTGATCCCTGGGTTGGGAAGATCCCCTGGAGAAGTAAGTGGCAACCCACTCCAGTATTCTTGCCTGGAGAATCCTCAGGGACAGAGGAGCATGGTGGGCTACAGTCCATGGGGTCACAGAGTCGGACACAAATAAAGTCACTTAGTACACATGCACACACCCAGAGTCAAGCATTCCTGATAATTTCAAGGAGCTAACAGATCAAGAAGCACAGGGTAATCAGGGACCAGCCTAGGGCTATCAACACAGGTTTTCAGGATGTTTAGTGAAGTCCTGGATTCACTATAGCTCAGGGGAATTCCAGACATGTCTGAGGGATATGTCAGGTCAGATCATGTACAGAAGAGGGCCATTTTAGTCTTGAAACCTCTCCTTTTCATACTCAGTTGGTTACAGAGCTTATATGCCTGTGATAGAGACCTCTGCCCCAGAAATTTACAAAGCCCAGGCTTGATCACCTGGTACCCATGGGTAAACCTTTCCTTAGAGAAGGACTCTTCTACCAGCAATTTAGTTACTTTGCTTGGCAGGAGAGCTGTCATTAGCATCTTTATAGGGAGATTAGACCAAACTACCTTCTTTGTTTTCTGCAGGCATCTCTGTCCCCTTAATGAGGAGAGTGAGTTGCAGACCTGCTGTTTAATCATATCCCCCTAGAGGTAAAGTGGAAAGCCTTGGAAAGTGCCTTTCGCTTGGAAAGCCTGAGGGAGCACTTTTCTGGGGAATCCATGCTGAGAGCAGATGTCACAGAGTCCATTCTTTTCAGCAAAGAAAAGAGCCATGGGACAAGATCTCCCAAAACTGCAGATATTAAAAACAAACTTCTAATTCTTTTCTATTTGAGTTGAGAACACTTCTGCCTGGAGTCTTTTTCCCCCTAATTATGTTCTGCATGCATGCCAGAGTTTGAGTTCCCCAAGTCACCATCACATCTTGTAAAAAGGAAGCAACCGAGCTCCAGAAAATATTGTTGGGCACAAAGGAAAACCACGGCATGGACACAAACTAGAGCAAGTAGCTTCATCGTCTCCCTGGGAGACATTCTAGTTTCACAGAAAGTCTATTGGAAGTAAAATCCACTCATCTTGGGGTGAATGTTTTTGTAAATTTTTTTTTGAAGTATAGTTGATTTACAATGTTGTGTTAATTTCTGGTGTACAGTAAAGTGGTTCAGATGTATATATACATGCACGCACATATATACATGGTGGAAAAGATATAGATTATAACAAGACAGTAGGTCCTTGCTGATTATCTGTTTTACATATAGTTATGTGTATATTTTAATCCCAAACTCCTAATTTAACCCTTCCTCACTTCAATGTTCCCCTTTGGTAACCATAAGTTTGTTTTCTATATCTGTGAGTCTATTTCTGCTTTGTAAATAAGTTCATTTGTACCATTTTTTTAGATTCCACATATAAGTGATATCATATGATATTTGTCTTTGTCTAATTTGCTTCATTTAGTATGATAATCTCTAACTCCATCCATATTGCTACAAATGGCATTATTTAATTCTTTTTATGACTAATATTCCATTATATGTATATATCACGTCTTCTTGATCCATTCACCTGTCAAAGGACATTTAGGTTGCTCCCGTATCTTAGCTTGTAAATAGTTGTAAATAGTGCTGCTGTGAACATTGGGGTTCAAGCATCTTTTCAGATTAGAGTTTTCTCTGGATATATGCTCAGAAGTGGGGCTGCTGGCTCATGCAGCAATTCTATTTTTAGTTTTTCTAAGGAATCTCCTTTCTGTGCTCCATAGTGGTTGTCCAAACTTATATTCCAACCAACAATGTAGGAGGTTCACTTTTCTGATGAGGCTGCTTTGAAGTTGTTGTTCAGTCATTTACTATGTCCAACTCTTTGTGACCCCATGGACTGCAGCACACCAGGCTTCCATCTCCTTCACTCTCTCTCCAAGTTTGTTCAAACTCATGTCCATTGAGTCGGTAATACCATCCAACCATCTCATCCTCTGTCATCCCTTTCTCCTTCTGCCCTCAATCTTTTCCAGAATCAGGTCTTTTCCAATGAGTCAGCTCTTCCCATCAGGTGGCCAAAGTATTGGAGTTTCAGCTTCAGTATCAGTCCTTCCAATGAATATTCAGGGTTGATTTACTTTAGGATTGACTGGTTTGATTTCCTCACTATCCAAGGAACTCTCAAGAGTCTTGTCCAGAACCACAGTTCAAAAGCACCAATTCTTTGGCACTTAGCCTTCTTTAAGGTCCAACTCTCACATCTGTGCATGACTGCTACTTTGAAGTAGGCCATCGTTGATTCCACTTTTCATGTGACTCTGGAATTGAAATGAAATTAGCTGCTACTTGTGAGGATTGGCTGTCTAGTGCCTTGTTTCCAATAGGAGTATAAACAGATTCATTGATTTGCCCAGAGCACAAAATTGTTTACTTTTGGACTCAAAAGTCCAGACTCAAAATATCTTGTCTTTTCTCTGCAAGGCTGAGCCTACAGCCCTGTGATTACTGCCAACATTATGCATAACCAAGCCACTGCTGCTTCTGATGAGTATTTACTATGACAGACAGCATCTTAAGCCCTTCACATAAGTGACCTCGTTCTAGTCCCAACAATTCTGAAGACAGTGCTTATCTTTACTTTGCAGATGAGATAACTGAGGAACAGAACAAGTAAGTGGCAGATCAGAGATTCTACCCTAGGTCTCTCTAGCTCTAGCCCTGCCTCCTCACCACTGGCTATATCATCTCTCCTTAACTGCTTGCTGCTAAGTCGCTTCAGTTGTGTCCGACTCTGTGCGACCCCAGAGACGGCAGCCCACCAGGCTCCACCGTCCCTGGGATTCTCCAGGCAAGAACACTGGAGTGGGTTGCCATTTCCTTCTCCAATGCATGAAAGTGAAAAGTGAAAGTGAAGTCACTAAGTTGTGTCTGACTCTTCATGACCGCATGGACTGTAGCTACCAGGCTCCTTCATCCATGGGATTTTCCAGGCAAGAGTGCTGGAGTCGGTTGCCATTGCCTTCTCCACCTTAACTGCTTGGAAGCCACCAAACAACTTCTTTGCTTTCATTGATCTTTAACATTTTTTTCCCCAGTGAACAAAGGTGAGCAATTATTGGATTAGCCAAAAAGTTTCTTCTGGTTTCTCTATAAGATGTAACAGAAAAACCCAAATGGATTTTTTCCCCCCAAATCAATATTTTGACAGGGCACAGACACTGAATTTTTTTTTTTTTTTTTCTTCTCCTGGGTTGAGACACAGTTTTGAAGGGTATAAGCCAGCTGTGTCCTCCTTTGCCTGACAAATCAATAAAGCTATTCTTTTGTTTGTTTGTTCTTCTTTTTAAATTTATTATTAATGAGAGGATACTTGCTTTACAACATTGTGTTGGTTTCTGCCACATAACAACATGAATCAGCCGTAGTATGCCTATGTCTCTTCCCTCTTGAACCTCCCTCCCACCTCCTACCCCATCTGACCCCTCTAGGTTGTCACAGGGCACCAAATTCGAGCTCCCTGCATCATATACCAAATTTCCACTGGCTGTTTAATTTTACATATAGTAATGTATATGTTTCAATGCTACTCTCTCATCTGCCTTTTTCTTTTTTTTGCCTGAACACAGACACTGAATTTAGAATGGTCTTCAGGATTGAGCGTTTGCAGGTTTTCCCATCTACCTAGATAGATGCGTGTTTTACATTGTTTTCACCCGACATTCTTTCCTTTCCTTTTTCTAATGTATTCTATACAGTATGTTTAGTACAGAAATAAATTGAGTTGACAAAAAAAATGGTTCATGTTTTTCCATATGATGTAACAGGAAAAGCCAAATGAACTTTTTGGCCACTGCTGTAGTATTTCTGGTCTTCCCTGGTGTCTCAGACAGTAAAGAATCTACCTGCAATGAGGAAGACCTAGGTTTGATTCCTGGGTCAGGAAGATCATCTAGAGAAGGAAATGGCAACCCATTCCAGTATTCTTGCCTGGGAAATCCCATGGACAGAGGAACCTAATGAGCTAAAGACCATGAGGTGGCAAAGAGTCGAACATGACTGAGTGACTAACATGTAGGCAAATTAGGCATAATATTTCTATTTATAAATATATGATATATTTATGCTTCTACATGTATGCATACAGATACATATGTATATGAGTGTATGCACAGTTGTTGTTCTGCAGCTCAGTCATGTCTGACTCTTTGAGACCGCATGGACTGCAGCCCACCAGGCTTCCCTCTCCTTCACTATCTCCTGGAGTTTGCTCAAACCCCTGTCCTTTGAGTTGATGATGCCATCCAACCATCTCATGCTCTGTCACCCCATTCGCCTCAATCTTCTCCTGCATCAGGGTCTAGGGTTAGGGTTAGGGTTAGTTTTTCGCATCAGGTGGCCAAAGTATTGAAGCTTGAGCTTCAGCATCAGTCCTTCCAATGAATATTAAGGGTTGATTTCCTTTAAATTGACTGGTTTGATCTCCCTGCTCTCCAAGGTATTCTCAAGAGTCTTCTCCAGTACCACAGTTTGAAAGCATCAATTCTTCGCTGCTCAGCCTTCATCCAACTCTCACATTTGTAGGTGTATATGTGTATGCATGTATATATATGTGTGTATATATATATATATATATCCTTTGCTACACTAGCTCTAATGTGGCTTTTTTCTCAGGTGATGAGGACTTGAAAAGGGAGCTTGCTGCCATCTTTTCACTAATTTCTCCCTCTAAACAGAGATCTTCTAGAAACCTGCTGTGGAAACATGTGCTTACTTTTTTCTTCATTTCCAAGGACAGAGAATGCCTGTGATGTCCCAACATGTCCCAATCTGGACTCTACTTCTAGGTAATCCAGTGATAACAATGAAGAACTTAGTTGAACTACTGGAAAGTGAAAAGCCAGTATTTCATTAACCAGAACACAGTGGACTCACAGAGAAAATAATCATGCCGTTCTCAAAATAGTTAATGCTTAAAGATGGAGATGAGTTCAGACCCTTGCTTCATCCAACATCAGTTTGACCCATGGACTGGCATGTCTGTTATACCAAGCATTTCTGATACCCAGATCCCTATCTTACCCTTACACTTTCTTCAAAGTCATATGAAATGCTGTAACTTTCCATTTCTGAGTTACGTAATTTCACAAGAACAGCACAATGTTAGATCAGCATCTGATATTGATGACTTATGGTTCTTCACAAACAAATGCTGATAAAGCATGTACTATGTACCAGGCATGAAGTTTTAAAACATGGATAAAATACAATGTCAGCCTTTGAGAACCTCGTAGCTTAGAAATTGAAATATCTTAGGCTTGTAATGAGACTTCTTCTGAGGCTTAACCTCTTTCCTATGTTAAAAATGCAGTCATTTTCAGGGAATTCAGGATGTGTTGCCTATTTGGGTAGTCTGAGTTGGAACAGTAGAAATCCAGGCCCATGGGTTAGGACACGGCTTGCACAGAACACTGGGACAGTGGCTCTTGGTGCTCTGTTTTCTTCCTCCCCACAACTCAGGTTGTGCTCCTGGGCCAGTCACTGGACCCTCTAAGCCTTTACCTCCTCATGCACAATGGGGAGAATCCCTGATCCATTCTCCTCATGCTATCATTCTGGGGTCAAATAAGAAAAATCACACAGAGACCTCCCTGGTGGTCCAGTGATATGACTTCACCTTCCAGTGCAGAGTGTGTGAGTTCCATCCTTGGTCAGGGAGCTGAGATCCCACATGTCTTGTGACTGAAAACCCTAACATTAAAAATGGTCCACATCAAGAAAGAAAATCTTAACAACAACAATACACACAGACATATAAAACCATTTTTGAAGACTGCATCAGGTATCTGTAAGCACTATGAAGGCTGGTTTTTTAATTATTTTTCTGTTTTGCTCACTGTTGCATTCCTAGCATCTAAAATAATGCTGGAATCATGCTAGATGCATGATGCAGATTTACTGAATAAATGCATTCCATTATAAAAGAGCTTGCCTTGTCACTATAAACTGTTCAAAATTATGGTAATTGATTCTTTTCTATATTGCAAAAGGAAAAACTCATTTTATGCAACTTCTAGAGTGACCATATCTCAGGGTGGGAAGAGGTCTTATAGAGCATCCAGCCTAGGCTTGCAGAGTGACTTGAATTCACCTTGAGTCCTTGCTAGGGGCCTGTCCACCCTGCTCCATATCGCAGCCTTCAGATGGAATCTCTCCGGGTCATGCTGCAGAAGTTCCCCTTACTTGCCAGAAACCTGCCTCCACCTGCAGCCACCCAACTCTCCACCTCCACCTCCCCCAACTCTTCCCCTTTTACTTGGTAATGTTATATTATCATCCTTCCCTGCTCTCAGTTTTCTCATATCCAGGCTAAGTTGAGTAATTTCTCATCAATGAACTTAAGGTACTTCATAACGACATTTCTTATTAATAAAATAACTACATATACACAATGGAGTATTACTCAGCCATTAAAAAGAATACATTTGAATCAGTTCTAATGAGGTGGATGAAACTGGAGCCTATTATAGAGAGTGAAGTAAGCCAGAAAGAAAAACACCAATACAGTATACTAACACATATATGTGGAATTTAGAAAGATGGTAACAATAACCCTGTATACAAGACAGCAAAAGAGACACTGATGTATAGAACAGTCTTTTGGACTCTGTGAGAGAGGGAGAGGGTGGGATGATTTGGGAGAATGGCATTGAAACATGTATAATATCATATATGAAATAAGTCGCCAGTCCAGGTTCGATGCACGATATTGGATGCTTGGGGCTGGTGCACTGGGACGACCCAGAAGGATGGTATGGGGAGGGGAGGAGGGTTCAGGATGGGGAACACATGTATGCCTGTGGCGATTCATTCTGATATATGGCAAAACCAATACAATATTGTAAAGTTAAAAAATAAAATAAAATTAAAAAATAAATAAATAAAAATGCTTAAAAAATTAAAATAACTAGACACAAAATAAAAACTCTTACTGGTACATTCTGCTCTTACCTACCCACTGCTGCTAAGTTGCTGCTAAGTCGCTTCAGTCGTGTCCGACCCTGTGCGACCCCATAGCTGGCAGCCCCCAGGCTCCCCCGTCCCTGTCCCTGAGATTTTCCAGGCAAGAACACTGAAGTGGGTTGCCATTTCCCAGGCTCTTCCAAAGGTGGATGTTGCTGGCGCCACCTATTGGCAGACATTTGAAAAATGTCTGCAAATGTAAAATACTCAATACATTTGTAGTTCCAGTACAGACAGAAAAATTGCTGTGAATTTTGTCATCTGCTTTTATATAAGATAAACACAAATATCATTACAGCAAAACTTAGAAAAAGATCAGAATCTACCAAACTATGAGTAATGAGTTGAATTATGGTACCTACTCAATGAAATATTGTAGCTATTAAAAGTGATGGTCCTAAAGATTATATAATAAAATATAAAATGCCTAAAATATAACGGGGTTAAGTGAAAAAAAATATACAAATTTGTAAAGACCATATGATTACTACTTATACATAATTGTAAACAGCCATGTTTCACTACAGTCTAAAAATAAGTGCAAAATGCCGTCATTGGTAGTTTTATGGCAGTGAACTTACACATGGTTTTCTTTTTTGTCTCTCTATAAAGTACTTCATAAAGTACTAGTGCTACTTTTAAAATCATAAAAATTTAAATGTTTTTACATATCTTTCAATAGCTCTCTCTCACATTTTAGACAAAACACACATACCCAGATGTATATACATTCATGTACCACTTCTTTATTATTCATCTTCTTCACCTTGAGTCAGTTTCTTATAAAATGTGGACGTGCATCTTGGTGGAGCCAGAAATATTAAGAAAAGTTTTACTGATCATTTGAGGAGAGGCAGAAGTATGCTGAATGCTTTCAGTGCACAGGGGCATATAGCATCTGCCTATCCTTGTTAAGCATCAGTTTCCACATCTATAAAATGGGGCTGAGAACAACAGTAGCAGCTATTTCATAGGATGATTGTGAGGTTGGAAAGTGATGTCTCCAAAGCAACTGGCATGGCATGGAGTAAGTGCCCTGAGTATTATTGGATTCTCTTCTGTGGTGGTGGTTTAGTCGCTAAGTTGTATCCAATTCTTGAGACTCCATGGACTGTAACCCGCCAGGCTCCTCTGTCTGTGGGATTCTCCAGGCAAGAATACTGGAGTGGGTTGCTATTTCCTTCTATTCTGAGATCATTGTAAAATTACAATGGATTGAAATTGTGTGTCTCTCTCTCTGTGTAAGTGTGGATTGTCAAGGAAGGCTAGAGAGGAATGGGACCAAGGGTGATAGGAATGTGACTGAGAGTTAGAGGCAGCCTCCCACAGAAAGTTCACCCAGGGCCAGACTATCTGAAATTCCTGGGGGATAAGGGAGGAGCATAGAGAGCATGAACAGAGTGGCCAGGTACTGGGCCAGCAGCGCTTGTGAGTTTGCAGGAATTCAGTGAAGGCTGAGAGTAGTGGGCTCCCATTTGAGCGTTGGCATTTTGGGGTACTGCTTCTGGGTCAGTAAATGTTCTCTGCCAGCAGGGATACACTGGCTTCGTCATGCATGAACCGAAACGAGATAAGGAGATCCTTCCTGTAAAGATGGTGAGTGTAAAATTCTCCTGAGGCCAAAGGACCAGGAACAAAATGGTGGAAGGAAGGTGGGTTCCCTGGGAAGATGAAGCCACGCGGGGCTGCAAGACCTCTTCTTGTTCTCACCGGTAAAGTTGCTATGCAAGTAGGCAGCATGCAGACAGAGAAAGCCATGCACATTTAAGGGCCACCCACGTGGCCATAGCTTCCAGTATCATAGCCAGAGTCAGTATGCTTTTCCACTTTGGAATAATTCCTGCATGTGATGCAATTTAAGGAAAAACAAGGAGCAAGTAGCCAGGATGAGCCCAATCTCTCTTTCTTATTTGCTGTCAGATTGGATCAGCCCAGAGTCAACAGACTGAATCTTCCTCATTATTGTGTGATAGTAAATGAATGAGCAGCCACCAGAAATTCACTCCCAAACAGTATGATTTGGAAAAAAAGAAATATGTGAGCATCAGAGCCTCTAGCTGCAAGATATCAACACAAGGCTATAGTTTTTCCCTGGGCCACTATCTCTCTCTCCCTGGCAGTGTAAAATGTATTCTAGTTGACATTTCAGAGCGGCTGGAAGCTCCATTGTCTTGACTGAATGCCAGACATGAGCTAAAATGCATTAACTGTTTTGTCTGCCTGGTGCCATTTCTGTGGGTGGACATCTTGTGTCATTCTGCTGGAAGAATAACAGGATTAACAGAAAGAGGAGAGCTCCAGACAAAAGCTCAAGTCTCAGAAGGAAAGGAATGGGGTGGATATACCCAGGAGGGAGCCTGGGTGTGCATATGTGTGCAGATGGTGTTCCCTGGCCTGTGTCTGCTCCATGCAATAAAAGGGCACAGTTGGCAAGAGAGAGCAGTTTACGTATTCTCAGAAACAACTGTGCTAATTTGAAAAGAGCAACAGGATAACCAAGACAAGGCAGTGAAATCCAAGTCAGGCAAAAAGGAAGGAAAGGTGACAATTCTCAAATCACCTAAGAAATCGGTGGAGCACACCTACCATGGCTGATTTGGGAGAGATCCTCTATTACAACATGGCCAGCTACAGACTCAGAGAATGCAATGGCAACCCACTCCAATTCTCTTGCCTGGAAAATCCCATGGATGGAAGAGCCTTGTAGGCTGCAGTCCATGGGTTCGCGAAGAGTTGGACACAACTGAGCAACTTCACTTTCACTTTTCACTTTCATGCATTGGAGAAGGCAATGGCAACCCACTCCAGTGTTCTTGCCTGGAGAATCCCAGGGATGGCGGAGCCTGGTGGGCTGCTGTCTACGGGGTCGCACAGAGTCGGACACGACTGAAATAACTTAGCAGCAGCAGCTACAGACTGTGCTCTTCATGTTGTAGGTTTCTGAACATTCACTCTCCTATTTATTTTTGGAAACTTAATTGAACAACTGTATGGAGGCAAATTGTACTTTCTGCTCCTTTGGATAACTTTGCATAGTGGAGTGTGTGTGTGTTTATGTATGTGTGATTTTGCCTTCGATTGGTTTTTTTTTTTTTTTTTAAACCATGGGTTACATTTTCTTTTTTTTTTTCTTAAATAGAAGAGTTTCTTATATTTTGCAATGAAGCAGAGTTGGCAAACAAATTATGGCTAGAAACAAATGACAAATTTTATACCATCTTTCTGATTAAAGTATCAACTATTTGGAAAATATAGAATGTTTTTATGAGATTATCTTTTCACTAACAGGATTAATGCTGTTGTATTATACACTTTGACCTCTGAAAACAGTGTCGATATTTCATTCCCATCCCTTTCCTTCAGTTGTTTGTTGCATCATTACTGAATTCACTCAATCTCTGCCAAGTTTCCCTCTCCTAGACACAGTAGCTATTAGGGATGTGTCCTTCTCTGAGAGAAGTCTGGATTTTTACTGCTTCCTGCTGGCCCATTGGCATGGATCCTGGCCAACCAGAAGATAAATGGAGCTGTCCCAAGTCTTGAGCCAACACTGAGCCCTGCCTGGAAGCCGCCCACCAGCCATGGCCAGGGATACCTGAGTCCCTTCTTTATATTCCCCTTCCTTTTCCCTATCCCCTCTCCAAAGTCACTCCTCTGCAGTGATTTACCAAATGCCTCCAGGTTTTGCCCCCAGCTCATTCTGCTTCCAAATATTTCCTTGTTGCTCAGACACTTGGGAACCTCCTTGCTGTGTTTCATTGTCATTTATCTTTTCCATGAGAAATTTCTTAACCAGATGTAATCATTTTGAACAGAATGGGAGGGAGTCTCTCTTACATGTTCTTATGTATCCATCCTTCCCTTCCCCAAAGTTCCCCATCCCCAGTAGGATTCAGGATAAACCCATGTGCTAACCACTGAATGAACAAATGACTGAATTTCTCAAAGGTAATTCAGATAATGTTTTTTGGTGTGTTTTTTTTTTTAACCTCTGGTTGTTATTTTGATTGATTTTCTTACTCTATTCTCTAATGTCTTATTTCATCAACGATTTTCTCTCTCAACTCTGCCTTCAACTTCTTTCTTCCTTCTGGGTCCTGGCTGTCAATCAATAAACAGGTTTGTCTCTTTCATTGAAAACAGAATAAAGACAAAACACAGGCAACTCTTCCCTTAACTCTGTGTCCCATTCATTTGTGGAACATGTGTTACTGGACCTCCTATGTGTATGGATGTGAGAGCTGGACTGTGAAGAAGGCTGAGCGCCGAAGAATTGATGCTTTTGAACTGTGGTGTTGGAGAAGACTCTTGAGAGTCCCTTGGACTGCAAGAAGATCCAACCAGTCCATTCTGAAGGAGATCAGCCCTGGGATTTCTTTGGAAGGAATGATGCTAAAGCTGAAACTCCAGTATTTTGGCCACCTCATGCGAAGAGTTGACTCATTAGAGAAGACTCTGATGCTGGGAGGGATTGAGGGCAGGAGGAGAAGGGGACGACAGAGGATGAGTATGGCTGGATGGCATCACTGACTCGATGGATGCGAGTCTGGGTGACCTCCGGAAGCTGGTGATGGACAGGGAGGCCTGGCGTGCTGCGGTTCATGGGGTCGCAAAGAGTCGGACACGACTGAGCGACTGATCTGATCTGATCTATGTGTCAGTATTGCTGCCAGCGCCAGATGGAGACAGAACAGCTGCTGCTCTCGTGGAGCCGTGAGGGGATGCAGATAATAAATGCACCAACACACGAAGCTCTAGCTGCAGCTCTATTATTCAAAGTGAGGCCATTAGGTGTCTTTGTCAGAAGACTTTCCCATCAGCCCTTCCTGCAGGCTGACATGCCTTGGTGACAGAGTGTGGGCTGGCTTTTAGTCTCCTGTCCCTTGGGTCTTCATAGGCCTGCACCAAGGTCCTGAGCAGTCCCACCATCCCTCCCCTACTCCCCCCTCCCCTCCTCCCGCCTCCCCTCCTCCCGCCTCCCCTCCTCCACCCTTCCCCTCCTCCACCCCTCCCTTTCTCCACCCCCCAGCCTCCTTAGAAGGGTAGGCTGCAATTGCAGCCCTTACTCCTGATCCAGCAGCAACCTGGCCTCAATTCCCACCACATGACCTTCATGCAAAGATCAATGGTCTTCAGTTCTTAGTCCCATGACCTTGAGCCTTAGACCCTAGTGCTCATTTGTCCATTAGGGGTCACCTTCCTCCTCTCATCCACCCCTGCTTTCTCTAGTTGCTTTTTCTCTGTCTTCTTCCCTTCCCCCACTCCTTCCTTTCTAGCTTCCAATACCGGCCCTCTGGTGTTTTCATTTCACATTCCCAGGGAGCAGTCTCACCCCTTCTCATGGCTTTCACCTCACCTCTCTGCTGATGAATCCCTAGTTGTCTTCAGATCATTGTTCCCATATTTCCAAGTTCTGGCATCATGGGCATGTGGCCAGCATGGGGTCTGGAACTCCACACTTCAGAGGGCCTCATTTGAGATTTAATGTTCTGTGGTCACCATATTGAAATTCTTAAAAATTTTATCTTTGAGGTGTGAATCTGTGTTTTGTAAACCTATGAGTCTGCTAGGGCTACCATAACAAAACACCACAGACTAGATGGCTTAAAGAACAAATTTTGTTCTCATAGTTCTGCAGACTGGGATGCCAAGATCAGGGTGCCTCTGGCTTGGTTTCCTCTGAAGAATGAAAGGAGAAGGTCTGTTCCAGGTCACTTTCCTCGGCTTCCAGAGGTCTATCCTCTTGCTGCCTCTTCCCAAGGTGGTCCCTCTATACATGAGTGCCCCTGGTCTCTCTCTGTGTCTTAATCTCTTCTTATAAAGATACCAGTCATCTACCTGCTCCCTTTGTCTTGAGAGCATACGAAGATGCTGAGAGGGTCAGGGTCCAGCCATCCTTGCCCAGGATTGGCAGCACCACTGCATGTTTTGAGGTGATTTTGCAGGGCTCAGCCTTACACCCCTGCTCAGGTATACAGAGCATCCTGGCTGATGTTGCAATCCCTTGGTAAGTTCCCCTTACTGTGGCCTGTGGTCTGTGGATTGGACAGCAGGCCATGGTGAGGGGAACTGATTTCCCCACATCCCAGCCCTTTGAGACTCTAAAGATCACAAAACTCTCCTGCACAAAGTTTTTGTACACAGTCATCCATGATTTTATACATGTTCAGGGGATAATTGACTCCATGGAGCTAGTGTGTGGACCATCTGCAGTTTGGCTTTGCTTACCTTTCAACTCCATCTCAGTACCTCCTTCACTATGCTGCAGCCCTCCTGAATTACTGTAGCCCGTCTCTGAATGCACGTTTTCTTGCATGTTTCCGTATTTTTGCATGTGCTCTTCACTCTTCCTACCATATCTCTTCTTTAATATCATCCTATCAAACTATGATGTGTCCTCCAAAATTAAAATTACATTTTATCTCAGTGAATCCCTATTGTCATCACCTAAGGTTCAACAAAGCACTCCTGTAGAGCCTCTATGCATCTCTTTTATAAGATTTCTAACACTAAAGTCTGATTGTTTCCTAATCGGTCTGTCCCTTCTACCAGATTGAAAGCAATTTTGAGGGCAAGACTATGTTTTAACCACCTGTCATTTTCTCAGCACCTGCTGCAGAGCTGAGTACAGTAAATAGAAACATTTGTTGATCACTCAATGTATGAATGCACGTGTGAATACATGACGGAATGAGGAGATGCATAAGTTTGTGGTGAAGGGCATGTACTTTGGAGTCAAACAGCCCTGGGTTTAAATCTCAGCTCTGGCAATGAGCTGAGTTTAAATCTCCTTGGTTTAAATTTCAACTCTAGTCTCATGACCTTGGGGACATTACTTATAAACTTCAGTTTTTCCCACTTCAAAAATGGGGCAAATAGAACTGACTTCAAAGTAAATTGTTGTCAGTTTGTATTGACAGACAACAGCTACGGCTATATATAAGTCCTATCACTAAATTTCTGTGAGCTTGAAAGGTGTTATGGAATGAAGTGACAAAACTAAGGGACAGTGGACAGAGAAAGATAAATACTGTACAATATCACTTATATGTGGAATATAAAAAGTACAACAAACTAGTGAATATATTGAATAGCAAAAAAAGAAACAACTCACAGATACAGAGAACAAAATTGTGGTTACCAGCAAGGAAAGGGAAGGGGAAGGGGCAATACAGGGATAGGGGATTAGGAGGTAAAATCTATTATATATAATCTACAAGGATATATTATACAACATGGGGGATGTAGGCAATGTTTTATAATAACTATAAATGGAGTATAATATTTAAATATTGTGAATCAGTATACAGTTTACCTGTAACTTACATAATCTTGTACATTAAGTATATGTCAATTTAAAAAGGGGAAAATGAAGCTGTATTCTTCTAGATTTATTAACAAAAAACTCATTAACTGTCTGCTGGATACAAGGCACTAAGCTGGCACTTGTGGAGAAATTTAATATAAAACAAGCCTATGGAAGAATAGGAGGAACTGACTTTAGAGTTAAACTCTAAAATGACAGGTGCCATAAAGAGGGATCAGATTTTAGGATAAGAGTTTGTTTGTAGCTGGGGCAGTGAGGAAGGCTTCCTAGAAGAAGTGGCATTTGAGATGGACCTTGAAGAAAAGGAAGAAGATATTGCTGGCACTGGGAGAAGGAAGAATGAAATAGATGCAGCCACGGGGACGCATGAACTATCAATAACCTCAGATACACAGATGACACCACCCTTATGGCGGAAAGCGAAGAAGAACTAAAGAGCTTCTTGATGAAAGTGAAAGAGGAGAGTGAAAAAGTTGGCTTAAAACTAAATATTTAAAAAACTAAGATCATGGCATCTGGTCCCATCACTTCATGGCAAATAGATGGGGAAACAATGGAAACAGTGAGACTTTATTTTCTTGGGCTCCAAAATCACTGCAGATGGTGATTGCAGCCATGAAATTAAGATACTGCTCCTTGGAAGAAAAGCTAAGACCAACCTAGACAGCATGTTAAAAAGTAGAGACATTACTTTGCCAACAAAGGTCCATCTAGTCAAAGCTATGGTTTTTCCAGTAGTCACATATGGATGTGAAAGTTGGACTATAGGAGGGCTGAGCATCAAATAATTGATGCTTTCGAATTGTCTTGTAGCAGACTCTTGAGAGTCCCTTGGACTGCAAGGAGACCAAAGCAGTCAATCCCAAGGGAAATCAATCCTGAATATTCATTGGAAGGACTGCTGTTGAAGCTGAAACTCCAATACTTTGGCCACCTGATGTGAAGAACTGACTCACTGGAAAAGATCCTGATGCTGGGAAAGATTGAAGGCAGGAGGGGAAGGGGACAACAGAGGGATGAGATGGTTGGATGGCATCACTGACTCAATGGACAAGAATTTGAGCAAGCTCCAGGAGTTGGTGATAGACAGGGAAGCCTGGCCTACTGCAGCCCATGGGGTTGCAAAGAATCAGACATGACTGAGTAACTGAACTGAGCTGATGGGGAGGCAGAGATGCGCAGGAGAGAAATGGGAGCTCTGCCATTCCATTGTTGATATTGCTCCCATTGTGGAGGCAGTTTCAGCCTCCAAAACTGAGGGTTTGTGGCCTTTTCCACACTGTAAGATATGCCCTTGTTTTCAGGAGTCTTTGGCCCTCTGCCCAAAAGACGCCACCCAACTCTGACAGCTAAGGCAGAGAAGGGCCTGTTTGCACCATGTCTTCTCAGCAGTAGTCATTCTGAGGCTCCGTGCTCTGATTACATTTGCCGCATCCTGTACCATCAACAGGGTGGTACCGACTCTTCTGCGTGGGTGATGGATTGCTTCCTGGTGACCAGGAATGTGTAACCAATATGGAGAATTACGGAAGGACTAGTGCATCTCATCACAGATGGTCATATTATGCCATTTAGAATTAAACTTCCTATGGCCAATATAGGAATATAACTGGAAGGATGGTTTGCAAAACACTTCATTTTACATGGAGTGATAAAACTAGCTTAAAAAAAAAAAAAAAAAGAATTAACTGTCATTTCCAGGAATCCTTTTCTGGCACCAAGAGATGGAGTTAATCAGAGTCACGATTAACTGCCTGCCTGCTCCTCTCGCTGCATTTACCCCACTGCAATACAGCGCTGGTTCCACCTGGCTTCCAGGGCGCCAGGCCTCCTGAACTTGAAGGCAAGCCCTACCAGGAGGTCATCTCCAATCCTCTGCTTTAATACTGCATCCCTCATCATCAACATTCTCTGTCCTTTTCCTGAGTTATTTCTTCTTTACAACACTTGTCACAATCCAATATAGGACACGTTCTTATTTGTTCTGTTGATTGCCTGTCTTTTCCCTAGAATATAGACCCCAGGGGGTTGCTTTCCATCGCCCGATCAGTGACCGGTGTGGAATAAGGGCTCAATAAGTATTTACTGGATGGCAGGAGGGAATTAGGTCTCTAACTTGAAACCACTCCTGTTTCACTCCCAACTTTGGGGGGCCCTGTCTGGTAGACCGGTGCCTGCAGGCATGAGATCAATTTCAGGTATTAAAGTAGCTCACGATGGAGAGTTCCATCGTAACTGAACCTGAACCCAGTACTGAGGATTTTTCCTAACCCCCTCCTAGACTGCCTCACTCCTAGCTCAGTTTGCGGGCTCTAGTTACCTAAAGTTAGCCAACCAGGCGCACTGCCGAGCCCCGGGAGGGCTAACAATGCTCTCGGGTCCTTTTCCCTTCCTCGCGACAGGCTGTCATCCAGAAGGTGCGTGAGTGCCACCCCCCAACCTAGGGCACAGAGCGTTCGGCAGAGCTAGCTCCTCCAGCGGGGCGCCCTTGAACTAGGTGGGGGTGGGGGTGACGGCCCCACGCCGCCTCCGCCGCAGGTCTGGAGCGCGCGTCCCCGCCGCGCCGCAGAGCCGGGAGCGCCCGGCCGGCCAGACAGCTGAAGACGGCGGCCGCGCTCACACACCTCGCAGGAGCTGGTAACCGCGAGCGGCACGGGACTCTGAGGCCTGGAGGCTCTGGCTCTCACGGACGGTCGGGCTTGCTGAGGTTGCGAGGGGGTGGTTTGAGTGGAAGGGAGTTGGGGGAGAGATCTTCTGCTCGAGGGTGCCCGGGGCAAGAGTGTGGAGGCGTGGAGTGGACCCAAGTACAGAGCCTTCCTGGAAGCGGGTTGCTGTGCGCGTCCTGCCGGAGGGCGTCCGAAAAAGCAAGGAGCGCGGCGCCCGGGGCTGGGGTGGGTTTCCTCCTTTCGCTTGCACTCAGTGATAGGTCATACCTTCTCCCGCCTGAGGGCAGAACTTTCGTTGTTCTGGCGGGCCAGCCCCGATGTCCCCAGCAACCGAGGGAGTCCCCAACCCGGGCGCAGGAGAACCGCCTGTCCTGGCGGAACGTGCTGCCCGAGGCTCCCGGGTGCGCGCCCCTGGCGGTGGGCTCCTGGAATAACGCGGGTTTGACTGTTAATTCATTTTGCTTGTGCCCAGGCGCCTGCCTGCAGGTCATTCTACTGTTTAGAGGGAAATACCGCGTTCGGGTTTTTTGCCCTTTTTTCATCGTTTCTGTGTAATTAATTGAGGAAGACGGAGAGTCGCCTCATAAGAAACTTGTTCGGAGGCTTTGTGGTTTCCGCCGCGGTTTAGATGACACGGGTAATCGCAGATGATACTCCGGATTTCATCTAACAAAATCGAAGCCTGTGATGGTGTTCTAAAAGCAAAGGGAGCGTAGGGAAAGTCTCCCTGCTACTCCAGGGAGGAGAAGGGAACTCCCACGTATAAATTAATTCTGATAAAATCCCAAAGGTAAATTGTAATATTTCCAGTTTACAAATGAAGAGAATTAGGTTGAGATATTAAATAAGTTTTCCCAGCCAGATCCCCCAGTTAACAGTGGGGAGGCGAGGTCTGGAATCTAGAACTGTGATCCAGAGGTGGGGCGCATCACCTAAAACGCAGGCAAGAAAGGCCAAGGCTACAAGGATAAGGTCCAGAGTGCAGGAGAGGTAGCCAGGTGCTGGGGTGCCCGACAACAAACAGTTGTGTTCTTGTCAGGAAGATTACCCCGTGTTTATGAAAGATGAGGTGATATTAACAGGTGATAGGGAAGGCAATGTTGCTCGCAGTCTGTCTCCTTCCTTTCAATAAAGGAAGGGCAGCCCAAACCCCTTTAAGAGGATCCGGAAACCCTGAAACTGAGCTGAGGTTCAAGTCGCAGGCATCCTAGCTCACAGTCCCTCAGAGCAGGCTTGAGAGATGGTAGCCGAGCCCGTAGACTTCAAAAGAAGGAAACACTGAATCCTGGCAACCCTCCAGAACAAATTCTTAGAGAAGCTAGCTCAAGAGCGCCTGGGAAAGGATTTACAAAATCAGTGTATGCCAAATGAACTTTGTTCTCTTTTCTAGCATCCTAGTGGGGCTGCAGATTGGGGCACGCCATATCTACTGTTTTTCAGCTGTGGGTTGTGACTCATCAGTGGAATGCTATCAGTGTAGTGAGTTGCACCAGCCTTTTTTAAGACATGAAATTCAATAGAAGGGATGAGAAAGGATCAGAGTGCACTGTATGTACAAGGGCAAGTATTGGGTTATGAATTGTGTATGTGTGTGTGGTTTATCCCACTGCCTCTGCATGGGTGTGCATACCTAACCCTGGCTGCCCTATTGTTCCTTCCAGGCTAATTTCCTCTGCTTATCATGGGGTCATCTTTTACTTTGCAAATAATATCATCAGCATCTTCTGGAAAATGTAGCCTTCCTCCTGCCCATTTCTCTAGGCCCCCAGGTGTTGAGGTATTTTACCAATCAGAATTCCTCTCCAAATCCTTTATTTTTGACCTTCTAATGTTGTGGGTCTGATGACAGCTTGGCTGTGTGCTTCCTACTGCCCAGCTTCCTTTGGTCCTCACAGCTAGGTGGCTGTAGTTGTTTACATTTCACAGCTAGGGACCTATGAATAACTCAGTCACTGCCTCCCACCCCAGTCATAGATGTGTGTCCCGCCTTTACAGAGGCATACTCTCCCTAAGGATAAGGTGTGGGAGGAGTGGACACACTGTAGGGCTCCATCTCTACACCTCCCTGGTGTCACTCATCATGAGACAGATATAGAGGGGACATTTTTCTGTAGGATTCTCTATAAGACCCATTTCCAGGCAAGAGATATAATGTTGAGCTCACAGTATGGTTGAAGGTCTTCTTCTGCATTTGGGATCAAAGAATCAATGAAAAAAGGAAAGGATGGGGTGGCTCTACTCACTAAGCTGCAGTTCGTGTGAGAGAAGTAACCTAAGGGTCTCAGTGGCCCACCAGCCACCAGGCCAACGTGAACCTATGTGAAGTAGCTGCTCAATAGCAAACATGGGTTGCAGTGATGAGAAGAGGCTTTAAAAAGAAAACAAGCAAAGCAAATAGGTATTTGCATGGAGCTGACTATGTGCCGGGTAGAGTTGTAAGTGTTTCGCTATTGTTTTCTCAATCCTGTCGCACCCTCATGAAGTAGGGAATATAATTATCACTGTTGACTTTAAAGATATTCACAACCTAAAAGTTGAGAGTTACGTTTAATTTGGTGGAAATTTTTAGAACTTAAGTCTAGGAGGCAGCAAGCATCTCAAGTAACCCTGAGAGAACTGCTCTAAGGAGGTGGCGTGGAGGGCAGGTTATATAAAAGTTTTGCAACAAAGAGCAGGTAGTCAGAATATCAAAAGATGATTGTCAATTAAAGAAAATTAATATTCCAAGTTAGGAATTTAGTGCTTTTTTATGTATGGGAAGATGCAAGAGTCTGGGATCACTGAAATCATTCCTTTGATATGCACCTCAGCTGTCTGGGACCAGTATCCTGCGTTTTTACATTTTCCTCAGGGCTCACCGTAGGACGTGGCTGCTGGCTGCTAGATGGCAGGACTTTTCTTTCCTGACTTTCCTCAGGCTCACCAGCTCACCATCTGTGGTGGCTGCAGTTGCTGATGACTGTGACATCCTTGTTTTCTGATATGGCAGGAAATACTCCATTTCTCATCACAATTCCCATTTAACAGATATTGAGACTAAGGCACAGAAGGATGAAGAAATTGGTCCAAGATCATATAGGCAGCCGGAGAAGGCAATGGCACCCCACTCCAGTTCTCTTGCCTGGAAAATCCCATGGATGGAGGAGCCTGGTGGGCTGCAGTCCATGGGGTCGCTAAGAGTCGGACACGACTGAGCGACTTCACTTTCACTTTTTCGCTTTCATGCATTGGAGAAGGAAATGGCAACCCACTCCAGTTTTCTTGCCTGGAGAATCCCAGGGGCAGGAGAGCCTGGTGGGCTGACGTCTATGGGGTCACGCAGAGTCGGACACGACTGAAGTGACTTAGCAGCAGCAGCAACATATAGGCAGCAAGTATACAGATGGGATTACAGCCTGGGCCTCTACACTACCATCTACCAACCTGTGACATTCGAGTCAGAGGAGCTGGGACCCCTCTAGTCAGGGTCACATCCTGGGTGGCTCCTTTATAGAGGACAGAGACCAACTTCAGAGGATCCCAAGGAAGGTGATGGGATGATGAGGGTCTGAGTACCAGGCCATATGAGGAATAGGGAATATTTCTTTTTCACCTGGCAAAAAAGCAGCCTTGGCCAGTTCTGAGGACATTCCTCAGATATCTGAGGAAGAGAAAGTAGGTTTGCTTCCAGAAGTAGATCAAGCCAGTGCTGGGGGATCTGTCAGGACTGGGGAGGGGATTGCCCACTGGGTGAAGGGGTGTCAGATTTCATTACTCAGTGCCCTTTCTAACGCTCAAATTTCTCAACTTTATTAGATCAATACCCTGGTGGCTTTAATCCCTGGATCAGAAAGTGGGTTGCCATTTCTTCCTGGATCTTCCCCTGAAGAAAGGAATGGCAACCCACTTCAGTATTCTTGCCTGGAGAATTCCGTGGACAGAGGAGCCTGGCAGGGTTATAGTCCATGGGGTCATAAAGAGTCGGACATGACTGAGTGACACACACACACACACATATAAGAGAAAAATAAGCTTTCAGTAACTGGAAATGAACACTCTCCTAGACATCTATGTGTGCCTACAAAAATAAAATAGGGAACCAAATTAAAGTTCTGAACAAGGCATAAATTCAAATTATGTGCAATTTCAAAGGAAAGGGAAAGACCAAGAAGTAGAAATTCCAGTGTAGATATTTGAGAACTTTTCATGATTCCCAAACCTCAATGGCCACTTCCGGAAAGGAAGTTCTTTGAGAGCAGAGGCTTTGTTAAAAAGATTTCTTCAAAGAGATATACTGGTACTTCCTTCATCCCAGACATAATGTGAGGGGCTGTTATGAGAACGTGAGTCTAGCTGTACATGCATTTAGGGTTCAGTGGTGGCCTAGGCTGCAAGATCACCTGCCTTCCCAGAATTTGTCAGGGCAAAAGATGCCCAAGGATTTCCTGAAGATCTGCTGGGGCCTTGTGGGGAGATGATTGGCCTAGGTCCACTCCAAGTTCAGCCCAAGTGTGAGGGAAACCTCAGCAGCTAGTGTTTCCAGGAATCTAGAGGCTAAGATAGAAGTAAGCCATCAGTAGAACGAAAATGAGTACATAAAAGCACCCATGTATGGAGTGTAGGATATGACAGCCACGAGAAAGAATGAAATAGGATTTTCAGGAGCATAGCTAAAGCTATGGATGATCAAACTAAGTAAAGAAAGTCAGAACCAGGAATATGGCAGGAAATATTGCTTTTCCAGAAAGGAAACCAGAAATACGGCAGGAAATACTCTATTTGTCCAGAAAGAAAAATATCATATTATTTATAGATGGAATCTAAAAATAGTGAACTAATTGAGAAAACATAAATGGACTCAGGGACTTAAAAATCAAACTTATAGTTACTAAAGAAGAAAGAAGGGCACAAGGAGTACATTAGGAGGTTGGAATTAACAAATACAAGTTATTACATATAAAATAGTCAATAACAACCTATGTATAACAAGGGGGGCGTCTATCAAAACTCTGTAATAACCCATATGGGCAAAGAATCCAAAGATGAACAGATAGATGTGTATGTATAACTGAGAAAGTTTCTGTACATGTACAACACACACAACATTATATGTCAGTGTTAGGACAGTAAACAATAAAAAGTTAATAAAAAAGGAGGGAATGAGACATAAGCTTTTGGAAAGTGATCATTAGAAAGTGTAACTTTCCTGCTGCTCTGTCTTAAACCATTGCTTTAGTTTAAATTTCCTTCTCTGTGGAACAGAGATAGAAATACCTGCTCCCACTCCTTTCTTGCTTATTAAAAGATTGATTCAGCTCCAGGCTGTAAGGAACGGTATGGGCTGCTTGGAGACAGATTTTGGGGGTTTGTTCTGGCGCATTTCACTCTCATTTACAACCCCAAAACAGGACTTCCACAGCCCCTCCACTTGCTTTGATCTTGGAGGGATAAGAAGCTGGCCAGCTGATGGGCATACAGAAAGAGAAAAGATGTCAGCCATCCCCGGGTTGCTGCAGGAGTCCAGCATGCAACAGGCTTAGCTGGCATAGGCAGGAGATTTATTGTTATAACCAGGATGGAGTTTCTTTTGTCTCCAGGCAGCACACTTTAATTCTTGGGAGACTTTGAAGTGGTTGCTTGAGTAGAAAAGTCCCCAGGATTCTGTTCAAGTGTGAGTCTGAGGGTGGGAAGGATGAATGCACTGAATGCTATTTTAAGGAGCAGCGGAAAAGAAAAATGAAAGTAACATTTCATCAGGTCCCATAAATTGTGCCAGCTCAGAGTGTGCGTTACATACGCTTCAGTGGAAATAGTAAAGAGTAGCAGTCTATACCTGATGTGTACTCAGACGAAGACTTTGAGAGGAGCCTTTAGGAAAGAAAAAGGAAATGTTTACTTGCAAGAGAATTCAATGCAGCCAGGCTTCAGAAGATTGGTTCATCGAATAAAAACACAATAAAAACTTGAAGGAAAATGCCCCCAGATAGTTTCCAGGATTCTCAAATGCACATAATCTGTTGTTCATGGTTGAAAACAGCTTTCTCACATGATGGTCATGTTCCCCAAAGTCATGATTTATCTTCAGACATTCCCATGGTAAGCAATCAGAGTAAAAAAAAATTTAGGGAGTCCAGGTTTACAGGACATTTTCAAAGTTTTATGATTTTGGAGACCAAACCTCCAGACAGGATGGTCATGTTATTTTTGGCTTATTTCAGGGTGCAAAGTAATTTTTTTAAACTGGAGTATATGAAGTGCTTGGTCCCATTGGAAAGAAAGGCAGGTATGCATTTTTGCTTCCTCTCTTTGCCAGGGTGAGTCTTCAATCCATCATGTTGTTGCTGAGATGTGAAGTATAAAATAAAAGTTGAGAATCTTTGAGCTGCTAAAGGTAGATGTTTCTGTCTCAGTTTAATTGTTGCTCATGTCCGTGTTACCAAGAGCTATGTAATTTCCCCCTGACTAGAGAACATTGGTAAATTTCATAACCCTTCAAGTTAAAATAATTTATAAGCTTCAAATGATTATTTTCCCTAAAGGTGCATTTGTTTTCCTTGGCCAAAACAACCATTAAAGGCAAAGACGGGGCAGCTAGGGGAGCTGCTTCTTTAAATACTGATTCTGAATTCCCCTGGTTGATGAAGGAAAAAAACTAGGAGATAAGTGATGGTAATAGTTATAAACCGGAGGAGGCAATGGCACCCCACTCCAGTACTCTGGCCTAGAAAATCCCATGGACAGAGGAGCCTGGAAGGCTGCAGTCCATGGGGTCACTGAGGGTCAGACACGACTGAGCGACTTCACTTTCACTTTTCACTTTCATGCATTGGAGAAGGAAATGGCAACCCACTCCAGTGTTCTTGCCTGGAGAATCCCAGGGACGGGGGAGCCTGGTGGGCTGCCGTCTATGGGGTCGCACAGAGTCGGACACTACTGAATCGACTTAGCAGGTAGCAATAGTTATAAACATAACCTGTCTTTCTACCAACCTTTGTGTAGATTTCCCCAGAAAATATAATTCTATCTTCTGTGCAAAACAAAGCAAAAACAAAAAACCCACAGAAATTTAAGATGCAGATCTGAAAATCTGGAAACTACTAGAAACTGTATCTTGTAAACCTATGTACATTCCTACCTATGCTTCTTTAAAAATTTGCTCTAAATTGCCACCATAGGCAAAGAGAGTTAACTCATTTTTTTGGGATTCTGAAGTGGAGCACAAGGTTGCCAGAAGCAAGTTGATGTTTATATTGAGCTTTCATTTGCTATTTGTAGTTATTTTGCAACATGATTAATATTAAAATGTCCTCTAAATTTTCTCTTAGAATTGATGCTCTGGAAGGTTGAACCAGGTGGGACATAAGCCTCTGGGGCTTTTTGGCACCATTGGTCCTAGGAGAGAGTAGATCATTAGAAAGTTTAGCTTTGTTGGTGCTCTGTCTCCAGCTCTTAAACCATTGCTTTAGTTTAAATTTCCTTTTCTGTGGAACAGAGATGGAAATACCTGGTCCCACTCCTTTCTTGCTTATCAAAAGATTGATTCAGCTCCAGGCTGAAGGAACAGCGTGCACTGCTTGGAGACAGATTCCATCAGCAGTAAATACAAAGTTGGTTTGTTTGCCAGATCATGCTCCAAGTGATTTAAGACACAGCCAACCTCATGCTTCTTAGTCTTCTTGTGCCAAGTGTTTAAAAAACTCCATTAATTAAAATGGAAAGGGTGGTTGTCTTCCTATCATCATTAAAATGGTAATTCACCTGGCCATGATGCTTTCTAATAGCATCTATATAAATCAGTATGACGGTTTGGTGAGAGGCACTAACAGAATCTGATTTATACTTTCGTTATTAAAATGAGAGCTTCAAGTAATCCATGTGATGGGATTTGAAAGAAGGGAGAGAGTCCTCAAGGACTGAGAAGCTTGGACAGAATTCCCTGGAGGAAATGATGACCGATTTCTACCCTCAAAGGCAAGTGGGAAGCTGGAGAGCAGGAGATGGCAGTCTAGGCTGGCAGGTGGGACAGAGTGGGCAAAACCTCAGAGGACCATCTCTGAGGGTCCCCTCACCCCAGGCTCCTCTGTCATAATGAGTTCTTCTATTTCTTCAAAGTTGGTTTGTTTGTTTTTTAATGTGGACTATTTTTAAAGTCTTTGTTGAATTTGTTGCAGTATAGCTTCTGTTCAGCGTTTTGGTTTTTTAGCTGGAAAGCATGTGGTTTCTTAGCTCCGTGACCAGGGATCTAACCTGTACCCCCTGCAACGGAAGGCAAAGTCCCAGACACTGGACCACCAGGGCAGTCCTGATGAGTCCTTCCTTTCTTAGTGACTGTGTTGTACCTGTTATCCGTTTCATCAGGCTGCTGTGATGTTTCTTAACATGTGTGTGTGTGTGTGTGTGTGTGTGTGTGTGTGTGTGTGTGTGTGTGTTTGAGAGAGTGAAATTCAACAGAATAGAGCATGAATTCAAGCCTGAATTCACTGAATTCCTTGTGGATACAGGCCTTGACTTTTCAACCGCCGCTAAATCATTCAACATCAAACTCACAGTGTTTAGAATTTGTTTATTGAGCTGAACTGACTCATACTAATTTTAACATGTTCATGTTCTCTCTGCTTGAGGGGCATGTTAGTAAGAATGTCATCAAGGTATTGGTTGACATTGTCATATACTGGAATAGGTTTTCTTTCCAAAAATGTATGTTATTTAGTGCCAGTAAGAGTGATTGGTATAAAGTAAGTTATTTCCCCATCACTTCATGGGAAATAGATGGGGAAACAGTGGAAACAGTATCAGACTTTATTTTTGGGGGCTCCAAAATCACTGCAGATGGTGACTGCAGCCATGAAATTAAAAGACGCTTACTCCTTGGAAGGAAAGTTATGACCAACCTAGATAGCATATTCAAAAGCAGAGACATTACTTTGCCAACAAAGGTTCCCCTAGTCAAGGCTATGGTCTTTCCTGTGGTCATGTATGGATGTGAGAGCTGGACTGTGAAGAAGGCTGAGCGCCAAAGAATTGATGCTTTTGAACTGTGGTGTTGGAGAAGACTCTTGAGAGTCCCTTGGACTGCAAGGAGATCCAACTAGTCCATTCTGAAGGAGATCAGCCCTGGGATTTCTTTGGAAGGAGTGATGCTAAAGCTGAAACTCCAGTACTTTGGCCACCTCATGAGAAGAGTTGACTCATTGGAAAAGACTCATGCTGGGAGGGATTGGGGGCAGGAGGAGAAGGGGACGACAGAGGATGAGATGGCTGGATGGCATCGCTGACTCGATGGGCGTGAGTCTGAGTGAACTCCGGGAGATGGTGATGGACAGGGAGGCCTGGTGTGCAGGGGTTCATGGGGTCGCAAAGAGTCGGACACGACTGAGCAACTGAACTGAACTGAACTGAAGTTATTTTTAAGGGCCTTTCTAGGACAGTTTGTCTAATTAGTTCACCAAAGAAAACATCAGTTTTAAAAAATTAATTTCAAAAAAGTTAATTTCAGCCCCTTTATCCTTGTTTTTTTTAATTAATTTATTTTAATTGGAGGATAATTTCTTTATAGTATTGTGGTGGGTTTTGCCATACATTGACTTGAGTCACCCGTGGGTACACATGTGTCTCCCCATCCTGAATCCGCTTTCCACCTCCCTCCCCACCCCATCCCACTGAGTTGTCCCAAAGCACCAGCTTTGAGTGCCCTGCTTCATGCATTGAACTTCAGCATGCCATATTCTTATGCTAGGACTGCTGTAACAAAATACCTGAACCTGAGTGGCTCTAACAAAAAAAATTGATTTCCTACAACACTTCTGACTGGAAGTCCAAGATCAAGGTGTCAGCAGAGTTGGTTCCCTCCGAGGACCATAAGGGAAGGATCTGTTCCAGGCCTCTCTGGCTTATCGATGACCATCCTTTTGCTTCCTCGTCACGTGGTGGGCTCTGTGTACACCAGTGCTCCTGGTGTCTCTCCTTGTGTCCTGATCGCTGCTTCTTATAAGGACACCAGTCAGATTGCATTAGGGCCCACCGTAACAGCAGTTGAACTTAAGTACCTCTTTAAAGACTGTTTCTAAATATAGTCACTTCCAAAGGTACAGGGAGGGACTTCTCCTTCAAATGCAAAGCGTGCAAGTTCCTTTTGTGGTCAGGGAGGTAAGATCCCACATGCCTCTGGGCCAAAAACTTAAAACACGAGCAATAATGTAACAAATTCAATAAAGACTTTTAAAATAGTCCACCTAAAAAAAATGTTTAACAAAAAAACTGCACAAAGGTATTGGAAGTCAGGACTTAGGAAGACAAACTGAAATTCCATATTCATTAAATCAACCTGTTTGCCAGCCTTTTGGGCACCAGGGACCAGTTTTGTGGAAGACAGTTTGTCTGTGGACTGGGAAGGGAGGGGGATGGTTTCAGGATGATTCAAGTACATTTCATTTATTGTGCGCTTTACTTCCATTATTATTGCATCGGCTCCACCTCAGACCATCAGTCATTAGATCCTGGAGGTTGGGGACCCCTGTATTAACAGTAGCTCTCCATTCTCCACTTCTCCTTGCATTTGGCAACCAACATTCTTTGTCTGTATGAATTGGAGTGCTCTGGATATACCATATAAGTGGAATCGTGTAATATTTGTTCTTATTTGTCTGGTTTATTTCATTTAGCATGCTGTTTTGAAGGTTTATCCATGCTCTTGCATATGACAGAATTTTCTTCTTTTCTGAAGCTGAATAATATTCCCCTGTATGCACGTACTATATTTTGTTTATTCATTTATCCATCAGTGTACATTTGGACTGCTTCTTTCTTCTGGCTGTTGTGAATAATGCTGCTGTGGTGATGTACAGCTATCTCTTGGAACCTCTGCTTTCAGTTCTTAGGGGTGTATACCCTGAGGTGGAAATGCTGGGTCATAAGGTATTCCATATTTACATTTTTGAGGAACCATTATCCTGCCTTTCATAGAAGCTACACCATTTTGTATTCCTACCAGCAACACACAAGGGTTCTAATTTCTCTGCATCCTTGCTAACACTTAGTGTTTTCTGGTTTGGGGACTTTTGTTTGTCTGTTTGGTAATAGCCATTCAAATGGGTGTGAAGTGGTATCTCATGAAGAAGCATGGCTTTTTGATAGCTGGTTCTTTGGCTTGTGTGTTAGTCACTCAGTTGTGTCCAGCTCTTTGCGACCCCATGGGCTGTAGCCCACCAGGCTCCTCTGTCCATGGGATTCTCCAGGCAAGAATACTGGAGTAGGTTTCCATCCCCTTTTCCAGGGGATCTTCCCAACTCAGGGAAAGAATCCGCCTGCAATGCAGGAGACCCAGATTCGATCCTTGGGTTGGGAAGATCTTCTGAAGAAGGAAATGGCAACCCACTCCAGTACTCTTGCTTGGAGGATCCCATGGACAGAGGAGCCCGGTGGGTTATAGTCCATGGGGTTGCAAAGGGACATGACTGAGTGACTAACACTTCACTTCACTTCTTTGGCATGATTCCAGTACTTTTAAACATTTTTATTGATTTAAAATTAGTTTTGTTGGAATATAGTTGATTTACAATGTTGTGTTAGTTTCAGGTGTACAGCAAAGTGATTCTGTTATACATATATTCATTCGTTTTCAGATTCTTTATTCATATAGGTTATTATAGAATATTGAATGAGTTCCCTGTGCTGTACAGTAGGTCTTTGTTGGTTATCTTTTTTATATATAGTAACATATGTGTGTTAATCCCAAACTCCTTCTTCATCCTTCCCCTAACCCCTTTCCCCTTTGGTAATCATGTTTGTTTTCTGTATCTGTGAGTTTGTTTTGTAAATAAGGTCATTTATATTCTTTTAAAATTAGATTTCACATGTAAGTAATATCATATATTTGTCTTTCTCTGACTTCACTTAATATGATAATCTCTAGGTCCATCCAAGTTACTGCAAATGGTATTATTTCATTCTTTTTATGGCTGAGTAATATTCCACTCAGCCATAAAAAGGAGATCCAACCAGTCCATCTTGGTCTTCGTTGGAAGGACTGATGCTAAAGCTGAAACTCCAGTACTTTGGCCACCTCATGCGAAGAGTTGATTCATTGGAAAAGACCCTGACGCTGGGAGGGATTGGGGGCAGGAGGAGAAGGGGATGACAGAGGATGAGATGGCTGGATGGCATCATGAGTTGCCATGATGGACATGAGTTTGGGTAAACTCTGGGAGTTGGTGATGGACAGGGAGGCCTGGCATGCTGCAGTTCATGGGGTCGCAAAGAGTAAGACACGACTGAGTGACTGAACTGAACTGAACTGAATATTCCACTGTATATATGTACCATATTTTCTTTATCTGTTTCTCTGTCCCTGGACATTTAGATTGCTTCCATGTCTTAGCTATTGTAGAAGGCGCTGTTATGAACACTGGGGTGCATGTATCTTTTTGAATTAAGGTTTTCTATGGATGTATACCTAGGAATGGATTGCTGGATGATATGGAAGTTCTGTTTTGTTTGCTTAAGGAAGCTTCATACTATTCTCTATAGTGGCTGTACCAATTTACATTCCCACCAACAATATAAAAGGGTTCCCTTTTCTCTATATCCTCTCCAACATTATTGTTTAGAGACTTTTTGATGCTGGACAGTCTGCCTTGTGTGAGGTGATCCGCATGTAGTTTTGATCTATATTTCTCTGATATTTAGTGATAGTGAGCATCTCCAAAATCACTGCAGATGGTGACTGCAGCCATGAAATTAAAAGACGCTTACTCCTTGGAAGGAAAGTTATGACCAACCCAGATAGCATATTCAAAAGCAGAGACATTACTTTGCCAACAAAGGTTCGCCTAGTCAAGGCTATGGTCTTTCCTGTGGTCATGTATGGATGTGAGAGCTGGACTGTGAAGAAGGCTGAGCGCCAAAGAATTGATGCTTTTGAACTGTGGTGTTGGAGAAGACTCTTGAGAGTCCCTTGGACTGCAAGGAGATCCAACCAGTCCATTCTGAAGGAGATCAATCCTGGGATTTCTTTGGAAGGAATGATGCTAAAGCTGAAACTCCAGTATTTTGGCCACCTCATGCGAAGAGTTGACTCTTGGAGAAGACTCTGATGCTGGGAGGGATTGAGGGCAGGAGGAGAAGGGGACGACAGAGGATGAGATGGCTGGATGGCATCACTGACTTGATGGGTGTGAGTCTGGGTAACCTCCGGGAGCTGGTGATGGACAGGGAGGCCTGGCGTGCTGCGGTTCATGGGGTCGCAAAGAGTCAGACACGACTGAGCGACTGATCTGATCTGATCTGATGTCCATTGTATGTCTTCTTTGGAGAAGTGTCTATTTAGACCATCTGCTGTACTTTTTCAGAAGGCTCAGGAATATAGCAAAAAGTAAATAGTAATCAGATCAGATCAGATCAGATCAGTCGCTCAGTCGTGTCCGACTCTTTGCGACCCCATGAACCGCAGCACGCCAGGCCTCCCTATCCATCACCAGCTCCCGGAGGTCACTCAGACTCGCATCCATCGAGTCAGTGATGCCATCCAGCCATCTCATCCTCTGTCGTCCCCTTCTCCTCCTGCCCTCAATCCCTCCCAGCATCAGAGTCTTCTCCAATGAGTCAACTCTTCGCATGAGGTGGCCAAAATACTGGAGTTTCAGCTTTAGCATCATTCCTTCTAAAGAAATTCCAGGATTGATCTCCTTCAGAATGGACTGGTTGGATCTCCTTGCAGTCCAAGGGACTCTCAAGAGTCTTCTCCAACACCACAGTTCAAAAGCATCAATTCTTCGGTGCTCAGCCTTCTTCACAGTCCAGCTCTCACATCCATACATGACCACAGGAAAGACCATAGCCTTGACTAGGCGAACCTTTGTTGGTAAAGTAATGTCTCTGCTTTTGAATATGCTATCTAGGTTGGTCATAACTTTCCTTCCAAGGAGCAAGCGTCTTTTAATTTCATGGCTGCAGTCACCATCTGCAGTGATTTTGGAGCCCAGAAAAACAAAGTCTGACACTGTTTCCACTGTTTCCCCATCTATTTCCCATGCAGTGATGGGACCAGATGCCATGATCTTCGTTTTCTGAATGTTGAGCTTTAAGCCAACCTTTTCACTCTCCACTTTCACTTTCATCAAGAGGCTTTTTAGCCCCTCTTCACTTTCTGCCATAAGAGTGGTGTCATCTGCATATCTGAGGTTATTGATATTTCTCCCAGCAATCTTGATTCCAACTTCTGTTTCTTCCAGTCCAGCATTTCTCATGATGTACTCTGCATATAAGTTAAATAAACATGGTGACAATATGCAGCCTTGACGTACTCCTTTTCCTATTTGGAACCAGTCTGTTGTTCCATGACCAGTTCTAACTGTTGCTTCCTGACCTGCATACAGATTTCTTAAGAGGCAGATCAGGTGGGCTGGTATTCCCATCTCTTTCAGAATTTTCCATAGTTTATTGTGATCCACACAGTCAAAGGCTTTGGCATAGTCAATAAAGCAGAAATAGATGTTTTTCTGGAACTCTCTTGCTTTTTCCATGATCCAGCGGATGTTGGCAATTTGATCTCTGGTTCCTCTGCCTTTTCTAAAACCAGCTTGAACATCAGGAAGTTCACGGTTCACATATTGCTGAAGCCTGGCTTGGAGAATTTTGAGCATTACTTTACTAGCGTGTGAGATGAGTGCAATTGTTCGGTAGTTTGAGCACTCCTTGGCATTGTCTTTCTTTGGGATTGGGATGAAAACTGACCTTTTCCAATCTTGTGGCCACTGCTGAGTTTTCCAAATTTGCTGGCATATTGAGTGTAGCACTTTCACAGCATCATCATTCAGGACTTGGAATAGCTCCACTGGAATTCCATCACCTCCACTAGCTTTGTTCGTAGTGATGCTTTCTAAGGCCCATTTGACTTCACATTCTAAGATGTCTGGCTCTAGATCAGTGATCACATCATCATGATTATCTGGGTCTTGAAGCTCTTTTTTGTACAGTTCTTCTGTGTATTCTTGCCACCTCTTCTTAATATCTTCTGCTTCTGTTAGGTCCACACCATCTCTGTCCTTTATCGTGCCCATCTTTGCATGAAATGTTCCTTTGGTATCTCTGATTTTCTTGAAGAGATCCCTAGTCTTTCCCATTCTGTTGTTTTCCTCTATTTCTTTGCATTGATCACTGAAGAAGGCTTTCTTATCTCTTCTTGCTATTCTTTGGAACTCTGCATTCAGATGTTTATATCTTTCCTTTTGTCCTTTGCTTTTCGCTTCTCTTCTTTTCACAGCTATTTGTAAGGCCTCCCCAGACAGCCATTTTGCTTTTTTGCATTTCTTTTCCATGGGGATGGTCTTGATCCCTGTCTCCTGTACAATGTCTCGAACCTCATTCCATAGTTCATCAGGCACTCTATCTATCAGATCTAGGCCCTTAAATCTATTTCTCACTTCCACTGTATAGTCATAAGGGATTTGATTTAGGTCATACCTGAATGGTCTAGTAGTTTTCTCTACTTTCTTCAATTTCAGTCTGAATTTGGCAATAAGGAGTTCATGGTCCGAGCCACAGTCAGCTCCTGGTCTTGTTTTTGCTGATTGTATAGAGCTTCTCCATCTTTGGCTGCAAAGAATATAATCGATCTGATTTCGGTGTTGACCATCTGGTGATGTCCATGTATAGAGTCTTCTCTTGTGTTGTTGGAAGAGGGTATTTGCTATGACCAGTGCATTGTCTTGGCAAAACTCTATTAGTCTTTGCCCTGCTTCATTCCATATTCCAAGGCCAAATTTGCCTGTTACTCCAGGTGTTTCTTGACTTCCTACTTTTGCATTCCAGTCCCCTATAATGAAAAGGACATCTTTTTTGGGTGTTAGTTCTAAAAGGTCTTGTAGGTCTTCATAGAACCTTTCAACTTCAGCTTCTTCGGCGTTACTGGTTGGGGCATAGACTTGGATTACTGTGACATTGAATGGTTTGCCTTGGAAACGAACAGAGATCATTCTATCGTTTTTGAGATTGCATCCAAGTACTGCATTTCGGACTCTTTTGTTGACCAAGATGGCCACTCCATTTCTTCTGAGGGATTCCTGCCCACAGTAGTAGATATAATGGTCATCCGAGTTAAATTCACCCATTCCAGTCCATTTTAGTTCGCTAATTCCTAGAATGTCAACATTCACTCTTGCCCCAAAAGACTAATTATAAGGGAGTGGTCATCCTGGGATATGTCTTCAACATGCCTAGAGAGCTTCCCCGGTGGCTCAGTGGTAAAGTATCTGCCTGCGATGCAGGATACATGGGTTTGATCCCTGGGCCAAGAAGATCCCCTGGAGAAGGGAATGGCAACCCACTCCAGTATTCCTGCCAGAAATATCCCATGGATAGAGGAGGCTAGCAGGCTACAGTCCATACAGTTACCAAGAGTTGGAAATGACTGAAGCAACTGAGCATGTACAACATGCCTAGAATTTTTTGAAGTCCAGAACAAAAAATACAAGGTCCAGAAAGAGGCAGGATAACTGGATGACATTTCTTTAGTAAGAACTCTAGCCTCTCCTCTGCTGAGAGTGGCCTCACTTTGTGGCTGCAACAGGACATCCGAGGTGGGATACAAGACAAACAGCAGAGCGTCCTGTCACATGTGTAGTGGGCTCAATTACATTACATGACTCCTTTGCCCTAATTCTGCATTCACCAGCTAATCTTCTCATCTTGAATTTTGTTTCCCAGACTGCAAAACCTCTGCTCAGGTCTTCTTGACCACTTTGTTCCTTATTGTAATTCAACAAATGGATGCTTGGTTATAAATCATTCTCCTTTGCTTGGTCAGCGTGCCTGCCTCACCCCTGGAGGACTGTGAAAACCCAGCTCCCTAAATCCGCAGAGCTGAGGGCAGCCTGCCTACCACCCCCTCTCATATCTCAGAGCTGTGCATTGTCACTTTCAGGCAATCCTTCCCAGATGGAGGCTTTACAGCTTCTCTCTGGAGTGTTTTTCCTTGTGTAGGCCTGACAGTTTTCTCTCTGTCCAGCTGAAGTCTCTGTTAAAATGGGAAAGCTCTCTTCTTCGGTTCAGGGTTGAGAAAGAGAGTGGAAAGAAAAATAATTCCATGGCTTTTCCACATCATGAGAAACTGATGCAATGAGTATTAATTGCATGTCCACTATGAGCCAGGTTTTGGGTAGGTTGCTGGAAATACAGCAGTGAGAAAGCAGGAGAGGTCCCTGTCCTGATGGAAAAGAGACCAAAGGGAGGAGAGGGTCACCAGAGGACTGCTTCATGTGGTCCTAGCATGGCCTGTACTGTGGTATATTGCCGAGATTGTTTCCTATCTCAAAAGACCTCTCCAAGGGACTCAAGGACAGCCATTGTGTTCCCCACCTCATAGTACGTGCAATAAGCATTTGCTGTACTGACCCAGGGAGTAAAACAGAGACAGGAAGGGCCAACTTTATAAAGTACTTTTCAGCCTATGTATGGCTATGCAGGTGCCCAGAACGTAACTGGAGAAGGTGAGTGTAGGACCCACCCCATTTCCTCTTTGAGAGATCAGCTGGTGGAGGAAGGATGCCTACTTGTTAATTCACCCTCTCTGCATTTCAGGTGTTGAATGAATATCTAGTTGCACAAAATATAAGTTTCCTTTCTGGTTTTGAAAATTGTTCTTCTATTGGCATTGATTCTGATTTTCAGACAGGAAATCTTCAGGATTGTTCCAAGTTTTGCTCCTGAAAATAAATTGCTATTGTGCAGTAGAGAACGAGGAAGAGACAGAGGAGGATGCATCCAGAATTTCTCTGTCAGCCGTCAGTCACTGTGTTTTTATTCATTTATTTATTGGCTGTGCTGGGTCTTTGTTGCCGTGCAGGCTTTCTCTAGTTGTGGCGAATGGGAGCTACCCTTCATTGTGGGATCCGGGCTTCTCATTGCAGTGGCTTCTCTTGTTTTGAAGCACAGGTAGGCTCATGAGCTTCAGTAGTTGTGGCTTTAGGCTCAGTAGCTGTGGCTTAGTTGCTGCAGCATGTGGATCTTCCTGGACTAAGGATCGAACCCATGTCCCCTGCATTGGCAGGCAGATTCTTATCCACTGTACGACCAGGGAAGTCCTATCACCACATTTTTTGTGAGTAACTGAGTACTTTCTAGGAAATGTCCAGCAAGGCATAAACCTTGATAGTGTAGAGAAATTTGGGAATTGTGTCCATCTGAAAAGGGAGGAAGAACCATGTGTGTGTGTAATATTTCTAGTCTGAATTGAGTAACTAGAGTCTTTGACTTCACAAGTAAGATGTGTGTTCAAGTCAAGATAATAGTTAGGAGAAGGACTGAAGTCCAGGAAGCATGGCCTCCTTAATTGAAGGAACTAAAAATCCACACTCTGTGTAGGAAGTTGCTGACTTAAAATGGATTCACCGAAAAGGAATCTGCAAACATGAGAATTAATGTGACAAGTGCAGATAGAACACGGTGGTTCGCATTCACATGGAATCTATAAAAAGGAGTGATGCACTGGGCAAGAAGACCATGTCAGCATTTGTTAAGCAGCATTCTGGGAGGGGACCAGAGGTTCTGATTTTATAGAGTCAAGTGTGATTCCTTGCTGGGATGTAGTGCCTTTTGGAAATGCTTTAGGACTATCCAGCTGGTTCTGGCCTAACCATGAGCCCAGCTCATAACCCTGAAGACTCTCATTAGATTTCTGTGTGGTTCATCCCACATGGCTGCATGAAGCTGGGTGGATCATCAGTTCTACTTTGGGTGCCTGGTCATATCTCTGTGCAGTGAGGGAATGAAGCTTCTGAAGCTCTGATTCTGAAGTTCTGACCTTGGGCTCCTCAGTGACCAAAATAGGGCCTGGCCAGACTTGACCTTTGATTTTTTCGATGTCTCAGCTGGAGAGAGAAAGGGTGATGGGTCAAGAGGGTGACTTCTCTGTTGTGAAGGGATAGCTCTTCCTATGAATAGAAGGAAGAAAGAGATAAGGATAAGTGACTAATGAGATCGTCATGGCCCAGGTCAGAACGGAGGTTGCCATCCTGGGTGGCACATCGACTTTTGGAATTTGGGAATTGAAGAGTGGAAAGAATGCCTACAGTTGGGGATTTTGATCTCAAATGCAGATGAGTCATTAGGTCTGTCTCCATGCCAGCTGACCACCCTGGGTCATTAGGTCTGTGGCCCTCGCCAACAACTGCTTGGTGTATCTTCCTGGCTGTGCTGTCAGGTGTGTGTGTGTGTGTGTGTGTGTGTGTGTGTGTGTGTGTGCACATGTGGATGCTCATTTTTTAGGGTTTATAGGCATCTTTTGGATCCCTCCTTTATGTGCTAGTCCTGTGTCTGAGTTGATGGTTACTTGGAAAACTCAACTGCTCATGTCTACCCCTTAACATGGAAATAAAGGTCCAGTTCGAAGGAAACAGCTCCCTTATCACATGCACCCATCATGAGCCACCACAGATGTTGATGAAGAGTTTTTAATTCACTCCATGGGCGCATCCGTGTTCATATGTGAAAGTGAAAGTGCTAGTCTCTTAGTCATGCCTGACTCTTTGCAACCCCTTGGACTATAACCCACCGGACTTCTCTCTCCATGGGATTTTCCCAGCAAGAATACTGGAGTGGGCAGCCATTCCCTTCTCCAGGGTATCTTCCTGGCCCAGGGGTTGAAGCTGGGTCTCCTGCATTGCAGGAAGACTCTTTTTTGCCTGAGCCATGGGGGAAACCCCCATGTTAATATACATCTTCCCAAGTTCAGGGAGGTGGAGAGAATTATTTGACCTGATTTAAGAAGGTAAGAGGATATCCAGGAGTGGTATGGGCACCTGGGTTGGAGAAAGATCGGATAATTGGAAGAAGACATGAAAGTGTTGGGCATGTGGATGGGAGAAGGGGCAATGTTTAGATAGTCCTGAGAGGTTCCTAGGGCCTGCTAATTGCCCTCTCCCACTCCTCTAAACTGGCCTAAAGTACCTAGTGCACACCTGGAAAAGGCAAGTTTATTTTTCAGGTGGGGCGAGGTTATCATTTTTCATTATTGTTGTTGGCAAGGATGCATTCAGCTACTCAAAAGAGTAATTAGTCTCTCTGTACAGCACCAATAGGCTTGTTTGGGATATGTTTCCTCTGGAAGAAGTTTATTTTACTGAGTCTAATATTACAAAGAAATCTGACATTAGGAGCCTCTCAGGAGGGAGTGTGTAGGAGCAGCTGGGGGGCAGAGGGCAGCCGCACACTGAGCTCTGTGTTTCCTGTTTGCTGTGCTCTGAAGAGAGCAGTTGAGTCCAGCACTCCCGTAAATAAGCTTCAGTGCCCCATCTCTCCCTCAGTGTGTGTTAAAGCCCAGACATTCGTCACTCTGATGACAATATACTCTGGGGACTGCTACCCAGACTTGCTGGCAGCTTCCAGATGGTGAAGCAGCACCAGCTCCTGTGTCTGCAAAGCTCAGAAAGGCAACCCAGGGCTTCAACAGCAGACATTATGCAACATCCTGCCTTCTGTTTGTTATTTGTCCTGTGCATGTGATGGCCCAGGCTGGCTAATTTGACACTTGCATGAAAAGCATTGCCTCATGGACTTTTTCAAGGGTGTGAGGTAGAAGCAGAAGCCAGAGGTTCTGTCCTCCAAATCTGTCTTGGTGATTCAAGAAATGAGAGGAAATAGCCAGTGAAAACACAGGATGTTCCTTTCATCAGAAGGACTCCACAAAGATGGCTGCTCTGGGATGGGGATGGTGTGGCCTGCATCCCATTCTGCTCCCCCAGAGAACCTCCTATCTCCAGGCATTTGTCAGGCATCCTGTCTTAAAGGACCACCTTTCCACTCTCAGGACCTTGTCACCTATGACTTTCATCACCCTTTGGTCTCCATCTATCCCTAACTAGTTCATTTAGATGAATAGGAATAATGTAAGGGAGAGAAAAAAGAAATTTAAAAAACACCTCTCTGTGGTGGGTAAGTGGTTGATACTTCTTGAAACCTGACTCTTTTACAGATATTTTACTTGCTGGTTCCTGTCTAGTCCTGTGCAGGTGGTACTAATGCTTCTTTCTGAGCTGATAGAGTAGCAGGAAGAGCTGCAGATCCTGTGGGCCTGGGCAGCCATGGATGGGGGACCACTGTGCACAGATGTGGAGAAGAACATCATGGGCAGTGATGCTCAGAGCATGGAAAACACTTGCTCATATTTATTTTCTTCATCGTTTTATGTGCTTTTTTTCCGTTTTTCTATTTTGACACCAGCTGAAGCCAGGTGCCTTCCTCTGCTTATTACATTGGCTGTAATGCTAATTTCCCATAAAAATGATATGATCAAACCAGAATTTATCTTATTTGCCTCAAAAAGAGAGAGATTATTACCATATTTTTGTCTAGATGAAACATCATGACTCCCATACTTCTCATTGTGATTTTTAAACCATCCAAATGAATGCCTTTTTATTTTTTATTATTGTAATTTTATTAATTTTATTCATCTGAACCACATAGGTCAACTAACCATATGGTGAAGTTGATACGAAATGGCTGACAGGGAAGTTGTTGTGTAAAGAATAAACCTAGGCATTTCTTTCTCAGACTAGCTTTTCCCTGCATCCTGGCTCTGCATATTTCATGCAACATCACATTTCATCTTTAGAACAACTTCATCATGTTACTACTGTTATCACTTTTTACTCTCCTGTTGGGAAAACTGAAGCTCAGATAATTTTTTTTGTCACAACTCTTGAGGAGGGAGTTGGCAAACTTTTTCTATAATGTATTAGAAAATAAATATTTTAGACTTTGGGGACTCTGCTATCTCTCTCAGAACTACTCAGCTGTTGTACTGCTGCTGCTGCTGCTGCTAAGTCACTTCAGTTGTGTCCAACTCTGTGTGACCCCATAGATGGCAGCCCACCAGGCTCCGCCGTCCCTGGGATTCTCCAGGCAAGAACACTGGAGTGGATTGCCATTTCCTCCTCCAGTGTATGAAAGTGAAAAGTGAAAATGAAGTCACTCAGTCATATCAGACTCTTAGTGACCTCATGGATTGCAGCCTACCATGCTCCTCCATGCATGGGGTTTTCCAGGCGAGAGTACTGGAGTAGGGTGCCATTGCCTTCTCCGGTTGTACTGCTAGAGAAGACAAAACAAAAACAAAAATAAGGGTAGCTATGTTCCAGTAAAATTGTATTTATGGGCTCTGATACTTGAATTTCTTAAAATTCTCTCAAATCGTGAATAATACCATTATTTTGTTTCTTCCCAATGGTTAAAAATATTAAAACATTCTTGGAAATTCCCTGGTGGTCCAAGGTTAAGACTCCACACTTCCACTGCAGGAGGTATGGATTCAATCCCTGGTCAGGAAGCTTAGGTCCCACATGCCAAATGATGTGGCCAAAAAATAATTTAAAAAAATAATTCTGGTTTTCTCAGTGTGTATGCCCAGCAGTGGGATTGCTGGATCATAAGGCAGTTCTATTCCCAGTTTTTTAAGGAATCTCCACACTGTTCTCCATAGTGGCTGTACTAGTTTGCTTTCCCACCAACAGTGTAAGAGGGTTCCCTTTTCTCCACACCCTCTCCAGCATTTATTGCTTGTAGACTTTTGGATAGCAGCCATTCTGACTGGCGTGAAATGGTACCTCATTTTGGTTTTGATTTGCATTTCTCTGATAATGAGTGATGTTGAACATCTTTTCATGTGTTTGTTAGCCATCTATATGTCTTCTTTGGAGAAATGTCTGTTTAGTTCTTTGGCCCATGTTTTGATTGGGTCATTTATTTTTCTGGAATTGAGCTGCAGGATTTGCTTGTATATTTTTGAGATTACTTGTTTGTCAGTTGCTTCATTTGCTATTATTCTCTCCCATTCTGAAGGCTATCTTTTCACCTTGCTTATAGTTTCCTTTGTGGTGCAAAAGCTTTTTAATTTTAATTAGGTCCCATTTGTTTATTTTTGCTTTTATTTCCAATATTCTGGGAGGTGGGTCATAGAGGATCCTGCTGTGATGTATGTCAGAGAGTATTTTGCCTATGTTTTCCTCTAGGAGTTTTATAGTTTCTGGTCTTAGATTTAGATCTTTAATCCATTTTGAGTTTATTTTGGTGTATGGTATTAGAAAGTGTTCTAGTTTCATTCTTTTACAAGTGGTTGACCAGTTTTCCCAGCACCACTTGTTAAAGAGATTGTCTTTAATCCATTGTATATTCTTGCCTCCTTTGTCAAAGATAAGGTGTCCATAGGTGCATGGATTTATCTTTGGGCTTTCTATTTTGTTCCATTGATCTATATTTCTGTCTTTGTGCCAGTTCCATACTGTCTTGATGACTGTGGCTTTGTAGTAGAGCCTGAAGTCAGGCAGGTTGATTCCTCTAGTTCCATTCTTCTTTCTCAAGATTGCTTTGGCTATTTGAGGCTTTTTTGTATTTCCATACAAATTGTGAAATTATTTGTTCTAGCCCTGTGAAAAATACCATTGGTAGCTTGATAGGGATTGCTTTGAATCTATAGATTGCTTTGGGTAGTATACTCATTTTCACTATTTTGTTTCTTATGATCCATGAACACGGTATATTTCTCCATCTATTAGTGTCCTCTTTGATTTCTTTTACCAGTGTTTTATGGTTTTCTATATATAGGTCTTTAGTTTCTTTAGGTAGATATATTCCTAAGTATTTTATTCTTTTTTTGCAATGGTAAATGGAATTGTTTCCTTAATTTCTCTTTCTATTTTCTCATTATTAATGTATATTTTATATCCTGCAACTTTACTATATTCATTAATTAGCTCTAGTAATTTTCTGATGGAGTCTTTAGGGTTTTCTATGTAGAGGATCATATTATCTGCAAACAGTGAGAGTTTTAATTCTTCTTTTCCAATTTGGACTCCTTTTATTTCTTTTTCTGCTCTGATTGTTGTGGCCAAAACTTCCAAAACTATGTTGAATAGTAGTGGTGAGAGTGGGCACCCTTGTTTTGTTCCTGACTTTACGGGGAATGCTTTCAATTTTCACCATTGAGGATAATGTTTGCTGTGGGTTTGTCATATATAGCTTTTATTATGTCGAGGCATGTTCCTTCTATTCCTGCTTGAAAGAGACACGTGTACTCCAGTATTGATCGCAGCATTGTTTATAATAGCCAGGACATGGAAGCAACTTAGATGTCCATCAGCCGATGAATGGATAAGAAAGCTGTGATACATATACACAATGGAGTATTACCCAGCCTTTAAAAAGAATACATTTGAATCAGTTCTAATGAGATGGATGAAACTGGAGCCTATTATACAGAGTGAAGTAAGCCAGAAAGAAAAACATCAATACAGTATACTAATGCATATATATGGAATTTAGAAAGATAGTAACAATAACCCTGTATGAGAGACAGCAAAAGAGACAAAGAGATGTATAGAATAGTCTTTTGGACTCTGTGGGAGAAGGAGAGGGTGGGATAATTTGGGAGAATGGCATTGAAACATGTATAATATCATATATGAAATGAATCACCAGTCCAAGTTCAGTGCATGATACTGGTTGCTTGGGGCTGGTGCACTGGGATGCCCTAGAGGGATGGTACTGGGAGGGAATAGGGAGGGGGTTCGGAATGGGGAACACGTGTATACCTGTGGCAGATTCATGTTGATGTATGGCAAAACCAATACAATATTGTAATTAACCTCCATTAAAATAAATAAATTTATATTAAAAAAGAAAATAAATTATTTCTCAAATGAAATAAATATTATTGAAATCATTAAAAAATTTTTAAATAAGATGAATAAAAACAGAAAAAAGAAATAAAAATAAAACTTAAAAATATTAAAACATTATTCACTTGCAGACTATACAAAAACAGGTGGCAAACTGGATTTGCTTTATCCAGTATACATGATGAGAATATGCAGGAAAGGACACTTGGGTTAGGATGAAGTGGTAGGAGGAATACTCCTGTCAGAGGGAACAGTGTGTGTGCAGGTTATAAGGAGCATGAAGTATTTGAAGAACTGCAAGAAATCCAAGTGCAACTTGATATATGGTATGAGGCAAGAAAAGGGAAGATGGCAGGGCTCAAGTCATGACCTTGTAGAATATCTTAAGGATTTTAGGCTTTGTACTTAGAGCAATACGAAGCCATTTAAGAATATTAAGCAAAGGAGTGACAAGGGCAGTTTGTCTTTTTAAAAAATCATTGTCTGATGTGTGGAGAATAGACTGTAGTGGGTTGGTAATAGTAGAAGCAGAAAAAAACAGGAGGCTCAAGAAGCAGGCCAGGTGGATAATGATGGTGTCAATTAGTGACCATAGGCAGAACCACTTCCTGCCAACAACAGGAAGTCAGGATGGTTGGTTTTGCAGAAAAGGAAGATGTGGCTGGCTGAAGTGTCCTGTTTGGCAACATAGCAAATGGAGGGAAAATAACAATGAAAACTCCCATCTTCTGACTTCAGATGCAATGCCTTTTCCTATGTGGTGTGAAATTCTTAACATTCTCAAATGGGAATTATGTTTATCCTAATCTACCATTTATCTCTGAACCTCACAACTGAAGAGCTACTCTTCTTTCTCATACACAATTCCTTTCTTCTGGAGAGAGTGCTCATAATTAAGGAGAGTTCCTTTTGGGGTTTGAATTGTTCGTTTTCATTTCCTGAGGAAATTTATTTCATTGTCAAGGGAAATCACCTCTTGTTCAAATAATAGAAATGCCAGAGAAGATACTGTAGTAATGGTTTCATGTTATTTCTGTGCCAGTATTAGAAAGGCAACTGAATCCTCACTCAAAGTTCAGCTTTTCTTAAAATTTGTATAGCTTTCTTTCCCGAAGGAGAATTGGTACCTTCTCTTCTACCTTAGGAAGCATCACTACTAACAAAGCTAGTGGAGGTAATGGAATTACAGTTGAGCTGTTTCAAATCCTGAAAGAAGATACTGTGAAAGTGCTGCACTCAATATGCCAACAAATTTGGAAAACTTATCAGTGGCCACAGGACTGGAAAAGGTCAGTTTTCATTCTAATCCCAAAGAAAGGCAATGCCAAAGAATGCTCAAACTACTGCACAATTGCACTCATCTCACACACTAGTAAAATGATGCTTAAAATTCTCCAAGCCAGGTTTCAACAATACGTGAACCATGAACTTCCAGATGTTCAAGATGGTTTTAGAAAAGGCAGAGGAACCAGAGATCAAATTGCAAACATCTGCTGGATCATCAAAAAAGCAAGAGAGTTCCCAAAAAACATCTATTTCTGCTTTATTGACTATGCCAAAGCCTTTGACTCCATGGATCACAATAAACTGTGGAAAATTCTGAAAGAGATGGGAATACCAAACTACCTGACTGCCTCTTGAGAAATCTGTATGCAGGTCAGGAAGCAACAGTTAGAACTGGACATGAAACAACAGAGTGGTTCCAAATAAGAAAAGGAGCACGTCAAGGTGTATATTGTGACCCTGCTTATTTAACTTCTATGCAGAGTGCATCATGAGAAACGCTGGACTGGAGGAAGCACAAGCTGGAATCAAGATTGCTGGGAGAAATATCAATAACCTCAGATATGCAGATGACACCACTCTTATGGCAGAAAGTGAAGAAGAACTGAAGAGCCTCTTGATGAAAGTGAAAGAGGAGAGTGAAAATGTTGGCTTAAAGCCCATCATTCAGAAAATTAAGATCATGGCATCCGGTCCCATCACTTCATGGCAAATAAATGGGAAAACACTGGAAATAGTGGCTGACTTTATTTTTCTGGGCTCCAAAATCACTGAAGATGGTGATTGCAGCCATGAAATTAAAAGACACTTACCCCTTGGAAGGAAAGTTATGACCAACCTAGACAGCTTATTAAAAAGCAGAGACACTACTTTGTCAACAAACGTGCATCTAGTCAAGGCTATGGGTTTTCCACATGTATGGATGTGAAAGTTGGACTATAAATAAAGCTGAGCACAGAAGAATTTATGCTTTTGAACTGTGGTGTTGGAGACGATTCTTGAGAGTCCCTTAGACTACAATGAGATCCAACCAGTTCGTCCTAAAGGAGATCAGTCCTGGGTGTTCATTGGAAGGACTGATGCTGAAGCTGAAATTCCAGTACTTTGGCCACTGATGTGAAGAGTTGACTCATTTGAAAATACCCTGATGCTGGGGAAAGATTGAGGGTAGGAGGAGAAGGGGACAACAGAGGATGAGATGGCTGGATGGCATCACCAACTCAATGGACATGGGTTTGGGTAAACTCTGGGAGTTGGTGATGGACAGGGAGACCTGATGTGCTGTGGTTCAGGGGGTCAGAAAGAGTCAGACATGACTGAGTGACTGAGCGACTGAACTGAACTGAACTTCTACCTTTGGAGTAGTGATTTGTCTGGCTGGGCACTCATAGTCACCCTCTAATTCTGATACTGTCACACATCTCTGGGTCAGAGCACACCCTGTTTTGAACAACAGGATGTGAGGGCTTGGAGTCTGTTTCTGTGGTGTCCAGGACTGGGAATGAGGAAGAAAGAAATAGGGAAAGATGATGACTTCAGACTATACTACAAAGCTACAGTCATCAAGACAGTATGGTACTGGCACAAAGACAAAAATATAGATCAATGGAACAAAACAGAAAGCCCAGAGATAAATCCACGCACCTATGGACCCCTTATTTTTAACAAAGGAGGCAAAAATATACAATGGAGAAAGGACAATCTCTTTAACAAATGGTGCTGGGAAAACTGGTCAACCACCTGTAAAAGAATGAAACTATAACACTTTCTAACACTGTACACAAAAATAAACTCAAAATGGATTAAAGATCTAAATGTAAGACCAGAAGTAAACATAGGCAAAACACTCTCTGACATAAATCACTGCAAGATCCCCTATAACCCACCTCCTAGAATAATGGAAATAAAAGCAAAAATAAACACATAGGACCTAATTAAACTCAAAAGCTTTTGCACAACAAAGGAAACTATAAGCAAGGTGAAAAGACAGCCTTCAGAGTGGGAGAAAATAATAGCAAATGAAGCAACTGACAGAGAATTAATCTCAAAAACATACAAACAGCTCATGCAGCTCAAAAGCAGAAAAATAAACAACCCAATCAAAAACTGGGCCAAAGAACTAAACAGACATTTCTCCAAAGAAGACATATAGATGGCTAACAAACACATGAAAAGATGCTCAACATCACTCATTGTCAGAGAAATGCAAATCAAAACCACAATGAGGCATCATCTCACACTGGTCAGAATGGCTGCTATCAAAAAGTCTACAGACAATAAGTACTGGAGAGGGTGTGGAGAAAAGGAAACCCTCTTACACTGTTGGTGGGAATGCAAACTAGTACAGCCACTATGGAGAACAGTGTGAATATTCCTTAAAAAACTGAAAATATAACTTCCATATGACCCAGCAATCCCACTGCTAGGCATATACACTGAGGAAACCAGAGTTGAAAGAGACACACATACCCCAGTGCTCATTGCAGCACTGTTTATAATAGCCAGGACATGGAAGCAACCTAGATGTCCATCGGCAGATGAATGGATAAGAAAGCTGTGGTACATATACACAATGGAATATTACTAAGCTATTAAAAAGAACACAGTTGAATCTGTTCTAATGAGGTGGATGAAACTGGAGCCTATTTACAGAGCAAAGTAAGTCAAAAAGAAAAACACCAATATGGTATATTGACACATATATATGGGATTTAGAAAGATGGTAACAATGACCCTTTTTGTGAGACAGCAAAAGAGACACAGATAAAAAGAACAGACTTTTGGACTCTATGGGAGAAGGCAAGGGTGGAATGACTTGAGAGAATAACATTGAAACATGTATATTACTATATGTGAAATAGATCACCAGTCCAAGTTTGATGCGTGAAACAGGGCACTCAAAGCCAGTGCACTGGGACAACCCAGAGGGATGGGATGGGGAGGAAGGTGGGAGGGGGAGTTGAGATGGGAGACACATGTACACTCATGGCTGATACATGTCAATGTATGGCAAAAACCACAATATTGTAAAGCAATTAGCCTTCAATTAAAATAAATTAATTAATTTTTTAAAAAAAGAAAAAAGGAAAGGTGAGACTCATGCTTTGAGGCAGAAGGGTGGTAGAGATTTTGCCTCAGCTTCTGTGGAGGTTGTGCCCTGTAAGCAGCAGTGGGTGGTCCTGACCTATGGTGGGTGAAAAAAGGGGAGCTTCAGAAAGCTCTTGGGGTGGGGCAATGGTATTCAGTGGTTATGCTATGCTAAGTCACTTCAGTCATGTTGGACTCTGTGCAACCCCATAGACAGCAGCCCATCAGGCTCCTCCGTCCCTGGGATTCTCCAGACAAGAACACTGGAGTGAGTTGCCATTTTCTTCTCCAATGCATGAAAGTGAAAAGTGAAAGTGAAGTCACTCAGTCGTGTCCGACTCTTAGCAACCCCATGGATTGCAGCCTAACAGGCTCCTCCATCCATGGGATTTTCCAAGCAAGAGTACTGGAGTGAGGTGCCATTGCCTTCTCCAAATTCTTCCTTGTGTTACTGTTATTTGTTGCTTAGTGTTTTTCCCCCATTATGGCTTCCCAGGTGGTAAAGAATCTGCTTGCAATGCAGGAGACACGGATTTGAACCCTGGGTCAGGATGATCCCCTGGAGAAGGGAATAGCCACCCACTCCAGTATTCTTGCCTAGGAAATCCCATGGACAGAGGAACCTGGTGGGCTACAGTCCATGGGGTCAGCAAGAGTCAGACAGAACTGAGTGCCTGAGCATGCACACACATTCTTCCCCCATTATTAGGGGAGGCCTCTGAGATCCTGGCCTGACATCTCCTTCTAGCCCACAATATACGGTGCCTCACACATCACAGGTGCACAGTGCTGGATACTGGCTCTGTGGACTTGTCATCCTAGGTGTCCATGCTGTATAGTGCAACCTCATTTCACAAAGAAGTCAGCATTTTTTTAAATCTAAAATTGTAACAGATAAGACATTGGCATATCCAGAAAATAGGACAAATTTCAGGAGTTAGTGGTGGCCAAGATTGGGGCTTCCACTGAGGATCTTCCCCAATGATGTGACTTTTGATGTCCCCTTCTCTTTGCTCCACTCCATTTCATTAGATGTAGGTGGCATGTCTTTATTTTTCTATGGAAGGTGCTTGATAGATATCTATTGAGCTGGTTCTCTCCTGCTACTGATTTTATTTATCCTCTGTAGGCTCTTTATAGGTGGTGATATGTGGTCAGGCTGAAGTTGTGAACTCAAAGGATTTTGGTACACTCTCTCCCTCCTTTCCTTCCTCAGTAATTGGAACTTGGTTATGTGCTAGGCACTGGGTTAAGTTCTGGGGGAACAACCTCAAAAGAAGACATGGTGTCTGGTTACAAATATATGCCAGTCTCATGGAAAGAGTAAAGGAAATAATGACCACTTGGGATGAAGTATGGGCAGCCGGGGAGAAATGTCCCTGACCTGATGGATAGGGCCTCCCTTAGGCTTTTGCCTGCTGACCTCCTGAAGATGGTCAAGGACAGAATGAGTAAGTTAACAAACTCTCCGCTTGCCTTTCTCCATTTGTGCAGGTAGAAATGTCTGCCCAGAGGTTAATTTCTAACAGGACAGCCCAGCAATCTGCATCTAATTCTGATTATACCTGGGAATATGAGTATTATGAGATTGGACCAGTTTCCTTTGAAGGACTGAAGGCTCACAAATGTAAGTCTTGTGCAATTTCCCATTGTAAGCATGTTGTGTGTTTGCCTTAATATGTGAAGCTGCCAGTGTTTACTTTCCCTGGACATGCTTATACATAATTTTATCCTCTACCCCCTAACCCCCCAAATCCCCTCCATATATAGGCTCATTGATCTGGGATGTATAACATGAATGATGAACTTGCAAGATTCCCTTAGTGGAAGATGAGTCAATGTCCCTTTCAAATTGAGACTTAAAAAATTGAATGATTTCAGCTCTCCAAAACTGTGAACATTTAGACCATCAAAAATGTATACACAAATAGAATCTAGGACTCTAATTTGCAGAACCTTCCTTTTGTAACACTTGGTTCACAGCATCTCTTCAGCCCTGCTGGGTTTCTGGAACTGTAGGAAGTAGTCTGTCTGTGTTTTTTCATGATAAAGGACCAGAAGAGTTCACGATCATTCCCAACTCTGTGTTATAGGCATGAATTGTGCTTCATGTTATTGGAGTAATTCATCATCTAGTACAGAACAAGGAAATATAATTCTATGAAAGGGTACTGTTCACCTCTAGTCATAACTGCCTGCTGACTGGCAAGCATGAAACAGCTGTTTCCTTAAGCAGAGTTGCTGCTGCTGCTGCTAAGTCACTTCAGTCATGTCCGAGCAATGGCACCGCACTCCAGTACTTTTGTCTGGAAAATCCCATGGATGGAGGAGCCTGGTAGGCTGCAGTCCATGGGGTCGCGAAGAGTCGGACATGAGTGAGCGACTTCACTTTCACTTTTCACTTTCATCTTTGGAGAAGGAAATGGCAACCCACTCCAGTGTTCTTGCCTGGAGAATCCCAGGGATGGGGGAGCCTGGTGGGCTGCATGAGCAGAAACTGCTGCCCATTCCCAGGTCCTGTCGTGGTTACCATGTAAATATTCTAGAGATGTTTGGTTGTTTCAGAATGAATGTCCACAGTACTATAAAAGTGGTAGGTCCTTTACTGAACCAGATGAATGGGACATGTTTAAGAAATACAAGAGTGATTAGAATTGAAGATGAATGTGGCCAAGGAAGTGCTTTCACTCCTTTCATATTTTCTGGCCTCTGCCTCTCTGAGCTGTCTTGGCATCATGATCTCTCACCCCTACTTGCTGCTCCATTGCAAGGTGGACTTTCTAGTTTTTTCCAGCTTCATTGAGATATAATTGACAAATAAAATTGTCATATATTTATACAATAAATAAAATAATGATACATTGTGTGTATTGTGAAAGGATTCTCTCCATCAACTTAATTAACATTTCTATCACCTCGGGTATATGTATTTGATTGTTTATTCATTGGTAAGAACATTTAGGTTCTATTCTCTTGCCAACTGTACAAGACAATAATATCAACTATACTTTCCATGTTATACGTCAGGTCCCCAGACCTTATTCATTTTATAGCTGAAAGTTTGTACTCTTTTTACCAACCTCTCCTGATTTCCCCACCTTTCAGCCTCTGGCAACCACTTTTCTACTCTCTGTTTCTTTGAGTTCGACTTCTTTTTTTTTTTTTTCCAGTTTTCAACTTTATTTTTTTTAATTAAATTTTATTTTGCTTAACTTTACAATATTGTATTGCTTTTACCATACATCGAGATGGATCCGCCGCCAGTATACACGTGCTCCCCATCCTGAACCCTCCTCGCTCCTCCCTCCCCATACCATCCCTCTGGGTCGTCCCAGTGCACCAGCCCCAGGCATCCGTTATTGGGCCAAAGAACTAAATAGACATTTTTCCAAAGAAGACATACAGGTGGCTAACAAACACATGAAAAGATGCTCAACATCACTTATTATCAGAGAAATGCAAATCAAAACCACTATGAGGTACCATTTCACGCCAGTCAGAATGGCTGCGATCCAAGAGTTCGACTTCTCTTTTAGAGTCTACATGTAAGTTATATCATGCCCTAATTGTCTTTCTCTAACTAGCTTATCTCACTTTATATAATGCCTTCCAGTTTCACCCTTGTTGTCATAAATGACAATATTTCCTTCTTCTTAAAGGCTGAATAATATTCAAATATCTATCATCTATCACATTTTCTTAATCCATTCATCAGTGAATGGACAGTAAGTTTCCATACCTTGGCTATTGTGAATAATGCTGCAATGAACAGGAGAGTACAGATACCCTCTTCAAGATAATGCTTTCATTTCCTTTGGCTCTATTTCCAAAAGTGGAAAAGCTGGATCTTATGGTAGTTCTGTTTTAATTTCTTGAGGAACTTCATACATAGTGGTTATACCAATTACATTCCTACCAACAATGTACAAGGGTTATCTTTTCTCCACATCCTCACCAACATTGGTTCTCTCTTGTCTTTTTTGATAAAGGACATTCTAACAAGAGTGAGATGATTCCCTAATGATTGGTAATGTTGAGTACCTTTTCATGTGCCTGTAACACTTGGCTATTGTCTGTGGAAATATGTTCATTCAGTCCCTTTGCCCATATTTTAATTGGGTTTATTTTGTTATTGAGTTATATGAGTCCCTTGTATACTTTGGATGTTAAACTCTTACCATATATGTGGTTTGCATATGTCTTCTCCTATTCCATAGGTGACCTTTTCACGTTATTGATGATTTCCAATGATAAAGCATCTACCTGCAATGCAGGAGACCCAGGTTCAATCCCTGGGTCAGGAAAATCCTCTGGAGAAGGAAATGGCAACCCACTCCAGTACTCTTGCCTGGAAAATCCCATGGATGGAGGAGCCTGGTAGGCTACAGTCCATAGCATTGCAAAGAGTCTGACAGGACTGAGCAGCCTCACTTTCACTTTGCTAGGCAGAAGCTATTCAGTTTAATGTAGTCCTACTTGTTTATTTTGCTTTTGTTGCCTTTGCTTTGGGTGTTAAATCCAAAAAATCATTACTAAAAGTGATAGCAAAGAGCTTACTCCTATATTTATGACCCTTATTTTGAACTTTCACTAAGATCTATTTCTAGAGATTTATCTTGTTCCTTTGTTTGGAACATATTCCTCTATTTCTTCCTTCTTCTTGACTGTTTGTGTTGGTTTCTATGCCTTAGATAAAACAGCCACTTCTCCCAATCTTAAAGGAGTGGCATGTAGGAAATGTTTTGAGAAGCCCTGGCCGCCAGAGCTAGGCACTCAAGGAAACTCAAGCCCTGTGTGGGCTGCACGTGCCTGCCAGCTGCAGTGCAGTGGGCAGAGTGCTTGCTCAGCCCAGCTGTGGCTTGCAGCCATGACACAGGGGTGGGTGGGGTCCCAGGGGGGCACCCCTACTGACACTAGCAGGTTACAGGGAGAGTTCCAAGATGGCACCCACCAGCCCTGGAATTTGCAAGGTAGAATGAGATCATATGGCATCTGCCAATGTGTCCATCACCAGAAAGAGTCCCAGCAAATTTGTGCCTCTCCAGCAGAAGCTTTAAGATTAGTTAGTGGGTCTCCTTTCTGAATAGTCCAGGTGATTTTCAAATTGGTGTTTTGCACTAGGTCCCAGTGTGAGGGAGTCTGTGCATGAGCCCTTTAAACATATTCTGCATTCCCTGCAGAGCTCTGTTTTTCCTGAAAGTAATACCCATTGGTTTTTTAAAGTCAACCATTGTGGGGGCTTGTCTTTCCTAGGCAGGATCAGCGATTTGGGATGCTTCTCACCTTAGAGAAGAGTTCTGTATTTTTGAGATCTCTCCCAATTGTGGATTGCTGCACCTAGGATGGAGTTGTTGTTGTTTTTTTTTTTTTTTTGTGAGACTGTGTTTCTGCCTCTTCTGTCTCAGTGCTCTCTTTTTATCCTTTATTGTAGAGGCTCTGCTTGTCCAGTTTTCAGGTCTTTTCTGAAGAAAGTATCCCTGTGTAGTTGTAATTGTATGTCCCTAGGAGAAGGTGAATTTGGGACCTTCCTAAACCGCCATCTTGAACTGCCTCCAGTGGGGCTCCAGATGTGTGGTCCAGACTCTTCTTCAGGGAGGATGAGAAGTGAGGCTAACCTGATTGCACATTGCTCTGCTAGGGGTGGGGTTAATGGCAGGAGATGACTTAGCCTTTCTTACTGATTTGAAGGTGGGTACTTTCTCATTTGTCAGTGTAGGAGTCATTCAGCTAGCTTCTGGAACTCTTTCAGAGGGAACTGCTCCATATGTAGCCATATATTCGATATGTCTGTGGGAAGAGGGGACCTCAGGAGCCTCCCAAGCCTTCATCTTGGTCAATCCCCAATTCCAGCTAATTAAGTTTTAGACTTTTCCTCACCCCTGATTGCAGAAAGGACCACAAGAGCCTGGCTTCACCTGTAGGCCCTGAGTGTCTGGATGCTGCTGATTGCTGGTGGCTGTGGTTGAGCAACTCCTGGACCATTAAAGGGACAGGGGAAGTGACAGCTGGCTGGTTCCTGTCTTCTGGTCTCCATCGATGGGGTTGTAAAGGGCTTGGAGTTAAAAATTTCCTATATCAGGAGCTTTCTATTTTTGTTCCTTAAAAAGCATTAACTAAATCACACATCCTTTACCCCTGAAGTGAATAGTAATAATAAAATGCTTTCACACACTCCTTTGTTGTTGTTTTCTGCTCAGTAGTTCTGTATGGAAGTAAAAGAAAAGCACGTGGAATCTGTTAGGATGTACTCTCATCCATTATCTGATGGAGGGCTATTGCTGTCAGGGTGTGAATCACCCTCCTTGATTTGCTTTAATTCTTTAATCTGTTATTTTTCTGGGACAATCTGTGGGTAAAGATACTTGCTGTTAAGGATTTTAATGAAAATCAAAATGACTGGGCAAATCACCATGTTTTCCTATAATCTAAGTTTTTATAACTTCATGACACAGATTTTATTTTTGTGTTATTTTGCTCCTGCCCCTTTTTCTTAGTTTAAAGGGCAATACTGCTGTAATTTTGGTTGGGGCATTTCCAGGGACAGTTGAAAATCTCTTTGGGGCATATTACATTTAAAGATGATTATAGCTGGAAAAAAATTCCTGCAAAATGTAGACAGAAATGTAGGCATTACTTATACATTTTACTTACTATACCATTAAGAAGGAGAGCTTTTTGTTAGTGTTAGCATTCATTTTAGGCAAAAAACAGAAATTCCTAGGTAAGTCTTTACTATTTTGATGTAAGAGATCTGATTAGAGCCCTTAGCTTCCAGAACAGACCCCAAGACATACAGGAAAATAAGTCAATTATTGTATTGTGTTACTTTAGGATTAGTGTCTTCCATTTTAAAAAGCTGTAATTCTGGGCTTCATGTGCGTCTCCTTGTTTTGCTGAGAAAAATTCAAAGCCAATTAGGTACAAGTTGAAAAGAATGAAAACCAGTCACTTCAAGGGGAAGCATTTAGGAAGATAGGAGTGACCATAACGGTTATCTTTTTACTTTACCTGTGATAGATTGTTCTTAGCAACAATAGTTACATCTCTAGTTAGACTAAGTTCTCCTGCCTGCTGAAATTAAGATCCTATCTCTATAGGGTCTTTCATCTGAGAAACAACCTCTGATGATCATTGTAAATTCTCCTTTTGCCTTAAGTTTTGAATCTGGTAATAAACTTTATAACTATCTGAAGTGGACCTGTATCTGCAATACATTTGGTACCAGAAAAATGGACATTCATTCATCCATTCATTCTATACGTATTTACTGAGCACCTGTTATTTGCAGCACTATTTTTGTTAATAAATTTAATTGAAGGATAATTGCTTTCCAATATTGTGATGGCTTTTGCCATACAGCAACATGAATCGCAACATTCTCCTTTTGCCTTAAGTTTTGAATCTGGTAATAAACTATCTGAAGTGGACCTGTACCTGACATACATTTGGTACCAGAAAAATGGACATTCATTCATCCATTCATTCTATACGTATTTATTGAGCACCTGTTATTTGCAGCACTATTTTTGTTAATAAATTTAATTGAAGGATAATTGCTTTCCAATATTGTGATGGCTTTTGCCATACAGCAACATGAATGGCCCACAGGTATACATGCGTCGCCTCCATCCTGAATCCCCCTCCCATGTCCCTCCCCATACTACCCTTCTGAGTTGTCCCAGAGCACCAGTTTTGGGTGCCCTTCTTTATGCATCAAACTTGCACTGGTCATCTATTTACATATGGTAATGTACATGTTTCAGTGCTATTCTCTCAAATCATCCGACCCTCACCTTCTCCCACTGAGTCCAAAAGTCTGTTCTTTACATCTGTGTCTCCTTTGTGTGCAGCCCCATTTTAAGTAATGGAGGTATAGCAGTGAACAGAAAAGAAAAAAACCCCGTCTCTTATGGATCTTGCATTCTACTCAGAGAGACAGATAAGAAATAAATAGACAAACTATGCCAGATGGTGATAAAAGATAAAGTAGGGAAAGGAGGTGTGAAGTGTGGAGGTGAAAGTATAGATAGAATGGCCATGGAAGGCCTTCTTGAGAAGGAGAAATATGAAAAAAAAATGCCTGAAGGAAGGGGAGATTGAGCTATAAGATAGCTGGGGAAGATCGTTACAGAAAATGCCCCATGGTTTGCAGTAAGACCTGTGATTGGGAACACAGCAGACACAAGTGCTGGAAGCCCACTGTTGGCTCCATGCAAGGAGTCCATACCACACAACTGATCCTAACACCTTAGGAACCAGAAATGGTATGAGGACAGCGCTTGCTCTGGTGTCCTGAGCCTTGTATTTCAAATTAAGCATTAACCCTTGCTTTTCATACAACCACGAGATGGAAAGGTCACAATATATATTTTTTTTAATTTTTATTATATTGGACTATAGTTGATTTGGGCTTCCCTGGTAGCTCAGATCAGATCAGATCAGTCGCTCAGTCGTGTCCGACTCTTTGCGACCCCATGAACCGCAGCACGCCAGGCCTCCCTGTCCATCACCAGCTCCCGGAGGTCACTCAGACTCGCATCCATCGAGTCAGTGATGCCATCCAGCCATCTCATCCTCTGTCGTCCCCTTCTCCTCCTGCCCTCAATCCCTCCCAGCATCAGAGTCTTCTCCAATGAGTCAACTCTTCGCATGAGGTGGCCAAAATACTGGAGTTTCAGCTTTAGCATCATTCCTTCTAAAGAAATTCCAGGATTGATCTCCTTCAGAATGGACTAGTTGGATCTTCTCGCAGTCCAAGGGACTCTGAAGAGTCTTCTCCAACACCACAGTTCAAAAGCATCAATTCTTCGGCGCTCAGCCTTCTTCACAGTCCAGCTCTCACATCCATACATGACCACAGGAAAGACCATAGCCTTGACTAGGCGAACCTTTGTTGGCAAAGTGATGTCTCTGCTTTTGAATATGCTATCTAGGTTGGTCATAACTTTCCTTCCAAGGAGCAAGCGTCTTTTATTTTCATGGCTGCAGTCACCATCTGCAGTGATTTTGGAGCCCAGAAAAACAAAGTCTGACACTGTTTCCACTGTTTCCCCATCTATTTCCCATGCAGTGATGGGACCAGATGCCATGATCTTCGTTTTCTGAATGTTGAGCTTTAAGCCAACCTTTTCACTCTCCACTTTCACTTTCATCAAGAGGCTTTTTAGCCCCTCTTCACTTTCTGCCATAAGAGTCGTGTCATCTGCATATCTGAGGTTATTGATATTTCTCCCGGCAATCTTGATTCCAACTTGTGTTTCTTCCAGTCCAGCATTTCTCATGATGTATTCTGCATATAAGTTAAATAAACATGGTGACAATATGCAGCCTTGACGTACTCCTTTTCCTATTTGGAACCAGTCTGTTGTTCCATGACCAGTTCTAACTGTTGCTTCCTGACCTGCATACAGATTTCTTAAGAGGCAGATCAGGTGGTCTGGTATTCCCATCTCTTTCAGAATTTTCCATAGTTTATTGTGATCCACACAGTCAAAGGCTTTGGCATAGTCAATAAAGCAGAAATAGATGTTTTTCTGGAATTCTCTTGCTTTTTCCATGATCCAGCGGGTTTTGGCAATTTGATCTCTGGTTCCTCTGCCTTTTCTAAAACCAGCTTGAACATCAGGAAGTTCACGGTTCACATATTGCTGAAGTCTGGCTTGGAGAATTTTGAGCATTACTTTACTAGCATGTGAGATGAGTGCAATTGTGCGGTAGCTCAGCTGGTACCAAATGAACCCAGTTCAATTCCTTGGTTGGGAAGTTCCCCTGGAGAAGGGATAGGTGACCCACTCCAGTATTCTTGGGCTTCCCTGGTGGCTCAGATGGTAAAGAATCTTCCTGCAGTGCAGGAGACCTGGGTTCAGTCCCTGAGTTGGGAAGATCCCCTGGAGGAGGGCATGGCAACCCACTCTAGTATTCTGGCCTGGGGAATCCCTGTGGACAGAGAAGCCTGGCGGGCTACAGTCCATGGGGTTGCAAAGAGTTTGGCTAAAAACAAACTTATTGGCCAACCTAATGCAATTTTGTGTTAGTTTCAGATGACCATCAAAGTGATTCAGTTACACATATATCTATTGCTTTTCAAATTCTTTTTCCATTTACATTACTACAAGATATTGATCAGAGTTCCCTATGCTACACAGTAGGTCTTTGTTGGTTATCTATGTTATACGCAGGAGTGAGTGTATGTTAACCCCAAACTCCCAACTTACCCCTCCCCTCCACCTTTCTCTTTTGGTAACCATCAGTTTGTTTTCTAAGTTTGTAAGTCTATTTCTGTTTTGTAAATAAGTTCATTTGTATCATTTTTAAAATATTTTACATATAACCATTATAATATTTGTCTTTCTCTGACTTACTTCACTTAGTATGATCATCACATTATTGCATTCTTTTTAAGGGCTGAGTAATATTCCGTTGTGTATATGTACCACATCTTTATCCATTCATCTGTTGATGGACACTGAGGTTGTTTCCATGTCTTGGCTGTTGTAAACAGTGCTGCAGTTGAACATTGGGGTACATGTATTCTTTCAAACCATGGTTTTCTCTGGATATTTGCCCAGGAGTGGGATTGCTGGATCATGGTAGCTCTATTTTTAGTTTTTTAAGGAACGTCCATACTGTTCTTCATAGTGGCTATGCATTCTCACCAGCAGTGTAGAAAGGTTCCCTTTCTCCCCACCGTTTCTGGTATTTATTGTTTGTAAACTTTTAATGATGGCCATTCTGACTGGTGGGGGTGGGGGGAATGGGATGGGATAGTTACTCTCATCCTCCCCTAGATTGGAGAACATAATGTATGGAAAAACAGATCATACCAGTGAAAACCGTGCAGCTGTCAGCGCTCTTGTTTCATTCCTTTCACTAGAGGTCAGGCAAAGGGAAAGTTATTTTATTATGATGCATTCTATTTGGAATTCCCTTGGGCAGTTTTCTCTTACTGTACTCTCTCACTATAACGGTCTCTAAGTAGCTCAGTCTCTAGACAGGACAAAAGTAGCTGTTTGGCTGATAGAAACCCCTGTGGAAGGCTTTTCCTTAACCAACCAGGTTTCTTGGAGCCCCCACTCAGTCTATGTAAGCCTCTGTTCTGAGTTCCTCCTAAGAAAGGGTACTTTGGGGAAGACCAGAGGCTCTGTATTCCTCTTTTCACTGAAATGCTTGTGTCCATGAAACTTGACATAGAAATAAAACTTCAAGAGAGTTTGGTTGTTCCTGGAATGAGATGGAGCTCTCTGATGTTCTCTGAAAGGAGCTCAGAGTGAGAAAATTATCTGGGCTTGGGCCGCATATCAGAGGATGAGGTAGAGGAGAATTAACAGAGATAATCTGAGGAAGCAGAATTTCCTCTGGGGGATAATGTGAGTAAGCAAAGCTACTTAAAGCATATTGTCATGAGAAACGTGGATTCCACGTTATCAAGAGAATGCGTGAAAATGCCCCTGGACCATGGGGATTCTAAAATTGTAACCAAAGCTCTCCTCATTCCCACTCTCTCCTCTCTCGTGACTTTGCTGAGGGCTGAGACCCTCTCAGGTCCCACGTTATTGTTGCTTTTTGATCAGCTCCCTGGGTCACTAGAAAGCCGGGGTAAGGGACTGGGCTGGGTTAAAGGCACACTCCTCTACCTGTGCCCACCCTAGGCTCGGGGGCTGGAGGACACATGGGGATCCAGCCACCATTGGCAGTGTGAGAGCTGTCCTCATGCAAACCCCTCCCTAGTAAACAGATTCGAAAATGAATCAACATGACTAAATTCTCAACTGAGGACTTACATAACGCTGGCAGGTCATTTTAGAATTGACTTTTGCTATTCAGGCAGTTGATGAAGTACAGGAGGCTGAGCTGTCATTTATCTGCAAAATGATGCTTTGCAATCTGTGCCCCCATAACTGAGATGCTATTGTTACATGTTAATTTATTTGTACACATGTGTTTTTTGGTATTTGTCCTTATGTCTTGTTAGGCTTCATTTCCATTAGTTTTTAAGGTAAAGTCTACAATTCCTGTTTCTCAGGTACTCTTAACCCTGGGCAAGATAAATTGGTTTTGCATCCAGAATGCTGAATAAATGCCATTGAATAAACTGGGGGTCTGTAACAACTTAAAGGGGCGGGATAGGGGTAGGTGGTGGAAGGGAGAATCAAGAGGGAGGGGAAATATGTATACTTATAGCTGATTCATGTTGATGTATGGTAGAAACTAACACAATATTTTAAAGCAATTATCCTTCAATTAAAAATAAGTAATTTTTAAAAATGTTGTTAAATAAAGGTTGTTACCCTCTAGGTGATAGTATATTTAGAATAAAAGTAAGAATTATGCAAAGCAAGTTGCTAATCTGATTTCTTCATATTAGAAAGAGTGCTATATACACATAATTCAATTGGAATAATGCTTTGTATTGAAACACATTTAGTGTATAAGTTCTATTCACCTTTTTTTTAAATTGCTAGCCATCCTCACTGTATTGCCACATAGGTAAACTTCTTTGAATAGATCAGAAAATGTAAAATAGTTCAACCCTGTTGCTTCCCCCAAACTTAAGACCTTATGATGAAGGTGCCAGGTTGTGTAGACAGCTCAGTCTCATCCCCATCCGAGAGACACACACTAGTGACTAATACCCGTGATAGGATCAAGGAGGGACCTGTGTAGAGAAGCACAGACAGAAAGATCATGGGGCTCACAGGAGGGAGCAGGCACATCATTTGGGGAGATTAGGCTTTCTGAAGGAGCTGATGTAGCGCTTTGAATGAGGGATAGACTTTCATTATCTCCAGTTTGGGGAAAGTTGTTCTGGCCAGGTGAAGGTATGGGCCCCTGAAAAGGTGTGAGTATCAAGAAACTATGCCTAAGGGTTCAGGTAAATACAGGAATACAGTGTCGCCTAGACTAGTTGGAAGCATGAGTTTTAAAGTAAGGATCAATTGGGAGAAAATGACTGCTTAAACAATAATAGACTGCAAACGTGAGCTACCTCCTTCTCAGATGCCAGATATTGTAAAAGTGCTTTGTATATGGAATCTGTTCTCATGTGAAAAAGGTCAATTCTATTTTTGTTGAAGTATTTTTTGTGAAAGAGCAATATTATCAGAGGTACAATAAAGCAGATTCCGTTAGAGATGAGGCCCAGGCAAAGACCGAAGGCAGAAGAGCACTCAGGAGACCATTTGTATGTTCTTTGCAGAATGTAGTGAAGACGTGAGTTATGCCAGCATGACCATGAGTGAAAAAACAAAATTGAGTTGAGTTGAATCAGATGTCATTTTAAGCTTCATCCTGTAGTTTCTGCTAAAAATTGGATTTTCTAACTCAAGACACTGCAGTCTTGAGGACTTAGACAGCCTGATTCCACCTTAAATTCTTCCATCTGGATGTAGAACCAAGAGTCAGGAAGGCTGACATCTCCTAGTGTTATCTGAGTCAGGAACCTGAAGACATAGACTCTTTCCTCATTCCTTGTATTAACTGTTTCCTGCTGTCTGATAGTTCAAGGTTGTCTCAGAAGACTGTGACCATCTTCTCTCATTTCATGTATCAAAAAGCACAGATTCCTTGAATATTTAAATTTTATGTTGCTATGAAATACTAATCCCAGTGTTAACTGTCTTACAGATTCCATTGTGATTGGATTTTGGGTTGGTCTTGCAGTCTTCGTGATTTTTATGTTTTTCGTGCTGACTCTGCTGACCAAGACAGGAGCCCCACACCAAGAGTAAGTCTGGGCTGTTTCTAAATGTCTGTTAAACCCCACAGGGACTTGAAGAAACAGAAATAGTATCCAGGGGGTGGGGTTGCTTCTAATGGGTGGAGAGATGGATTTGCTGTCCAGACCCAGGTGCTGGTTGAGTGGGACCTGTTTTCCTCCTAGCACTCTGCCTCTTGCCTCTGAGGCTTCTTCTCAAGTGAACCCTTGTGCATCTGGGTTTCTTGGTCTTTCCTGTAGTCTTAATGCTGATCCTGGCTTGATGTTTATTTTGAAAGGTTACTAATTAGGATGGACTTTCTCCTTATTCCCAAAAGAATTTAGGTGACTCACCAGACTGAAAACAATGAAAAAGGACAATAACAAAAGTGGGATGAAAGCTAGCTTAAGAAACATTTCAAGGAGCAGAGAAATCATTGTTACTGGATACTCGACTACATTGTTTAATTATTCATTGAATTCAGCACTTAATTTCCTCAAAATGAGATAAAGGATTATAAAATTTTCATGGTGTGGTAAAGAACATCTGTGATGGGCTTTGGATTTATGAAGGAAATGATTGCGTGGATGCTTAACGAGTGTTGAATAACATCAAAACATAATTGGTCAGTTATGGTTTGCAAAAACTCAGAAATGTTTTAGAGACTTTTTAAAATCCCAACTCTTCCAAAGAAAAGGAAAAAATAACAACTTGTTTGATACCTTGTCAGTCAGTTCCAGAAGGCAACAGATAGCATGTTCAAATGAGGTAATTAGAAGAGCTTTTTTAAAAATTAATTTTCTTATTGAAATATGTTGTGTTAATTTCCGCTTTACAGGAGAGTGACTCAGTTATACACATATTTCTGGTTTTTTTTAGTATTCTTTTCCATAATGGTTTATCCCAGGATACTAAATGTAGTTCTGTTTTATACAGTAGGATCTTTCTTTTTATCCATTCTATATCTACTAGTTTGGATTTACTAGTCCCAAACTCCCAATCCATTCCGCTGTTACCTTGGCAACCACAAGGCGATATCTATGAGTCTATTTCTGTTTCATAGATAGGTTCATTTGTGCCATATTTTAGATCCCACATATAAGTAATATCATATGGTATTTGTCTTTTTCTTTCTGATTTACTTCACTTAGTATGATAATCTCTAGTTGCATCGATGTTGCTGCAAAATGGCATTATTGCATTCTTTTTTATGGCTGAGTAGTATTCCATTGGATATATGTACCACATCTTCTCTTCCATTCATCCGCTGATGGACATTTAGGTTGTCTCTGTATCTCGGTTGTTGTGAATAGTGCTGCTGTGAACATAGGGGTACATGTATCTTTTTGAATTAGAGCTTTTGACAAAGGGACTAGTCACAAGTTGTGGCCTGGGAAGAGAGCAGCCCCTCTTCCTGGATGGTGCAGGATGCCAGGGCTCAGAACATAAATCTGAAGGGCCCTGATTGTCTCCCAGGAGCCCTGCAGAGAGACTGGCTGAGAGGAGCAATGACCCAGGTCAAGGGACACAGCCCAGTGTGACCTCTTAGGGAGGGAGCCTCCGATAAATACCCAGGCCTGTCTTTCCCCATCTCTCCCCTTTCTCACCACTGCTCCCCACTGGCTGAGCACCCCGCCACTACCAGTGGCCAGAGTCTACATCAGAGGTCAGTTTCCCAGGGCACAGAGGAGAGTGGGGAAGGGTAGGGAATGACCTGGGAGACTAAATGGAAGAAAGTGAGCACAAATCCTCACATTTCCATTCAGTGTCTCCCTTCATCCTCACAGCCTAGCTGTGGTGTTCCCATTGTATCTCATCACACAGTCTGCAGTGACTGCTCTTCAGTCTTCAGCCTGCCCTTGGACTCTAACAACTAGTCATAGATAAAGGGAATAGTTCTGCCCATCACACAGCTGTTTTCAGACATTAAGGTCTGGGAGAAACATTCAAACACATGTTAAATGAACATAAAAGACCATTTTATTGAAGGCTGTGGAGATGGATGGTTGAGAATCTCTGGAATAGCCACTAAAAAAATATGAACTTTCCCTTTTCTGTCTCCTTGTTTTTGTAAACATCTGCACATGTCTTTGCTTCAGCATATCAGTCCAAGGAGTTTAGAAATATGGTGTGGATTATAGCAGTAGTAAAAGAAGCTGAGGACAAACTCAAGTTATGGCACATCTGGTAGAGTGATTGGGGAATAGTAAACCCCTTTATCTTCCTTCTCTTCAGAGAGCCAGATGGACCTTTGCATGGTTATTGAGATGTACTTGTGATTTTATAGATGGGAACACCCTAGCTCAAAAGGGAGCATGACTTCCTGTAATGAGTAATTTTGTGTTTGTCTAGGCCATGATATTTAGTAAAACATTATTCTAGATGTTTCTGTGATGGATTTTTTTTTTTAGGTGAGATCAGTCTTTTAAGAAGACTGATCATCCTCCATAATGAGGGTGGGCCTCATCCAACTGCAAAAGGCGTTCCTAGAAACAGATGGACCTCTGTCTAGGAAAAAGGAATTCTGGCAGAGGACTGCCTTCAGACTCAGACTGCAGCTCTTCCCTCAGACTGCAGGTCTTCAGCCTGTCCAAACCCTACAGATTTTAGACTTGCCTGTCTCCACCGTCACATGAACCAATTTCTTAAACTAAATCTGTCCCCGCCTCACCCTGAATGGATAGATAGATAGATAGATAGACAGATATAGAAATAAATGTGCGCAGGCACACACACACACACACACCCAAACACCCCTGTTGGTTCTATTTCTCTGGATAACACTGACTGACTGATACATTCCCTTAACATTTCACATTGACCCTGGGTAGCTGAGGCTTGTTTTTCCCCTTTTCCAGTTGGCAGTTTGTCCTTCTAACAGATGATTTCTCTTTTGATGGTGATTCTTAGTCATCTCAAAGAACAGGGGTCATTGAAACCCTACATGCTTTTGGTGAGGTTAAGGAGAAAGTTTGACCTTTTTATTTTTACTTTTAATGAAACAATGGATCAGCCCTCAGGGCCATACTTTAAATGTTTTTCTGAAGCGGTGTAAGACATGCATTTGGCTGTAGTATATCAAAAATCAAACTGAATGATACAGACATATGGAAAAATCCCTAAATGGAGCAGTTAACAATGGTTTTATATCTTAGTAAACTTGACATTTATTTGGCAGGAAATATTTTTTATAAAATAGACATAATCCAAGCAGCCAACTTTAATATAAAACAATCAGTTTTAAGTTTGCCCCTGATAATTAGACATGGAGGACATAATGATAAATCACTGAGAATAATGCTAAGAACATTTTTTGACATTTACCATCTGTCAGGGTCTGTTAATCACTTTATAGTATAATCTCACTAAGTTCTCACTGAAAGATGAAGTAAATCACATAGGATTTATCCTGTAAAATCTCACCTTACAGATGAGAAATAGGAGACTGAATCACTCATATAAGGATTCACAGGTTTTAAAAAAAGCTATGCATATTAAAAAGCAGAGATATTGCTTTGCCAACAAATGTCCATATAGTCAAAGCTATGGTTTTCTCAGTAGTCATGTATGGATGTGAGAGCTGGACCATAAAGAAGTCTGAGTGCTGAAGAATTGATGCTTTTGAACTGTGGTGTTGGAGAAGACTCTTGAGAGTCCCTTTGACTGTAAGGAGATCAAACCAGTAAATCCTAAAGGAAATCAGTCCTGAATATTCATTGGAAGGACTGATGCTGAAACTTAAGCTCCAATACTTTGACCATTTGATGCGAAGGGCCAATTCATTATAAAAGACCCTGATGCTGGGAAAGACTGAAGGCAGGAGGAGAAGGGAATGGCAGAGGACAAGATGATTAGATGAGATCACAGACTCAATGGACATGAGTTTGCGCAAGCTCCAGGAGACACTGAAAGGAAAGCCTGGCGTGCTGCAGTCCACGGGGTCTCAAAGAGCCAGACACGACTGAGCGACTGAACAACAACAACAAATGGAGCCAAGCCTCAAACTAAAGTCTCTTTGAAGCTCCTGTTGTTAACCCTACATTAAATGACTTCATATCAGTAATATTAAATCTTTTTCTCTTCGGAGAAAGCAATGGCACCCCACTACAGTACTCTTGCCTGGAAAATCCCATGGATGTAGGAGCCTGGTAGGCTGCAGTCCATGGGGTCACGAAGAGTCGGACACGACTGAGCGACTTCACTTTCACTTTTCACTTTCATGCATTGGAGAAGGAAATGGCAACCCACTCCAGTGTTGTTGCCTGCAGAATCCCAAGGACAGAGGAGCCTGGTGGGCTACCGTCCATGGGGTCACACAGAGTTGGACACTACTGAAGTAACTTAGCAAAGATATTAGCAAGCAATCATATTTGTTTTCTTTTATCACACATTGGATCAAGCATGGTCTCTGGTGTCAAACATTTCCAGATTTACTGGAATGATTTACTGGATTCTTAGCCTCTCTTTGGCTCAGAGGGTAAAGTGTCTGCCTGCAATGCGGGAGACCCGCGTTCAATCCCTGGCTCGGGAAGATCCCCTGGAGGAGGAAATGGCAACCCACTCCAGTATTCTTGCCTGGAGAATCCCATGGACAGAGGAGCCTGGTAGGCTACAGTTCATGGGGTCGCAAAGCGTGGAACATGACTGAGCGACTTCACTTTAGCCTCTCTGTGCTTGATGATTCCTCACTTCTAAAAATAAAGTAGTATCTGCCTCCTTGGGGTACTGTAAAGATTGAGTGAACTGATGCCTATAGAGCTGCTGGTATGCACTAGCCTCACAGCAGGCAGCCCTCAGTGAAGGTTAGTCCACCCCTGCCTGGCCCATGGCATCCTGGGGAGAGCAGAGCGCTGCAGGTAAAGAGTAGGAAGGAACAGAAGATTCTCCTCCTCCCACAGGACAGCCAGGCCCTAAACTTTCATGTTGTAGCTACATGTGCCAAATGTGACTTCATTATACCCTGGCTTCACCTCACCTTGGGTATGTCTCTCAGAAAAAGTTGTTTTTCAGTTGCTTAATTGTGTCCAACTCTTTGCAACCCCATGGACTGCAGCACGCTAGGCTGCACTATCTCCCAGAGTTTACTCAAACTCAGGTCTATTGAGATGGTGATGCCATCCAACCATCTCATCCTCTGTCATACTCTTCTCCTCCTGCCCTCAATCTTTCCCCACATCAAGGTATTTTTCAATGAGTTGGCTTTTCACATCAGGTGGCCAAAGTATTGGAGCTTCATCTTCAGCATCAGTACTTCCAATGAATGTTCAGGACTGATGTCCTTTAGGATGGACTGGTTTAACCTCCTTGCAGTTCAGGGGACTCTCAAGAGTCTTTTCCAGCAACACAGTTTGAAAACATCAGTTCTTTGGCACTCAGCCTTCTTTAAGGTCCAATTCTCGTATTTATATATGACTACTGGGAAAACCATAGCTTTGACTCTATGGACCTTTGTTGGCAAAGTGATGTCTTTGTGTGAAGAAAGAGTAAGATGATTTTAGAAAGGAGACTAAGTAGAGAGTCTTAGTCATGTTGAATGTCTGAATTCTAAAAGCTTTAGGTAACAAGCTCTCTGGGTTGTAGGTCACAACGAACAATTGCTTCTTTAAGATATCAGGCAGCATCCTTTTGGAATATAACTCAGTTCAGTTCAGTTCAGTCACTCAGTCATGTCTGACTCTTTGCAACCCCATGGACTACAGCATGCCAGGCCTCCCTGTCCATTACCAACTCCTGGAGATTTGGGTATGTCTCTCAGAAAAAGTTGTTTTCTTTGGTGCTAAACTTTCTTTATAGTCCAACTCTCACATTCATACATGACTACTAGAAAAATGATAGCCTTGACTAGACAGACCTTTGTTGGCAAAGTAATGTCTCTGTTTTTTAATATGCTGTCTGGGTTAGTCATAACTTTCCTTCCAAGGAGTAAGTGTCTTTTAATTTCATGGCTGCAGTCACCATCTGCACTGTTTCCACTGTTTCCCCATCTATTTGCCGTGAAGTGATGTGACCAGATGCCATGATCATAGTCTTCTGAATGTTGAGTTTTAAGCCAGCTTTTTCATTCTCCTCTTTCACTTTCATCAAGAGGCTCTTTAGTTCTTCTTCACTTTCTGCCATAAGGGTGGTGTCATCTGCATATCTGAGGTTATTGATCTTTCTCCTGGTAATCTTGATTCCAGCTTGTGCTTCAGCCAGTCCAGCATTTCTCATGATTTACTCTGCATATAAGTTAAATAAGCAGGGTCATAATATACAGCCTTGACATACTCCTTTCCCAATTTGGGACCAGTCTGTTGTTCCATGTCCATTTCTGTTGCTTCTTGACCTGCATACAGATTTCTCAGGAGACAGGTCAGGTGGTCTGGTATTCCCACCTCTTGAAGATTATCCCAGTTTGTCGTGATCCATACAATCAAAGGCTTTTGTGTAGTTAATAAAGTAGTAGATGTTTTTCTGGAACTTTCTTGCTTTTTGATGATCCAACGGATGTTGGCAATTTGTTCTCTGGTTCCTCTGCCTTTTCTAAATCCAGCTTGAACATCTGGAAGTTCACAGTTCATGTACTGTTGAAGCCTGGCTTGGAGAATTTTGAGCATCACTTCTGAGTAAGGTCCCCACTCAGAATTGACTAGTGTTGAATCTGCCACTTAGTTCTATCTTTTTCTCCATGGAGACATCCTGGGCAGACTGAATTGATGACCTATGGAAAGAGTGCATGAATCCCCTTGGAAGGAGTAAGACATAAGGATGGCAAATAGGCTTCTTCCTTCAAGTTTACAACTTGGGATCATTTTAGCATCGGAACTTCAAGTCCAGAGTCACTGCCTACTCAGTGGCTTCTGTTAAGGAGAGGATATGTCATAATGAGATTATGAGACAGGAGTAAACAGCTCTCTAAATCTCACGTAATGCAACACAGGTTTACATTGTATTCAAGCTACATCTCTTCTGAGGGTTGGCAAGGGGTGGACTGATGCTTCTTCATAGTAGCTGCAGTGTTTCTAAGGTTCAGCCTCCTGAATTGCTGTGACGAGCAGTGGGGCACGTGGAGAACTCATACCTGCCGGTCTGTTCTTCAGCCAGGAAGTGGCAGGCATCCCTTCCTCTCACAGCTCATTGGCCAGGACTAGCCACACCCATCTGACTGCCCAGCTGGGGAGGGTAATCTGTGTGCCCAGGAGGAGACTCAGATAAGGGTGAGTGCTGGTAAAGCAGAGATCAGAGGGAGAAGGACTCATAAAGCTGCCATCATGCCCTTTTAAAAAGCTTTTAGGTCCAAGAAGTAGCTTTAATGGGGATTATTTTCCCATGGAATATCTCCTGTTGTATGGGGTTGGGGGACCCTCTCACTTGAATCCTTTATAGACAGTCAGGATAAAAAGAACCATTTTTCCCTGTGCTTTCTCCACTGAGGAGCCATTTACTCTCTTTGCCGTCTTGTTAAAGTATCATAATCGCTGCATTGTCATAAATCTGCCAGAGAGAAGGAGTAAGGGAAAGACTTGGGTTGCATTTTATGTTGAATATTTTGTACTTCTTAAAAAAATAAAAATCAACTCTCCGACATCATATACCTCAGATATCATTTTATGTAGCCTTTGCTAAGTGCACTTGTCTAGGTGGGGATGGTCTATTTTTAGGGATGAGGATGGTATTGCTCATGACCTTGCAAAAATGGAAATTGCATCTTACCTGGAGTTGCAATTTATCTGAGTATGATTCTCATCCAAGCATGGGTACAGTGCACCTAAAAGCTAACAGCTGGAGATAATGACCAAGATCACAGGAACCAGCTGCATGCAGACATAGCAGGTTGTTCCTAAGGAAGATCTGTTATTCTGAGAGACCTCCATATATCAACAGATAAAAAATCCAACTGCTTTACATGTCTGATTCAAGTTATACACCTTTGTTCAGGAGTTCCTTTTAATTCTCCATCAATTAAGAGATATTTCCTGAGTGCACAGCTATGGCTTGCCCAGGATGTGCTGAGGGTCATTCTAAGGTAGTAGAGTCTTTCCTCAGAGACTGACATCTCCCTGGCAAGTCAGAACTACCAATGAAAGCAACCAAGAGGCACTTACACACACACACACACACACACACACACACACACGTGGGTTTGGTTGATGCCTCTGCTAGGGCATGAAGCTCTCAGGACAGGCTATGGCTCCAGAAATAGTTATTATCATTTTCTCACTGGTGGTTCATCACAAGAGTTTTCACTCTTAGTAGGTCTTTGTTTGGCTTACGCGTCTCTAAAAGTCCACTGAAAGTCCCTGCCAGAAATCGTAGGTGCCCGCTGGACTGCCCACCACTTTTTTATGAGTGGAGTAAACCTGAGAGTAGTGAGGGCTTGCTAAGACTCTGGGCAGTAGGCAGCCCATTTGTAAAAACTCATTATAAACCTGTAAAATTCCTAAGGGAGTAACACAGAGCCTTAGGGGTGTTTTCCCTCAGCCAGTGAAGGTGGCAGAAGTCTGATCTCCTGACTTGATTTGTGTTAGGGTCACAGAGGAAGGAGCACATCCCCGAATACTGGAGGTGGCTGTGCCTTTCACAGGAATGAGGGCTCCTGAACACCTGCAGATACAACTGTCCAGGGTACTGAGTGAGGGTCTAATGACAGCAAGTCCCTTTAAGAGATGCAGAGATGAGTGGAATACAGCACAGCAGTATATAGGAGAGAAAAGGTCACACCAAACAGCTCTGACATGAGACAGGAAGGGCTGCACCCTGTATGTGATTGATCTGTTCACTAAGTTGTATCTGACTCTTTGTGACCCCATGGACTGTAGCCCACCAGGCTCCCTGTCCATGGGATTTCCCAGGCAAGAATGCTGGAGTGGATTGCCGTTTCCTCCTCCAGGGGATCTTCCCAACTCAGGGATCAAACCCACATCTCCTGTGTCTCTGCATTGCAGGCGGATTCTTTACCACTGAGCCCCCTGGTAAACCGGTGTAAGAGAAGATTGATTAAATAGGACAGGAACCCAGAGAAGGGGAAGATTCCTTCTGTTGGGAGATCAAAAAGTCCGTGGAAGCAGGGACATGGGAGTTGGATAGCAAAGGACAGATTTGATTTTGACAGGAGTAGAAGGAACAGCACAAGCAAAGGCACAAAGGAGGACCATCCTGAGGGCTTTGGGGGACAGGCAGGTCCCATGTGGCTGGGCTGTAGGGTTAGCAAGGGGACTGGTGGGAGCAGACACTGGAAAGGCCATGTGATGTGGGAGTGGACTCTCTGAAAGATCAGGAAGAAGGATTTGAGGAATTGCTGAGTTTGTGAGCAGGGGAGTGTCATGGAAGCAGATGAGGTTCCCTGCAGGTACTGACTGGTGGACTGGATGGGTCCTCATGAGGGAGAATCTCTGATCTGGTTCAGAGACTACATGACACAAGCCAGAGTGAGAAGAAAAGAATCGGAACAGTCTGAATGGTCTTTTTACTCTGACTGGTGGAGTTCGGGAATACTGCAATCAATAGGCTAGGTCCAAATTGCATTTCTTATAACAAGCTGAAAATGAGGAATACAGATTCTTAAATAAGTGAAACTAATGATTTTTAGATTCTACCAAAATCAACAGTTGTCATTTTTCTAAAGTTAGTACGACACAGGAGAATTTCTTGCAAACACACTAGCTTGATCTCAATTTCATGATGACAAGGTATAGAATAGGTAGGACTGTGACAAATACAAGGAAAGGCACTAAAATTCTTGGAGATTCTGAATTTTCTAATTTTCTGAGTCTGTCCAGGCTCCTATAAATACCATGGATGTTTACTAGATGATTTGTTAAGTAACAGAAGTTTATTTCGCACACTCTTGGAGGCTGAAAAGTCCAAGGTTAACGTACTGGCAGATTCGGTGTCCGCTGAGGACTTGTTTCCTGGCTCATAGATGCTAGATTTCTCACTGTGTCCTCATACTGGGGGAAGAAACAAGGACTCTCTCTCTCTCTGGGGCCTCTTTTATCTGGGCACTAGTCCCGTTCATGATCTGAGCCACAGTCATCTCCTGGTCTTGTTTTTGTTGACTGTATAGAGCTTCTCCATCTTTGGCTGCAAAGAATATAATCAATCTGATTTCTGTGTTGACCATCTGGTGATGGCCATGTGTAGAGTCTTCTCTTGTGTTGTTGGAAGAGGGTGTTTTTTATGACCAGTGCATTTTCTTGGCAAAACTCTATTAGTCTTTGCCCTGCTTCATTGCATATTCCAAGGCCAAATTTGCCTGTTACTCCAGGTGTTTCTTGACTTCCTACTTTTGCATTCCAGTCCCCTATAATGAAAAGGACATCTTTTTTGGGTGTTAGTTCTAAAAGGTCTTGTAGGTCTTCATACAACCATTCAACTTTAGCTTCTTCAGCATTACTGGTTGGGGCATAGACTTGGATTACTGTGACATTGAATGGTTTGCCTTGGAAACGAACAGAGATCATTCTGTCATTTTGGAGGTTGTATCCAAGTACTGCATTTCAGACTCTTTTGTTGACCATGATGGCCACTCTATTTCTTCTGAGGGATTCCTGCCCACAGTAGTAGATATAATGGTCATCTGAGTTAAATTCACCCATTCCAGTCCATTTGAGTTCGCAGATTCCTAGAATGTCGACATTCACTCTTGCCATCTCTTGTTTGACCACTTTCAATTTGCCTTGATTCATGGACCTGACCTTCCAGGTTCCTATGCAATATTGCTCTTTACAGAATGGGACCTTGCTTCTATCACCAGTCACATCCACAGCTGGGTATTCTTTTTGCTTTGGCTCCATCCCTTCATTCTTTCTAGAGTTATTTCTCCACTGATCTCCAGTAGCATATTGGGCCCCTACTGACCTGGGGAGTTCCTCTTTCAGTATCCTATCATTTTGTCTTTTCATACTGTTCATGGGGTTCTCAAGGCAAGAATACTGAAGTGGTTTGCGATTCCCTTCTCCAGTGGACCACATTCTGTCAGAATTCTCCTTATTGCCAAATTCAGACTTAAATTGAAGAAAGTAGGGAAAACCACTAGACCATTCAGGTATGACCTAAATCAAATCCCTTATGATTATACAGTGGAAGTGAGAAATAGATTTAAGGGACTAGATCTGATAGAGTACCAACATTGTACAAGAGAGAGGGATCAAGACCATCCCCATGGAAAAGAAATGCAAAAAAGCAAAATGGCTATCTGGGAAGGCCTTACAAATAGCTGTGAAAAGAAGAGAAGCGAAAAGCAAAGGAGGAAAGGAAAGACATAAGCATCGGAATGCAGAGTTCCAAAGAATAGCAAGAAGAGAGAAGAAAGCCTTCCTTAGTGATCAATGCAAAGAAATAGAGGAAAACAACAGAATGGGAAAAACTAGAGATCTCTTCAAGAAAATTAGAGATATCAAGGGCACATTTCATGCTCAATAAAGGACAGAAATGGTATGGCCCTAACAAAAGCAGAAGATAATAAGAAAAGGTGGCGAGAATACACAGAAGACTTGTACAAAAAAGATCTTCACAACCCAGATAATCATGATGGTGTGATCACTCATCTAGAGCCATACATCCTGGAATGTGAAGTCAAGTGGGCCTTAGAAAGTATCACTATGAACAAAGCTAGTGGAGGTGATGGAATTCCAGTTGAGCTATTTCAAATCCCAAAAGATGATGCTATGAAAGTGCTACACTCAATATGCCAACAAATTTGGAAAACTCAGCAGTGGCCACAGGACTGGAAAAGGTCAGTTTTCATTCCAATCCCAAAGAAAGGCAATGCCAAAGAATGCTCAAACTACCACACAACTGCACTTATCTCACACTCTAGCAAAGGAATGCTCAAAATTCTCCAAGCCAGGCTTCAGCAATATGTGAACGGCGAACTTCCTGATGTTCAAGCTGGTTTTAGAAAAGGCAGAGGAACCAGAGATCAAATTGCCAACATCCACTGGATCATGGAAAAAGCAAGAGAGTTCCAGAAAAACATCTATTTCTGCTTTATTGACTATGCCAAAGCCTGTGACTGTGTGGATCACAATAAACTGTGGAAAATTCTGAAAGAGATGGGAATACCAGACCACCTGATCTGCCTCTTGAGAAATCTGTATGCAGGTCAGGAAGCAAGAGTTAGAACTGGACATGGAACAATAGACTGGTTCCAAATAAGAAAAGGAGTACGTCAAGGCTGCATATTGTCACCCTGCTTATTTAACTTATATGCAGAGTACATCATGAGAAATGCTGGGCTGGAAGAAGCACAAGCTGGAATCAAGATTGCTGGGAAAAATATCAACAACCTCAGATATGCAGATGACACCACCCTTATGGCAGAAAGTGAAGAGGAACTAAAAAGCCTCTTGATGAAGGTGAAAGAGGAGAGTGAAAAAGTTGGCTTAAAACTCAACATTCAGAAATCTAAGATCATGGCATCTGGTCCCATCACTTCATGGGAAATAGATCGGGAAACAGTGGAAACAGTGGCTGACTTTATTTTTTTGGGCTCCAAAATCACTGCAGATGGTGATTGCAGCCATGAAATTAAAAGACTCTTACTCCTTGGAAGGAGAGTTATGACCAACCTAGATAGCCTATTGAAAAGCAGAGACATTACTTTGCCAACAAAGGTCCATCTCGTCAAGGCTATGGTTTTTCCAGTGGTCATGTATGGATGTGAGAGTTGGACTGTGAAGACAGCTGAGCACCAAAGAATTGATACTTTTGAACTGTGGTGTTGGAGAAGACTCTTGAGAGTCCCTTGGACTGCAAGGAGATCCAACCAGTCCATTCTGAAGGAGATCAGCCCTGGGCTTTCTTTGGAAGGAATGATGCTGAAGCTGAAACTCCAATACTTTGGCCAACTCACGTGAAGAGTTGACTCATTGGAGAAGACTCTGATGCTGGGAGGGATTGGGGGCAGGAGAAGGGGACGACAGAGGATGAGATGGCTGGATGGCATTACCGACTCGATGGATGTGAGTTTGAGTGAACTCCGGGAGTTGGTGATGGACAGGGAGGCCTGATGTGCTGCAATTCAACGGGTCGCAAAGAGCTGGACACGACTGAGCAACTGAACTGAACTGACTGAGTCCCATTCATAAGATGAATCACTTCATTTCCCAGAGGCCCTGTCTCCTAATCCCATCACTTGGGGGATTAGGTTTCAACATAGAAATTTTGGAGGGGCACACATTCAGTCTCTAGCACACGTATTCTTCAGTTTTCTTTCTCTTTATGATACTTCTTACATGGTATTACTTGCTAGCTCAGTCAACATCTCAAAATTTCTTTTTCTTTCAGTGCTCCAGTTGTTGAAGTTTCTGGCTTGAATTATCATTTTAATCAAGATGGTATTTAAGATGTGAGCCTTGTAATTTTTCATTTTCTCAGATGTAACCATGGCAGAATGAGTTGGTATTAAAACTGTTTTGACTCCTCTAATAGGTGCCAGTGAGCATTATTTTTCCATATGTCAACTGAGTTTGAGAGAATGGGAAGGTTGCAGCTAGCCCTCTTCTGTCTGCCAGTGGGAGTGTCCAACCATAGAACAGCGCCCAGATCACCCACCAGCAGATGCTTTATAAGGCTGGAAAGACATCCTTAACAATATGGTATGTGTTTCCTGAAAGCCAGACATCCAGCCATGAAACCCACCCCCTCCCACCTAATTAGTGAGCATCCTTTGAAGGCTTCCCCGGTGGCTCAGATAGTAAAGCATCTGCCTGCAATGCTGGAGACCCAGGTTTGATCCCTGGGTGAGCAAGATCCCCTGGAGAAGGAAATGACAACCCATTCCAGTACACTTGCCTGGAAAATTCCATGGATGGAGGAGCCTGGTGGGCTACAATCCATGGGTTCGCAAGGAGGCCGACACAATTTCACTTTCACTTTTCTTTGATGTTCCAACATTGAGTGTACAAGGACATTTTCAGGTGTGACTCTTGCAGCCTGGTCTGTTTTAAAGACGGGGTAACCACTGTGTGGAGTAGAGAGGTTCATTGGTCTTTCTTGAAGCCATCTTACCAATAAATGGCAGGAAGTCTCCCTCGTGGTATCTAAGACCCTGCAGCCTCCAAGGTGGGCCAGTTACAGAAAATGCAAAATGCCCTTTCAGTAGCTCTGTGGTCTGTGAGCTCCAACGACTCAGGGCAGGAGACTCCATGGATGACTCTGGGACAGCTTGGGGATACGGGGAGCACCATGGGCTGCGGTCAGAGACAGTGTTTCCCTTGGCCAAAATCAGGTGCAAGGCAGACCCCAATGGGGCTAGTTTGCCACGTCTCTCTGATGCTGGAGCCACACTTGAGATCTCTATTAATAGACCCTCTCTCTATTTTCTTTTTATTATGCTCTACATTTTACTTATGTTATTTAATCCACATGTTAGATCATCTCTCTATTAAGGCTCACCCGCCCTTGCTTTTAGGCCTTACCTGGGTATGCCCTTGTATTGATTTCCAACCTTGTAGGCACTGTAGGAGAGGCCCCCTGCCAAGGCAAGAGTGGCTTTGGTTTCAAGATCTCTTCATGACTGATGTATTCATTCATTTAACAAAAATGTAAGAAGCAACTACTCTATGCCTAGTACTCTGCAAGGCACTGAGGACCCACACAAGAAACTGCCTGCCCTCAAGAGCTCATCTTCTAAAAGAGGGTGCCAGACAGGGAAAGAAAAGGGCTTAGTGCAGAGTGAGAAGGCAGGTGGAGAGAGGCCTCCAGTCCTCTGGGAGAGATCCCAACTCATTGGAGGAGTCAAGGAAGGAGGTGGAACCAGAGATGTTTCACGAACGGCCTGATCATGGGTTCCCATTTCATGAAGGACAGAGTAGTATGTTTCAGAATAACCTTGCAGATAACAATGATAAAATCTGGACAAATTATAAAGAATGAGTATTGGAAGGCATTGGAGAATTAACATTAGCAGACTAAATCAGAAGGGAGAAGTGCTTTTGGCCCTTGAAGGAAGGAACCTTCGATATTTTGTCTATGGTAATATGGCTTTACACCTAAAGACTTTCAGTCTGCAAACCTGGTATATCTCTTCACATACTAAGCTCTTCCTTAATTTCCTTTTGCAATATTGAAATTTTCAGTGTACAGGTCTTACACACCCTTTGTTATATTTATTACCAAGCATCTAGTAAAGTAATGCTCAAAATTCTCCAAGCCAGGCTTCAGCAATATGTGAACCGTGAACTTCCTGATGTTCAAGCTGGTTTTAGAAAAGGCAGAGGAACCAGAGATCATATTGCCAACATCCACTGGATCATGGAAAAAGCAAGAGAGTTCCAGAAAAACATCTATTTCTGCTTTATTGACTATGCCAAAGCCTTTGACTGTGTAGATCACAATAAACTATGGAAAATTCTGAAAGAGATGGGAATACCAGACCACCTGATCTGCCTCTTGAGAAATCTGTATGCAGGTCAGGAAGCAACAGTTAGAACTGGTCATGGAACAACAGACTGGTTCCAAATAGGAAAAAGAATACGTCAAGGCTGCATATTGTCACCATGTTTATTTAACTTATATGCAGAGTACATCATGAGAAATGCTGGACTGGAAGAAACACAAGTTGGAATCAAGATTGCTGGGAGAAATATCAATAACCTCAGATATGCAGATGACACCACTCTTATGGCAGAAAGTGAAGAGGGGCTAAAAAGCCTCTTGATGAAAGTGAAAGTGGAGAGTGAAAAGGTTGGCTTAAAGCTCAACATTCAGAAAACGAAGATCATGGCATCTGGTCCCATCACTGCATGGGAAATAGATGGGGAAACAGTGGAAACAGTGTCAGACTTTGTCTTTCTGGGCTCCAAAATCACTGCAGATGGTGATGCAGCCATGAAATTAAAAGACGCTTACTCCTTGGAAGGAAAGTTATGACCAACCTAGATAGCATATTCAAAAGCAGAGACATTACTTTACCAACAAAGGTTCGCCTAGTCAAGGCTATGGTCTTTCCTGTGGTCATGTATGGATGTGAGAGCTGGACTGTGAAGAAGGCTGAGCGCCGAAGAATTGATGCTTTTGAACTGTGGTGTTGGAGAAGACTCTTGAGAGTCCCTTGGACTGCAAGGAGATCCAACCAGTCCATTCTGAAGGAGATCAGCCCTGGGCTTTCTTTGGAAGGAATGATGCTAAAGCTGAAACTCCAGTATTTTGGCCACCTCATGCGAAGAGTTGACTCATTGGAGAAGACTCTGATGCTGGGAGGGATTGAGGGCAGGAGGAGAAGGGGACGACAGAGGATGAGATGGCTGGATGGCATCACTGACTTGATGGGTGTGAGTCTGGGTGACCTCCGGGAGCTGGTGATGGACGGGGAGGCCTGGCGTGCTGCGGTTCATGGGGTCGCAAAGAGTCGGACATGACTGAGCGACTGATCTGATCTGATCTGATGTTTAAGGTCTATGGATTTCAGTACATCGATTTTACTCAGTGATGGGATGAATAGAAACTGAATTGAAACAAGCCATGTCCATGACCACAGTTTTTCACATACAGGTTTTTTAGTTTATCAGTCAAGGAAGAAAAGAGGAATAAAAGGATGGTCTGTTTAGGTGTCTCAGACAGTAAAGAATCTGCCAGCAATAAAGAGACCTGGGTTCAATCCTCGTTCGGGAAGATCTTCTGGAGAAGGGAATGGCAACCCACTCCAGTATTCTTGCCTGGAGAACTCCATGGACAGAGCAGCCTATCGGGCTATAGTCCATGGGGTTGCAAAGAGTCAGACACGACTGAGTGACTAACACTTTCACTTTTCAGACTCTAAGAACAAAGATGGATTTTCCCCTTATTTTCAGGAAGGGAGAATCAGATTGTACTTTTATCACAAGGAAAGATCATGGGGAGAAAGATGAGTAGGGGTGAGGCAGGGAAGGAGTCTTATTGTCCACTGTCCGGGCTCTGCCCTGGGGAAGTGGCAAGATACTCTGCTCTTGTGCCTTTGTTTTTCAGCAAGGGCTGGTGCAGAGGGAGGTGGTCAATGGCCCCAACTCGTAATCCTGAGAACATGTAGCCTGGCTAGTGGAAGAGCTGCTGTGCACAGCTGGGTTGGCTTTCATACTCAGCTGATGCTCCAGATAGGCAGAAAGCAAGTACTCAGAGCTTCTTAGCCTAGAATCAGGAGAGGGCATGATCCCAGCCATCCTAACTGTGCTTTTTTATAACATATTAATCCCCTCTTTTTCCTCAATGACTTTTTAGTTTCTTAGGTCACAGGTTATTGGCGCCATTCATCCCTGTTCTCAAACATCTTTTAAACTTGGGTGAAGTGACAACCAGGGGAAGAAAATCACTTACTGAAAGATAAGACTACTTACGTTTGCATTAACGCACAATTCTGTCAGTCTCTCTCAAATGATTTTTCTCTGAATTCTGAATACATAACCTATTAATGTTGCACTCTTGTGTCAATCATTGCTCTTTTTATCACCTTTGTTGAGTGAGCAATGAGATTGGTTAATCGGCTTATCACTAAAAGGAGGAACTCAGATTTCTGAGAGGAATTCCTCATCTGATGTCAACTGGGTTGTCATGCAGGAGATAAACCTGATATAAAAGTATCTCCGCTGCCTGGATTGCAAAGCTTCTAGAATTACTGAACTTTGAAATCCAGGTGATTCCTGATAATTTGGAGGTGAGTTTCTAAGAGCTGTAAATGGATCCTATATCGCCTACCCCATGACAGCTTGGTCATAAATGCTGTATCGTGAGTCATCAATGGGATGGGGAGGAAGAGGTTTAAAAACTGAAGTCACTGAGATTACACATGCCTTAAATGTAGACTCCAGAGCCTACTTGTCAAGTTCTATTCTGGATTTGAAGGCATGTTCAGACATGATTCTTGACCTTATGGAGTCACTCTACCTGTGTGGGAGTCACTCTTATATCAATCTAGAAAGGATGGTGTCTAAAGTAAGTGGGGTAGGGACTTCCCTGGTCGTCTAGTGGCTAAGACTCCTTGCTCCCAACGCAGGGAGCCCAGGTTCAATCCTTGTTTAGGGAAGTAGATCCCACAGGCCACAACTAAAGAACCCGCAAGGCACAGCTCTGACCTGGTACAGATGTATTTCAGGTGGGCCATCAGGTTATTCAGTTTGTATCTGCTCTTTCTGTCACATACTTATGGTGCTCATTGAGAGTTATTTTATTCATCCATTCACCAATTTCTACCATTAAATTGCTAATTTGTCTCACACTAAGTGAAACAGGGAATTAAGAAGCTGAGTTTTTTCCCTACTCCTGTCACCGATTGTGTCAGTCAAGCAGGCGGTCTGACTACTCCCTACCTTAGCTCTTGCCTCTATGAAATAGGTATAACTTTTGGCCTAAGTGGCTGCATGGGTCAGTTTTGAGAATTGGGAGAGATCAGTGGATATGGCAGTGCTTTGACGAACATGAAGCTCACCCCTGTGGGATCGAATTGTTGTTCAGGCTGGTCTGATGTTGGCCAGCGGCTCTAAACCTGACCATAAGTAGTGATCCTTGGGGATTCTAAGAAAATATAGATTATCTGTCCCTTCCACCAGAGATCCAGAGATCCTGCAAGCAGGTATACTGAATTTTAAGAAGCCCTACAAGTAATTCTATTGCAGATAGAATACCAAGGGTCCCACTGAGAAATACTGGTGTGTGATGCAGAATATAGAAGATCCCTCAGTGAAAAGCATCTTTTCAGGATGGTCTGAGGACCCACATCTTGAGTCTTTGGCCTTGCGTTTATTTGTACATCTTCAGAAGTGGTGTCTTTCAGTTTGATGTTTGTCTGCACTTTCTGTACGGGGACTTACACTTCATAGATGCTGGAAACCATCATCCCATGGGTAGCTGAGCTGGAGGGTAAGGAGTCTTTTATTTTGCCTTTCTTCACAGCAATGCAGAGTCTTCGGAGAAGAGATTCAGAATGAATAGCTTTGTGTCCGACTTTGGAAAGCCCCTGGAGCCAGATAAGGTGTTCACTCGACAGGGCAATGAGGAATCCAGGTCCTTCTTTCACTGCTACATCAATGAAGTGGATCACTTGGAGAAGGCCAAAGCTTGTCTCCAGACCACGGCCCTCGACAGTGAAGTTCATCTCCAGGAAGCCATCAGATGCAGTGGGCGGCCAGAGGAGGAGCTGAACAGGCTCATGAAATTCGACATCCCCAACTTCGTCAACACGGACCAGAACTCCTTTGGAGAAGATGATCTCCTGATTTCTGAAACACCTATTGTTCTAGAAAATAAGCCAGTGGTCCAAACCTCACACAAAGAGTTGGACTGAGAAGCACATTTTATTAGGTGTTTTCCTGAAAATGTTGGGTTTGTTATTGAATAGCCAGAAATCTCTATTCATCGAGATTGTGTGTGTTTGTGTATGAGAGATAGAGACAGAGAGAGAGAGGCAGAAAGACAGAGAAGAGAACTTCCTGAGAAGAAAGATGGTGCAGCTGAGTTTTCATGCTTGGAGCTTTGGGGGGAACCAAATATTTACACTATCTCATCTTCCTTGTTGAAAAACTTGGTCACATATTCTGCATCAGTGTGCGTGAACGGGGTTTGATGTGTCGTGTTTCCCGTCTCGTCCTGCCACTGCCATGTTCTGCCTTTAGCAAGTTACTTTGACTCTCTGGGCTGCCACCTTTTTATCTGTAAGGTGAGGAGTCTGGAGTAGGTGATCCAATAATGTGTGGACTTTTGACTTTGTATTCGTAATACAAAGGCTGGAAATAGCCAAATTACATAAACTAGAGGCTGCCCCCTGGTTCTTTTTATACATTCCCCCAGGTCTGTACCTCTCACTCAACCCTTAATTGAATCCAACTTATGTCAGAAGCTCGAGCACCTTCCAGGATGTCAGGAGACCTTGTCTCTCATGGTCACTGTGGCCAAATTTATAGTGCTTTGCTAAAACAGCTCAAACCTGGAGACAGCCCCCACACCCCATGCCCCAAGATGAGTACCTTATATGACAATCCCATCCCCCAAATGTATGGAAGGTTGTCAGCTGAGTAAAGGGAAGTGCCTTCTGTGTCCCTGTGTTAGTGTAAGTGTGATTGGTCACACTGCTGTGTCATTGGCTAGTGAACAAGAAGAGTGCTATTTGCCAGGCTGTCTGTTTGCTTGGCAGATGTGTGGGTGATGGTTGTGTGGCTAGTGTGTAGCCTTTGAGTTGGGATGGTGAATGGGTTATAAATACCCCATCAACAGACATTCCAGGTGGCTTGGTGCAACTCAAGAGTTAATTTCATGAAGGAATTAAACCTACACACTGTTTTGGAAATGACTTTGTTCTGCACAGTCACATTGCATGCATGGCCAGCTACTAATCTCTGGGTGGCATTTTCAATATGGACTTTAGTTTACCGCCTGTCTTGCTTAAACTGAAAAATAAATACATTTATTGCACCATAATTTTCTTTGGTTCTTTGTTTTCACACGTCCAATTTTTCATTTTATTTAAAAATAGTTCCACATTTATCAGTTCAGTTCAGTCGCTCAGTCGTGTCCAACTCTTTGCGACCCCATGAATTGCAGCACACCAGGCCTCCATGTCCATCACCATCTCCCGGAGTTCACTCAGACTCATGTCCATCGAGTCGGTGACGCCATCCAGCCATCTCATCCTCTGTCGTCCCCTTTTCCTCTTGCCCCCAATCCCTCCCAGCATCAGAGTCTTTTCCAATGAGTCAACCCTTTACATAAGTTGGCCAAACTACTGGAGTTTCAGCTTTAGCATCATTCCTTCCAAAGAAATCCCAGGACTGATCTCCTTTAGAATGGACTGGTTGGATCTCCAAGGGACTTTCAAGAGTCCTCTCCAACACCACAGTTAATGCCACCTAATTTCTGTCATCTCTAGGATCCTAGTGGTATGAGTCATGTAACAGATTTATTTTAGGATTTATTTCACCAAAAGAAATCCCTTTCCCATAATTGTCTTTTGAGGAAAATAGTATTCTTTAAGACTCAAAGCATGGGACATTTCTTATAGTTAATATACATTCTTGCAAAAAGAAACTTCCTGTTTTCATTAAAGAGTACTGATTTTAAGGGCTTTTATGGAACAACAGACTGGTTCCAAATAAGAAAAGGAGTACGTCAAGGCTATATATTGTCACCATGTTTATTTAACTTATATGCAGAGTACATCATGAGAAACGCTGGACTGGAAGAAACACAAGTTGGAATCAAGATTGCTGGGAGAAATATCAATAACCTCAGATATGCAGATGACACCACCCTTATGGCAGAAAGTGAAGAGGAACTCAAAAGCCTCTTGATGAAAGTGAAAGTGGAGAGTAAAAAGGTTGGCTTAAAGCTCAACATTCAGAAAACGAAGATCATGGCATCTGGTCCCATCACTTCATGGGAAATAGATGGGGAAACAGTGGAAACAGTGTCAGACTTTATTTTTCTGGGCTCCAAAATCAGTGCAGATGGTGACTCCAGCCATGAAATTAAAAGACGCTTGCTCCTTGGAAGGAAAGTTATGACCAACCTAGATAGCATATTCAAAAGCAGAGACATTACTTTGCCAACAAAGGTTCGCCTAGCCAAGGCTATGGTCTTTCCTGTGGTCATGTATGGATGTGAGAGCTGGATTGTGAAGAAGGCTGAGTGCCGAAGAATTGATGCTTTTGAACTGTGGTGTTGGAGAAGACTCTTGAGAGTCCCTTGGACTGCAAGGAGATCCAACCGGTCCATTCTGAAGGAGATCAGCCCTGGGATTTCTTTGGAAGGAATGATGCTAAAGCTGAAACTCCAGTATTTTGGCCACCTCGTGCGAAGAGTTGACTCATTGGAGAAGACTCTGATGCTGGGAGGGATTGAGGGCAGGAGGAGAAGGGGACGACAGAGGACGAGATGGCTGGATGGCATCACTGACTCGATGAATGTGAGTCTGAGTGACCTCTGAGAGCTGGTGATGGATAGGGAGGCCTGGCGTGCTGCAGTTCATGGGGTCGCAAAGAGTCGGACACGACTGAGCGACTGATCTGATCTGATGATCTCTGGGGGCTGATGGGAGGAAAGGTTGCATGCAGATGAAGGTCCAAGGACAACAGAAGGTGATAAATTTACTAAGCCCCTATTATGTGTGAGGAACTAGGCTCCTATGAAAGTTCTGACCCCAGGTCAGGGGTCAGGGGAGTAAGCACTTGCTTGATCTTATGAGTGCTCCTTGCACATGGCCAGGATGATGAGCAAAACAGATAAGACGTGGGCATGCAAATATCTTTGGTCATTTACACTTCCTGACGCTGATGGGAAAAAAACCAACCAAGATGTTCAGGCCATTCAGGCTTCTCCAATGAGCAGGCTCAATTTAACCCTTTTGTAAACAGTTCTTCTCTAATGACTTCACTTTTCCCTGCCTCACAAATCCAAGTTCCTCCCAGACCTTTCTCCAGGGAGTTACATAGGCCCTCTGCATCAGGTCTTCTTACTGTAATATCAATACCCTATGGCAGGGGACACTGGAAGGCCACTGAAAGGGTTTATGTTCAGGGCAGGCTTCCTGAGACTAGGTCACTGGGTCAGATTCCTGCTGTGTTCTTGCCTCTTCATTTCTGTGCGCCAAGGAGGCATACCTGGTACAATTACCACTGCCCACCCTTTTTACCACGAAGTCTAGCCTCTTGCTACTGAATTTACTAACAACCCATTTTATTCCACTGATGGAACGTGGTGCCTCTTTCCTCTGTAGAATCTGATAATGCTGCTCTTCAAATGTATTTTTTACGACAGTCGTATAAAGTGGGCATTGATGGGAAAAATTCCTATTTGCACTATTTAGGTGATTTGAGATTGACGCTTTCAACAAACCCAGACCTACTATACTTTCAGTTCAGTTGCATCTGACTCTGTGATCCCATAAACTGCAACGTGCCCTGCTTCCCTGTCCATCACCAACTCCCGGAGCTTGTTCAAACTCATGTCCATTGAGTCAGTGGTGCCATCCAACCATCTCATTCTCTGTTGTTCCCTTCTCCTGTCTTCAATCTTTCCCAGCATCAGGGTCTTTTCCAGTGAGTCAGTTCTTCGCATCAGCTGTCCAAAGTATTAGTTTCAGCTTCAGCATCAGTTCACCCAATACTTTGCTTTAGAGAGGAGGAAATGTTTGGGCCAGGAACTACTAGCTGGACAGGTGCTGAAGATTACATGTGCTTTTCATTAAAGGACTCTAAACTGAAAAAGGCTGTAATTAATGGGTTTAAACACTAGAGCAGAATGATCAGTAACTGGGATTTGGCTCTAGTGGTAAAGAACCCGCCTACCAATGCAAAAGACATCAGACTCTGGTTTGATCCCTGGGTGGGGAAGATCCCCTGGAGGAGGGCATAGCAACCCACTCCAGTATTCTTACCTAGAGAATCCCCATGGACATAGAAGCCTGGAGGGCTACAGTCCATAGGGTCACAGAGTCGGACACGACTCAAGTGACGTAGCACACAGCACAGGGATTAGAAAACTTTCAAACTTCACTCCTCTAACCATTCATTGCTAAAGTGAAAGTCACTCAGTCTTTTCTGACTCTGTGACCCCATGGACTTTACAGTCCATGGAATTCTCCAGGCCAGAATACTGGAGTGGGTAGCCTTGCCCTTCTCCAGGGGATCTTCCCAACCCAGGGATCGAACCCAGGTCTCCTGCACTGCAGGCAGATTCTTTACCAACTGAGCTATTAGGGAAGCCATCACTAACGGATTCTTCAAAGTAGGATAGCCATTGAATAACACTGAGTAAGTGTTTAATCTTGGGTAAAATTAAAATGACTTGTTAAATAAGGTGCCTATAGATTTTGGACCTCCCCAATTAGCGGCCTTAGGTTTGGCCACTGTCTTCTTGGTATTTAGTCACTGATTTAGAATTTTTCCAGTATGGAATGGAACCCTAATATTAAAGCCTGGATTTCTGAGGGTTGATGGGTAGAGCTAGTTATGGAATGCTGTGGGCTCACAAGTAATAGATCTGATTGTAAACATCTCTGCTCACACAAAAGCAATGGTGTGAGGAGCAACCTTGGATCTTGAGCAGAATCTTGAATTTTGCCCTTCCTGAAGGGTCAGCGAGCCTGTGGATGCAGGTGTCTTATGACATTGTGAGGGGATAGAACTGGTGGAAGAGGATTGATAATCTCTGGAGTTTGAATTTTCATAAAAGCCTTTCTTTTTTTTTTCAAGATGGTGTAAATGTGTCCACCTGTGTTCTCATCCTACACCCTCAGTGCAAAAACTAAGGGCTGAGATATTGTCTCTGAGGTTTCTGGTTGTAACTAACAGTTCTGATAGTGCATATGGACCTTTACTCTACAAATGAAATTGAAGCTGTTTCACGTGTGCAGCTTATTACAAAATATGGAGTCTCATCAAAACAGGATGTACCTTCTCTGGAACTGATAATCTGTTTGATGTCTGTACTATTTGTGTTTCAGAATCAGCCATGCTTGTGCTTAGAATGAATGGCCCATGGAGAGTCTCAGTCAAAAAGACAAAGGGAAGGTACAGTTATAAATGAATAGGTTTGCAGATAAAAAGTATACAAAACACAACTCAAATAATAACCAAAATAGTTTATAACTTACAACTCTTTCACATTAAAAAAACAGTAAACTATAATTAATGCTTTCTACCCTTAGGAAAAGGACATTAAAAATGCTGGACATCAAGACATTAACTGTATTCCTTATATTTAATTTCCACATTTCACATTTAATACCTGTAAGTTTACCAAGTTCTACTTCATATGTCCTTTATAAAGTACTTCACTTTGTAATGATTATTCTAGAATTGCACTTGCTGGCATGTGGTTATTGAGTTCTTAGAATGTGGCTGGTTCAAACTGAGATGTGCTATAAATGGAAAACTTACCTGATTTTGGAAACTTAGGATGAAAAAAATAATGTAAAGTCCCAATTTTTATATTATTTTAGATATAGTACATAAATTACCAAAATTAACTTTGTTTCCTTTTACCTTTTTAAATGTGGCTATAAAAATTTTTAAATGACACGTGGCTCACAGGATCCTCCTATTGGACAGCAGTGAGCCAGAACATCTGAAAACAAAGCAGCCACCAGGGAAAGCCCCAGCTACAGCTTTCATGTACCAGTATCTCATGTGCCTACTATCTGCTTTTGGAAATGGAACTGTGAAGTAAGAGAATAATCTGGCTACTTTTATGCATGCTTTTAATTTCTTTAGTGAACATATATTTACTTCTTAAATGAAGTAAAGATGTTGCATTCTGTTTATCACCTTAGAGTTACAAAAGAGGGACTGGCATTTGAGACAGAGCATAAACAAAACAGTGAATAAATCAAATTCCCCTACTACCTGTGATATATACCTTGCACCTTGTATCAGGTGCAAAATGAGGCACCTAGAGGTAGGAGTGGAAATCTGGGAGAACACGAGAGCTCACCATCTACCTGAACGCAAGTTCCAACTCTCACGAGAATGAACGTGAGGCACCATCACACCGGTGACTGAGCCGCTGTGCTCACACTGCCCCCCCGATTCTGTGGGAACGAGGAGCTGTTCTTCTGGGCAAGAATTAGAAATACACACCTACTCAATAATGGCCAAGTATCTGCAATTTTGTTTTCCTCCCATATCTAGTGTGTGAGGCCTTTTGCAATAAATATCACCAGTTCTAATCATCTGCCATAAAGGGACTTGTCTGTAAATTATTTTAAATGTTGATGACTATTTTTTTCCAGTAAAATACACCATTAATGCTGCTCTTATTTTTCCCTAGCCAGTAAAATATGGTTTATTTTGAAATGTTGTTGTGTTCCAGCAACATACTGGAACACTTTTTTCAAAAGCCTCCTTCTGACGGGGACCCCAACCATCTTCAGGCCTTTCTGTGAGGTCACGTGACATGTGAGTTTCTACTAATACTCTGGTGCATTCACTTCTGCCAAAGCAACTGGCACGACCACCCCCTGCCGCTGCAGCTCTCGGAGAACATCCAAGATCGAATCTAACTCTGTTCGGAACTTGTCCAGCTCCCGATTCTTCAGCTGTGCAAGTCTTTTCCATTTCTCAATTTCTTTGTTTTGCTCGGTTTCTACTACTTGGTGTGTCTGCTGTATTATCTGCAAATTAAAAATATCACATTACTGTCAGAGTTTATTGTGGGGGTAATGAGCCTCGAACAGCTTCTAGGAGCTCAACTGGGCCAATGCTGACAAGGGTAATCTGGCAACCCATGTATCAGAGGGGATGGGGCAGAGGGAGAGGAGCCTTACCTAACAGGCCCCATTGGATCGACAAAGGCTTATAAGCAAAGAGTAAGTGGGAATTTTAGTATCTAATTCTGATAGGGAGTTAAGAAGTTTAAAGTTTTTCATTTTAAGCCTGGGTTCGGGGCAGGGCAGGATACCATTTAAAACATTTAATACCTTGGAATGAACATCCCTAAAATCCTGTTCTTAAGAACTGTACTTGAGATGCAATCAAGACAGTTTTAACGCAACATGTCACCACTAATAAACCATACATTGACACCTATCACATGCCAGGCTTGGCTTTAAGTCTTACATATGTTAACATTTAATCTTGTAACACACTAGGAGATATTCTACATATCCATCTCCATTTAACAGGTAGGGAAAGAGAGTCACAAATAAGTAAAAAAAATTAATTTGCCCTAGATTCACACAGAGGCCACTGGAGGCAGTCAGAATTCACACACAGGTGGGCTGGCCCCAGGGCTCCTGCTCTTAACTACCCATACTGGACTGCCTGGTTTATGCGGATCAGTTTTTTTTTCAGCTGTGAAATAAGTACCTTGTCCAGTAACTTACAATACTGTTCTTATAATTTTATTAATAAAATACCTTACCAGAAAGGAAATGTTAATCATAGACATTACAAACCACACAAAGCTAGACATAAAAAAATAACTGGTTACGGCAACAAAACCAATAATATTTTCAGACATTATACATGCTGAACCTCTGCAAGAAAATTTTTAATTCTGCCTGGCTATAGAATAATTATTTCATAATTTATTAATGAAATAAAAGAATTTTCAGACATTGTATAAATAGGTACTTGAGTTATGGGGAATACAAAATGCTGTATGAATTTTCAGTTCATTATTTTGATGTCTCATATATTAAAACTTGGCATTTAACGATTTGTCAATCATATTCAGACATAATTGACATAACATTGTACAAGTTTAAGGTATATAATTAAAAGACGCTAACTCCTTGGAACAAAAGTTATGACCAACCTAGACAGCATATTAAAAAGCAGAGACATTACTTTGCCAACAAAGGTCTGTCTAGTCAAGGCTATGGTTTTTCCAGTAGTCACGTATGGATGTGAGAGTTGGACTATAAAGAAAGCTGAGTGCCGAAGAACTGATGCTTTTGAACTATGGTGTTGGAGAAGACTCTTGAGAGTCCCTTGGACTGGAAGGAGATCCAACTAGTCCATTCTGAAGGAGATCAGACCTGGGATTTCTTTGGAAGGAATGATGCTAAAGCTGAAACTCCAGTACTTTGGCCACCTCATGCAAAGAGCTGACTCATTGGAAAAGACTCTGATGCTGGGAAAGACTGAAGGCAGGAGGAGAAGGGGACGACAGAGGATGAGATGGTTGGTTGGCATCACTGACTCAATGGACATGAGTTTGGGTAAACTCTGGGAGTTGGTGATGGACAGGGAGGCCTGGCGTGCTGCAGTCCATGGAGTCACAAAGAGTTGAACACGACTGAGCAGACAAATACTCTTTTTGATATGTCCCCATGTGGGTTTGACTTGCATTTCCCTCATAATTAGTGATGTTGAGCATCTTTTCATACAGCTGTGGGGCATTTAAATATCTTCTTTGGAACAGTGTCTATTTAGATCCTTTGCCCATTTTTTAAATTAGTTTTTTTTTTTTTTTTGCTATTGAGTTGTATGAGTCACAGCTTGCCTTTACATCATGTTGATTATTTCCTTGGTTGTGCAGATGCTTTTTTAGTTTGATGTGGTCCCATTTGTTTATTGTTTTTTTGTTGTTGTTGCTTGTGCTTTAGGTATCACATCCAAAAGGGATCTATGACAAGACACATATCAGCAAGCTTTAACCCTGTGTTTTATTCTAAGAATTTTATGGTTTCTGGTCTTTAATCCATTTAGAGTAATTTTTGTGAATGGTATAAGACAGAGATCTAGTTTGTCTTTTCCATGTAAATATTACATTTCCCCAGAACCATTTATTATGAAAAGTGCCTTTTCTCCACTGAGTATTCTTGGCTCCCTTAACAAATATGTATATATGGATTTATTTTCTAGATTCTATTCCTTTGGGCTATGTGTTTGTTTTTAATGCCAGGACCATACTGTTTTGATTACTTCAGCTTTGTAATATAGTTTGAAATTAGGAAATGAAGATACCTCCTGTTTTGTTGTTCTTCCTTAGGATTGCTTTGACTCTGCCTGGTCTGTGTGGATTCAAATAAATTTCATAATGCTTTTTCTATTAGTATAAAAAATGCCATTGAAATCTTGACAGAGATCACAGTCAATCTATAGATGGCTTTGGACATTTTACAGTATCAATTCTTATGAATCATGAACACTGAATACCTCTGTCTTTAATTTCTTTCATCAATGCCTTATAGTTATCAACATACAGATCTTTTATACCCTTGGATAGATTTATTTCCAAGTATTTTATTCTTTTTGACATTATTATGAATGGAATTATTTTATTCTTCAGATAATTTGTTGTTAGTATATAGAAACATTACTGACTTTTGTATACAAATTTTGGTATCAGAGAACTTTACTGAATTCGCTAACCAGCAGTTTTTAGGTAGAGTCTTTAGGATTTTCTTTATATAAAATAATGTCATTCACAAACAGAGACAATTTCATCCTTTGCCTGACTGCTTTGGCTAAGGCTTCTAATACTATGTTGAATAAGAGTGTGAGAATGAGCATTCTTCTCGTTTCTGATCTTAGCAGAAAAGCTTCCAACCTGTCACTACTGATTTTGATGATAACTGAAAGGCAACCCACTCCAGTATTCTTGGCTGGAGAATTCCATGGACAGAGGAGTCTGGCGGGCTACAGTCCATGAGGTCACAAAGAGTCAGACACGACTGTGAGACTAACACACACACATGTGGTCCTGTTACATATGGCCTTTATCATGTTGAGGTATGTTATTTTTATACCTAATTTGTTGAGAGTTTATCAAGAATGGGTGTTTGTGTTAAATGTTTTTTTCTATATTGACTGAGGTGTGTGTGTGTGTGCTTATGCTATGCTAAGTCACTTCAGTCGTGTCCGACTCTGTGTGACCCCATAGACGGCAGCCCACCAGGCTCCACCGTCCCTGGGATTCTCCAGGCAAGAACACTGGAGTGGGTTGCCATTTCCTTCTCCAATGCATGAAAAGTGAAAAGAGAAAGTGAAGTCGCTCAGTCATGTCTGACTCTTAGTGACCCCATGGACTACAGCCTACCAGGCTCCTCCGTCCATGGGATTTTCCAGGCAAGGGTACTGGAGTGGGGTGCCACTGCCTTCTCCATAAAATCTATGCTATGCTAAGTCACTTCAGTCGTGTCCGACTCTGTGTGACCCCATAGACGGTAGCCCACCAGGCTTCCCCGTCCCTGGGATTCTCCAGGCAAGAACACTGGAGTGGGTTGCCATTTCCTGTGTGCTTAGTCATGTCCAACTCTTTGCAGTCCCATGGACTGTAGCCTGCCAGGCTCATATGCCCATGAAATTTTCCAGGCAAGAATACTGGAGTGGGGTGCTAGTTCCTACTCCAGGAGATCTTCTCACCCAGGGATTGACCCTGTGTCTCTCGTGTCTCCTGCATTGGCAGGAAGATTCTTCACCACTAGTGCCACCTTGGAAGCCCTAAGATGATGACACGATTTTTATCTTCAGTTAGAATCTGAAAAAGAGTGTGTGTATATGTATAAATGAATCACTTTGCTGTATACCAGAAACTAACACAATATTGTAAATCAACTACCCCAACAGAAAACAGAACAGAACAATGAAGTCAAAAGTTTGCTCTAGCACCACATATAGTGAAACCTTTGCATTTTCTAGTGGAGACTTGCTTCCTAGATTAGTAGAGATGTTTGTAAGAAGCTACATGGTAGTATATTTATTTGGTCTTGTGGGTTTTTTTTTCAGAATTGAAATTATGGAAGAAATTTAGTATTTTCAGTCAGATGTGAAAGGGACCCTTTAAACCTGTGGTTTTCCTTGCTAGTTGGAAGCTGCTCTCAGTTCTGAGTTTGCAATTTTATTGGAGTAGTTGATTTATAATGTTGTGTTTTCAGGTGTACTGAAAGTGATTCACTTATACATATACAAATATTCTTTCTTTTTCAGATTTTTTTTCCTATATAGGTTACTATAGAATACTGAGTAGAATTCTCTGTGCCATACAGTAGGTCCCTATTGGTTATATATGTAGTGGTGTGCATACGGTAATCCCAAACTCCTAATTTATCCCTCCCTTATATCACATTTCCCCTTTGATAACCATAAGTTTGTTTTTAAAGTCTGTTTTGTAAATATGTTCATTTGTATCATATTTTTAGATTCCACATACAAGCAATATAGTAAGATATGTCTTTCTCTGACTTGCTTCACTTGGTACGATAATCTCTAGGCTCATCAATGTTGTTGCAAATGGTATTACTTTGTTCTTTTTTATGGCTGAGTAATATTCCATTGTATGTATGTACCATATCTTCTTTATCCAATCTTCTGTTGATGGTCATTTAGGTTGCTTCCCTATCTTGGCTATTGTAAATAGTGCTGCAGTGAACACAGGGGTGCATGTAGCTTTTTGAATTATGGTTTTATTCAGATAAATGCCCAGGAGTGGGATTGCTGGGTCATATGGTATTTCAATGTTTAGTTTTTTAAGGAACCTCCATACCGTTCTCCAGAGTGGTTGTACCAATTTACATTTCCACTAACAGTATATGAGAGTCCCCTTTTCTCCACCCTTTCCAGCACTTACTGTTTGTATACTTCTTCATGATGGCCATTCTAGTAAGAGGTGCTATCTCATTGTAGATTTGATTTGCATTTCTTTGGTAATTAGTGATGCTGAGCATCTTTTCTTTCCTTTTTGGCCATGTGAATATGTTCTTTGAAGAAGTATCTATTTAGATCTTCTGCCAATGTTTGATTGTTTTGCTTTTTGGATATAGAGCTATATGAGCTGTTTATTGAAATGACTTAAATATGTAACATGGTTCCCAAGAGTCCTATTCCCAGGATAAAATGCCTATCTTTTAGGCATTCATCAATAATTAAGAACATAATACAAAAGCTGTTTCTCTATTTTTCTAGATATAAGGTAAACCAATCTTCAGGTATTTGAGAATTAGTCTTATTTTCTCTTAAAAGCTATACATTTATCTATAATAAAACCAATATATAATGAAAACATTCTGAAAGAAGTAATCTGTTAGAGATGACAAAAACATAGTAAACTGGAAGTACTTAAATGTAAAGAACTGTACAAATATGTAAATATGATTTACTAATTTACCTGCTGAAGCTCCTGTTCTCTTTGTTCATGTCTCATTTCCATCTGTTTGATTTTCTTTTCTAAGACCATAAAATGTTTCATCTCTGGTGTATGATTTTCTTTGGCTTCTCTCAATTCTTCCAAGAGTTTTGTAATCTAAAGTTGAGATATGGGGCATTCATGTCAATGTATGGCAAAACCACTACAATACTGTAAAGTAATTAGCCTCCAATTAAAATAAATAAATTTATATTTAAAAAAGAGATATGAAATAAATGAGAAATTATAACAAGGAAATAATTCATTTTCCACTGGCAATCATTAGAACTAAGAACATTCACTGCATATTCTTTGTATAAAATTTCTTTAGACCAGAGCCTCCTTGTTAACATCAAAGGTATCTGGAGTTGTTAGAGTAATAGCTTTCATTTCTTTGGTCCAAAAAGTAAAGGCTCATCCTAGCCCTGAACTGACCTCACATTTGAAAAGGTTCCAGATGATCAGACTACTTTCTCGCTCCCAGGTATACAGGCTGGCTATACTGCTCAAAATTAAGTTGGGCACTTTCTTTGATGTATTCAGCCTTGCTACAAAGTTTATGTTAATAGTGTGACTACTTTTTGGATTAAGTAATACATTTAAAGTACACAGAGAGTTGAATAAATATGAATCCTTTTTTGTCAACCTCCTATAATTCTATTTGTAATTCTCTCCTAGTTATCATCTTATAACTTATAATAACTCACTCCACATGTGAACACACACACATAAACAAAGCTAAGTAAGTGCTGAACTCTTTCTGTGCTGTCTGTGTCTTAGGCTCTAGAGTGCACAATCCCTGTCCTCACAGAGATGACAGTCTAGCCCAGTTCCTCCTTTTTCATGTCTTGGCCCAGAAAAAAAAAAAAAAAAAGGTAAAATTTTTATGGCACCAGGGAGTGAAATGGAGGTGACATGAGGGATCTCTATATTGGACTTCATAAAGCAACAGCACTCTTTATACCATATAATTACGATAACCTGCTGTTATCAAAATGAAAAATAATTAACAAGCAAATGAAAATGGATAAAGTTAACAATCAATCATGTTTTACAAGGAACCACCTAGTACCTAAAAACACCAATAATACTTAAAAAAAAAAAAAGAACCAATATACTCTTCTGAGGTTAGTTTAAAAAATGTGAAAATATAAGCAAATTAAATCAGTGGAAAATCTAAATAGTTTAAATGTAGGCCATCCTGGATATCACCAGTGACCAAATAAATAAACAGACCTTAATGGGGATGACTTACAGAAAGGTTCGGGAGATGCTGTACATACCATGCCATGGTGTTGAGTGGTGGGCAAAAAAATCTTGTCTGAAAGCAAAATTGTAAAAAACAAACCCCTGCAAACAAAGACTACCCCCAAAACAAAACAAGCAATGATTACTGAACTAAGAAAGCTGTGAGAGGCACGGTCATATATGTATTAGTCAAATACCATTTCATCCTCTACAAACATCTTAATGATTGAAAAATGACTGAGTTTGTTTTCAGACCACCTTTCCAGTCACCACCATCTTGTGACCACAGGTAACCCATTCTGGGTACACCAGGACAGTTCTAGTCTAGAGGAAGGAGCAGGTGAGTGAATGACAGTTCTAACATGATATGCTGTGGTAGACAGATGCGTGCACAGTAAGGTGGTGAGTGAGGGACACGTAACCTGAAGGAGACGTGGCTGCAGGATTCTCAATTGGAGGCAGCTGTGTCTGAACTGAGTCTTAAAGGATAACCAGTAATAAATTATGGCAGTATCGTGGGCTAGGCGCTATGCTAAGTACTTTACAAATGTTGACTCAGTTGATCTTTTTTATCAGAACTTATATTTGTTTATGGTCTCATTACCCAAACAAAATATAAGCTCCATGCTGCTGCTGCTAAGTTGTTTCAGTTGTGTCCAACTCTGTGCGACTCCATAGGCGGCAGCCCACCAGGCTCCTCCATCCCTGGGATTCTCCAGGCAAGAACACTGGAGTGGGTTGCCATTTCCTTCTCCAATGCATGAAACTGAAAAGTGAAAGTGAAGTCGCTCAGTTGTGTGCAACTCTTAGCGACCCCATGGACTGCAGCCTACCAGGCTCTTCTTGTCTATGGGATTTTCCAGGCAAGACTACTGGAGTGGGGTGCCATTGCCGTCTCCAGATAAGCTCCATGAGAACTGGGATTTTGTCTTTGTTCTCTTCAGTTTTTCTAGCTCCTACAGCTGTGCACAGTAGAGAGTAGGTGCTTAACAATTATCCATGAATAAATCAATGGAGTCATCTCTCAAAGATTTAACATTTGTAAATTACATAAATTCAGAGATTTGGTTCTAGACAAAGAGTAGAGATAACTTTCCTTCATTTGTACCTCTTACAAAGCACCTTTAAGAGTATAATTAAAGTTGAGTCTTTAAAAAATTCTTATATTTTTGTGAATTGGAGGCAACTGGATACATAAGGAAAGATGCATGATCAAAAGTGTTTCCTGCTTTAAAACATGCACACAAATCTCAATATCCCTGTGACCAAACAACATCCAAAATCTATACTGTCTAAAGTTCTTATCATATCCATTTGCTAAATAATCCAAACACCTCAAAAAAAAAAAAAAAAGGTGTGAGGTTAAAAAAAATGCTTCCTGCTACTTGAATACTATAGAAAAACCTGGCAACAACCTGATAAGGGACTCGTGAAAAAGTAAAGTAACTGAGAGCCTTGAACCTGGAGCCAGAGGCCCTGAGTCCTATGCTGGTATTTCGGTTATGGCCTGGTAACCTCAGGTTACTTTAGCCACCTGATGAGAGAACCAACTCATTAGCTGGGAAAGATTGAGGGCAAGAGGAGAAGGGGGCAACAGAGGATGAGATGGTTGGACGGCATCACTGACTCAATGGATGTGAGCTTGAGCAAACTCAGGGAGATAGTGAAGGACAGGGAAGCCTGGAGTACTGCAGTTCATGGGGTCACAAAGAGTCGGACGTGACTTAGGGACTGAACAACCATCACCACCTCAGGTAAGTTATTTCATTTTTCTTACCATCAGTTTCTTCGTATATAAAATGGGAATAGTATTACCGACTCTTTTGGGTTACTGTGAGAACCACACAGAACACTTAACACAGTGCCTAGCAGATCGGATCAGATCAGATCAGTCGCTCAGTTGTGTCCAACTCTTTGCCTAGTATATACGAAACCCTTAATACACAGTAACTATCATTATTACAGTTTTGATTGGAAGAAACACAAGTTGGAATCAAGACTGCTGGGAGAAAAATCAATAACCTCAGATATGCAGATGACACCACCCTTATGGCAGAAAGTGAAGAGGAACTCAAAAGCCTCTTGATGAAAGTGAAAGTGGAGAGTGAAAAAGTTGGCTTAAAGCTCAACATTCAGAAAACGAAGATCATGGCATCCGGTCCCATCACTTCATGGGAAATAGATGGGGAAACAGTGGAAACAGTGTCAGACTTTATTTTTTTGGGCTCCAAAATCACTGCAGATGGTGACTGCAGCCATGAAATTAAAAGATGCTTACTCCTTGGAAGGAAAGTTATGACCAACGTGGATAGCATATTGAAAAGCAGAGACATTACTTTGCCAACAAAGGTTCGCCTAGTCAAGGCTATGGTTTCTCCTGTGGTCATGTATGGATGTGAGAGCTGGACTGTGAAGAAGGCTGAGTGCCGAAGAATTGATGCTTTTGAACTGTGGTGTTGGAGAAGACTCTTGAGAGTCCCTTGGACTGCAAGGAGATCCAACCAGTCCATTCTGAAGGAGATCAGCCCTGGGATTTCTTTGGAAAGACTGATGCTAAAGCTGAAACTCCAGTACTTTGGCTACCTTATGCAAAGAGTTGACTCATTGGAGAAGACTGTGATGCTGGGAGGGATTGGGGGCAAGAGGAGAAGGGGACGACAGAGGATGAGATGGCTGGATGGCATCACTGACTCGATGGATGTGAGTCTCAGTGACCTCCGGGAGTTGGTGATGGACAGGGAGGCCTGGTGTGCTGCAATTCATGGGGTTGCAAAGAGTCGGACATGACTGAACGACTGATCTGATCTGATCTGATCAAATGTAGGTTTGAGTAAATATTTAGCCACACAGTGATCATAAGCCACCCCTGGTATTGTGGATACAGGCTAGGAAATAGCTTCACTTAGGTAAGGAAATCAAACCAGAAATCCCACCCAACTGTACTCAGTCAGTGGCATCCCTCTTGCCCCAACTCTCAGAGCTCAGGCAGTGGCCCTGCCCAAAAATAGACCCTGAGAGCAAGCCCTACGCAGCCAAGGATACGACCAGACACACTCAGAAACTCAAGCTGAGCTGACTGGTGAAGAACCATCTCTACCAAAGCAAACCTGACTCAAATCAATGTGAGAATCAAGGATCACAAAAAAAATCAGGGTAAATATGACACCATCAAAGGAACCTAAAAAGGTCTAATAACTGACTTGAACTATGTTGAAAAAATTGAAACTACTCAGTTTTTTCTTATAGCTCTATGAAACTGCTTTAAAAACAAGCAGTCAAAAAACAGAATTCACCACTTTTGATACTCAAGGCCATGGTGCAGTATGCGACAGCAACACATTTCTTAAACAACCAGAGAATCCAGTCAATATATGAGACAACTATTTTCAAGCACTGGCTAATAGCACCGCAGGACTACAATTCATCAGAGAAGGGAAACAAGATGAGCTCTAAGGTGACCTAGTGTGTTGGCTGGAGGCAACTTTGGAGTCACTAGAAACATACAGGCTAGGAACAGTTCATATTCCCACTGGCCTGAGATGAAATGGTTCATAACACACAGGCCATCAGAGAGGACCTTTAGAGGATTATCAGAGGTGGGAATAAATAAGCTCTGTTAAAACAGCTATTGTAAGTACAGTCCGTATCAAAAGGTGGATTGTCATTAGCTTTATTCAAGAAATGAAGTGATTTCCTTAGTCTTCTAGTTAAACAGGCTTGGAAATCATGTGTTACAGCTTTTCCATTTTCAAAATATTTAGCTATTTCCAAACTAAGAACATGATAACTTGATCAAAATTGATCTTCCTCTTCATCTGGCAAACACGAACACGTATTTTCTTTTACTGTTTTCCTAAAAATTTTACTTCAGGTCTGTGAGTTTCTGTAAGTTTATTACTTATACAACAAAGTTTATGTATATTTTCGACACTGAAAAGTATACAGTGTTCAACTACAGTCCTTCAACTCCTAGAACAAGGTGTTTAAGTGGATAGCTGTGTGACTGTGGAGTAGTTTACATTAATCTTTCCATGATGCAATTTAGTTTTAAGTTTTACTTTTATCATGTGATTTAATAAGCCCTTGAATAATTTAAAAAAAAAATGATGTATAAGCTTCAAAGAATATAATGCACAGTTTGATTTTTCATACTTTCTAGAATCAAAAGGATCTCAGAGTAATCAAAATGGTGAGTTTCCAGAAAGATCTATTTCCTGTAACGGTATTGTTCTTGATGACCAGCATTACTGTCATAATAATTTACTTACCTTTGCCTTAACTAAATTAAATAATCTTACTACTTATTGCAGAAATGGCCTTAACTATACAATTTTACCTCCTAAAGAATCAAAACAACCAAACCAAACCTGCCCCATTTCCCCACTCCCCAGAAAATCTTAAAAAATACAAACATAAATAATTTAATTGATATTTGAGCTTCATCTGGGAAAATATTAATATTTTCTTGACATGATAAGACATTTCTGAGTTATATCCATTTGTACATTTAAATTAAAAAATTATGCAGGACTGTATGATTGAAATGGTTGAGAAGCTTATGTTAGCCCAATACTTTGGCTATTTCTTACCTCTTTCTGTAGGATTTCTTCTCGAACTTGAGAAACTATGAGAGATTCTTGCTTACTCTGCAGCTCATTGACTTGATTTTGAAAATGTTTTATAAGTACCTAGGAAATTATGTTAGCAGTACTGTGTTAGTCAAGTTTTTCCATGAACATTTGAAAAATATAGGAAAGTGATATAATGACCTTTGTATGTATTAAAAAAATTAAAAGGATCATATTTTAAAATTGCCTGACTCTAACAATAGTGTTTTTACATAAAATAAAATTTACAATAATTTCATATCTCATATCTTGTCTATGCTCAAACTTCCACAACTGATGGATATCTTTTTAATTAAGATGCTGTTAAATTATTATGGGTGGGAGAGGTGGTCATGAGAGAATTATTTCTTGAAGTCCCCCCTCTACCCAGCTTGGTTTTTAGAATTAAAACCTACAAAAAAGATGAGGAGCACACGGAACATTCATATACTTGAATTATTCACTGCTAGTGTTTTGCCATATTTGCTTTCTCTGCTTTTTTCTTAGATACCTCATTTGAAAGTAAGTTGAAAGTTCTCTTTTAATGATTTTTTTTTCAACTTGCAAAAGCCACAGAAGACAGGCCACATAGTTGACATTGGTAAATATTACAAGCTGACATATATACTACCCATGAAGGACGACACCCTTGAGGAAATGCAGAAGAACTGACAACACGCCCTGTCATAATTCTCAGATGACTATGCTTCATACTGACTAGAATTATGTACATGTCTCTGTTCATTACTTTATCCCTCGTAGGTGAACAGCTAGGAAACATTATTTAATGAAAAACAGGAAAGAAGAGTGACTTGTCAGTTTGGACTTTGGGTGAAAGGAGATGGTTCAACACTGGTTCAAGTGCTACGGTCCTAATCACATTCAATTTATCCCTGAACCACCTATTACAACCTACTTAGGAGAAAGACTATTTAAGAAATATAGGGACAAAATTGCAAAAACACTTATTTAGATGTATAACAGTAAAGTTGAATAGTTAAACACAGGTATGGTAAGGGCGTCAACTCCTATTAAAAAAAAAAAGCAATGATAATTTCTCATCTCTATCACCAACCTCAAGCAGTGAAGTTAAGTACTTCCAGATACTTTGGCAACGATCTTGAAAAAAAAAATCACATTACAGTCAAAGTTTATTAAAGTCACCTACCTCCTGAGTTGCTATTTTACGATTTAGTTCAGCTACTTTGGAAGAAGAATTCTCAACTGCATTTTGGCAAAGGAGTTTCTCTACTTCCCTCTGATGAGATGCTTTGAGAGATGTGATGTGTGCTGCAGTTTCTTCCTTGAACCTTTAGAGCAAATTAAAACCACACATAAAAGTGGTTCTTCAAACTCTAATTCAGTTAGCCTATAAACAGTATAAGAAGCCTGGAGAGTAAAGAAGCAAACGGAGAGAAGGCACCAGTATCTACTGCGCTGTGCTCGGAGCTTTAGACAGCACTGCCTAGGAATTCTTATAGCCACTCCAGGAGCTTGCTCTTATTTACTCAATTTTATAAAGGCAAACGTGAGTGCAGGAAAGAGTGATATGTCTGGGGTCCTAGGTCAGTAAATTGTAGAGCTGGGGTTTGAGCCCAGCAGAGCTGGACACCACCACCAGCCTGGGGCACTTTGAGAGAAACAAAGGCTCTAAATGTTGTCTGGATTTAAGGCAAAGAGCTTGTTATTTTACCTTTTAAGATAAATTCAGATTTATTGCCCCAATTCTTTAGATTCTCAAATGCTTTGTCTCTAGGCAACAATCACCAGTTTCTGGCCCATGCATAACTTCAGGGCTAGCTCCAGGTTGTGCGAATAAAATGATCTTTACGGTAATTTTTAGGACATAAGGTAGTCTGAACCTAATTGGACCATTAAATGTGAGAGACTGCTCATTTGTTTCTGTGACAAAATTTATGCATTCAGCGGCAGTTCAGTAAATGGCAAAGTTATGACTAAAAAGCAGGACATTTCTTGCAGATAAACATTTCCTCTATTATTGGAAAAATTATTAAAAAATGACACAATTTTATTGAAAGCAGATATTTAGCAATCACTGTTGATACTTATTAAATACAGCAATTCACAAACTATAAACAAACATATCAGTTGCTTGTTTGACTATATGACTACTTCTTCACTGAAACACTGTCATTAGGGTCCAAGGAGAGGAACCAGAGATCAAATTGCCAACATCCGCTGGATCATGGAAAAAGCAAGAGAGTTCCAGAAAAACATCTATTTCTGCTTTATTGACTATGCCAAAGCCTTTGACTCCGTGGATCACAAGAAACGGCGGGAAATTCTGAAAGAGATGGGAATACCAGACCACCTGACCTGCCTCTTGAGAAATTTGTATGCAGGTCAGGAAGCAACAGTTCGAACTGGACATGGAACAACAGACTGGTTCCAAATAGGAAAAGGAGTACATCAAGGCTGTATATTGTCACCTTGTTTATTTAACTTATATGCAGAGTACATCATGAGAAATGCTGGACTGGAAGAAACACAAGCTGGAATCAAGACTGCCAGAAGAAATATCAATAACCTCAGATATGCAGATGACACAACCCTTATGGCAGAAAATGAAGAGGAACTCAAAAGCCTCTTGATGAAAGTGAAAGTGGAGAGTGAAAAAGTTGGCTTAAATTTCAACATTCAGAAAACGAAGATCATGGCATCTGGTCCCATCACTTCATGGGAAATAGATGGGGAAACAGTGGAAACAGTGTCAGACTTTAGTTTTCTGGGCTCCAAAATAACTGCAGATGGTGACGACTGCAGCCATGAAATTAAAAGATGCTTACTCCTTGGAAAGAAAGTTATGACCAACCTAGATAGCATATTGAAAAGCAGAGACATTACTTTGCCAACAAAGGTTCGTCTGGTCAAGGCTATGGTTTTTCCTGTGGTCATGTATGGATGTGAGAGTTGGACTGTGAAGAAGGCTGAGTGGGGAAGAATTGATGCTTTTGAACTATGGTGTTGGAGAAGACTCTTGAGAGTCCCTTGGACTGCAAGGAGATCCAACCAGTCCATTCTGAAGGAGATCAGACCTGGGATTTCTTTGGAAGGAATGATGCTAAAGCTGAAACTCCAGTACTCTGGCCACCTCATGCAAAGAGTTGACTCATTGGAGAAGACTGTGATGCTGGGAGGGATTGGGGGCAAGAGGAGAAGGGGACGACAGAGGATGAGATGGCTGGATGGCATCACTGACTCAATGGATGTGAGTCTCAGTGACCTCCGGGAGTTGGTGATGGACGGGGAGGCCTCGTGTGCTGCGATTCATGGGGTTGCAAAGAGTCGGACACGATTGAGCGACTAATCTGATCTGATCTGATCTGAAGACAAGCATAAAAGTCTGAAGTACCCATGATATAACTGAACTATAGTAAAAAACAGCGAAAAGAAGAAAGGTTACTTTTCACGTCTCCAGTTCAGAGCTGTCTGAGAAACAGACTAACTACACTAAAAAATTATAAATTATGTCTAGGAATATTTACAGGAAAATCTGAATTTTAAATTATCTTTGGCGATATCACTTTGCTGACAAAGGTCCAGGTAGTCAAAGCTATGTTTTTTCCAGTAGTATTGTACAGATGTGAGAGTTGGACCATAAAGCAGGCTGAGTGCCAAAGAACTGATGCTTTCAAACTATGGTGCTGGAGAAGACACTTCAGAGTCTCTTGGACAACAAGGAAATCAAACCAGTCAATCCTAAAAGAAATCAACCCTGAATATTCATTGGAAGGACTGATGCTGAAGCTCCAATACTTTGGCCACCTGATGCGAAGAGCTGTCTCATTAGAAAAGACTCTGATACTGGGAAAGATGGAGGGCAGGAGAAGGGGATGACAGAGGATGAGATGGTTGGATGGCATCACTGACTCAATGGACATGAATGTGAGCAAACTCCAGGAGATAGTGAAAGAAGGGAAGCCTGGTGTGCTGCAGTCCATGGGGTCACAAAGAGTCAGATGTGACTGAATGACTAAACAACATGATTCTTTTCAACTGGTTTCATTACTAGTACCATATTCAGGACAAAGAATCAAGGTTTTAATTTGGAAGTGATACATCTGCCATGATGGCTCAATCAGATGTGGCTGCCTATCAATCAATAACCATTTGTTAGGTGCTTCTTCTGCTTATTCTCCCTGCACTCTGCCAGGTCCTATCTCTTCCTTCATTCAGGCATTCAGGCACTCACTACTCATTCTGATGCTTACAACTCTGGGTTCCTTAATTTAGTCAAGTGTGTGTGTGTGTGTGTGTGTGTGTGTTCAGTCATGTCCAACTCTTTGCAACCCCATGGATTATGGGCTGCCAGGCTCCTCTGTCCGTGGGATTTTCCCAGGCAACAACACTGGAGTCGGTTGCCGTTCCCTTCTAGAGGGCATATCCCAACCCAGGGATCGAACCTATGTCTCCTGGAGTGGCAGGTGAATTCTTTACTACTGAGACATCTGGGAAGCCCTAGTCAAGTGTATTGAAATTCTAATCTTTGAAGGGCATAATATTATATATTCTCAACATGTTATATAATTTCATAATTAATATGTTGCTTCACAAACATTAAACTACATGTTTTATACATTCTAAACCTTACGTTGAACTTCATATTCAGACCTATTATTGCCTACAAGTTGCAAAAGAAGTATAATCTTACATCAGTTCTCAAGAAGCTGTAAGGTGGTCTAAGTTATACAGGAGTTGGTACATAAGTTATACAGGAGTTGGAGGTGGGAGCAGGAAATTTCTAAGAAGCTCTGGGTAATATTTTTCCTAGAAAATGAAACATCAATGAGCAAAAGGCAGGGAAGAAACCTGGCAAGTAACACAAGTCTGATAGAGCAGGATAGAATGGTGATAGGACTTGAGATGCCAGGGACAGAAATATGGTCCTGACATTTGAGGAAGGTTGGGAGTCACTGAGGACAGTGATTCAGACATAGGAGTACTAAAGAATATTAATGATTTTTAAGCAAGATGATCAGGGGAGACAGAAACTGAAATTGGGGAGATCAGGGTGGGCCAACTGCCTAGTAAACCAAGCAGGCCACACTAATAAAAGGAGGAAGAAAGCAAAATAAGTACTTATAAGGAAGCACCCCACAGACTGTCAACCCAAGGAATAAAGGTGGTAAAGCTGGGGCTGGAAATTGAAAAAGTACGGTCATAGACAGAGACAGGGATGCTGGAAGGGGGGATTACTTTACATGTAAAAAAGAGAAAAAAAAAATTGAAATACTACTGATTCCAAGAGGAACAATCGAACAAATTTTCAGATTTAACATCTGAACTCAGGGAAGAAAATAAGACTTGAAAAGTCAAATCTAGGAGTTAGGTTCATAGAAGCCATAAAGAATGGATGAGTTTAGCAAAGGAGGAGGAGCAGAGAATAGACAGTCAAAAGTCAAAAACTCTGTAACAAAGTCAGATTTTTGAGGCAGCAGAATGAAAAGGATTCAGGAGTCACTTAAAAGCAGCAGAAAAGGAGCTTTAGTGAGAGCTGGTAGGTCATGGAGATTAAGGGAGGAAAGCCTTTCAGGAAAGGCAGTGTAATCGACACTGTCTCCACAGTGTCACTGGAGAAAACGCCACTGACTGAGAAACGTTCTCCAGAGACCAGTGTCAACAGTGTGAGGACGAGACCAGGCTTAGAGCAAGTCAGGGGGAAATACAAGGAGAGGCGACCTGTGGGAAATACGGTCCTGAAAGGCAGAAAAGAGGACAAGAACTTGGTTTGATTGGGTGAAAAAGATGTAAGCCTGTAAGAAGGCTCAGAGGAGAGAGACAGGAGATGGTTCTTGGAGATTCTGAGAAAGAAAGAGATTAAGTACAGAAGGCATGAACAGATGTGATCAGAGGAACAGCATAATTTCCTCTTATGATATCAACTGGTTTTAACAAGAGCTGTTTTCTGACAGCCATCTGTCTACCACAACCATAAATTTGTAGAGATGGGTCATCTTACTAACACCATTTGGATATGTGCAGAGAAATAGGACTGGGCAGGAAGGATGGGGTTCACATGAAGATTCCAGTTCATGAGAATCTCAGCTTGCAACAGGTAGGAGATCCAGTCCTCAAACAGATCTACACTTAGCCATGTTACATAGCTTCTTAAAATTTGGTTCGTTAATTTGGTTCAGGGGGCTTCCCTGGTGACTCAGATGGTAAAGAATCTGCCTGCAATGTGGGAGAACCAGGTTCGATCCACAGGGTGGGGGAAGATCTCCTGGAGAAGAAATGCCATGTTGTAATAGGTTCTTAAATTTTGGTTTGTGAATTTAGTTCAGGGTCAAACTAATTACCCAGGGGAAATAGATCTTAAGATTTTTAAATTTATCTTTCTATGTCTCTACATACTGACAAATTCACTTTTTTTTTTTTACCTTTTCATGGTGTTTTCAAATTGATTCACTGTAGCTTCAGATTTCATCTTCAGCTCATTCCCCTCCATAGTTAATCTTGCCACTTCATTTTTCAATCTGCAGTTTTCTTGTAAAACCTCTGAAAGGTGGGAATCAGTAAAAGTATGTGGTTGGTAAAGTTTGCCCTCCAGGGTTCCGGAGGAGTCAGCATTTCCTTTGCCAGGGTGCAGACCATCTTTCTTCACCCTTTTGGCAGTCATTTCCTCTCGAGCCTTAGACTGCTGGTTAGAGAGCATCTTTCTCCTCTCCTTCTGAAGCCGCTCCACAGTTTTGGAAAGGTCCTGTATCTCTCTCCCCTTTGCAGCCAGCTCCTCATTGAGCCTGACCAGTTTAGCTTTAGAGTGAGCCTGCTCCACCTGGAACTCTATGGACTGGAAATCTTTATCATCCTTCTCAGTCTTCTTGAGTTCCAATTCAGCATTCTGATGTTTAAGAACATCTATTTCAGCTTCAAGGTTTCTTATGGTGATCTGATGGGCTTCCTTAACATCATCCAGTTCCTTCTCCAGTGCTTTAGCCCTTGAGGAGTTGTCCTGTTGGTTCTGGGCTGCCTCCTTCAATTTGCAAGCAAGTAACTGCTCCTGTTCCTCCAGTCTCTGCTCATATTGAATCTGTAGAAAAGAATCCATGCAACAACAGACCGCTGCTAAATGCTTCATTAGTTACTGAAGCCCTGAACTCTTCCAGGCCCTGCCTTTTCCTTCATTCAGGGACCCATATATTCTGCTGCCTCCAAGTCCATGCTCCTTAAGTCAGTCAAATGTGTTGAAGGCCTAATCTTTGATGGGCATTCCATTACATATTCTCAATATATGTTATATAATTTCATAATGCTGTATGTTGTTTCATAACATTAAATTACACGTTTTTGTATACTAAAACTTATTTTAAGTCTCACCATTACTGTGTACCCTTCTCTATGCAAACTGACAAACTATTCTCCCTGAGGATAAATAGGGAAAGCAGTCGGGGATACTAACGTCTATAAGACATAGCACATTTTCAACAGCTTAACATCAATTTAGAAATTTCACTGAAGTCAGACTACAATTTGCATACTAGAGCTAAATTAACAAAAATAACCTAACAGTCCAGACCAAGGAGGGAGACATGATAAGAATTTTGTTCATTTATTGAGCTACAACTGCCGGCACTGCGTCAGACCCTACAGATAAATTCAGTTTCTGCGTTCCAACAGTTCATAGCTTGATGAGAGTGACATGGCAAGTTTCAACGTCCTGTGGTAATGGGCCTACGAACACACGGCAGAGGGGATGAGGTACCTGAGTGTGTCTGGGGGCCTTGAGGGAAGGGGAGAAGACGGCAGAGAGAGCGCACACTCAAGTTCAGCCTTGAGGGGTGTGTGTAAATTTGGGGATAAGTGGAAACGGGGCTATTTCAGAAGAAGGAAGAGCACATGGGAAGGCAACTGAACACTTGATGTGCACTGGGCATCAGAAATGAAAGGAAGAAGTGGCTAAAAATGAGCAGGGGCAAAAGTGGGATGAGATAGGGACTGGAAAAAGTTGGGAAAATTTAGATAGATCAAAAGGGATGGGTTGGAATTCATTCCTCTATTTGGTCTCTGCACCGCTCCCCACTGCTCCACTCCAAGACATACTCTTCTGTCTCATTCTAAGCAGCTCTCAGCTCCCATGGCATACCTCAGAGCCCCACCTCCATGGCTAACCTGGCACTTACCTTCATTTTCTGAAACTGCTGTTCCATGGTACGAAGGCTTTTCTTTGCTTCTTCATCTCTGCCCTCCAGATCAGCTTCTAGTTTTTTTATCCTTTTTTCCATAAACTCCACTGTATTTTTATCTGCTATATCACCAGCTGCTGACGCAGCCAGTATTAAAGCTGGCAAAGAATTGGGGTATCGTCTCTTTAGAATTCCTTCCATTTCCTTAACCTAGTGAAATATTGTAGTATGCATTTAAAGTCACAGATATATTAAAATTAAGCAGTTTAATGTACACATTTATATTATAGTAGCCATGTTTAGATTTCAAAGAGATGTTTATATCACATCTCAAGATTAAATCAAATGTACAGTAACACAAATTTCAAATTTCTAATCTAGATTATCTCATTAAAAAACACTACAGTATAATGTCTAATTTAACTGATTAATTTATAGAAACTCTCTTATATTTATTTGAAATAGATCTTGTGACTTCCTATTATACTTCTCAATCTAAATCTCTACCTCACTGGTAAAACAGGAAGAAAACAATACTGATTTCATGTTGTTCATGCAATTAAGTGACGATCAGATGACATTTGTCTCAGTGATTAGCAGAGTGGCCAGCATATGAAGAGGGCTGGATAATGGTTTTACTATGATCTGGTCTCAAAAACTACCTTTCCTAAGGCAAAATGGATTGCTCAAAATCCGGTTTCTAAACTATTAGTTCTTCAGTTCAGTTCAGGTGCTCAATCATGTCCGACTCTTTACGACTCCATGAATCGCAGCACTCCAGGCCTCCCTGTCCATCACCAACTCCCAGAGTTCACCCAAACTCATGTCCATTGAGTCAGTGATGCCATGCAGCCATCTCATCCTCTGTCGTCCCCTTCTCCTCCTACCCGCAAACCCTCCCAGAATCAGGGTCTTTTCCAATGAGTCAATTCTGTGCATGGGGTGGCCAAAGTATTGGAGTTTCAGCCTCAGCATCAGTCCTTCCAATAAACACCCAGGACTGGTCTCATTTAGGATGGACTGGTTGGATCTTACAGTCCAAGGGACTCTCAAGAGTCTTCTCCAACACCACAGTTCAAAAGCATCCATTCTCTGGCACTCAGCTTTCTTCACAGTCCAACTCTCAAATCCATACATGACCACTGGAAAAACCATAGCCTTGACTAGACGAACCTTTGTTGGCAAAGTAATATCTCTGCTTTTCAATATGCTATCTACGTTGGTCATAACTTTCCTCCCAAGCAGTAAGCATCTTTTAATTTCATGGCTGCAGTCACCATCTGTAGTGATTTTGGAGCCCAAAAAAATAAAGTCTGACACTCTTTCCACTGTTTTCCCATCTATCTGCCATGAAGTGATGGGACCGGATGCCATGATCTTCGTTTTCTGAATGTTGAGCTTTAAGCCAACTTTTTCACTCTCCACTTTCACTTTCATTAAGAGGCTTTTGAGTTCCTCTTCACTTTCTGCCATAAGGGTGGTGTCATCTGCATATCTGAGGATATTGATATTTCTCCTGCCAATCTTGATTCCACCTTCTGCTTCTTCCAGCCCAGCATTTCTCATGATGTACTCACATAGACGTTAAATAAGCAGGTGACACTATATAGCCTGATGTACTCCTTTTCCTATTTGGAACCAGTCTGTTGTTCCATGTCCAGTTCTAACTGTTGCTTCCTGACCTGCATACAAATTTCTCAAGAGGCAGATCAGGTGGTCTGGTATTCCCATCTCTTTCAGAATTTTCCACAGTTTATTGTGATTCACACAAAGGCTTTGGCATAGTCAATAAAGCAGAAATAGATGTTTTTCTGGAACTCTCTTGCTTTTTCCATGATCCAGCGGATGTTGGCAATTTGATCTCTGGTTCGTCTGCCTTTTCTAAAACCAGCTTGAACATCAGGAAGTTCACAGTTCACATATTGCTGAAGCCTGGCTTGGGGTAGGTTCTTAAAGGTAACACCATTTGCAAAGTTAACAGCAAATATTTCCATACCTGAAGACTGCTTCCATATTCATAAATGCACACAGATATATACATCGATATGTACATAAATGTACACAGATGTCAAGTGGAATATATCCAGATATAAATCCTGATAATTTCATCTGCAAAATTTTCAGTTTTGCTTCCTCTGGTATTAAAAATCTAGATTAGATATAAGCATATAAAGGTATACATATATACATACATATATACATACATTCTATGTATATTAAAAGAGACCATATTTGGCAGAAAACAACAAAATTCTATAAAGCAATTATCTTTCAACTGAAATATAAAGTAAAAAAGAAACTAGTTTTAAAAAATGGATTTAACATGTCTATAATTAATATATTCATTTAAATGTTAAGCAGTGTTTTCAATCTGATTTTGATATTTTAAAATGTATACTACATTTTTGGTGGTAAACTAATTTTATTTCTATCTTCTTTAATCTGGCTTTTTAATATTCTTTTTTGGTCACTGTTATCAGTGTGGCTCTATCATACAATTAACAAAAAAATCTCACTAGAAATTACTGAATATACCATTAAATAAGAGCATGAATGAATACACATAACCTGAAATTTTCACTATTAATGTGCATACAATTAGCCCCACTTTTCCTTATGTACTATTTAGAAAAAAGGATGTTTTATTCTATAATCTATTTCAGAATACAGCTCAAAATGATTCTGAATATATTGTGATATACCTTGATTATAAAATATATATTAAGACTTACAATCATTAGGATAGAAACATCTGTTCATGAGAAGAGAGTAGGATTTGAAATGCACATGTAGCAAACTATACAAAATATTAATAATATTTTAGAAAGCTCTAATCCAATAAACCAATAAATTTTGAATGAAAGTGCTAGTAAAAGAGGGAGGTTACTTTTATAAACGTTGTATTCCTGGTCAATGTGGGTCACCATTTCAAACCTTAATTTTGTTTTTAAGCGTTTTATTTTTTTACTCTTATATGTTTGGTTCCACAGTATTCTCTTAAAATTAAGTCATGTAGTGCGGAAGTGGTTCCTTTGGTCTTTTCTCACAGTTCTGGATGGCTTCTTCTACGTGGGCTAATCTAAGTCTTAAGCACTGGGGGAAAAAAAGTCAAACAATCCTGGACTATCATTATTTCAGAATATTTTTAGCTCTTCAAACCACCTCTTTCCTCCTTTTGTGGCCACTGAACCAAGCTACCAAATCATACCTTTTAATCTAACAGTTTCTGTAAAATTAACAAAGTTAATTTTTTGCCGTTTTCCTTCTTCTTCTAAAGTGGGGATAATATTCAGCCCAGTGGTGACCTCACAGTTCCAGGTCTGTGATGGAATAAAAGCTGTATATCAAAAGTGTCACAACTACAGCATCATGTGCTCTTATGAACAGGGTTGAAGTTCTAATTTTGTTTTAATATTTAGTTATGAACACAAACACTACATTATAGAAGGTTTTAAAAACATAAGGAAAAAATTAATTAGTATTCCTGCGTACAAAGTAACTACTTCAGTGAAAAAGAAAAGGCTTTATCCTAATAAGCGTCACTATAGTTTTTGAAAAAAGTCTCCCAGCCACACTGACCATGACATGAGTCTTGTCTTTTATTTCTAAGTCTAAACAGTGACAGAGGAGCCTGGAGGACTATAGTCCACAGGGCTGCAAAGAGCTGGACACGACTGAGTGTGCACACACACAAATGGTGTGAGTGAGAGCTCTAAACTGTGGCCAGCTCTCTGGGAGGCTGGATGTTCAGTTTACAGAGCGTCCCACAAGACTTCCCAGGCGCTACTAACACACTCCCAACAGGAGGGTCTCCTACACTGCCCGCCTCTCTCATCTATCCTTCTTTAGGAGAAAGGATCCTAGCTCTACACCCCAAGTGTCAAAGTTCTGTTTCTTTCTTCCTGGATGTCAGAGTTGGGATGCAAACAACCTTTCATCAGTAGATCTAATGAGATCTACCTAATGAGACACACGACTTTAAAAATTTCTTTATTCACAGAATCAAAGATTATAAAAAATAATTTTCTTTCCTGCTCTTATTGTTACTTTGAATCAGATCAGATCCGATCAGATCAGTCGCTCAATCGTGTCCAACTCTTTGCGATCCCATGAATCGCAGCACGCCAGGCCTCCTTGTCCATCATCAACTCCTGGAATTCACTCAGACTCATGTCCATCGAGTCAGTGATGCCATCCAACCATCTCATCCTCTGTCGTCCCCTTCTCCTCTTGCCCCCAATCCCTCCCAGCATCAGTCTTTTTCAATGAGTCAACTCTTCACATGAGGTGGCCAAAGTACTGGAGTTTCAGCTTTAGCATCATTCCTTCCAAAGAAATCCCAGGGCTGATCTCCTTCAGAATGGACTGGTTGGATCTCCTTGCAGTCCAAGGGACTCTCAAGAGTCTTCTCCAACACCACAGTTCAAAAGCATCCATTCTCTGGTGCTCAGCCTTCTTCACAGTCCAACTCTCACATCCATACATGACCACAGGAAAAACCATAGCCTTGACTAGATGAACCTTTGTTGGCAAAGTAATGTCTCTGCTTTTCAATATGCTATCTACGTTGGTCATAACTTTCCTTCCAGAGAGTAAGCGTCTTTTAATTTCATGGCTGCAGTCACCATCGGCACTGATTTTGGAGCCCAGAAAAATAAAGTCTAACACTGTTTCCACTGTTTCCCCATCTATTTCCCACGAAGTGATGGGACCAGATGCCATGATCTTCGTTTTCTGAATGTTGAGCTTTAAGCCAACCTTTTCACTCCCCACCTCCACCTTCGTCAAGAGGCTTTTGAGTTCCTCTTCACTTTCTGCCATAAGGGTGGTATCATCTGCATATCTGAGGTTATTGATATTTTTCCCGGCAGTCTTGATTCCAGCTTGTGTTTCTTCCAGTCCAGCATTTCTCATGATGTACTCTGCATATAAGTTAAATAACCAGGGTGACAATATACAGCCTTGATGTACTCCTTTTCCTATTTGGAACCAGTCTGTTGTTCCATGTCCAGTTCTCACTGTTGCTTCCTGACCTGCATACAGATTTCTCAAGAGGCAGATCAGGTGGTCTGGTATTCCCATCTCCATCAGAATTTTCCACAGTTTATTGTGATCCACACAGTCACAGGCTTTGGCATAGTCAATAAAGCAGAAATAGATGTTTTTCTGGAACTCTCTTGCTTTTTCCATGATCCAGCGGATGTTGGCAATTTGATCTCTGGTTCCTCTGCCTTTTCTAAAACCAGCTTGAACATCAGGAAATTCATGGTTCACATATTGCTGAAGCCTGGCTTGGAGAATTTTGAGCATTACTTTCCTAGCGTGTGAGATGAGTGCAACTGTGCGGTAGTTTGAGCATTCTTTGGCATTGCCTTTCTTTGGGATTGGGATGAAAACTGACCTTTTCCAGTCCTGTGGCCACTGCTGAGTTTTCCAAATGTGCTGGCATATTGAGTGCAGCACTTTCACAGCACCATCTTTCAGGATTTGGAATAGCTCAACTGGAGTTCTATCACCTCCACTAGCTTTGTAGTGATACTTTCTAAGGCCCACTTGACTTCACATTCCAGGATGTCTGGCTCTAGGTCAGTGATCACACCATCGTGATTATCTGGGTCGTGAAGATCTTTTATGTACAGTTCTTCTGTGTATTCTTTCCACCTCTTCTTAATATCTTCTGCTTCTGTTAGGTCCATACCATTTCTGTCCTTTATCGAACCCATCTTTGCATGAAATGTTCCTTTGGTATCTCTGATTTTCTTGAAGAGATCTCTAGTCTTTCCCATTCTGTTGTTTTCCCCTATTTCTTTGCATTAATTGCTGAAGAAGGCTTTCTTATCTCTTCTTGCCATTCTTTGGAACTCTACATTCAGATGCTTAGATCTTTCCTTTTCTCCTTTGTTTTTCACTTCTCTTCTTTTCACAGATATTTGTAAGGCCTCCCCAGACAGCCATTTTGCTTTTTTGCATTTCTTTTCCATGGGGATGGTCTTGATCCCTGTCTCCTGTACAATGTCATGAACCTCATTCCATAGTTCATCAGGCACTCTATCTATCAGATCTAGGCCCCTTAAATTTATTTCTCACTTCCACTGTATAATCATAAGGGATTTGATTGAGGTCTTACCTGAATGGTCTAGTGGGTTTCCCTACTTTCTTCAATTTAAGTCTGAATTTGATAATAAAGAGTTCATGGTCTGAGCCATAGTCAGCTCCTAGCCTTGTTTTTGCTGACTGTATAGAGCTTCTCCATCTTTGGCTGCAAAGAATATAATCAATCTGATTTCGGTGTTGACCATTTGGTGATGTCCATGTATAGAGTCTTCTCTTGTGTTGTTGGAAGAGGGTGTTTGCATTTTCTTGGCAAAACTCTATGAGTCTTTGCCCTGCTTCATTCCATACTCCAAGGCCAAATTTGCCTGTTACTCCAGATGTTTCTTGAATTTCTACCTTTGTATTCCAGTCCCCTATAATGAAAAGGACATCTTTTTTGGGTGTTAGTTCTAAAAGGTCTTGTGGGTCTTCATACAACTGTTCAACTTCAGCTTCTTCAGCGTTAGTGGTTGGGGCATAGACTTAGATTACTGTGACATTGAATGGTTTGCCTTGGAAATGAACAGAGATCATTCTGTTGTTTTTGAGATCGCACCCAAGTACTGCATTTCGGACTCTTTTGTTGACCATGATGGCTACTCCATTTCTTCTGAGGGATTCCTGCCTGCAGTGGTAGATATAATGGTCATCCGAGTTAAATTCACCCATTCTAGTCCATTTTAGTTCACTGATTCCTAGAATGTTGACATTTACTCTTGCCATCTCTTGTTTGACCACTTCCAATTTGCCTTGATTCATGGACCTGACCTTCCAGGTTCCTATGCAATATTGCTCTTTACAGCATCGGACCTTGCTTCTATCACCAGTCACATCCACAGCTGGGTATTCTTTTTGCTTTGGCTCCATCCCTTCATTCTCTGGAGTTATTTCTCCACTGATTTTCAGTAGCATATTGAGCACTTATTGACCTGGGGAATTTCTCTTTCAGTATCCTATCATTTTGCCTTTTCATACTGTTTATGGGGTTCTCAAGGCAAGAATACTGAAGTGGTTTGCCATTCCCTTCTCCAGTGGAGCACATCCTGTCAGATCTCTCCACCATGACCCACCCATCTTGGGTTGCCCCATCGGCATAGCTTAGTTTAGAAACTTCTAAAACAAAAAACAAAAATGCACTGTATACAAAATATCTTCATGAAAATTTACCCTGAACACATACCTGTCGCTCTAGATCCTGAATTTTTTTGTTATCAGCTGCTTTTTCCTTTAAACGCATCTTCTGCTGGATGGATGGATTTCCAGATTCAGCTTTCAGCTTCTCAACCTACCAATAAGGAAAGACCATGTTAAGAAACTTACACTTGAAACACAGCAGACAGACCTCAAGAGGGAAGCATGATGGGAGTTCATTTTAGGGCGCTGTGCTGGAGACACAGAGAGCAAACAAGACAAGCCAGACGCCTGCTTTCACGGGGCTTACGTCCTAATGGAAGGAGAGCTCTGATGAGCTAATGAAGTAAATAAGTAACTTCTGAGCATGACAAGTACTACAAAGAAAATAAAGTAAAAGAATGAGAAAGAAACAGTCAGAGGGGGGCAGGACTGGTAGCTCTATTAGATAAAGAGGTCAGGAAGCTCTTTCTGGGGAGTAGAAATCAGAGCTGAAACAAAGAGTGAGACAGGGGAAGAATGCAGGCCAGGCCTCTTCCGGCCACAGTGACAAGTGGACTGGGCTCAGCATGCTCAGGAACCAGAGGGCGGTCTGCTGTGACTGGAGGAGAGTGACTGGGGAAGGGCAGTACAGATAGGGCTGGAGAGGCAGGGCGCATCCAGACCACTTGGGGACCTCACAGGCTGTGACAAGGAGCTTGGATTTCTCATCATGCCCTGGTAACGGGAGGGGGTGGGCCGGGTACTGGTTCCCAATCCCCACAGATACTAAGAACCAAGGATGCTCAAGCCCCTTATATAAAATGGTGTAGAATCTGCATGTAACGCCTGTATACTTTAAATCATCTCTACATTGGGCTTCTCTGGTGGCTCAGATAGTAAAGAATCTGCCCACAATGCAAGAGACTCGGGTTCAATCCCTGGGTCGGGAAGGACCCTTGGAGAAGGAAATGGCAAACTCCAGTATTTTCGCCTGGAGAATTCCATGGACAGAGGAGCCTGGCGGGCCACATACAGTCGATGCGGTCGCAAAGAGTCAGACATGACTGAGCAACTTTCACTTTTTTCCTGTATACTTTAAATCATCTCTAGATTATTTATAATACCTAAAACAATGTAAATGCGATGAAAACAGTTGCCACTGCACAGCAAATTCTGCTTTTTGACATTCTGTTTTTTTCTGAATATTTTTAATCCATGATTGATTGAATCTGCTGTATAGGGAACTTGTGGATACAGAGAGCTGACTGTATTCTCAGTTTAATCTAAAATAGACTATACAAACACAAACCAAAGTCCACCTGACCACTGTAATTAAAAGAATTTCAAGTAGATTGAGTCAATGACACAAGCCTATGAAAGAGTGTTGAAGATAACAGGGTTCATCTACAGAAATGCATTCTGAAATGATCTGTTACCTCAAGTTTCAGCTTCTCAATTTCTTCATTTGCTTCTTTAAGCCGAACTGCATCTTTATCTAGAAGTTCCTGATTTTCGGCATACCACTGTAATCTTTTTTGCAGACGACTGATTTCTTGTTTATGGGTTTCTTCTATAATTTTTATTTCATATAATTTTTCACCTATAAGATCAAGTAATTCAATAACTTGATTATAATTTTTCAAAATGTGGAAATAAACTAAAAGATTTTAAATGAAAACCAATGCCTCTCTAATGCAAGCACTATTAAGAAAGAGGCAAAAAACTTGTTTTTTTATAAGGCTGTGTCCACTTTAGTGTCTTAGTGAAGGAGGATGAAGAGTGTGTTCATAGTCCACATCATCAAACTTGTAGCAAAGCTGGCATCTAGAAATTATTGATTAATAGTTTTTCCAATGACTTTCATTATAGAAGTAAAGTCGTTTCTATGAAAATAAATGTAGGATTCTGGGCCTCTCCATTTCTTTACCTATGAATCTCTCTGTCAGAACCCAGCTCAAATGCCACTCTTCTCTGAAATCCTCATTAGCATCCTCATGTTTATTTCTAATTTTTTTTAATATTCAACTTTTCTGCTTTCTTATTTTACTCTCCTTTGTTTTCCCTGGTGAGGTACGCCGTATGCATCTTTGTGTTTTCTACAGCATAGCACAATGTCATTTGTTCATTTGGCAAATACTTGAGCACATGTTTCAGACTCAGAGATAAAAAGAGGGACTATACCCTGAAAAGTCATAGTCCACCTGAGATGACTATAAACAACTAAGTATATGATGCCACAAATTCAAAATAATCCATGATTTTCTTTGATCTTGTAAACATTGATGCTGCTGCTGCTGCTACTCAAATGCACATGCCTATTAATAACTAATATTTTAAAAGCTTCTAAAATTATAATACACTTCAAGGAATAGCGTTTTGATTATACTATCCAACTGCTATTATTTAACTCAAGATGAGAACAGTTAAGGGTATAAAGGTAAACCATTTCAGCTCAGACTTCTACCTGTAGCATAAGCAATCTGGTCTTTGGCTTGGTCTCTCTCTTTCTTCACTTTTTCCAAGTCTACTTCAAGAGCTTGTTTGTCCTGCTTCAGTCTTTTGATGTCTTCCAACAAACTGTTCTTTTCTTTCTTGATATTCATAAAAATACAGAAGCAAATTATTTCCAACCACAATCAATTGTAGAATAGTGTCTCTTTCACACAATTCATCATAAAGACTGCTAATTATTTTTCTTAAATTTTAGCTTGATTTTATCACTATTCCCCTTCCAGGGATACAAGCTCCCCAGAGCCTCCGATAATCAGTTCTCATCACTTAACACAGGTTCCAGGCCCCTTCCAATCTCTTTTCTTACTGCTCCTGGGTTTCTCCACCGTCCTAACCAGGCTGCCTCTTCCATCCTCAGCACCTACAATCTGTTCTCCCAGGAACCAGAGGCCCTGCCTTCAGGAGTCAGTTAATACCATTTCTTGGTCTGAAACTCTCTGGTGGCTCTCACCTCTTTTAGGGGAAACCTACAGCTCTTACCATGACCTTCAGTGTCACAGAACCCAGCCTTGCCCACTCCCCGGACGCATGGCCTGCAAACTCCCCCACTGCACGCCTACGAAGACCTCCTAGCTATTCTTTGACACCCCCCCCCCCCCCCAGCACGTTCCTGCCCCAAGGTATTGGCCCTTAGTGTTCCCTCTGCCCTAAGACAGCCAAGTGGCTCCCTCTTTCACTTTATCAGGATTTCTGCTCAAATGAGGCTCCACGAAGGCCTTGTCTGGTCACTCTAAACTAGCAACCCCCACCCTGGTCCCCAGGTATATGGCTTTACTTTCCTCTCACACACTCATCACCACCTGACATATTATATATTTACTTGAAAGCAGAACTTTATTTTTCTCATCCTTGTATCACAAAGGCAAAAACTATGCTTGACACAACAAGTTAAATTCTCAATGTGCTGTACATGCCATACTCAACGGCCCTTACTCCTAGCCTTGACAGAGTCATATTTACCTCTCAAAGTGTAGTTCAAATGAGGCTCTTCCTGATAAACCCCAGCCCTGCATTCCCACAAACTTCCAGTGTGCCTGGAAGCACAGCATTTATTACGGTTTCATATGACGCTGATCTGCACTACCTGCCTTCTCTCTTTATCAGGCTGAACGCTCTCTGGGGATATCAAGACTGATTTTACTACTTGTTTACTTTACGGCACTAAGTACATGGCAGGTACTCAATAAGTGCACACTCAACTACTGAAGAAATTCCTGTATTCAAGGTGGTACACTTGGCATAGTTCAGGGTCTAGAGGAAAATTCTTAGAAACTTTGTATCACACTACCTTACAATTTAGAATCCAGGCTTATAAAGAAAATAAATCCACCCCTAAGGCCTTGTATTAATATAATCGTGGTTTTAGCGGCATCATTTCACTGTTTAATCTTTTGTGTGATCTTCTGTAGATGTCTTTTCAGGAGTACGCTGAGTTTCTTCAAGAATTTACTGTGCGGACACTGGGAGGCCTCTCTCTCTCTGACCCTCTTTTCCATCACTCTTGTCCTTACTCACCTACTCATTCTTCAGAGGCTTCCAAGGCACCATGTCCCTGTCTGGAAGGCTCGGTCTTTGCGCAGTGGGTGGCTGCTCCTCCTCAGCTCCTGACGCAGACACGACTTTCTCAGGAGCGCCTCCTCGCTTGCTCACCCATGCTGCTGAGAGCTGCCTAACCCCTGCCCTGCCTACCACTAGTCTCTGTTCTTATTTTTCTCAAAGAACTTAACCTCCATGTGCACCTATTTCTTGCTCACTTGTTATCTGTCTTCCCTGGTTGAATACATACTCTTAGTGAGCAAGGTACAGGCCTGTCTTGTTTACACCTGCCATTTTTCCACAGCCAAGAAGGGTTCCTAAGTGACTGCTGAGCTGCAGTCAGCCTCATCCTCCTCTTCATTGTGGGAAACTAGAAGCAAAGGGCTCAAGATCTTTGCTTTCAATATGTGCCCATCCATAGATCCAAAGAACCAGCTCATATTTTACGATTACACTGCTGCTGTGGCTGCTAAGTCGCTTCACACATGTCCGACTCTGTGCGACCCCACAGACGGTAGCCCACCAGGCTCCCCTGTCCCTGGGATTCTCCAGGTAAGAACACTGGAGTGGGTTGCCACTTCCTTCTCCAATGCATGAAAGTGAAAGTGAAGTCGCTTAGTCATGTCCGACTCCCTAGCTACCCCATGGACTGCAGCCTACTAGGCTCCTCCGTCCATGGGATTTTCCAGGCAAGAGTACTGGAGTGGGGTGCCATTGCCTTCTCCATTACAACTACACTGCTGCTGCTGCTAAGTTGCTTCAGTTGTGTCTCAAAGGGTCTCTCCCTTGAGAATTCTCCAGGCCTAAATACTGGAGTGGGTAGCCTTTCCCTTCTCCTGGGGATATTCCCAACCCAGGGATCAAACCCAGGTCTCCCCACATCGCAGGCAGAATCTTTACCGGCTGAGCCACAAGGGAAGCCCAAGAATACTGGAGTGCATAGCCTATCCCTTCTCCAGCAGGTCTTCCTGACCCAGGAATCGAACTGGGATCTCCTGCATTGCAGGCGGATTCTTTACCAACTGAGCTATGAAGGAAGCCCGACTCACCCTTGAAGGTAGTGTCAATTCAAATACTAAAACACAAATGAAAGGAGAAGGGATGACATCTATACTGAGTAATCAATAAAGCACTGAGAAGATGAGATCTTTTCCCCCCTCTCTTTCTATAGATATCAACTTAAGAGAGAGAGGCTTTCTCAACATTTCAGTCCCTTCTGGAAGTGGGTGAATTTTTTCCTAAAACACTTTTTTTCTGAAGGATATGACCCTGTGAAGTCCTGGGGTCCTATCTCCACTTTCTTGTTCAAGCTCAAGGCTCGTGGTTACTGAGCTGACAGCCCAGGAGCAACACTTACTGCTTGCTCCATATCCCTGTTCTATTCTGACCCCAGAAGTTCACTTTGCTTTCTTGAGAGTTGGGTTATATAATTTACAAGATGTTAATTATATTTTAGCCAGCATGCTCTGGTGATTTCAGTGGCAGTTTTGGTTTCCCATTTGTTCAAAAATGTGTCCAAAACCGCACTTCTAAAAGGTCACTAATAACAGCCTTCAAATGAAGTTAATGCTGTGGTTGAAACCTAATCATGCTTTCCCAAGCCTTCATGCTGCTGCTAAGTCACTTCAGTCGTGTCTGACTCTGTGTGACTCCATAGACGGCAGCCCACCAGGCTCCACCACCCCTGGGATTCTCCAGGCAAGAACACTGGAGTGGGTTGCCACTTCCTTCTCCAATGCATGAAAGTGAAAAGTGAAAGTGAAGTCGCTCAGTCGTGTCTGACCCCCAGCGACTCCATGGACTGCAGCCCACCAGGCTCCTCCATCCATGGGATTTTCCAAGCAAGAGTACTGGAGTGGGGTGCCATTGCCTTCTCCCCAAGCCTTCATAAGCTACAGCAATTTCTCTCTTAACTTGCTAGTTTTTGAGGCCCACTGATAAGTGAAGGTGTCCAATCATTTATTCTTTCTTTCTATTTATCTGCTTACCTATCTAATCATTCTGTATCCACATGCATCTTAAGGAAGTTCTCTGCTGCTGCTGCTGCTAAGTCACTTCAGTCGTGTCCAACTCTGTGTGATCCCACAGACGGCAGCCACCAGGCTCCCCTGTCCCTGGGATTCTCCAGGCAAGAACACTGGAGTGGGTTGCCATTTCCTTCTCCAATGCATGAAAGTGAAAAGTGAAAGTGAAGTCACTTAGTCGTGTCCGACTCTTAGCGACCCCATGGACTGCAGCCCACCAAGCTCCTCCATCCATGGGATTTTCCAGGCAAGAGTACTGGAGTGGGGTGCCACTGCCTTCTCCAAGGAAGTTCTCTAATGGGTTCATATTTGAAGCTGCATTTTATATACTACAAAAACCTGTCAAACATCAACTACTGAACTCTGGCATGTTTAAATTTCTGTGTAGCCTAACTTTATGTAATACATTTCTAATTAGAAAGTGATATGCAATTGGAATTATTCTAATGTGCATAATCGTTGAAATAGATTCAAAGTACTTAATGGGAGGGAGTGGGGAAAGCTAACTGCCCTTCCACAGGAGCTGACTGTGGCAGTGGTTTTGAGTGTTACAGTGACTGGTGGGTGCTACAAGCATAGTTCTTGAGGACAGGAGTGATAAAAACCAAGCAATGCATAAAACTGTTCTGCTTAAGACAGAAATAATCTGCCCTAAATTCCCAAACTTTTCCCATTGGTAAACACTGCTTTAGGAAATTCTAGGCCATATGCTTTATAGTACAATTCAGTAAAAATAAAGAAAAACATTATGTAGCAGATATTGCATTTCACTGCTCTGTCAGGCATATCAGATATAAATTCTTGCAGATATAGTCTCAGCCCCTCATCACTGTACAGCCCACTTAGGAAGACTGAGGAAAAGTCAACTCACTGTTGAAGGTGAATGATCACTTTCAAATTGTTTTCCTATTTCAGCCCTCCATTTTCAAAGAGGAGTTTGTTTGAAGTTAGGTATGTACATGCATGCATGCTCAGCCACTTCAGTCGTGTCCAACTCTTGGCGACCCTATGGACTGTAGCCCCTCAAGCTCCTCTGTCCATGGGATTCTCCAGGCAAGAATACTGGAGTGGGCTGCCATGCCCTCCTTCAAGGGATCTTTCCTAAATAAGGCTCTGCCTCCAACATGACTCCACATGATAAATGCCTGATGAGAGGTTGGATAATAAAAGATGCCATCTATAACCAGTATCACATTGTTTCTTCTATATTGAGGTCACAGGTATTTTAAAGCTAATCTTAGGTATTTCCTAGTTTTTAATTGGTATGAAATTTATAAGCAGATTTATTCATAAGTTACAAAAGCAGATTTTTCTTTTTTACACACATAAGAATTTTTATAACACACTTTCCTGTTGCTAATGGTTAAAATCCTTATGTACCTTACCTGTGCTGCCCGTAGTTCTGCTAATAGATCTGTAAAATTTTGATTTTTGGTGGGCTCTGAATCTTCAACTGCTCGAGACAGGAAACGACTTCTGTGCATCTGTTCTCTGATTTATTTTGAAAGTAAATACATATATGTTTACAATGTCCTCCTTTAAGTACAAAATATTCGATTCTTAAAAATTAAAAACTCTTTGCACATCAAAACTGAGTCTCTGAAGATAAACAGTTAATTTGCACTAAAGAATACAATACTGAAATGTTAGAAGAGGAGTATACTTTAAGGGAAATGTTTATGTATAATCTAAAAGAATTGAAACTCTAAGAGTAGTGGTGTATTTGTAATATAAAATATTTCTTGCCAATTTTCAGAAAAAAGAAAATCAATGTCTGGGAAAGACTTACTGCATTGTATTTCCCCTGTGGTGTTCTGTACTCCTTGTCATATCACTCTAGACTCCTTTCTGAGAAACACAAATTGCCAATCATACCCATGAAAACTAACAAATAAAACCAAATACAATCTACTACTGGTTCCTTCAAGTCAGTTTTTCTTTTTTTCTTTTTTCCAGAGAACATTATACAAGGAGTTTAGGAATCTGTATATGATCATCTAAGTCTAAAGAAACAATTTATTCCATTGTGGAAATTCATTTAGCGCCTCAGATTTGGAGCCAGGAATAGATCTTTTCTTTTAGAAGCCAGGCAATATAAGATATAAAATTTTAAAATATTTTATTGAAGCATCTGGGAAGAAAGCAGATGTAAAAGCCCTGAGGCATCAGAACTATGCAAATTATTAGCTTTGGCATGGGGGTAACACTTACCAGAAGAAAGGGGTGACCCCCCAATTTATACAAAAGTGCCCTCAACTTGCCAACCTGTGTACTTTCTAGCTTTGTCTGCTACAAGGTGTGCCTTTTTCTACTGTGGATGAAAGATCAGTGTGAGCTAACAGCAGCCTTGTCTCTTATGCCCTAAATTATCTTACAAAAAAATGGAAGTAGTATGTAAATAAACATAATGTACATGACATTCACAGTCCAAGACGTTTCTTCATATAGTAGTTCTATCTGAGACTTCAGGTGTTTAGGTGAAATGATGCACAGCTGGCTGTCACTTCCTAAAAGAAGACAGAACCACAGCCTGCCCATGTTTGGTGGTTTAGATCTCTCACTTAGTATTTTAAAAATGGACACAGTAACATCCCAAAGACCTTACAGTCTGAAGTATGACTGGTTCCTAAGTGGGTGCTAGCGCTCTGTCAGCCTGCCATGGTATGTTTGTTGTAATAACTCCCAGGTTCTCTTTCTCTGGAGAAATTTCCTTGCCAAACAGCAGCTCCTGCCCCCTGCCCCACAGGATACCCGCGAACTCCTTCCTGGGGCCCACTTCATCCAGTGACAGACTGCCTTGAGGGGCTCAACGGGCTGTTCTCCACTTGACTCAAGTAGGGACCAACTATGTAATGAAATCTGTTCTCCTGCATGTCCTGGTGAGAGTGGAATGAAGCCAGCCTCCAGCCGAAACCCAGTCTCACTGATTTTCCCGCTCACCATCCACTCCCATCCCTCACCTCATGTCGCTTCTCTGTCCCTTCTCCTAAGAGTTATCTTCCAGGAAAGCACCTCCACAAAGATCCCCATCTCAAGCTCTACTTGTATGCAATCTGACCTAACACAGTTAATAATACTGTAGTTTATTATTATTATTATTATATTATCTAAGTATCTCAGGTTTAAAAGGAATAATTCAGTTTCCTGAAATTGATGTGAAACTCCAATACCAATATATTGAAAATACTAAAGTACGTACTGATCATTGAATACCAAAGAGAATCACTGAATATGAAAAATGTACAAGTTACAAAACTGTAAATCAGTGTACAACTTCTAAAATTTCTAACTATAACTAAATGTATTATTAATATAATAATAAAATGTTTAGAAATAGTCAAACTATATTTGATCTTAAGAATTTAAAAAGGACTTACTTTAAGGCAGCTAATTCACTGAATAAACTCTGGTTTTCCTTGAACATTCGTTCTTCATTTTTCTTGTTTTGTTCTTGGAGATCTTTCACTTGATTATACAATTTTTCATTTTCCTTTTATAAACAGAAAATTACATTTCAGTTAAAAACCAGTAGTACTTATGTAAGTTTCAGATCAGATCAGATCAGATCAGTCGCTCAATCGTGTCCAACTCTTTGTGACCCCATGAATCGCAGCACGCCAGGCCTCTCTGTCCATCACTAACTCCTGGAGGTCACTGAGACTCACATCCATCGAGTCAGTGATGCCATCCAGCCATCTCATCCTCTGTTGTCCCCTTCTCCTCTTGCCCTCAATCCCTCCCAGCATCATAGTCTTTTCCAATGAGTCAACTCTTTGCATGAGGTGGCCAGAGTACTGGAGTTTCAGCTTTAGCATTATTCCTTCCAAAGAAATCCCAGGGATGATCTCCTTCAGAATGGACTGCTTGGATCTCCTTGCAGTCCAAGAGACACTCAAGAGTCTTCTCCAACACCACAGTTCAAAAGCATCAATTCTTCAGGGCTCAGCCTTCTTCACAGTCCAGCTCTCACATCCATACATGACCACAGGAAAGACCATAGCCTTGACTAGGTGAACCTTTGTTGGCAAAATAATGTCTCTGCTTTTGAATATGCTATCTAGGTTGGTCATAACTTTCCTTCCAAGGAGTAAGCGTCTTTTAATTTCATGGCTGCAGTCATCTGTAGTGATTTTGGAGCCCAGAAAAATAAAGTCTGACACTGTTTCCACTGTTTCCCCATCTATTTCCCATGAAGTGATGGGACTGGATGCCATGATCTTCGTTTTCTGAATGTTGAGCTTTAAGCCAACTTTTTCACTCTCCACTTTCACTTTCATCAAGAGACTTTTGAGTTCCTCTTCACTTTCTGCCATAAGGGTGGTGTCATCTGCATATCTGAGGTTATTGATATTTCCCCCAGCAATCTTGATTTCAAAAGATGTATCCTTTAAACAATTTTAAAGGCTTTTCAATTTCTTCAGTTTTTGAGTAAGCAAAATCTTTTTCTAACTTTTTGTCTCGGAAGAAAATCTGTAAACCGAGAACAGTTCTTTCTAAAATGTTCAAAATCATTAGTTGAAAAAAAATTCCCCAAATCAAAGAGCCCATCAGAGTAATGTACTGCATTTCACGCGAGTAAATGGACCAGTGACTGCAGGAAGAACCACAGCCTGACTTGTGTGCTGTTTGGGGTTGTTTGCACACTCTTTTTCCTGCTTTTGGCCAATCTTTCTGCAGTGAGGTAACTGGACATAGCCACAGTGGGTATCCATGTTTGTTTCTGGAACTTTATGTGAGCAGGGAGTTAGAGACTGGGTGCTTCCAGAAGATCATGGCAGTGAGTGTATAGATTAGCTAGACCCAGTACAGCATCTGGCTTGAGCGAAAGAGGGACTCAAACAGTGAGGATAGGGGAGAAAGTACCCATCTGTGCTCAGATGCTCTGGCTTAATTAACCTCTTTAAAATCAAGAAACTGATGAAAACCAAGGACCACTGAGGATCTCATGAAAACCATAAAGTGTCTCACCATGTCTGGCCCAGTGCCTGACACATAGTTTGTGGTTGATTTTCAGCAGAATTAATGAAACTCAGAAAAGCACATACATACACAGGCACATCAATTTCATGTTATCTTTATGGGAGTGGGTGGTTGGCAAAATCATAGGTCTGTGAAATCCTGCTTTAAAACCCATGCTGTGTATATAGCAAGCTCAGAATGGCAAGGAGGGTTTGGAAGGTTCTAACTAACTCCAGGGCGGGGTATCTTGCAAAATCCATACTATTCCATTTACAGCTGGAATATCTGGGGACTTCTCAGGTGGTTCAGTGGTTAAGATTCTGCCTGTGTTCCCAACGCAGGGGCCTTGGGTTCAATCCCTGGTCAGGGAACTAGATCCGGCGGGCTGGAAGAGTTCACGTGTCACAACTAAAGATTACACATGCTGCAAAAAGGTCAAAGGTCCTGAGTGCCCCAACTGAGACCAGTGGGGGGGGGGGGGAAATAGTAAAAAGACAAGCTGTAATTTCTGATGTGGTAATGCTTTCTTTGGATGTCCCCAGAATGAAAATGCTTGTTATTGTGAGGCTGGATGCTTAGGCTACAGTTGTCAAAAGAGGAAAAAGGAGTAAGACAGAGGAAAAGGATAGAGAAGTTTAAAGAAAAAAAAAAAAAAGTGGTAGGGAGGAAACTAAGACAAGTCTCATGCTGGAAGATCGCAAACCTGCCCTGGCTGACTGTCAACACCACCAAGGCTCCATTATCACAGAGAACAAATGTATGGCTTCCGCAGACCACACACATTTTCTCCCATTTAATTCATTTTTTATTTTTACTCTCAAGGCATTGGCAATTGATTTCAGATTTATAGTTCTCAATATAGTATCAAAACTAGCCAATATTTTCTATGGAAAAAAAAAAAAAAAAGATCCCCTGGAGAAGGGAGTGGCAATCCACTCCTGTATTCTTGCCTGGAGAATCCCGAGGACAAAGGAGCCTGACAGGCTACAGTCCCTGGGGCTGGAAAGAGTTGGACAGACTGAGTGACTAACACTTTCACTTTCAAAGGACAAAAAAAATAGTTTCTAAGGAAATCTGACTATTAGAATTAGTAACAGGCCAACATGCATGAACTAGTTACTGTGTGGAAGGCAGGAAGAGGTTGATCTGCAGTCTTTTTTTTTTAATTTTTTTTTTGTTCTTTTTTTTTTTATTAAATTTTATTTTGCTTAACTTTACAATATTGTATTGCTTTTGCCATACATCGAGATGAATCCGCCACAAGTATACACGTGCTCCCCATCCTGAACCCTCCTCCCCCCTCCCTCCCCATACCATCCCTCTTGGTTGTCCCAGTGCACCAGCCCCAGGCATCCATTATCAGGCATCGTACCTGGTCTGGTGACTCATTTCAGATATGATATTATACACATTTCAATGCTATACTCCCAAATCATCCTGCCCTCTCCCGTTCCCAGAGTCCAAAAGTCTGTTCTATACATCAGTGTCTCTTTTGCTGTCTCGAAAATAGGGTTATTGTTACCATCTTTTTAAATTCCATATATATGCGTTAGGATACTGTATTTGTGTTTTTCTTTCTGGCTTACTTCACTCTGTATAATAGGCTCCAGTTCCATCCACCTCATTAGAACTGATTCAAATGTATTCTTTTTAATGGCTGAGTAATACTCCATTGTGTATATGTACCACAGCTTTCTTATCCATTCATCTGTGGATGAACATCTAGGTTGCAGTCTTATTTTAATTTCACAACCACTGTGAGACAGCTATTATTATCCTCATTTCACAGATGAGGAAACTGCCTGAGAGAAGTAATGTGATTTGCCTAAGGATATGCACCCCACCCCAGTACTCTTGCCTGGAAAATCCCATGGATGGAGGACCCTGGTGGGCCGCAGTCCATGGGGTCACTAAGAGTCTGACACAACTGAGCGACTTCACTTTCACTTTTATGCATTGGAGGAGGAAATGGCAACCCACTCCAGTGTTCTTGCCTGGAGAATCCCAGGGACGGGGGAGCCTGGTGGGCTGCCATCTATGGGGTTGCACAGAGTTGGACACGACTGAAGCGACTTAGCAGCAGCAGCAGCAGCATAGAGCAGGTAGTGAAGTAAAATCTAAAACCAGATTTTTTTGAATCCAGAACCCATGCTCTTAACCACTTTACTGTTACTGTTAAGTCGCTTCAGTCGTGTCCGACTCTGTGCGACCCCATAGACGGAAGCTCACCAGGCTCCCCCATCCCTGGGATTCTCCAGGCAAGAACACTGGAGTGGGTTGCCATTTCCTTCTCCAATGCATGAAAGTGAAAAGTGAAAGTGAAGTCGCTCAGTCCTGTCCGACTCCTAGCGACCCCATGGACTGGAGCCTACCAGGCTCCTCCATCCATGGGATTCTCCAGGCAAAAGTACTGGGGTGGGGTGCCATTGCCTTCCCCGCTTAACCACTTTAATTCTCCCCATAAAAAATGCACAGACTAGTCAAATTATTACTTCCTTACATTGCCGTTACCTGTCAAATGGATGCAGAAATATTTTTAAAGGCCTTATTTTTATAATCAAAGAATCTCAAGAAAAACTTTGTGCTAAAGAGCCATACCTGCTGATATCCTTGAAGAAGCATCTCTTGTTCTTGTATTTCTTTTTGGATTTGCTTCAATTTTTCTTCAGTGACAGGATCAGTTGTTTCTCCCAAATGCAACCACCTGTGTTTTTTGTCTGATTCTTCAAAGCTACTCAACTTTGAGAAAACGCAGGTATTGTTTCATTTGGGGAAGAAAATGATACAGTGAGAAGTGAGGAAGAACATCAGAAAACTCCAGGTGTATAGACCTAAGACTGTCTTATAAGCACGCTAGAATTATCGTAACACCAACTACAATTAAGTCACTACAGTGATGCTTTTTACTGATGGTTCTGATGGTGGAAGTAAGTCAGAAATGCTACACAGTGTCACTTTCCTGAATCTACAACTTCTATAGCTTTTTTCTGAAACTGCTGTCTTCCCTGAAGGTCACAGTGAATCAAGTGATTAGTTTTCAAAAACGACTAACAAGAAAACTATCAAAACAAACCAATTTAATTTTTGACCCCTCCCCCTGCCCCCAAGGATTTCATGTAGGCTCTTTCGTAAGGAGGCACCGTCAGGAACCATGTTCATGTTTTATGCAGCAAATATGTCAAGTCAAGAGGCCCCAGGGACAAGAAAATAACAATGCATTTAGCAGGGAGTACAAGTTCTTTTTAATAAATAAAAGGAGAAATAGGACAATGTGTCTAGTACCTTGGCTTGAAGAATATAATTGTCTTGATTCAATCTGAAGAGTTCCTTTTCCTGTTGTCTCTTTAGTTCCTCCATCTTATTTTCCAGCTCTTTCTCCTTTTCTGAGAAAGTGACTTTAATTTGTTCAATTAGGGCTTGGGCACCCTTCCATTTTTCCTCTGCTTCCTGAACTCTTTTAAACATAAGCAATTCTGTCTCCTTGTTCCCACCATGGTATCCTGAAGAATCCTTTTAACGAAAAGCATTACTTCATTATGTAGAGTTACAAAGGAGATTCAAACATGGGTGGTTAGGGGAAAGAAACACTACAAAGAATAAAAATGACATGTTTAACAATATTCTACTAATCAATAAGATCAATACATGTTCAATAAAAGTGCTGAGTATCTGTCAATACATAAGAAATTTCAAATATTTCATTTTTTATAACTGCTTCAATATATATAGAACATAAAACAGTATGAATATTATTTTTAAATTTAATACCTACATTCTGAAACTGAACACAGGAGTCAGCTTCTGTGGGGCCCTCAGACGACTTAGGAGTAGCCAGCCAACTTTCAGTTTGGGGAGCTGGTTTACTCAAAGATGCAGGCTTGATCAGCTTTGTTGCAGGTACGATTTCTAAATATTGTAAACAATGGATAAAAGTACCACAAATACAAACCATGTTGAGTGTGTATTCAGGCAATTATTTAACAATAAGTACTAATACAATGAGGACACAAAAACAAATGAGCATCTCAAAGGAGGCTAATGCCTAACAAACACTGCAAGGCATCTGTTTCATTGCACTTGAACTCCAGTCCATAATCAACATTCTATTCAATTTGACACAGAAGGCTCATTGACCCAAGATTCATACTAAATGACAGATGAAGCTCAATAAATGTGAGGAGAATGTGGATTAGGGTAATTTCAGGTTTTATTATTTTTCAATAAGTTATCGTTTTAAATGTTGATAGCAATAGCAAATAGAAGTATTTGAACAATTAATCAAAGAGCAGCTGATAATGAAATATTTCAGTTCAGATTAAAGTATGCTTTCAAAGCACAACTTTTATAAATAATGTATATCAAGATATAGTATCACTGGAATAATATAAATTTCATGCAAACCTCATAACAAGTAGTTTAAAATCTGATTAAAAATAAAATGATAAAACTGCTATAATACCGTTTATTAAATTAGAAAAAATGTGGTTTACACACACACACACATATTCCAGTCAAATTTTCAGTTTTTAAGGTACCTTGTAAATCTTACAAAAAGAAGAAATAATTCTAAGACCAATAAGTTACTCAGTTTATAATAAAAAAAATTAACGGAAATACTGAGAAGAGATCCTCAGGCCCATATTCTAATATTAGTTTCTGAACTGAATACTGCATAAACATGTACTTGACTGCCTTAGATGTAAATGAAACATTTGAAACTTAATTTCTTCAAGATGTTAACTTTTTAAATGCAAGGTTGACTTTTTCATTGAAGTTAAAACACATGGTCATTAAAGATTTGGAAAATATAGAAAAGTCAAAAGAAACAAGTCCCCAACAGGACCTCACCCTGAGATTTCCTTCTACTCTCTTCCAGGCATGCCAGTTTTTCCTCATATAGTAGTAATCATATTTAATCAGACTGAGTGTTGTAGAAGGTTTTTCAGGAGAAAATTTCTTATATTGTTCATAAAGAAACAGTTTGAGTCATTGTAAAAGCAGGTAGTAAGCCTTCCAAGTCACTGGAGGTCCATTAACATGGCCAATGAATGGAGTGTGATCTGCTAGTGTTGTGATTCTTCCAAGGACACGGCAGCCAAGAGTGACAAGTGGTTCTTGCTCAAGCTGCAGTCAGCCAGCGCTTTGATGCCAGAATTGTTCTTTCCTGAGTTCTTAATTTTGGTCTCCCTAAGTAATTATTTTCAGTAACAGTACATGGACAATATCTTTTCTCTTCATACATGAAAGAAAATTTGCTTGGATATTAAATTCAAATGTGAAAAGTGCAGTGTTTGGAACTTATGAGCCCTTCTTGAAAAAACAATGGATTAAGAGAATTCAGTCAAATAAGAAACCAATCAAAATAATTCTAGAAAGTGATGGCTAAGGGACTGGTGAAAAGCATTCTGGTCCTGTAACAGCAGGAACCAAGACCCACATTCAAAAGCTGTGGGAATTACAGTTGCTAGAGAGACTATAATAGATATATCTTGGACAAGTAAAAATAAAACCAACAAAAATGAGCAGCAGGCATGTGAGTGGGGGTTTTATTAACTCATATTTCACAGAAGAGAAACTCATAATGTATAGAATTGAAAAATGTAGGTAAAAACAACTACACAGTTTAGGCAACCTTTCAGGGGTTTTCATAGTCTATTTTATTAAAATGATCTTTTGCGATATAGTATTTCTTAGGAGGAAGTTTCTTTTTCTTCTTACAGATTTAAGTAAAACTAAATCTAATATTTATTTTAAAAGAACTTATGAAGTGTGATCTATTCTTATAAAATGTTTTGTTTGTTCGTTCACATGCTTGCCTTTCTCCTTCCTTCTAGTCATTTCACAGAAAAGAGAAAACGAGACCCCAGGAGATTTCTCAGAGGAAGGGATTATAGGTCCACAGGTTGAGAATAGGAGGAAAGGATGCTTGCATTAAGCCAGAAATTACAATTCTGTGTCTCCAGAAGACCCGCCCCTGACTGCTGTTCCCCTGCTGACACAGGTCAGCCCCAGCCTTTCCTGCTTACATGCATGAGTTTCTGCTGCGAATGTGCATGAGCACAGACAGAAGAAAAGAATCTTTGATGCTGAAAGAATCTTAAATACAGTCAAAGTGGTCCTGAAATTGACAGTTGCAGGGAAAGGCAAGGGAAAACACTCTAAGGCAGAAGTACATTTTCCAACGAGGTTATTTCTCCTCTGACAACTATTGTTACCAGGTAACAATGATGGAACTGTTCACCTATTCGATTTAATCACACAGAAAAGGACAAAATGCTTCTGGCTCTCTTGCTCTCCCTCCCACAATGAAGTCCAAAGGCAACAGAAATGTGGGTCTAAGTCAAACATCTCTATTTCTTTTACTAGCATCATGGGCTTCTAAGTGGAAAATTACACTTGCCTACTGCCAACATATTAAAAAAATGACTGGATTAGGAAATAACAAGATTAGGAGGCACTGTGATGAGAGGCGGGAGGAGAAGGGGCCAACAGAGGATGAGATGGTTGGATGGCATCACTGACTCAATGGACATGAGTCTGAACAACCTCCAGGAGTTGGTGATGGACAGGAAAGCCTGGTATGCTGCAGTCCATGGGGTCACAAAGAGCTGGACACGACTGAGCGACTGAACTGAACTGAACTATGACATATACAAGTAGGCATTCTGTGATCCAGAAAACATCTCGACTCTCCAAGTCTATACTGAATAAATACCCAGGTATTTCTTTCTGGATCAACCTTCATCTGTACATTGCCACTTGATTCTGAATTGATAGCTCTGCTCTGGCAAACATTTTGAATATTACAAAGCCAACCAGATGAGAAGAGGTTGGATTCTCCTATCTTATACTCACTTCCTATACTTTCTGTGTTTCTTTCAGGAAGACATAGAACTAACGATGAAAAACCTCCTGAACTCAATAGAATCGAATCTTTCAGAAATGGAATGTAATACCTTACAATTTATTTTTTTTCTATTAATAAGGAGAGTTCATAGAAGTAGAAAGGAAACAAGGAAAGCAGAGAACAAGGAAAATAAGATACTATATATATAGAATGATTACCTTTTTTCCTACTTTGATTTGAGGCAAGAATAGATCTCAAGTTTTTGCTCTTCATGATGTCCTTTGAAGTTTTCTTTTCAAGATTAGAAAATGTCTTGAATGGTGAACTGGGTTTGCCATACCCTGAACTCCTAACTGATGCATATAATCCACTCTGGGGTTTTCTTTTAAATAAAGGAGGTGCACTTTTGGTCTTCTTGTACGGTAGTTGTTTACCAGTTACAGTCCCTTCTTCTCCAGAATCAAGTTGAGATCTTAAAGTCTGCATACAAGTACAAACTCTTTAGTACTTAAATAAACTTCAACTACAGTTGCAAATAAGTGTAACAGGTAGCAAAATCATAGTGATAACTAAAGAACATAATTCATAGAAGGCAAACCATTATATTAAAGTTCTCTAAATTAAATTCATCAGAATTTTAATATTTGGAACCAAGATTTTCAAAATCAAGAGTAAGACAAAGCAAAATAATAAAACAAAATAAGCTTGCCAGAAAGCAATGAATGAACATGGAGGAAAACAGAAAACAACAAGTTTTGAAATGACAAAAATCTTATCTTTCTTCTCCAGATCTCTCAATGTAAAAATGTATTAGTACCCTGCCTTATTCTATAAGGTGATAGTTTTGTGGTAAACACATAATTCAAATCTGTAAAATAAAAATGGAATGCTGTGGTCATGGTCTTATTATATATAATCAGAATAAATCAAGAACAGAGAAAAAAGAAACAGTGAAATGTAGGTTTCTCATAAGCTGTGAACAGCATGTATATGAAATGCCAACTCACCTACTTTTGTAGAACAGAGACCACTAGATGACTGTAAAGCACTAAAATGATGAATACACGTAATTTTCCTCTGCTACTCAAACTCTAGACTATGTTCACTAAAAAAATGAAAATGTAAAGAATGGCTTCTAAAAGAGAGCTAACGTTACAGTGGTATTTTTAAATTTGGGGACCGCAGAGTGTTATAATAGATACTTCTCACAGATATCTAGGATTTATGTGGAGGTCAGTATGTAATCGATCCCATTAGCTTAGGAAATACATACTTCTCAAAAGTATTTACATAACTTCATTTATCAGAATGTCAAATCAATTCAAATTATAAAAACTTACCTTATTTGTTTTGTCCTCCTGAGGTAATAATGAAGGACCAACAGATAGTTTTTTCTTCAAAATATCAAGGTACATTTTATCTATTTGTTCTTCCACAGTATTTACTCTTGGATAGTTATTTTCTGTAACTTCATTTGTTGCCTTTTCTAAAACTACATTCTCTTCATTTTTGTCCAACAATTGGCTCAAAGTTTGTGGTTCTTGAGACACAACATTTGGATTAATCTTAAGGGGTAAAGGGCTAACAAATTCAGTTTCTTCCGTCTCAGCGAGTTTCTTATAGCTATAAAACAAAACAGGAGACAGAGAATGAACCTTATATAAGTCCTCAAATATCAGTTTTATTAATATGTGTATACACATTATATATAAACATATTTACATTAATATATAATGTTAAATATATTTAATATTTGTAAATGTTTAAATTAGGTTATTAATGTTAAAGACATTATTTACAATTCTGGTTAAGACAGTAAACTTACACAGCATCACATAATTGTTTTAAAATAATACTTTCAATGCAGTGTAAGGGACTTCACGGTTGACTCTGAGATCTACTTCAAAGGAAAGACAAACCAAACAAGACTGAGATTGCTTGTGTCCAAGAAAAATTTAAAAGTGAATTTCTAAGTGGCCTTTTTGTAATACAGCTCATAACGTCAACATGCATTTGAGGCAGGAAAAATATTTTACACATTTCTAGCTTCCCTGGTAGCTCAGCTGGTAAAGAATCCTCCTGCAATGCAGAAGACCCTGGTTCAATTCTTAGTTGAGGAAGATCCCCTGGAGAAGGCATAGGCTTCCCATTCCAGTATTCTTGGGCTTCCCTGGTGGCTCAGCTGGTAAAGAATCCACCTGCAATGCCAGAGACCTGGGTTTGATCCCCTCGGTTGGGAAGATCCCCTGGAGGAGGGCATGGCAACCCACTCCAGTATTCTTGCCTGGAGAATCCCCATGAACACAGGAGCCTCGGGGGCTACAGTCCGTGGGGCCATCAAGAGCCAGAAATGACTGAGCAAGAGCAACTAAGTACACACAACAGAAGAAATAAAGAAGTAACCGTAATTTAAATCAAGGCATAAAACATAAATATTAAAATGAATAATTTCATCCACAGTACAGGAAATTTTTAAAGTGAAACAAGAAAAATCACTAGGACTTTAAGATAAAATCACTCCTTTAGTTTAAAACACTTAAATGCAATATTACATTTCAGATTAGTAGATTTTTAAAATATGGAAACTATCCCTTAAAGAAATATTATAAATATGATTAAATATTGGCATATTATGGGAGTTCCAGAAATATGTATATTGTCATTTTTGAACTACTAGATCATGGTCCATTAGGTTACTTGATTTTTAAATTTGTAAAATAAGATAAAAGGAAAGTTTAAGAGGTTACCATTTTCACATAAGATAGATTAGCTTCTTAATAATTGTTAGAAATACTTGAAGTAGCTGTAATAATCAGAAAACATATTGATAATAGTTCTTTCCTTCTTAATGGTAGCAGAACCTGATTATCATCATAATTGTTCCCTTTTCTTACTGTGAACTGACTGAACGACATTTCATCACTGCCTTCAGTCTAGATGGGGCCAGACGCTCGTTCTTGTCTTTAGAATGTGAGTGCTATGATGACAAGAATCTAAAATATGAGGCTTAGTCGTTGGGTTTTAGGTGGCAAGGAAACTGACACAGAGGCTGGAGTGGTAACAACCCATGTTTTATGGTAACAGCACGTTTGCTAGACTGTCTCCTACAACAGTTTATAAGGCAGACCACACGGCTACCAAGTCTAGGGTACTAAGAAAATGGCAGGAGAGAACAGGCAGTTTTTAAGTGCCAGCTACCACTGACTACTTTTGACGAGATACCATGAGAAAAAAATAATTTCAAGATAGAATGGGTTGGTTTGTTAAGAAGAAATCAGAGGGAACAAAGTCTGGAATTTAAGGTGTCTTAGGTTCACTCTCCGTGTCTAAACTCCAACAGTAAGAGTCAGGATTACAAAATGCTATGAACAAGCATGATACCAACGAGAGCTTCTTGGTTGAAAAGAGTGACTCAGTCCCTTGGCAAATATCATATATTCTAAGTGTCATCTTCAAACTTAAGGTTATTGTTCCTAATAATATATTCAGACAGCTGCAACTGAGAGAGAAAAAACAGAGGGAATAAGGAAGCAGACATTAAACAGATTTAAAACCTGTGTCTCGCAAAGAATGTTAAGTGTAGTTACTGGCACAGGGGACTAACTGGAACGAAGTACATCAGAAGCCTAATAAACTTTCTGAAGGAACTGTAATGACAAAGAAACCACAACTCTACTTATAAAACAAAAAAGGCTAGAGACTTGTTTGGGAGCCTTAAAACCACCTGCAGGCAGAAAGCAGATGGAGAAACGAGTGCCTCCTCCAAGACAGACACCCTCCCCCTGAAAACCACTTCAGCTGAAGCCAACGGTGATGGAATACAAGAGAAATTCTTCAAGGACTGGAACCAAGAGCTATATGAAACAACAGAGTTACTTGGTAGTTCTGCCTTAAGAGCAGAATCATGGCCTAACTAAGGAAAATTCTTTACAAGGTCTTTCAGTGGATTTCAAAGTTGCATTACTGATGGCTATATTTTCTTCTCATACTTTTCCATTCTGAATGGGAAAGGTGTGGGTAAGGAAGTAGTAACTTGTCTTTTTAATTCATTGATTAGCAGACAATGAGGAGCTACATTCAAACCTGATAGAGAGAAGTGTGCTTCACCAAGAAATACTGACCTTTCAGAAGGGTACAGTCCTAAATGAGACTTTGGGCTATTTGCTGGGGAGGAGCTGAGTAGGTCTTTGTGTGAAGCAGGTCTTTGTATGAAGAGTGGAATGGATATTTGACAGAAGTGGAGATTCTGGTAGAGACATGCTAGTTGCCTACCAAATGCATTTACTTTCTTTCTGGGTACACAAGCCAACCACATTTTCCATTCCTTTTGGACGTTGTTAGCTAGAGGTGCTGGTTCTTACCAATAAAATATGGACTAAAGTAATGTAACATTTCTGTTGAGGCAGTTAAAAGGAAGTACGTTAAACCATCTTTTTTCTCTTCTTATAGACTCTTTATATGAAGCCATTAGAACCTTAAAGCTGTGTGCTGATGACTGAAACAGCCTTGGTCCCTAAATGACTATGTGGACCACAGTCCCACCCCAACTGCACTGAGACACATGGAATTATGATGTGAGCAAGAAATACATTTTTGATGATGTTAAACTATTAAAATTTCAAGGGATTTTTTTCTATTGTTATAGCAGCTACAATTACTCATCCTAGTTTACTATAAAAAGTTTTTTGATAAGTATACTAGGGTTTATACTTATGCCTTTAATGAAAGTACACTTTTTTCCAGCTCTTAAACACAAATGCAAAAATCCATACTAGAATTCACATAACTAAAATGGGGCTACCTAGAGCCAGACATCATGGAATGTGAAGTGAAGTGGGCCTTAGAAAGCATCACTACAAACAAAGCTAGTGGAGGTGATGGAATTCCAGTTGAGCTATTTCAAATCCTAGAAGATGATGCTGTGAAAGTGCTCAATATGCCAGCAAATTTGGAAAACGCAGCAGTGGCCACAGGACTGGAAAAGGTCTGTTTTCATTCCAATCCCCAAAAAAGGCAATGCCAAAGAATGCTCAAACTACCACACAATTGCACTCATCTCACACGCTAGTAAAGTAACGCTCAAAATTCTTCAAGCCAGGCTTCAGCAATACATGAACTGTGAACTTCCAGATGTTCAAGCTGGATTTAGAAAAGGCAGAGGAACCAGAGATCAAATTGCCAACATCTGTTGGATCATCTAAAAAGCAAGAGAGTTCCAGAAAAACATCTATTTCTCCTTTATTATTTATGGCAAAGCCTTTAACTGTTTGGATCCACAATAAACTGTGGAAAATTCTGAAAGAGATGGGAATACCAGACCACCTACTTGACCTGCCTCTTGAGAAATCTGTATGTAGGTCAAGAAGCAACAGTTAGAATTGGACATGGCACAACAGACTGGTTCCAAATAGGAAAAGGAGTACGTAAAGGCTGTATATTGACACTCTGCATCTAGAGTATTGACACCATACTCTATATGCAGAGTACATCATGAGAAATTCTGGGCTGGATGAAGCACAAGCTGGAATCAAGACTGCCAGGAGAAATATCAATAACCTCAGATATGCAGATGACACCACCCTTAGGGCAGAAAGCGAAGAACTAAAGAGCCTCTTGATGAAAGTGACAGAGGAGAGTGAAAAAGCTGGCTTAAAGCTCAACATTCAGAAAACTAAGATCATGGCATCTGGTCCCATCACTTCATGGGAAATAGATGGGGAAACAGTGGCAGACTTTATTTTGGGGGGCTCCAAAGTCACTGCAGACGGTGACTGCAGCCATGAAATTAAAAGACGCTTACTCCTTGGAAGCAAACTTATGATCAACCTAGACAGCATATTAAAAAGCACAGACATTACTTTGCCAACAAAGGTCCATCTAGTCAAGACTATGGTTTTTCCAGCAGTCATGTATGGATGTGATAGTTGGACTATAAATAAAGCTGAGCACCGAAGAATTGATGCTTTTGAACTGTGGTGTTGGATAAGACTCTTGAGAGTCCCTTGGACTGCAAGGAGATCCAACCAGTCCATCCTAAAGGAGATCAGTCCTGGATGTTCATTGGAAGGACTGATGTTGAAGCTGAAACACCAATACTCTGGCCACCCGATGTGAAGAGGTGACTCATTTGGAAAGACCCTGATGGTGGGAAAGATTGAGGGCAGGAGGAGAAGGGGATGACAGGATGAGATGGTTGGATGGCATCACTGACTCAATGGACATGAATCTGGGTCAATTTCAGGAGTTGGTAATGGAGAGGGAGGCCTGGCGTGCTGCCGTCCATGGGGTCGTAAAGAGTTGGACAGGACTGAGCAACTGAACTGAACTCAAGCCAACAGAGACACAAGATGTGTAAAAAAAAACAAAAACAAAAACAAAAAACTCTTTAGTAGCACCAGCATAGCCCTAAACAACAAGGATTATGTGAGCACAACTGCCCTTTAAAACTATTAACTAGCACTGCAGATGAGTGGAAGAATCTAGGCTTAGTATTCAAGTAGATGGGCTTCTCTAATAGCCCAGTCAGTGAAGAATCTGCCTGCAATGCAGGAGACCAGGGTTCAACCCAAGGTCGGGAAGATCCCCTGGAGAATGAAATGGCAACCCACTCCAGTATTCTTGTATGAAAAATCCGATTGACAGAGGAGCCTGGTAGGGTAGTCACAAGAGTTGGACATGACTTAGCAACAAAACCAGATGTTTTAGTATAAGCTACACTGAATTTTGTCTCAACTAGCACAAACATAGGAAAAAGACGAAGAAATCACTGCAAGTGGATTTACATGATGAAGACGGAGTTCAAGGAGGGGCTCAAAAACTTGTTTGTTAAAACATATATGAACAAGTGAATACATGAACAGACGACAGGCTTTTCACAGAAATATTTTATGGAGATAAAAACCCAACAATCTGAGTGTGTTCCTGGGTCATGGCCATATGATCTTGAGAAATTAATTTAAGCTCTTTAATCCCCAGTTTCTTATCTATGACATGAGGATGATAATGGAATAGATTTCATGGAATTGCTATAAAATTAAATAAAGTCTGATAGGTAAAGAGCTTTGTACAGCACCTAGTCCACAGTAAGCACGTGATTAAAATGTTAGCTGTTACTGTCATCATCGTCATCTGGTTCCTGTGAGAGCTCTACCAGTTAAGTCTGCTTACCTCGGGTGCATCACTTGAACGGTGGGGTAAAGATGCTGACTTATCTGTTATGAAGATCTCATGAGATAATGGATGTGACACTCTTGGTGCTGCATGGATGTCAAGTTGTCCTACGACAAGGTGACTGGGATATGATTCTCTGTGCTGCCAAGTCCTGAAAACTGTCATTAAAATGTACAGTAGCTGGAGATTTTTGTGAAGCCCATTTCTCTTGTCACCCAAGATCTCACCCTGGGAGATAACAGCTAGTCTGTAACTAAGTGCAGAATTTACTGGTTTATAGAGAAGTGAGTAGATGACTCACACGCAGAATAAAATTCATGTTCACTCTCAGTGTTCAAATCAGCTGTCCCTGAGCTACTTAGAGCTGAAGGGATTTTATGTTTCAGTGAAAAGCTTTAAGACTACTCACCTAATGGCAGCAACTTTTTAGTAGCAATTGTTTATTTTTTTATTTTAGAGCTAGATGAATTTTGATAAACTGAGGAAAGATTAATAGGAAAAGAAAACAGGAATGTCTCACAGGTAGACTCATACCAGCTACCTGTTAATCATTCACTAGGAATGGTTCATTCAGTTCAGTTCAGTCGCTCAGTCATGTCTGACTCTTTGCGACCCCATGAACCGCAGCACATCAGGCCTCCCTGTCCATCACCAACTCCTGGAGTTTACCCAAACTCATGTCCACTGAGTCGGTGATGCCAGCCAACGATCTCATCCTCTGTCATCCCCTCCTCCTCCTGCCCTCAATGGGAAAAACTGGTAGATCAAATGATTCTAGAAGTTTGCAGTGACAAAACAATAAACAAACAAACAAACCTGCACAATCCACTCCAAGAAACTCATACCTGACAGGTTGTAAATCAAAACCACTGACCCCAAAGGAATCTATTCTGATAGGCTTCATCAGCTCCTCTACTGTGGGCAGATCTGAGGGAACAGAAGTTAAAACAGCAACCAAAATGTTATGGAAATTGCGTAATTTAACGTCTAACACCATCAAAACCACATTTTCTCTGATTGACATAGTTAACAAAATGATACATATAATAATCCCAGGTTCCCACTGTAAACTTATTTGTACCAAAAAATAAGTTTGAAAACAGTAGAATTTTCAAATCTTTGGTATTTATATTTGAAATATATATCTACTTTCTTTCTCTGTAAGTATAGGTGTATGGGTATATCCACAAACATTATGTATTTAGTTGATCCCCCAAAACTCCATTCTCCATTAAAAAAAAATAACATTAGTATATGTTCATGGAAAAATATAAAAAAAATATGAAAATACTCAAGAGATTTCTTAATTTGGTCAAAGCATATTAGAGGAGGAATTAAAATTTTAACCTATTTTCGATGCTAACTTTATAGTTAAAAGGGTAATTCCCAGATTTATTTAAACAAACTTTTAAATTCAGATACTGAGAAATCATTACTACAGCCAATTGTATTTAAATGATACCATACTGAAAACAGCTCAGAGAGAGGCTCAAACAAAGACACTTTTACCAGACTCTGTAGTAGAGATGTTCTTAGAGGACCCTTCATTTTCTTGAGGATGATCTTTAGTTGAGCTCTTGGTATTTTCTGCTGCATTGCTCTCAGTTCTTTGTTCATCTGCATCTCCCAAAGAATGGGCTATGTGACAATAAGCCTGATGCAGAGCTTCAATGTCACTGTTGCTTTGTCCGTAAGAAATACCTGTTGAGATAAATGTAATCTCTAGTATAACCACACAAATACATGAGAAACATAAAACACTAAGTTCATCCCTTAATCTGTTAGGCATGATGAACAAGGCTGTAGGACAATGCTGACACGATACAGAGTGAAACACAAACCTTAGTAATGGGTGGCCGTAGCCTGCCAGCGTGAATCTCAGCAGGCTCAGGGACTCTTTCAGCAGGCTGAAATGTGTTCTGACAGGCTAACTGTGAAATCATCTCTGCCTACTATCCCTATACAACCTCTCTGCAATGGAGAAAACCATTCCTAAATTTCTCAAACTGACACAAAAAGTTTTCAAGGATTCTGTCTCTCCTCTGCTCCACCCCGCCCTCCCACCTCTCCCTCTGCTTTCCTGAGCCACCGAACATCTAGTATTCTCCATTTCTTCAACTGAAATTCAATCCTCTAACTTTGCAGTCCAGTGTGTTCCAAAACCTCGCTAAAGCTTCTATAATAAAAAAAAATAATAACTTCCCAGTAGACAAACCCAGCCTTTAACTTTCTTCAGCCTGAAAACTTTTCTTTGCCCTGTGAGACATGTGGCCCTGCTCTTTTCCTGGGGACTGCTTCCTCTGTATAACACCTTCTAGTTCTTCTCACTGCTCTGATGGCTGCTTTTCCACCTTCTGTGATAAACAGCTCATTTCAGGGGTCCATCTTCAGCTCTCTTTTTTCAAACTTCTCTTTTTTATGGGGGGGTGTGTGTGTGTGTGTGTGTGTGATGAAATTAACACCCTTTGCTTAGTAATTGCCTGTAAACATTTGACTCCCAAACCTGTGTCTTCTGTTTAATCTATCTTCTATCTCTTTTCTGAACACTGAACTTCCTAACAGACATGTAGACTGTTCTACAAGCAAATCACATCCTCAAGTGAATTAATTACATTTCCCAACAAAATCTGTTCTGCTCCCAGTATCTGTGACTTTGGCTATGGCGTGATCATTCACCCAGTTATCCAAAACAGAGAACCTCATCTCACAGTTCACTTTTCCTTCCCTATCAACCTCCTTCTCTTCCCACCAACTGATAAACACTGGAGAAAAGAATTCCAAGAATCTAATGACAATGATGATCTAAGATTTTTACGAGTATTTTCCTACTCATTTTGTACTTTTCATTATTAACAGTAGAATTTTCAAAATTAGAAGAAATAAAAGCATTATAGACAAGTAGAAAAAACAAGAGAAATAGGGTGATCAGACTCCTGTTCTCTTGATAACTATGACCATTAATTAATGCCTAAAGATAAAAAGAGCATATATACAGCCTCCTCTTTCTCTATATAATCTGTAAGTTGCATAGTATAAAATTCTGAGGAACTACTATCAACTCTAAATGTAAGAGGGTGCCAAGTACCACATGTGATTATGTAAGAATGCCTTACAATGGAATAGCTTTCCATCTGCTGCTTCAGGTCATCAGGTCACCACTGTTATTTGGAGCCTGTCCAATATGGAATAAATTTGCTTAAATAAACCAAAAACAAAAAAATGAAGGAGACTTCCCTGGAGGTCCAGTGGTTAATAATTCGCCTTGCGATGCAAGGGATGCAGGTTTCATTCCTGGTTGGGGAACTAAGATCCCACATGCTGCAGGGCAACCAAGTCCATGTGCCACAACTAGAGAACCTGAGTGCTCTAACTACTGAAGCCTACATACTCCAGAGCCTGTACACCACAGCCAGAGAATCCGTATGCCACCACAGAAGATCCCACAGGCTGCAACTAAGACCCAATGCAGCCGAATAAACAAACATATAAATACATTTAAAAAGTGGGGGATACCACCAGTTCGAAATCACTAACAGTTAAGTGCCGGGGATGTTCAGCAGGACTTGAGGAAAACAATCTTGCCTGCTAAACTAAGCCTAATTTCCCCCCAAACCATCTATCAGTCTCAAAGGGAGAAGAGAATTAATTTTATGAAGAAATGAAGAAGGCAGAAGACATTGTTCCTCCTCTAGAGAAATATCTGGATGCCTAAGTATCTGCTGAGTATGAATGAAAGAAATGATCCCAATGGGAAACAGCATCACAGTACTGAATGTGCATACCTAATTTAACAGGCATGAGGTGCCAGGAAGAAGAGGTTTTGGCTTAAACTAACAGCTGAGCAAACATGTGGAAAAGCAAATTACCCAAAAATTAAAAATTAGAAATGGAAGACAGAGAAGCATTAGATGCTGCTCAGAAAACAGAGCAAGGGAAAGGTACTTGTCTCCTAATTTGAATCATTAATCCAACTGATATTAAAAATAATTTCAGGGTCATAGTTGTTGACCTTTTTTTATATATATTTTGTTGAAGTACAGTTGACTTACAATGTTTCAGATGCACAGCAAGGTGATTCAGTTATACAAAGACACGTATATTATTTTTGAAATTATTTCCCATCATAGATTATTACAAGATATTCACCATAGTTCCCTGTGTTATACAGTAAACTTTTGTTGCTTATTGCATTAGCTATTTTTTAGACTCTTTGTGACTCCATGGACTGTAGACCACCAATCTCTGTCTTTACAATCCCATGGACTATTGCCTGCCAGGCTCCTCTGTCCTGGGAGATTCTCCAGGCAAGACTACTGGGGATCTACCCAACCCAGGGATTGAACCCAGGTCTTCCACACTGCAGATTCTTTACCGTCTGAGCCACCAGGGAAGCCCTTTAATTAGAAAGCTAACATTCTATTCACACTAAGTCAAACAAGTGGAATCAAAATGTCATAAACTTTTTAGTTAGGCAAAAATTCATAAGTTTTCTAAAATATATATGTATTTATATATATTTATACAAAAGCTTTTCTACTACACTTGATAAAGGCTTGAGAAAGAACATCAAAAAAAAAAAAAGAGATGGAGAAATTGGAGAACATAAACTAAATTAAATGGGAGCACTGAATATGAAATAGAAAAAGTGACACACTAGATAAAAGTAAAAGATCATAATGTTATTTTTAAACATGACTGCTCATCAGAAACATATCTGGAGCTCTGGAGAAAAAGAGTAATACTTGAGCGTTTGTATTTTTCAAAAAATTTCAAGATAATTCTGATATGCATCTGGATTTTAAAAAGTGATTACAGGTTTTTCTATTAGATCCTATTTTTGGTGATAAAGAGTTCTATTATTTTTCTGTTGACCAATCATGATACAATGATATTAAGTATAGTTACATAATCATAAAAGATATTTATCAGTTTTCACAATCAAAAGCAAAACAAAAAATAAAAGATAATTACAATTGCAACCATAATGGGAACATGATCAACTTAACAAAATAAAATAATTACATACAATGGGGGTGTGTCAAGCAGAGTGATGTGGTAAGTAGAAGTGCATACATGCACATGTTTTCATCCACCCAGTCAGTCTGTGTCTTTTGGTTGGTGCACTTAATCTATTGACATTTAAGGTAGTTATTGATACGTATGATCCTATTACCGTTTTCTTAATTGTTTTGGATTTACTTTCTATAGGTCTCTTCTTTCTCTTGTGTTTTCTGCCTAAAGAAGTTCCTTTAGCATTTGTTGTAAAGCTGGTTTGGTGGTGCTGAATTCTCTTAACTTGTGCTTATCTGGATGTCTCCATCAAACCTGAAGGACTCTTGCTGGGTATTCTTGGTTGTAGGTTCTTTCCTTTCATCACTTTAAATATATCATGCCATTCCCTTCTGGCTTGTAGAGTTTCTGTTGAGGAATCAGCTGATAGCCTAATGGGAGTTCCCTTGTATGTTATTTGTCATTCTTCCTTTGTTGCTTTTAATAATTTACCTCTGTCTTTAATTTATATCAGTTTGGTTACTATGTGTCTTGGTATATTTCTCCTTGGGTTTATCTTGCCTGGGACTCCTCTGTGCTTCCTGAACTTGGCTGACTATTTCCTTTCCCATGTTCGGGACATTTTCAGCTATTATCTCTTCAAATATTTTCTCAGGTCCTTTCTATGTTAAAACCTTTTTATGCATTTTAGAGAGAGAAAAGGGCTGACTTCTTGCATGTATTTTATATATTCAGTTCAGTCAGTCATGTCCGACTCTTCGCAACCCCATGAATTGCAGCACACCAGGCCTCCCTGTCCATCACCAACTCCTGGAGGTCACCCAGACTCATGTCCATCGAGTTGGTGATGTCATCCAGCCATCTCATCCTGTCATCCCCTTCTCCTCCTGCCCCCCAATCCCTCCCAGCATCAGAGTCTTTTCCAATGAGTCAACTCTTTGCATGAGGTGGCCAAAGTACTGGAGTTTCAGCTTTAGCATCACTCCTTCCAAAGAAATCCCAGGGCTGATCTCCTTCAGAATGGACTGGTTCCATCTCTTTGCAGTCCAAGGGACTCTCAAGAGTCTTCTCCAACACTGCAGTTCAAAAGCATCAGTTCTTCGGTGCTCAGCCTTCTTCACAGTCCAACTTCTCCACAGTCCACAGACCACTGGAAAAACCATATCCTTGACTAGACGGACCTTTGTTGGCAAAGTGATGTCTCTGCTTTTGAATATGCTATCTAGGTTGGTCATAACTTTCCTTCCAAGGAGTAAGCGTCTTTTAATTTCATGGCTGCAGTCACCATCTGCAGTGATTTTGGAGCCCAGAAAAATAAAGTCTGACACTGTTTCCACTGTTTCCCCATCTATTTCCCATGAAGTGATGGGACTGGATGCCATGATCTTCGTTTTCTGAATGTTGAGCTTTAAGCCAACTTTTTCACTCTCCTCTTTCACTTTCATCAAGAGGCCTTTTAGTTCCTCTTCACTTTCTGCCATAAGGGTGGTGTCATCTGCATATCTGAGGTTACTGATATTTCTCCCAGCAATCTTAATTCCAGCTTGTGCTTCTTCCAGTACATCTCATGATGTACTCTGCATAGAAGTTAAATAAGCAGGGTGACCATATACAGCCTTGACGTACTCCTTTTCCTATTTGGAACCAGTCTGTTGTTCCATGTCCAGTTCTAACTGTTGCTTCCTGACCTGCATATAGGTTTCTCAAGAGGCAGGTCACGTGTTCTGGTATTCCCATCTCTTAAAGAATTTTCCAGTTTATTGTGATCAGGCTTTGGCATAGTCAATAAAGCAACCACAAGTCAAAAACCCACTGTATTCTCCACTTTAAGAGGCAGACAAGTATCAGAACCTATTGGGCAGAGGCAGGGGTCTGGTTGTGAAGCAACACTGTCCTCCTGTGACTGCTCCAGTCATGCAACCATGGCACAAAATGGTCCCTGTCCTTGAGACAAATGAAAACAAACAAAAGGCTAGATCTGACCATCATTTTATAGTTACCAACCTTTTTAAGACAGTAAAGCACAAGTTTCATGAGCAGTATTATGAAAAAAAAAAGAGAGAGATAAAAATCTTTGACAATGTATCACCTAAACTGAGCCTGCTTAAGGCTGGAAGATGCATGGTAAACAAAGGAAGCCACTGATACTTTCAGTTCTTAATCCGAGCTCAGACTCTGATTTGAAAATTTTCCAGTGTACTTTTGTAAATAGGTAAATTTAATACTTCATAGCCAAAAGGTATTTATGCCTTCAGGTTATTTATTATAATTTGACTATTAACAGTATTGAAATAAAAAGTGATAAGAAACACAGAGCTGCTACTTCTCATTAAATTGTAACAGTATGCTAGGTACTACACATAATCTCAATTGATCATCAAATGATGTCATTTTAAAGAAGAGGAAACAAATGCAAATCAAAACCACTATGAGATACCATTTCACGCCAATCAGAATGGCTGCTATCCAAAAGTCCACAAGCAATAAATGCTGGAGAGGGTGCGGAGAGAAGGGAACCCTCTTGCACTGTTGGTGGGAATGCAAACTGGTACAGCCACTATGGAGAACAGTATGGAGATTCCTCAAAAAACTGCGAATAGAACTGCCTTATGATCCAGCAATCCCACTGCTGGGCATATACACTGAGAAATCCAGAACTGAAAGAGACACGTGTACCCCAATGTTCATAGCAGCACTGTTTGCAATAGCCAGAACATGGAAGCAACCTAGATGTCCATCCACAGATGAATGGATAACAAGCCGTGGTACATATACACAATGGAGTATTACTCAGCCATTAAAAAGAATACATTTGAATCAGTTCTAAGGAGGTGGATGGAACTGGAGCCTATTATACAGAGTGAAGTAAGCCAGAAACAAAAACACAAATACAGTATACTAACGCATATATATGGAATTTAGAAAGATGGTAAAAATAACCCTATTTACGAGACAGCAAAAGAGACACTGATGTATAGAACAGACTTTTGGACTCTGGGACCGGGAGAGGGTGGGATGATTGGGGAGAATAGCATTGAAATATGTATAATAATATATCTGAAATGTATTAATTGTTCAAACTAATCACTGTCATGTTACAATTTGTTCATATTAGATGTTTGTAATGTTTCTCATAATCAATAAAAGAGATTCTTGATAAAAAAAAAAATAAAGAAGAGGAAACAGGCTTTGAGGCACTAATTGTCCATTCACCCAGCTGGTAACTGGCAAGGCTGGAAATATGAATCCAAGACCAAAGACAGTAATGTCATACTCTTTCCTCTTCTAGTAACCGACTGACCAAATTATTTCAGAATCAAGAATATTTAAGAAATAATGACCAAAAATTTTAATTTTATATAATTTCCCATATCAAATTAGAGTTTCTATTTCCAGCAATATGTTTTTTTATTTCTGAGTTTTGTTATAATGTACAGCAGAAGTTTTCAAACTGCTTTGATTTTCATTCAGAGAAAATTATGGGTTCCAAAGATGTTTGAATTTTCATTTTAAGATATGAAGAGCAGAGTGATAACTCTTTCTTCTGGCTTTGTTTTTATGCATATCTTAGAAAAAAGTTTCTCTGGCCATCCTATGTATAAATGAACCTCCTATAACGTATCACTGATTAGAAAAGCTGTAGCTCTACATTTGTCCTTTAAAAGAATCCATATCTACTTACTGAAAACAGTGCAAGCAGACTATCAGGGCACGTATGACAAGTATTTAAATAAAAACAGTTATAAGACTAAGGAACATGTGCCCCGCACATGCTTCCATCAGGGCAGAATATTCAGTCAGCTAATAACAAGTAAACCAGTAATGTTTTGATAGAAAACTTCTGTTGCAATGTTTTGTGGTTGTTTTAACTTTATAACTGTTATATTCACACTTAACTGTTACATTCACATTTTAAAATGGAAGAAAATGAAACAAGACAGTGGTGATTCTTAGAACGGCAATGACTAGAAATAAGAGATGTGAGTGGACTTTGAGGCTTTGATCATGCTTTGTTTTTTGATCTGGTGGCCGGTTACATGAATGTGTTCAGTACTTGAAAATTCATCAAACTACACTATGATGATACATGAATTCTACTACAAGTATATTATACGGCCATAAAAAAGTATATTATACTGCCATAAAGAAATAAAAAGTAAAATTAAAATGCAAGCAGATGTTCAGAGTTGGCTACTGATTTACCATTTCTATTGCTCTCTTTTGGACTAGTGTCTAGGCTGACTTAGTTGACCATATTGGTCACCTAAGACTTGCAAAGCCAAGCTGAAAAGGCCCCGTTTGCACTTGTTTATGTGGTAAACCAAAAATATTTTTATATTATACAATAAAAATATACAAACATACTGGAAATTTGATGACATAAGAATGTAACAAGTATCTGTAATATTTAATTTTTAAAATTTCAAAAGACCATTACTGTTCTCACTACCTTTTTAAGTAAATGTCTCAAATGTAAACATTTATATTTATACTGATAAAATATATTTTGTATCTGTATAGAGAGTACTACCTAAGATTCCATTTGGGAGGCAGGTAACAGTTCCACTGCTTTAAGAAAGTTTGAAAAGGCACTATCTTAAAGGTCTCTACAACTTTTAGTCAAGTCTAGATGGTCCGACATATTTCAGAATTTCAGGATGTGATCTAGCTTCTTCCTACCCAGAAGGAACTATGGAAAAGCACAAAAACAAAGTCTCATTTCTTCTACATATAGCAAATTTAACAGAATTGGGTGGGAGGAGGGCACAGGAAATTATTTAATATTCCTCTCAGTACCATACTTTGTATCAACAGCACTTATTAACAAGTATTTCTTTTAAAACACACTTTACTCAGCCTATTGGCATAAAGTGTCACCATTAGCAAGTTCACACTATTTAACTTGTTAAAAAAAGGTAGAAAATGTGAGATTGAAAATTTTATTGTTGATACAGCCTACCAAAACTGAATCAAGAATAAACAGATAACGTGAACAGACCAATTACTAGAAGTGAAATAGAATCTGTAATTAAAAAAAACACTCCCTACAAACAAAAGTCCAGATTGGATGCCTTCCCTAGGGAATTCTAACGAAGATATAAGAAAGAACTTATACTGATTCTTCTCAAGATCTTCTAAAAGACTGAAGAAGAGGGAAATCTCCCACAGTCATTCTGTGAAGCCACCATTACCTTGATCCAAAACCAGACAAAGACATCACCAAAAAATAAAATTACAGGCAAATATCTCTGATGAATACAGATGCAAAAGTCCTCAACAAAGTATTAGCAAACAGAACCCAAAAGTACATAAAAAGGATCAGATACCATGATCAAGTTGGATTCCTCCCAAGGTCACAAGGATGGTTCAACATATACAAATCAATCAATGTGATACATACACCACATCAACAGAAGAAAAGACAAACCATACAACAATCTCAAAAAATGCAGAAAAAGCATCTGATAAAGTTGAACATTAATTCATGATCAAAACTCTCACCATAGTGAGTATAGAAAGAACATAAATCAACACAATAAAAGCTATTTATGACAAACCCACAGCCAACATAGTACCCAAGAGTGAAAAGCTGGAAGCCTTCCCACTGAAATATGGAACAAGACAAGGATGCTCTCTCACCTCTTCTATTTGACATACAGAAAGTCTGAGTCACAGCAATTAAACAAGAAAAAGAAACAGAAGAGATCCAAACTGGAAGGAAAGAGGTAAAACTGTCATTACATGCAGATGACATGATACTCTACATAGAAAACCCTAAATACTCCACACAAAAACTATTAGAACTAATAAATGAATCCAGCAAGGCAGCAGGATACAAGGTTGCAGAACTCTGTTGCATTTCTTTATACTAACATGATGTATCAGAAAAGGAAAAAAAAATTCTTTCAGTAATGCATGTAATAAATAATAGGAATAAACCTGACCAAGGAGCTAAAAGATTTACATGCTGAGAACTATAAAATACTGATGAAGGAAATTAAAAATGATTTAAAGAAATGGAAAACTACTCCATACTCTTGGATTGAAAGAAACAATATTGTTAAAACAGCCGTATTACTCAAAGCAACTTACAGATTTTATGTGAGCCCTATCAAATTACCCATGACATTTTTCACAGAACTAGAACAAATAATCCTAAAATTTATATGGAACCAAAACAGACCCAGAATTGCTAAAACAAATCTGTGAGGGAAAAAAAAAAGTAGAAGGCACACCTTTCAGGCTTCAGACAATACTATTAATCTATGGTAATCAAAACAGCATGGTACTGGCATAAAAACAGACCCATGGATAAGTGAAACAGAATAGAGAGCCCAGAAATAACCCCCCACACCTGTGGTCAATTAATTTTCAACAAAGGCAAGACTATATAATGGAGAAAAAAAAAGTCTCTTCAACAAGTGGTGTTAGGAAAGCTGGTTGGTCTCATGCAAATCAATGAGATTAGAACACACCCTCACACCACACACAAAAATAAACTCAAAATGGCTTAAGACTTAAAATATAAGATATGACACCATAAAACTCATGGAAAAGAATGTAGGCAAAACATTCTCTAATATAATTTGCATCAATGTTTTCTTAAGTCTTATAAGGCAAAAGAAATAAAAGCAAAAATTAGCAAGTGGAACCAAATCAAACTTAAAAGGTTTTTGCACAAAAAACCTTTTAAAACCTTGGGATCTTCCCAACCCAGGGATCGAACCTGGGTCTCCCGCATTGGAGGCAGACGCTTTAACCTCTGAGCCACCAGGGAAGTCCCTATTTTGCACAAAAGGAAACCATAAACAAAATGAAACCATAAACCTATAGAAAGGGAGAAAATATTTGCAAATGATGCAACTGACAAGGGCTTAATTTCCAAAATGTACAAACAGATCAATAGAAAAAAAAAAGAAAAAACCACAATCAAAAACGAAAAGAAGATGTAAACAGCCATTTCTCCAAAGAAGTCATACAGATAGCCAAAAGGCACATGAGGAGATGCTCAATATTGCTATTAGAAAAATGCCCAAGTCAAAGCTATGATATCACCTCACACCATCATGAAAAAGAATGATCATCATGAAAAAGTTTACAAATAATAAATGATGGAGAGAGTGTAGAGAAAAGGGAACCCTTCTACACAGTTGGTGGGAATGTAAGCTGCTGCAGCCACTATGGAGATCAGCATAGAGGTTGCCTATGCTTACCCCATGGAAGGAAAGTTATGACCAACCTACATAACATATTCAAAAGCAGAGACATTACTTTGCCAACAAAGGTCCATCTAGTCAAAGCTATGGTTTTCCAGTGGTCATGTATGGATGTGAGAGTTGGACTGTGAGGAAAGCTGAATGCCGAAGAACTGATGCTTTTGAACTGTGGTGTTGGAGAAGACTCTTGAGAGTCCCTTGGACTGCAAGGAGATCCAACCAGTCCATTCTGAAGGAGATCAGCCCTGGGTGTTCTTTGGAAGGGATGCTAAAGCTGAACCTCCAGTACTTTGGCCACCTCATGTGAAGAGTTGACTCATTGGAAAAAGACTCTGATGCTGGGAGGGATTGGGGGCAGGAGCAAAAGGGGACAACAGAGGATGAGATGGCTGGATGACATCACCAACTCAATGGACTTGAGTTTGAGTGAACTCTGGGAGTTGGTGATGGACAGGGAGGCCTGGCGTGCTGCAATTCATGGGGTCGCAAAGAGTCGGACACGACTTAGCCACTGAACTGAACTGAACTGAACTGAAAAAACTAAAAATAGAGTTACCATATGATCCAGCAATCCCAACTCCTGGGCATATATCCAGAAAAGATGAACACTCTAACTCAAAAAGATACATGCACTCCAATATTCATAGCAGCACTATTTACAAGACTCAAAACATGAAAGTAACCTAGGTGTCTATCAATAGATGAATGGATAAAGAAGATGTGATGTATACACACACACACGTATGTGCATGTGCACGGAAATACTACTCAGCCATGAAAAATAATGAAATAATGTCATTTGAAGCAGCATAAATGAATTTAGAGATTATCATACTAAGTGAAATAAGTCAGAAAGAGATAAATACTGTATGATAGCACTTATATGCAGAATCTAAAAAAATGAGACAAATGAACTTATTTACAAAACAGAAACAGACCCACAGACACAGAAAACAAACTTTTGGTTACTAAAGGAGGAATAAACTAGGAGTTTGGGATTAACAGATACACACTACTGTATACAAAACAGATAAACAATAAGGACCTACTGTATAGCACAGGAAAACTATATTCAACATCTTGTAATAAGAGAAAAGAATCTAAAAAATATACACATGTGAGTATATATGTCTATATATACACACATATATAACTGAATCACTCCTGAAACTAACACTTTATAAATCAAATATACTTCAATAAAATGTAAAATTTTATTGATAGTTATTACATATATTATTATATATCATATATATTTTCCCTAGAAATGAAGTCAATTAGTCACAAAATATTACATGTTTAGAGACTAGCTACAGTTTCTCATTCTTACCTGTTCCTATCATTTCATTATCAGTCATATCTGACAGAGCCTTCGGCTTAGTTTTTGTTCTATCCTGTTCATCAAGGTTGACTTCTGCAACAGAGTCTAATGAATCAAGCAGCACTACTAGAATAACATAAAAGAAAAATATTAGGAATATAAATAAGCTTGTATGGTTCTATTAATAAAATACTTAAATCATATGCAATCTGTATAATAACAAAGATAAATGTTTACATATAAAGAACATATAACTATATATCTAGAACAAGAATGATTTTCTTCTTATATACAACAGAGTAGGCTTACATCAAAACTTATCTATGCTTAAATACAGGTCTAATGTACCTTTATATGTAAAAGGCAAAGGGCTGAGGAAAATAACCAAAAAAACCCTTTTTCTCTTAATTTTATTGACACATAGTGCTGATTAAAAATTGTATATATTTGAGATCTATGACTTGTTGATTTGATAAACATATACACTATAAAAGCCAACCAGTCCATCCTAAAGGAGATCAGTCCTGAGTGTTCACTGGAAGGACTGATGTTGAAGCTGAAACTCCAATACTTTGGCTACCTGATGCAAAGAGCTGACTCATTTGAAAAGATCCTGATGCTGGGAAAGATGGAGGGCAGGAGGAGACAGGGACGATAGAGGATGAGATGGTTGGATGGCATCACCGATTCACTGGACATGAGTTTGGGTAAACTCCAGGAGTTGGTGATGGACAGCAAGGCCTGGCGTGCTGCAGTTCATGGGGTCGCAGAGTCAGACACAACTGAGCAACTGAACTGAACTGATACACTATAAAATAATCAACCAAATCAAGCTAATTAACATATCCATGTACCCATTTTTGTGTATGTGATGAGAACACTTAGGATCTCCCTGCTGAGTGAGTTTCAAGTATACATTAATTACAGTCACACTGTTGCACATCACATATCCATAACTTACTTGTACCCCTTAACCAATTTCCATATGCCCCAAACCCAGCCCCTGGTAACCATCATTCTACTCTGTTTCTAGGATATTGACATTTTTAGATTCCACATATAAGTGAGGATAAACAGTATGCTATGCTATGCTAAGTCACTTCAGTCATGTCCGACTCTGTGTGACCCCATAGACGGCAGCCCACCAGGCTTCCCCATCCCTGGGATTCTCCAGGCAAGAACACTGGAGTGGGTTGCCATTTCCTTCTCCAATGCATGAAAGTGAAAAGAGAAAGTGAAGTCGCTTAGTCATGTCCGACTCTTAGCGACCCCATGGACTGCAGCCTACCAGGCTCCTCTGTCCGTGGGATTTTCCAGGCAAGAGTACTGGAGTGGGGTGCCATTGCATATATCTTTCTTATTTCCCTTACTGCAATATCTCCACATATATCCATTTTGTTGCAAATGGCAGGATTTCCTTTTTTTTTAAAGCTATATATACTACATTTTCTTTGCCCATTCATCTTTTGATGGACATTTAAGTTCTATCCATATCTTGTCTATTGTGAATAATCCCGCAATAAACATGACAATGGGGCTTCCTAGGTGGCTCAGGGTAAAGAATCTGCCTGCCAAACCAGTAGACCCAGTAGGTTCAATCCTTGGGTCAGGAAGATCCCTTGGAGGAAGAAATGGCAACCCACTCTAGTATTCTTACTTGGAAAAATCCCATGGACAGAGGGGCATGGTGGGCTACGATTCATGGGGTCACAAAGAGTTGTACACGACTTGGCAACTGAGCACACACACAAGTATGGGCGTACAGATATCTCTTCCAATTATATATCCAGAAGTGGGATTCTGAATAAGGAAGTTCCACTTTTAATTTTTTTTCAGGAACTTCTATCCTGCTTTCCATAACGGCTGCACCAATTTATATCCCTACCAACAGTGTACTGAAGTTCTCTTTTCTCTATATCCTTGCCACAACTTATTTTTCATCTTTTTGATAATAATCATCTAACAAGTGTGAGGCGATATCTCATTATGGTTTTGATCTGCATTTCCCTGATGATTAGTAAAGTTTAGTAATTTTTCATACATTTGTTTGTCCAGCTGCATATCTTGAGAAATGTCTATTTGGGTCCTCTGCTCACTTTTAATTTTTGTTGTTATTGTTATTAAGTTGCGTGAGTTTTCTGTATGCCGTGGATATTAATCCTTTACCAAACATATAGTTCATAAATGTTTTGCCCTATTTTATAAGCTGCCTTTTCACTCTGCTGTTTTCCTTTGCTATGTATGTAGAAGCTTTTTTAGTTTAATTCAATCCCATTTAGCTATTTTACTTTTCTTGCTTGTGATTTGAGGGCCATATCCAAAAAATTATTGCCCAGTATAACATCAAGCAGCTGTATTCCTATGTTTTTCTTTTCATTTAAGCAGTTTCTGATCTTATACTTAAATCTTTGATCCATTTTGAGTCAACTTTCATATGTGATATGAGATAAGGATCCAATTTCATTCTTCTGCATGTGGACACCTAGTTTTCTAAACATGAAGTACTGAAGAGACTATCTGTCCTCATTTTATATTCTTGGCATCCTTGTTAAAGAACAGGTGACCACAGGTGCATGATTGGTTTTATATCTGTTTTTATACCAGTACCATGCTGTCTTGGTTACTATAGTTCTGTAATACATTTTGAAGTCAGGGAATGTGATGCTTCCATGCTTTGCTCTTTCTCAAGCTTGCTTTGGTTATGTGAAGTCCTTTGTGGTTTCATAAAAACTTTAGATTTTTTTTTTTTTCCTGTGAAAAATGTCACTGGAATTTGACAGGAATTTCACTGAATCTGTAGATTACTTTGGATAGTATGGACATTTTAACAGTAGTAACTCTTTTAATCTATGAGCACAGAATATTTTTCTATTTATTTTAGTGTTCAATTTCTTTCCGATGTTTTATAGTTCTAGGCAGAATTTACCTCCTTGATAAAATTTATTTCTAAGTTTGTACTCTTTTTGGTGTCACTACAAATATATTGCTTATTTGTAGTCTTCTTGAGGAATATTTGTCTAGCTTTCGTATCAAGGTGATGCTGGGTCTTACATAATGAGTTTGAAAAAATTCCCTCTTTTTCTGTGTTTTTTTTTTTAGGAAGAGTTTAAGGAGGATTAACATTAATAATCTTTGAATGTTTGTTAAAATTTATCCATAAAGACATTTGGTCCGGGTTTTTAAAAAACATATATCCTTAAATACAACAGAAGAATTTAAGACAGGCATAAAAAACATATTGAGAAAATCTATAAACTTTAATTCATCAGAAATTATTTAAAAACAGACAGTAATTTATTCAGAGTTAGATATAGTTCTGAACAGACCAACTGTTTGTCTACAAAAATTTATGAATACAGATAGTATTTACCATTAGCCAGCATGCCAGTTTTTTCTTCTTCCTAAATTAAAAAAAAAAAAATGATATGATTTGAAATTGAACTTATATGAAATGACTATACTGCAAAGAGTAACAGAACTTCAAATAAGGCACTTTACCCCATTATGAAAAGCTCAAGAAATATGTTTTCTGGATTTCTTTCATCATCCTCATTCACTGACAATTCTATAAGACTAGACAAATGTAGCAGTGAGAGAACTTCTACAAGTCTCTTCAGAACCTTGGTGATTACCAGCAATTATTTTAGGCCTTTATGAGTCTTGTTTAAAGTACCTGATGTCATCTACTATTAGGTAGCTTCAAGGGTAAGTTCTATCTGGCATGTCTTGGTAAAAACTGAGAAATGAGAGAATTAGAGTACAACATCCCTGAATGTGAACTGAATAATTTAATTGACAATTAACATTAATTTAATTTACAATCTTAGCCCAGTAAGTTTCAGACAGTAACATCACTATTGGCATAAATACTAGGAAGGGAATGTCTCACAAGGACAAGACCAACCAAAGAAAAAGTACAGTTTAATATATCTGTTTAAAAATTAAGATTTGAGATTTTAATGAAATTTTCAATTTTCAAAGTTTAAAGAAATTTCCCAAAAGAAATCTTTCAGAAAACCATCAACTGCCATGTATTTCATTAAGATTAAAATTGACATCCAGAGTTAAGAAAGTGTCTGAGTATTAAGAGATTTATAACTTTATAACAGTGAGCAAGACTACAAAGAACTCTGTATTTCAAGCTCTTTTTAGAGCAATGAAAGAAGTTTCCAAACTGTCAAACATATAATTGATACATACCTGTTTGGGTACATTCGTGTTTTCTGATTGGGAATTTTCTTTGGACTTAGTGCCTCCCTTAGGAGTCAAAGGTGCATCAATATCCTCCTCATCTTCAAAATCATCACTATAATTTTCTGAAGAAAATAGTTTTTAAAAAAACACAATAATCATAGTCAAAAAAGTAAAATTCCCAGGAAAAGACTATTGATTTTCCAAAAGAGGTCTGCGTAAGAGTAATTTACTTAAATGTTAACATGAGGATATCTTTAAGAACACACTATTTTGGGGAAAAGAATGATGAGAATTCAATTCTTAAGACTTGGGTGGGCTTTTTTTTTTTGTACTTTCAAGTAGTTATTAGTTTTATTTTATATTATTTTCCAACTAAAATTTTCTAGAGATGTTCAAAATATTATATACTTCTAAAACAAACTGCACTTACTTGATTTTTAAAAATAAAAATCTCAAATTGCTTACTTCTAAAAGGCAGCACTTTTGAAAAATCTAGACTTGCTTAACAAAGGTTGGATTTTACTTGATTTTTTTAGTCTTTACAGTTATTTCTACTATTACCCTTAAGCAGTACTTAATGAAAGCTCTATCTCTGACACCTCTCTTAGGAAAACACTAGCCTTAACGACCTTCACTGTTTCCCAATCCTAGGCATCTCTCAGCTCAAGTCCCAAATTATTATCTCAATGACTCTGCAGCAGAAGGCAAAGGTCTGTCCAGTTAACGTGATGCTATCAGGCTTCTTAAGATGAAGATGGGCAGAAACTGTCTGGCCAGGATCTAATCATCAATTTTTAATTGGTTGTCTATAGCTCTCCAGTTGAAGGACTGAGATTTGTGGGCTTCAGAACAAGAATGGCCTTTTCAGAATAGAACTGACTATTTCAAAAGTTAGATCATGTTCAGAGACAGGATGGCCTGATGGGCGGAGACTTTATGAGGTTTGAGAGTCTCCTTCTGGAATGACCATCTTTCAGTCTTCTCTTTGAATGGAGATTAACAATGGAAGTCTGAAAATGAGTAAGTTAAACAGAGATGTTCCCAGTGAGATCCACCTATAGAAATATCTCCATTTCAGTTCACAGGTATACAAGGGTGGAAGAGTGCGAGTATTGTGACTTCGGTAGATAAACTAGGTTGGTTAGTTAGTTACAATAGTATCTATATTCTGAGGCTGAGAAGCTCAACTCTATTTTTCTTCTATCAGAAAAAGAACTCTGCCTGGAATTTTATAGTATCAGTAGACATAATTTAATTCACATAACAGTTACAGAGAAATAACCTTGTATTAAATTCTAGATGCTAGGACCAATATCAGATGATTAATATTCTCATATTCTAGTGGGAATCACTGAATTTTAAGTACCTCAGGAATTAGTCTTGCTTAAGTAAAAACGATGAACAAGGAGAGAAGACATATGGGAGGGTATAGTAAGTAAGTAAGTTTTAGTCACTCAGTCGTGTCCAACTCTTTGCCACTCCGTGAACATGCAGGCTTCTCTGTCTATGGGATTCTCCAAGCAAGAATACTGGAGTGGATTGCCATCCCCTTCTCCAGAGAATGTTCGTGACCCACGGATAGAACCCAGGTTTCCTGCATTGCAGGTAGCTTCTTTACTATTTGAGCTACAGGGAAGTCCTACAGGAGAGTATGACATGAACTTAAACAACTACTTGGGATTCAGGAACTTTCTAAAATCAATGGAAGAAGCTGTAGTGTTTCTGTCACCTTAAAGAAGCAGTACAAGAAACAGTTCAGATACTGTGGCAGACTTGTAGTCAACTTCTTATTCTACTATTTTTCAGTTGTAGAACCAAAAGCAAGTCACAAACTCTTTGCCTCATGTTTCCCAGCTATAAAGTAGGAACAGTATTTATTTTAGAGAACTGCTGAGAAGATTTAAGAGTTAGTGTTATATGTAAAGTTCAAAAGAATAGCAAGAAGAGACAAGAAAGCCTTCTTCAGCGATCAATGCAAAGAAATAGAGGAAAACAACAGAATGGGAAAGACTAGGGATCTCTTCAAGAAAATCAGAGATACCAAAGGAACATTTCATGCAAAAATGGGCTTGATAAAGGATAGAAATGGTATGGACCTAACAGAAGCAGAAGATATTAAGAAGAGGTGGCAAGAATACACAGAAGAACTGTACAAAAAAGAGCTTCACGACCCAGATAATCATGATGGTGTGATCACTGACCTAGAGCCAGACATCCTGGAATGTGAAGTCAAGTGGGCCTTAGAAAGCATCACTATGAACAAAGCTAGTGGAGGTGATGGAATTCCAGAAGAGCTATTCCAAATCCTGAAAGATGATGCTGTGAAAGTGCTACACTCTATATGCCAGCAAATTTGGAAAACTCAGCAGTGGCCACAAGATTGGAAAAGGTCAGTTTTCATTCCAATCCCAAAGAAAGGCAATGCCAAAGAATGCTCAAACTACCACACAATTGCACTCATCTCACACACTAGCAAAGTAATGCTCAAAATTCTCCAAGCCAGGCTTCAGCAATATGTGAACCATGAGCTTCCTGATGTTCAAGCTGGATTTAGAAAAGGCAGAGGAACCAGAGATCAAATTGCCAACATCTGTTGGATCATCTAAAAAGCAAGAGAGTTCCAGAAAAACATCTATTTCTGCTTCATTGACTATGCCAAAGCCTTTGACTGTGTAGATCACAATAAACTGTGGAAAATTCTGAAAGAGATGGGAATACCAGACCACCTGATCTGCCTCTTGAGAAATCTGTATGCAGGTCAGGAAGCAACAGTTAGAACTGGTCATGGAACAACAGACTGGTTCCAAATAGGAAAAGGAGTACGTCAAGGCTGCATATTGTCACCCTGTTTATTTAACTTATATGCAGAGTACATTATGAGAAACGCTGGACTGGATGAAACACAAGTTGGAATCTAGATCTCCAGAAGAAATATCAATAACCTCAGATATGCAGATGACACCACCCTTATGGCAGAAAGTGAAGAGGAACTAAAAAGCCTCTTGATGAAAGTGAAAGTGGAGAGTGAAAAGGTTGGCTTAAAGCTCAACATTCAGAAAACGAAGATCATGGCATCTGGTCCCATCACTACAGGGGAAATAGATGGGGAAACAGTGGAAACAGTGTCAGACTTCATTTTTCTGGGCTCCAAAATCACTGCAGATGGTGACTGCAGCCATGAAATTAAAAGACGCTTACTCCTTGGAAGGAAAGTTATGACCAACCTAGATAGCATATTCAAAAGCAGAGACATCACTTTGCCAACAAAGGTTCGCCTAGTCAAGGCTATGGTCTTTCCTGTGGTCATGTACGGATGTGAGAGTTGGACTGTGAAGAAGGCTGAGGGCAGAAGAATTGATGCTTTTGAACTGTGGTGTTGGAGAAGACTCTTGAGAGTCCCTTCCTTGGACTGCAAGGAGATCCAACCAGTCCATTCTGAAGGAGATCAGCCCTGGGATTTCTTTGGAAGGAATGATGCTAAAGCTGAAACTCCAGTATTTTGGCCACCTCATGCGAAGAGTTGACTCATTGGAAAAGACTGTGATGCTGGGAGGGATTGCGGGCAAGAGGAGAAGGGGACGACAGAGGATGAGATGGCTGGATGGCATCACTGACTCGATGGACCTGAGTCTGAGTGAACTCCGGGAGTTGGTAATGGACAGGGTGGCCTGGCGTGCAGGGATTCATGGGGTCGCAAAGAGTCGGACACAACTGAGCGACTGATCTGATCTGATCTGATAAGATTTATAATAGTCTAGTCTGTTAAAAGCAATACTAATGTTGAGTCCTTCCTGAAGGCCATAGGTGCGAAACCTTGCACCACAGAAGGACACCTCCAAAGCTCACTGAGCCCCTTTGTAACCTTGCCAAAAGCACTCTGATAATCACTATCAAGCTTCCTGACTCCCAATTATGCAAAGATGCCCATTCCAGTAAGCAGCCTACAGCGCCCCAATCCATCACCTAATGCCAACCATCCACCAAGAATTCTGCCTTAATGCTTTAAAAATTGGCTATTAACCCACAAAAACTGTCGACTCCTCCGTCTGTTGGCCCACTGTGCTTGCTGTACCCACTTTATTTCTGCTCTTTTTCTTAATAAATTCACTCCCTTCTGAAATGCTCTGTATCTGGAAATTCTTTTCCAACCTGCGCTCAGACTGCCTCAACAACTAATACTGCTGTACTGTGGGGTTTTTAAGAGATATAGAAGAAAAATGTATGCCAAAAATGGCAAAAGGGTTGGGGGAAGTTTACTACTGTTAAAATTCATATAAAGTTGCATAATGTTATGTTAAAGTAGGCTCTAATGAAGTAAAGATACACAGGCACATTGTGAATCATACGGCAACTATAAAAAAAAATACAGCTAAGAAGTACAACAAGCCATAAGAAGGGTTAAGATGGAATGCTATAAATACTCAACCCAATAAAATGTAGCACAAAAGCAATAACAATAAAAAGATGGAAAGAAACAAATGGCAAAACAGTAAATAACCATACCAACGAATATCTTTCTGCAAAGGGCAGAAACATTTCAACTAAAAGTCTGAGATTGCCTGACTGGATATAAAACTAAAACTCAGCTATACACTACTAAAAGAAAACCATTTAAAATATTAAAACACAGACACACTTAAAGTCAAAGGACAGAAAAAGATGTATCTCCCTAACCATGCTTTGGAGGTAATTGTCCTGGCTGTGGGAGAAGGCGATGGCACCCCACTCCAGTACTGTTGCCCAGAAAATCCCATGGATGGAGGAGCCTGGTAGGCTGTAGTCCATGGGGTCACTAAAAGTCAGACATGACTGAGCGACTTCACTTTCACTTTCCACTTTCATGCATTGGAGAAGGAAATGGCAACCCACTCCAGTGTTCTTGCCTGGAGAATCCCATAGACGGAGAAGCCTGGTAGGCTGCAGTCCATGGGGTCCCACCGAGTCAGACACGACTAAAGCGACTAAGCAGCAGCAGCAGTCCTGGCTGTACACATTCCCTGGGTCCTAGAACAAAAATTCCTTTTTTGGTCTTCCCAATAGGTCCACTATCCACTCCCAACAAACAAAACAGTCCTGCTCTTACAACAATTTCTTCGTAGCTCTGTTTGTGAAACAGGCAACTCACTCTACCTGTTCAAGCTCTTTCCAAGATAAGAGAAAACTAATTAAAAATAAAATTGTATTATCAAGTGAAAATGAAAGTCGCTCAGCTGTCCACGACTCTTTGCGACCCCGTGGATTGTAGCCCACAAGGCTCCTCTTCCATGGAATTCTCCAGGCAAGAATACTGGAGTAGGTTGCCATTTCCTTCTCAGGGGATCTTCCCGAACCAGGGATCGAACCCAGGTTTCCCGCATTGCAGGTGGATTTTTTTATCAGCTGAGCCACTAGGGAAGCCCTCACTTATCAATCTCTTTATTAAAAGCTATATTATTTTTTCAAATAGTGTAAATTCTAAAACCATTGTAATTACCTGCCAGTTCTTCATGTTTTGATTCATGCTCATGTTTATCTTCAGTTAGCTCCATATTAGCTTGATTACTAGAAAATATTTAATATCACACATTAATAATATATTTCCATGCAATCTTTTGTGAATATTTTTAAAAAAATCTCTTAACATTACATATTTCTTCTTAAGTACTCTTGTTCTAGCAAAAGTTAAAAATCTGGAAACTATGAAGGCAATGTTTTAAAAATGAAGGATCTAAAAAAAATAATAAAACAAATAAATAAATAAATAAAAATGAAGGATTTTACAAGCCTGAAACTAACTGTAGCCACTGAAGAAATATAAGGGGGCAGAAAATGCCAAATTTCTTAACTTTATACACAAATATATACAATTTTATACGTAAATGTGTGTCTTGTATTTCTCAGGGCTCAGACAGACTGTCTACACTACAGATTAGGAATGGCCCACAAGCTGCAAGAACTAGTCAAGTATATATGGAAGCCAGAAAAAAAAACTCCCAGAGTCAGCATTTCCATGCTAATAAGCAATTTCATCCTAAAATGGAAGCCGAGTAACAGCCTTAAAAGCAATAAACACTCAGCAAGGTGTTTTAACTATACTGGATGTATTAGTTCACATACTGTGTTTTTTTCAAACCAAAGAATCAGTTCTACCTTTTTCAGTGCGCTAACCAAGTCTTTAGTGAGATCATTAGGAGGCCCAAGAAACTATAGACTCTAATAAGAGTAGCAGCAAACACCATATATACAATATTACACTGTGCTCTGACTAGGCTGTTCTTGAGTAGAAGTATCATAATTAAGAACATTATTCAGTTCAATTCAGTCACTCAGTCGTGTCCAACTCTTTGTGACCCCATGGACTGCAGCATGCCAGGCCTCCCTGTCCGTCACCAACTCCTGTAGCTTACTCAAACTCATGTCCATTGAGTTGGTGATGCCATCCAACCATCTCATCCTCTGTCGTCCCCTTCTCCTCCTGCCTTCAATCTTTCCTAGCATCAGGGTCTTTTCAAATGGGTCAGCTCTTCACATCATGTGGCCAAAGTATTGGAGTTTCAGTTTCAACATCAGTCCTTCCAGTGAATGTTCAGGACTGATTTCCTTTAGGATGGACTGGTTGGATCCAAGGGACTCGCAAGAGTCTTCTCCAATACCACAGTTCAAAAGCATCAATTCTTCAGCGGTCAGCTTTCTTTATAGTCCAACTCTCACATCCATACATGACTACTGAAAAAAACCATAGCCTTGACTAGACAGACCTTTGATGGCAAAGTGATGTCTCTGGTTTTTAATATGCTATCTAGGTTTGTCACAACTTTTCTTCCAAGGAGCAAGTGTCTTTTAATTTCATGGGCTGCAGTCACCATCTGTGTCATTTTAGAGTCCCCAAAAATAAAGTCTGCCACTGTTTCCCCATCTATTTCCCATGAAGTGATGGGACTGGATGCCATGATCTTCGTTTTCTGAATGTTGAGTTTTAAGCCAACTTTTTCACTCTCTTCTTTCACCTTCATCAAAGGCTCTTTAGTTTTTTCACTTTCTGCCATAACAGTGGTGTCATCTGCATATCTGAGGTTATTGATATTTCTCCCGGCAATCTTGCTTCCAGCTTGTGCTTCATCCAGCCCAGCGTTTCTCATGATGTAATCTGCATAGAAGTTAAATAAGCAGGGTGACAATATACAGCCTTGATGTACTCCTTTTCCTATTTGGAACCAGTCTGTTGCTCCATGTCCAGTTCTAACTGTTGCTTCTTGACCTGCATACAGATTTCACAAGAGGCAGGTCAGGTGGTCTGGTATTCCCATCTCTTTCAGAATTTCCACAGTTTGTTGTGATCCACACAGTCAAAGGCTTTGGCATAGTCAATAAAGCAGAAGTAGATGCTGTTCTGGAACTCTTGCTTTTTCTGTGATCCAGCGGATGTTGGCAATTTGATCTCTGGTTCCTCTGCCTTTTCTAAATCCAGCTTGAATATCTGGAAGTTCATGGTTCATGTATTGCTGAAGCCTCGCTTGGAGAATTTTGAGCATTACTTTGCTAGTGTGTGAGATGAGTGCAATTGTGTGGTAGTTTGAGTATTCTTTTGCACTGCCTTTCTTTGGGACTGGAATGAAAATTGGCCTTTTCCAGTCCTGTGGCCACTGCTATATTTTCCAAATTTGCTGGCATATTGAATGCAGCACTTTCACAGCATCATCTTTTGGGATTTGAAATAGCTCAACTGGAATTCCATCACATTCACTAGCTTTGTTCGCAGTGATGCTTCCTAAGGCCCACTTGAGTTTGCATTCCAGGATTCTGGCTCTAGGTGAGAGATCACACCATCATGATTATCTGGGTCATAAAGATTTTTTTGTACAGTTCTTCTGTGTATTTTTGCCACATCTTCTTAATATCTTCTGCTTCTGTTAGGTCCATACCATTTCTGTCCTTTATTGAGCCCATCTTTGCATGAAATGTTCCCTTGGTATCTCTGATTTTCTTGAAGAGATCTCTAGTCTGTCTTGAAGAGATCTCTAGGAACATTGTTAAGAACATGGCAACATTAAGAAATACTTCAAAGGGACAAAAACTTGTGGCCAGCAAACCTGTGCATGCTTACTCTGTGTTGTCACTGTTAAGACAGGCGATCACCATGGGCCTTAGGGTCCCTGCATGTTCTTGCTGGGTAAGCCAAGAACACAAGGCACAGCTCCTCCTTCCTAGGTCACTTCTCAAGAGTTGCAGTGATCAACTCTGAAAGACAGGCAATGTTTCTGCCCTCAAAGCAGGCTTGTTTCTACTTATTAAAAAGCAGTAGAGTCCCCAAGCTCAGTGACCCTCTCCCGTAAAGCAACCCACTACATGGGTGGACAGCCATCATGGACCCCATGACCTTGTGGGACAAGGGAAACTGAGGCAAATCAACATGGCACTTGGGTTCTGCTTTTGTCAAGAGAAAGTCATTTTGTTTCTGACCCAAGAATCCTAGTCAATTGTCAGCATCCATAAAACCACAGTTTAGTTTGCAAGCAGGGTAAAAATCTCAGCCCCTACGTAGCTCGTGACAGTCACTGCTTTGTCCACTGTCTGTAAGACACTAAGCATCCTGAGGAGACCAGGCACTCTAATGACCAGAGGGTATGAGTTTCCTAACCCTCAATTTAATTGTAGTTTGGTGTTCTTAAAATCTTAAACTTGTAATCTGACTTCCATTTATAATTTTCAAAATTAGATGGAAAACTTAAACCTGAGGATAGTAAAGATATCAGGTCTCACAAATCTCGAGAATGCCAAAGCTCTATGGCATGCACAAGGCACCAGCTCAGTGAACTGGTAGAATTTCCAGGATAAATGAGGCTTCCTGATAATCTTTAGGGTGAACCATACACAAAAGTAGGACACAAACCAGATCTGTCTTTGTTCCCTGGTTCCTCTTTCCCTTTTTGTTCCTATCTTACCTTTAAAAATTTTGGCCGTACCACACAGCAAGCAGGATCTTAGCTTCCCAACCAGGGATCAAACCTGTGTCCCCTGCAGTTGGAAGCATAGAATCTTAACTACTGGACCACCAAAGAAGTCCCTCCCCTGAGTTTCTAATAGCTACCTGGACTCACTTCATCTGTAGAAGATGACTTAATAAATTACCTTCCTGGTTAGGTCTATACAGTAATATCCTGTTCACCTCAAAAGTATATCATGGATGAAATTTTAGATATCTAGAGGCTCAAATACAATGTATTCCAGTCAATATTTATACCAATCATAGTCTACATACTCATAAACATACACACCCTGATCAAAATAATGAACAGAAAATAGAATTTAAAAAGCTTTAAATTATGCATTATAATGTTTACCCCTTTAATTACACGCATATATTAGCTTTATAAAAATATAGAAAGACACAAAAATTATTTAATGATTTGTTTATATTGTATTTACATTACCTATGTAAAGCTTTAAAATGTATGGAGTCATTAGAATCCAATTCCTTATTTAACCTTGAATAATCAATGGACGATGTTAAGCCTTTCTCGAGCCTGGCAAAAAATTGTTCTTTTTCCTCTTGCTCTTCTAACGTGTCCAGTCCCAATCCGAGAACACTATGATTGAGCTCAGAAACTATCTCTAAATAGAAAGCACAAATATATTTTCATTAACATATACAATTTTAAAGAAATTAATTTTATGCTGCATTTATTGAAATTATGTATCAAAACTTAAAAAAAAATCTGTAACATATTTTACCTATTCTTTTACACCAAACATAGATTTGTGTTCATAATATGTAAGGTTATATGGATTCTCCAGAGGTGTAATTCTAAACCTTCTGGGAAGATATTAAATCTGTCTACACACTTCAGTGAAGGAGGCTCCAAGAGAGCTAAGAGTTAATTTTTCTAAAAATTCTGATTATAAGCATCATAATTAACCTGTCAACTTATATCCCCCACAATTCTTACCATTGGCTTCTAAGCTGTCAATACTCAAGATAGAGGTTCCACTGCTCTTAAGAAACTGAATCCTTTCAGCAGACTCCTCTTCTGTTTCCATAACAGGCTGAGAAGTCTTCTTTGTTTTCAAATAGCTTACATTTGTCCCAAATGGTCCTGGGATGGGATTTAATATAGTTAGATATTTACATTAAGAGCACTGTTTTGACCACTATGCCAACACAGTAATACTGTTATACTAGCTTAGACTAGTTAGGCTATTATATGAGTTATACTAGGAGACAGCAGCTAAATCTGCTATATGAAATAAAAATTAATCAGATGAAAAATTCACAAAAGAAAAATTACAATTCTATTTGATTGTGTGAATCTTACCCAATGGAATATTTTAAAAATTTGCATCAAGACTTTAAAAATTAATTATTCTGAAGCACAAGTACTTAATAAATAAACCATGCCACTTGAAAGATATCTCCTGCCTTACGTGAAGGAAGGAAGGGAGACAACTCCAGGCTGGGGAACAAGGAGGTCCAAGGGTCAAAAACGGGAGGGCAGGCCACATGCAAGGATGCAAAAAGGTCAGTGAGGGTAGTCTGGGGGAAGTAACCCTAAGGCAGGAGTCAATGGTCGGACCATGCTCATCTTCATAGGCTGGGGAAAGAGTTTTGCTCTTCATTCTAAAAGCACTAGAAAACACTGGGAAAGTTATACAATATCAAATTTTCTTTATACTAGCAGTACATAATTGTTGTAAAAAATTGATACATGGAAAAAATAACTATAATGTATGGTATAAAGATTGAGATTAGAAAAACACCACTTTTGCTTAGAAGAAAGCCTTATCAAAGTAAGTTACAAATTCTGACTTCAATTTCCTACTTAGTGTCCTACTGGAAAGGGTTCAGAACCAAATTATTTTATGGCTCTGTGTGGATAATGGTTTTAACGGGTCTCATAATAACTTCAACACAGAGAAAATCAGGAGATTTCAGATGAAAATATGCATGCCAAGGTTGGAGTGCTGTTGAGGCATCTGTCCAGGGGTCTCAGCCGGGCTCTGAAACTGGACTCAGGGATGAGACCCACACTAACCCACCTCACAAGAGACTAATACAACCAAAACCAAGATCTGATTCAGTTATTTAGAATGAAGAATATAACCAGTAGATAGAATTAGATAGTTTCACCTTCTCTGCAGAACATTTTGTCTTAATGGCAATCGAAAGAGAAAGCAAAATTATAAGGTAGAATTGGCTCAATGTTGATGTTTAATAGTGTCTCTTTAAGAAATGCATTCCTCTCAAGAGGGGTGGTTCAGTTCTCCCTTAGAAGCATCTACATTCTTGCTGGCAGGAATCTTATTTTGTCTTTGTATACTAGTGCCAGATACTCAGAAGGTAATATGAGCTCAGTAAATGCTTGTGAATGAACAGGGGACCAGGTTATGCCCCTGGGTAGAGAAACCTTCTCTCCAGTGTTTAAATGGACATTGTCAAAGTTTCCTTCCTAAGTATCCTTTGCTTCCCTTACTAATCAAATCCACTGATTGATACACTCTTTTAAAAAAATTTAGTCTCTTTAATTAGGTTACATTAAGTGTTGGTCTAGGACTCATTCTTTCCCTTTAGAGTGAGTTTGCATAAGTTTGCACACTCCAACTCTAATTCACTACTTTCTAGGAGAGAGATTTTAAAGCTAAGTCTCAAATTTTTGTCAAAGATTTCAATAGTACTTAATCATATAATATCCTTTTCAAGCACCAATACGGGGAAAGACTCTAAAACAAAAAATTCTTCATATACAAGCTTTAGCATTGTGCATGACTTATAGATTTATGAAAAAATACACTGAATTTTTCAATAAGGCAATTCCTTACTGTAAAGTGTTAAAAAGAACAGAGAAATGACTATTAAATTGTAACATTTACTTATTAAATATTTATTATTTATTGTTGAGGGTCAAGAAGTACAAGGAAAAAGAACTATAGAAATCCTATCAGTTCATAAAATAGTGCTTAAAGATCCACAGATTCTGTTATCACAGGTACTGTTATCACAGAGGTAGCCTGGGGATCCTTATGAATTCGGCAGTATCACATATACTAGCTATAATGCAGGAAACAGTCAAGGGAGCAATTTTTCCATTGTAAAATGTGACTAGGAAAAGTTCTGGGAGAGGTATACGCATGTGCTAGACAGGATCAATAATGAGTTCTTTACCATTAAGACAATGGTTATTTGTTTTTTTTAGTGTTATTAACAGACAGTGATACCAAAATCAACAGGTCTATTAAAATCTTCCAAACCCAATGACACTGATACACTGTCAGAGTATCTTATTAAATCACCTTAAATCAATTTACCATTAAACATAACATATAAATATACCTATATTATTCACCATCTAAAACTAATTATAAATTATTTGAATGTAAAATAATCTGATAATGCAGAAATACAGATTCTCAATTATATAACAAATATAAAGTTACATAATATGAAAATCAATGCAAGCTTAAAATTCACTTAGTATTATTTTCCTTATATATTTATACTAAGTTGGCCAAAAGGTTCATTTGATTTTTTCCAAAAACTGGCTCTAGTAGAGTTTAGTTGTCTTTAACTTTATTAAAAAAAGTTTTATTAGATTATATTGTGACAGCTGGCATATCAGGGTGCATTAAAAAAAAAAAAAAAAAACACACCTTACCAAAACTGGTGAGTTGTTGCGTATCCATTTTAATACTGAAGATGGAAGAAAAAGCAACATATTTGGTGTATCATACTTTATTATTTCAAGAAAGGTAAAAATGCTATTGAAACATAAAAAAAGATTTCTGCAGTGAATGGGGAAGGTGTTGTGAATGATCAAACTTTTCAAAAGTGGTTTGTGAAATTTTGTGCTGGAGTTTTCTCGCTGGACGATGCTACATGGTCAGAGAGCCAGCTGAAGTTGATAGGGATCAAATCAAGAAATTAATTGAGAACAATAAATGTTATACCATGCGGGGGACAGCTGACATACTTAAAACATCCATGTCAAGTGCTGAAAATCCTTTGCACAAGTTTGGTTACATTAATCACTTTGGGTGCCAAATAAGTTAAGCAAAAAAAATTTCTTGACTGTATTTCTACATGCAATTCTCTACTGAAACATAATAAAAATGGTGCTTTTTAAAATAAATTGTGATGGGTGATGAAAAGGGGACACTGTACAATAATGTGGAACCAAAGAAATTGTGGGACAAGCGAAATGAACCACCACCAACCACACAAGACTGGTCTTCATCCAAAGAAGGGGATGTTGTATATATGGTAGGGATGGAAGGAAGCCTTCCATTATGAGCTCCTTCTAGAAAAACAATTAATTCCAACAAGTACTGATCCCAGTTAGACCAACTAAAGGTAGCACTTGACGAAAAGCATCCAGAATTAGTCAATATAAACCATATGATCTTCCATCAAGATAACACAAGTTTCTTCAATGACCAGGCAAAAATTGTTATAGCTTAGCTGGGAAGTTTCGATTCATCCGCTGTATTTACCAGACACTGTACTTTTGGATGCCCATTTACTTTGGTCTTTACAAAATTCTCTTAATGGAAAAAATTTCAATTCCCGGGAAGACCGTAAAAGGCACCTCGAACAATTCTTTGCTCAAAAAGATAGTTTGGGGAAGATGGAATTACAAAGTTTTTGAAAAATGGCAGAAGGTAGTGGAACAAAATGGTGAATATGTTGCTCAATAAAGTTCTTGCTGAAAATGAAAAATGTGTCTTTTAGTTTTACTTAAAAAACCAAAGGAACGTTTTGGCCAACCTAAACAGCAGTTAAGAAAATGAGAATCAAGAGTCTTGTCTGCCCCCTTCTGGTCAAATAATTTAAAATTAGCAGTATTTACCACCACTTTCAAATTCATCTTCAGTTATCCACCATGGCACTGTATCTTTCTTCTTCACTTCTTTAGGTTGTCTAGGTGTTTGATTTGAATTTTCAAAAGAATCATCTGAAAGCTAAATCAGATATAAACTACTGAATTTTATATTGAAGAATCCCAGATTATCACTGAAAATGTTTCTTAGATCTTGACAACTAGTGCTTGTCACAATGATTAATAAACTTTAATGAAAAAATTTCATTTCTCCTTTTCTACCCTTTAGGTCCAAATCTTACTACACTCATAAACTCCTACTCTAAATCCAATCTACCTCCCTTACTCTCAGCCAGTATCTCTCTTTGACTGAGAAAATGAAGACCCTACAGTCAAAACCACCCTTCTTCTCACTCCCTTCACTCTACCACTTGACTCACCTGTTAAGACACTGTTTTCCTCTCTCAGAAGAGAAATGCTTTTCTCCACTCCAAGGAGGACCTGCAGAGGGGCCCACTTCCCTCTTCACCAGGTTCTTACCAGGTAATCCTTCTGCATCTCTATCTTATTCCCTCCTCAACCTCCCACCTCTCCCTCCCTCAGGTTATTAAACCTGCTCATTGCTGCATCCCCTGGGTCAAGCACAGCACCTGCCATAATCGTAGGATAAAAGAATGAACACTCAAGTCTCCTCTAATGAGAAAAGGGCTTCCCAGGTGGTTCAGCGGTAAAGAATCTCCCTGCCAATGCAAGAGATGTGGGTTTGATCCCTGGGTCTAGAAGATCCCCTGAAGAAGGAAATGGCAACCCACTTCAGTATTCAAGCCTGGAAAATTCCTTGGACAGAGGAGCCTGGCAAGCTTTAGTACATGGGATCACAAGAGTCAGACTAAACAACAAATTGAAAAGCAAACAAAAACAAACAAGAGAGAGAGGCAGAGGTCCTTATTCCTACATCTCCCTTTCACTCTAACCATCACTTTTCTTTTATATACATTCTAACCTCTCAAGGTCATTGCTAAACTCCTTAAAATCTGGTACCCATCCAAAACAACTCTCCTCAGTCACCAAAGGCCTCCAAAATCCACAAGTAAAGAACCACTGTCAGCACTCTCCCTGATAGACCACCACAGGATTTGACATAGTGACCAACTCTCACTTGCTGAAACTCTCTTCGAGGTCACAGTACCACCTCCTCCAGGTTACACCTCACCTCTCTGACCTTTCCTAGCAACTCTACTAGCTATTGGCTCTTCTGCTCTTTTGTTAATACAAAACTTACCCAGAACTCTGCTCTTAGTCCTTTTTACCCTCACTTTAACATACTTCTTCTGGAGAAGAAACTAACATTTATTAATGACTTGCCTGTTCTATGCCAGGATCTATACCCAGGTTATCTCACTCTTCAAACAATCCAGCGGAGATTTACTGATGGGGAAGTAAACTCAGAAAAGTTAAGCAACTTGCCCAGGTTGCTACTGTCAGTAAGTGATAACAGAGCTGGGGTTCAAAATTGGGTTTCCCTGACTGAAACCTGTCCACTTTCAAAGACACTGTATGGTCCCTCAACTAGGGCAATGGAATGACTTTTTAAATTTTTTAGATGATTACACACACATTTCCACCCTCCAAGCAAACAACTCTACTTCAATGACTTGTAAGAACGCCATTTAAAAATGTATAGGGAGGGAGGAGGGTTCAGGATGGGCAACACATGTATACCTGTGGCAGATTCATTTTGATATATGGCAAAACCAATACAATATTGTAAAGTTAAATAAAATTAAATTTAAAAAAAAAATGTTCAAAAAGAACTCATTGTCTTTCCTGACCACCAGGCAGGAAGAGGGGGAGAAGGAAAGAAAGAATATTCTTTACTCCATCTGAATTTTCACTGGATCACTTTCCACTCAGCCTTAAACTTCACTGTCACCCTGAAATGTCCCATTTCTCTCTCCTTTCTGTCTCTCCCTGTTTACCCCACTCTTATAACCTGCCTCAGATTTAGTCTTTTCCTCCTAAACTCATGGCTATGTAAGAGCATGAAAAAAGGACTGCAGGTTTTTGGAGCCAGAGACATCTGAGTTCAAATTTTAACTTCAAAATAAGTTAGTTTTGTTTATACATCTAGAAAACAGGCAAGGTAACACTGACCTTGCAGGGTTGTGGCAAAGATCATAAAAGAAATGGAGAATGCCCAGGCAGGCACTGTCTAATGCAGAGAAGGTTTTCTCACTTTTGACAATCTTCCACATTACTTTCTGGCTACGAGCATAAAAAACAAAACACAAAAGCTGGTTCCCCAGTTAACAACAGTGCTGCTGAGGATATGGAGAAACTGGAAGCCTAAAACTACTAATATACTGCTGATGAGAGAGTAAAATGGTGCAGCCACCTAGAAAACAGTCTGGCAGTTCCTCAAAAGGTTAAATGTTGAGGTTAAACCACATGACCTAGCATTTCCCACCCTCTGGTATATACACAAGAGAAATGAAAACATATACCCACAACAATTACATACAATTGTCAGAGCAGCATTATTGATAATTGCCGAAAAGTATAAAGAACCCAAATGTCGATCAACTGATAAGTCAGTAAACAAAATGTGGCAAATCCATACAATGCAACATTAGTCAACTATAGAAGAGCAATGAGGTACTAATAGATAGGACAACATGGATGAACCTTGAAAATGTTAAATGGCACAAGCTATAAGAAACATGAACGTGGGTAGGGAGAGAAGAAAAGAGATCAGGTCAGGGCCTGTTCTCCAGGGAAGGGATACAGAAAAGGAAGGGGATTAAAAGGCTCAGAGACCCACCCTGGGGAGTGAATGTCTAGAACTACATATCTGGGGCACCAGCCCTGGGGTCTGACACTGGGGACATGAGTCCCCTTAGCTGGTAAGAAAGCCAGTGACAACAGGGCTGTAAGAAACCCAAGCTGTGCTTGTGAGGACTGTGCACAGACTTGCTTACTCCCAAAACAAGGGGGAGGAAGCACACAAAACTGCATGGAACTCTGGCTGCCGTCCTGCAACCACCCTGGAACAAGCCAAAGCCCTACTCCATCCCCGCTTGCTCCAGCTCTGCTCCCCTCTAGGAAAAGATGACAACGAGAGAGGGAACTGTACACACAGGGCACAGAACCAGCCGGGACCCGACCCGCAGGGCTTCTGCTCCAGCAACCTGGGACCTGTTCCCCACCCTCACAGGGTGGTGGTTGTCACTGAGCAGAGAAGCAGCCCTGGCTGACACCTGGCTCTGGCCTGAGCACCTTCATCTCTAGTCCCATTGCCTACCAAAACGATAGCTATCAGCACACCCTGGAGAAAGACACGACTCCTGTTTACGTCAGATCCAGCTCTCCCATCAAAGCCACAGGGCACACAGACTGTACAGGGACGCTCCCACAAACGGACACCCCTTCAAGATGGGGAGAGGTAACTATTTCACCTCATTTCATAGAGATGGAGAAAGTTAAACAAAATGAGAAGACAGAGGAATTTGCTTCAAACAAAAGAACAAAAACTAAAACAGAGATAAACAATTTACCAGATAAGAGTTCAAAGCATTAGTAATAAGATTAAATTAGAAAAAAGAATAGATGAACACAGTGAGAATTTTGACAAGAAACTAGAAAATATAAAAGAACCAATCAGATCTAAAGACTACAACTATAATGAAAAACACACTAGAATGAATTAACAGCAGAATTTAGAGGACAGAATAACCAAACAGGAAAAAGAAAAACAAATTTAAAAAATGAAAACAATTTAAGGGACCTCTGAGACATCATCAAGTATACCAATATTCATATTATAGGGGTCCCAGGTGGAGAAGTCAGAGAGAAAGGAGTTGAAAATCTATTTGATGAAATTATGGCTGAAAACTTCCTGAACCTGAGAGAGAGAGAGAGTTGCTCAGTCGTGTCTGACTCTTTGCAACCCCATCCATGGCTTCTCTATCCATGGGATTTTTCAGGCAAGAGTACTGGAATGGGTTGCCATTTCCTTCTCCAGGGGATCTTCCCAAACCAGGGATTAAACCCAGGTCTCCCACATTGCAAGCAGACGCTTTACCATCTGAGCCACCAGGGAAGCCTCTAGAAGAACCTGAAGAAGTAAACAGATAGCCAGGTACAGGAGGCAAGGAGAGTCCTGAACAAAATGAATACAGATAGACCAGCACCAAGACATATAATAACTGAAGAGTTATTAAAATGTTAAAAGCGGAAGAGATTATTCTAAAAGGCAACAACAGAAAAACAAAGGGTCATATACAAGCAAACCACCCCTCCTCCCCCTACCAAGCTATCAGATGATTTTTCTGCAGAAACTCTGGAGGCCAGAAGAGAAAGACATGACATATTTAGAATGCTAAAAAGGCAAAAACTAAAACCTAGAATACTCTACCCAGCAGGATTATCATTTGGAACTGAAGGACAGATGAAGAACTTCTCAGACAAGCAAAGACTAGAAGAGTTCATCAGTACTAAACTGATCCTAAAAGAAACGTTGAAGAGTCTTCTCTCAGTGGAAAAGAAAATGCTATAAGAAGCAAGCACGTATAGGAAAGGAAAAATCTCACTCATTAAGACACATATATAGTAAAGGCTATGGACCAACCACTTAAATTATCACAAAGATGGAAAAGAAAAATTGTATCAACTGTAACTACAATAAACAGGTAAGGGATAAAAATGAAGATGTAAAATATGACACAAAACACAAAAACACAAAATACTGGAGAGGGGAGGAAAAAATACAGATCTTCTAGAATGTGTTTGAACTTACAATGGATACACAAACACTACAGAGAAAGGAACACAAGCATATCACTAAAGAAAATCATCAAACCTCAGGGAAGAAACAAAAAGGAGAAAAGAACAGAGAAGTAGTACAAAACCCAATAATAAGCAATAAAATGGCAGTAAGAACAAACCTACTGCTTGAAATGTCAATGGACTAAATGCTCCAAAAGACATAGGGTGGCTGATTGAACAACATCAACCAAAAAAGGCCACCTACAGGTTGCCAACAAGAGACTCACGTCAGAGATACAGACACACAAAAACAAAGTGAGAGGCTGCAAGAAGTTCTTTCACACAAGTGGAAACAACGAGAAAGCAAGGGCAGCAATACTCATATCAGACAAGAGAGACTTTATAACAAAGTCTATAACAAAGACCCAGGACATTATATAGTTATAAAGGGATCAACACAAGAAGAGGATACAACGTTCATTAAAACCTAATATAGTGGCTCAGTAGTAAAGAACCACCTGCAATGCAAGAAACCTGGATTTGATCCCTGGGTCAGGAAGATCCCCTGGAGAAGGAAATGGTAACCCGCTCCAGTGTTCTTGCCTGGAGAATCCCATGGACAGAGGAGCCTGGCACATTACAGTCCATGGGGTCACAAAAGAGTCAGACATGACATAGTGACTAAACTACAACAAATATATAAAGCAAATGTTAACAGATATAAATGGACAAAAATTGTCTCTATGTGTGTTAAAAATCACATCAAAGAGAAAAAAATACACAGGAATAAACTTAACCAAGAAGGTGAAAGACATGGTTGCTGTTTAGTCACTAAGTCGTGTCTGACTCCATTCCATGGACTGTAACTCGCCAGGCTCCTCTGTTCACGGGATTTCCCAGGCAAGAATACTGGAATAGGTTGCCATTTTCTTCTCCAGGGCATCTTCCTGACCCAGGGATCAAGCCCCTGTCTCTTACATTAGAGGTGGTTCTTTACTACTAAGCCACTTGGGAAGCCCATGAAAGCTATACAGTCTGAAAACTATAAAATACTGATAAAGGAAACTGACTGTGTGATACAATGAAACAGCAAGATATCTCATGTTCATGGACTGGAAGATTATTATTAAATGTACATACCACCCAAAGCAACCTACAGGTTTAATGTATACCTATCAAACCATGCGTGACATTTTTCACAGAACTAGAATAATCCTAAAATTTATATGGAACAATTAAAGGCCCTGAATAGCCAAAGCAATCTTGAGAAAAAAGAATGAAACTGGAGTTATTAAGCTCTCTGACCTCAGACTATACTAGAAAGCTCCAGTAATCACAACACTGTGGTATTGGCACAAAAGTGACACATCCATCAATAGAACAGAATAGAGAGCCCAGAAATAAACCTATGCATTTATGGTCAATAAATCTACAACAAAGGAAACAAGAATATACAATGGGAAAAAGTCTCTTACTGAAGTTAAGTGGTGCTGGAAAAACTGAATAGCTCCATGTAAAACAATAGTTCTCACGTCATATACAAAAAAACTCAAAATGGATTAAAGACCTAGCGTAAAACCTGAAACCATAAAGCTCCTAGAAGTAAACACAGACAGAACACTTTGTTACAAATCATAGCAGTTACTTTTTTGGGTCTATCTCCTAAGGCAAAGGAAACAGAAGCAAAAATAAACAAATGGGACCTAATCAAACTTGAAAGCTTTTGCACAGTAAAAGAAACCACTGACAAAATGAAAAGAACCTACAGAATGGGAAAAAACAATCACATATGTTCAATAAGGGATAAATATTCAAAATACATTAATAGCTCAATAATGTAACTCAATATAAAAAACAGAGCAACCTACCCCCCACCCCCAAAACCCAATCTGATTAAAAAATGGGCACAAGATATACACATGGCTAACAGGCACATGAAAAGATGCTCAACGTTTAGGGAAACGCAAATCAAAATATCACCTCACACCTGTCCGAATGGCTCTGTGCATGCTCAGTTGTGTCTGACTCTGCAACCCCTGTAGCCTGTCAGGCTCTTCTGTCCAAGGGATTCTCCAGGCAAGAATGCTGGAGTGGGTTGCCATTTCCTTCTCCAGGGGATCTTCCTGACTCAGGAATCAACCCAGGTCTCCTGCATTGGCAGGTGGATTCTTTACCACTGAGCCACCTATGAGCCTATCAGAATAGCTACAAATAGCAAATGCTGGCGAGGATGTAGAGCAAGGAGAATCCATGTACACGGTTAGTGGGAATGTACACTGGTGCAGTCACCATGGAAACAGTATGGAGGTTCCTCAAAACACTAAAAACAGAAGTATCATACAATATAATGATTCCACTCCTGGATATATCTCCTGCAACAAAAACATTCATTCGAAAGATAAATGTATCACAATTTTTCATAGCAGAATTATTTGCAATACCAAAGATATGGAAGCAACCTAAGTATTCATCAACAGATGAATGGATAAAGAAGGTGTGGTATATATGTATATATGTCCATCCTAAAGGAGATCAGACCTGGGTGTTCACTGGAAAGATTAATGCTGAAGCTGAAGCTCCAATACTTGTCCACCCGATGGGAGGAGCTGACTCATTTGAAAAGACCCTGATGCCGTGAAAGATTGAGGGCAGGAGGAGAAGGGGACGACAGAAAATGAGATGGCTGGGTGGCATTACCGACTCAATGGATATGAGTTTGGGTGGACTCTGGGAGTTGGTGATGGACAGGGAGGCCTGGTGTGCTGTGGTTCATGGGGTTGCAAAGAGTCGGACATGACTGAGCCGAACTGAAGGTGGAATATCACTCGACCATAAAAAGAATAAAATTTTGTCATTTGAAACAACATGGGTGGACCCGGAGGGTATTCTACTTGGTGGAATAAGTCAGGGTTAACAAGTACTGTGTGTCATCACTTCCATGTGGAATCTAAAAAAAGTAAAATGAATGAATGTAGCAAAGCAGAAAACAGACGCTCAGATATAGAGAGCAAACTACTGTTACCAGTGGGGAGAGAGGAGGAGGAGCAAAATAGTGGCAGGGGTAGGGATTAAAAGGCAAAAACTACTGTGTTTACAACAAATAAACTACAAGGATATATCATACAGCACAGGGAATATAGCCAGTACCTCTAAAGGGAATATAATCTATGAAAAGAGAATCACTATTTGAACTAATACAATGTTGCACATCAACTATACTTCAATTAAAAAACACAGCCATTACGTCACAGACCATTCATTCTTATGGGAGGCAGAAAACATAGCTAAAGAAGTAAAATAATGAATGGTTGTAAGCACAACATGGATAATTAAGTACATGCAAGGAACCTGATGGCTACATTTTCTTTAACTGGGTCAACAGGGGGAAAAAACCTCTCTCAGGTAGGATTTTTAAGAAGAGATCTTCACCACCCAGGTAAAGAACGGAGGAACAGACAGCATTATTGGCATGGAAAGTGAACAGTCAGTCACGTCCAACTCCTTGTGACCCCGTGGACTATACAGCACGCCAGGATACTCTATCCATGGGATTCTCCAGGCAAGAATACTGGAGTGGGTGGCCGTTCCCTTCTCTAGGGGATCTTCCCCACCCAGGGACTGAACCTGCGTCTCCTGCATGGCAGGCAAACTCTTTATCGTCTGAGTCACCAGGGAAGCTCCTAATATTGGTAGAGTGAACCTAGTAGTAAAAAGCTCCTAACATGAACTGAGTTGGCATACCTGGAGGAGAAAAAAGGCATGACTGGAAAATGGGAAGGAATGGTATACAGTCAGTGAGGTGGACATACCCAAAGGCACTAGGGCTTTGTCAGCCCCAGGAAGCAGTCTGGATTTTATTCTCTATGTGATGGGAAGGCATAGAGTGTTTTACATTGGAAGAACAGAGTCTGATTTATGTCACAGACCATGCTGGCTGCAGTGTGGTGAAGGATCACTGGGACAGGAAGTAGAAGCTGTTGCAGTAGCCTAATGAGATAATGGTGCCCTGGATTAGGATGGCTGCAGTGAAAAGGGAGAGAACTAGAGGGATGATAGATATATCTGGAGACAGGTGACAGAGCCTGATGACTGACTGACTGTATCTTACAAGTGAAATGGAGAACTGAAGAAATGAGTTTCTGGTGAGACACTTTACAATATAGCTTCTAAAAATATAAACTTACTTCTTTCATGAACTGTTCAAACTCTTCATCCAGCTCTTCTTTGGAATAGTGGGCCATTATCAATACTTTTCACTTTCCAAAGTAAACATTCTGAAGTGTTTACAACATCGGAAACACTAAATGGCAAGAGATAATAAACATCCTTTAAGGAAATCTACATCACATCAAAAAAACAGGCAGACTTGAACTTAAGACATTTTTTAAAATTTATATTTAAATATAGTTAATTTACAATGTTACATTAGTTTCAGGTGTTCAGTTACAGTTCAACATAAAAAACAAAAACCAAAAGACGGGCAGAAGACCTAAATATGCATTTCTCCAAAGACATACAAATGGCCAAGAAGCCCATGAAAAGATGCTCAATATTGCTAATTATTAGAGAAATGCAAATCAAAACTATAATGAACCTCACATTAGTCAGAAAGGCCATCATCAAAAAGTCTGCTGCTGCTAAGTTGCTTCAGTCGTGTCCGACTCTGTGCGATCCCATAGACGGCAGCCCACTAGGCTCCGTCCCTGGGATTCTCCAGGCAAGAACACTGGAGTGGGTTGCCATTTCCTTCTTCAATGCATGAAAGTGAAAAGTGAAAGTGAAGTCGCTCAGTCGTGTCCAACTCTTAGCGACCTCATGGACTGGAGCCTACCAGGCTCCCCCGTCCATGGGATTTTCCAGGCAAGAGTACTGGGGTGGGGGTGCCATTACCTTCCCCCTCAAAAAGTCTACAAACACTAAATGCGAGAGAAGGTGGAGAAAAGGGAACCCTCCTACACTACTGATGGTAATGTAAATTGGTGTGGCCACTACGGAGAACAGTATCCAGGTACCTTATAAAAAACCAAAAACATTACTACTGTCTTGCTACATCTCACTGTTCTGTTCGCACCCAGGGTAGGCAAGTTACCAGCTTTAAGCTGGAAGAAAACTCAAGGAACCCTAGGAACTGCAGACATATTTAGTCTCTCCTGACTGGCACAGCAGACGCAGTGTATTCTGCCCTGGTTGACCCAGGAGACACAGCCATAACCCGGCCATAATGCAGAGGCAAGGGCTTTTCAGGTGGGGCTTCTATAGGTTACGTGCATGCCCACTGCTATAAGTGATCTCAGCTCTTACAAAACCATGTATTTACAAAATGTGGGGTGAGAGCGAGAGGCCCTGGGGTGGGAGCCTCATCACCGCCATTTTGGCTAGTTTGCTCTTTCCCTACAACTACCAAATGATCCAGTGATCCCACTCCGAGGCAGGCATTTCTCTTATGATTTAGCATATACGTTCAATCATTGACCAGTAAACTGAATGAGAGATTCCTAATTCATTAATAAAATTGACTTAACAAGCAGCTTTTACAGTGTGCATTACACTTAAGATTTCAGAATTGCATTTTCATTAATATCCAATTATTAGAAGTGGTCTCCACAATATTTCCTAAATCTATGCATATCTTGTGTGTGTATGTATTAACATCTCTTAAACCAGGGCTTCTCAAGTAAACTTTTAAAAACTAGCATATTCAAAAGACTGTTTCCCTTCTGCAAAGGAAAAGGCAGACAGAGTGCATGCAGTTTTATCATTCAGCTAATTTGCAAAATACACTGTTCCTGATACTGGGGACGCTTCCTGATACAAATTTCTGGATTTATTTATTAAGACTCAGAATCTACCTAAAACAAAGCGGAGTATACAAACTAGAACAAATTAAGCATCTTTTGGAGGGAGGGAAGGTCAACAAAAACTATGCAATGGTGACGCTCAACGCTTCTCCCCTCATGAATCCAGCGGCGGGTCTGTGCCAACTTACGGATTCTAACTCCTTGAAGCAGCTCCGACCCCAGCTTCCTTCCGTAGAGGCGGGAGGTGTGGAGACTTGGTCCACACTTTGGCCAACCTGCGCAGTAACACCTCTTCCCCTTCTTCTGCACTTCGGTTCAGTTCAGGGTGGCGGCGGTTAAGCTCTTGGCCCCAAATTCTAGGTTAAAGGCGGATCCCGCCCGGCCAGTACCCCGCCCCAAGAAACGTGCATTCGGCGTCCAAGAGAAGACAAAGGCGCTGGCAGTGGAGTCGGGGCGGAGGTAGGGAGTGACCCGAAACTCAAAGCCCCAAAAAGCAAGTCTGAGCACAGTCGGGACGCTGCTGAACCGAGCGGGAAACAGGTATCCAGGCCTCACCTACCTCTGCTTCCGAATTCCGCGCTTTCCCGGAAGGTCCAAGGGGTGGGGGTGGAGGGGGAGCCAGTTGCCAGGGTAACGGACTTCAGCCGCCAGCCTCCGGAGTCACATGATGCCAGCTGGTCACGTGGCTTGCGGGCGCGGAGGGACTGCAGTTTGCGTCTTCTCGCCTCCTCGAGCGCAGGTTAAAGTGGTCGTGGCTTAGCAGGACGGTCTGGCGGGTGAGAGCTGCCGCTACTGCACCACTGGAGACTCTGCGGCTCTCCCTGTGCTTCTTGGGGTGGTGGACGTACGACAGGGTCGTGAGCGCGGAAACAGGAGTGAGGCGTTTGGCGGGTCCGCCCATGGCTTCCTGGGAAATGTAGTTTAGCTCCCCTGGTCCTAGTGTTCCAGCGTTTCTCGCTGCTTCTCATCTCTTCCAAACGTTCTCTTCCCGAGTTATTTCAGCCTTCGGTTTTCCAAGAGGCAACCTTGAAAAATACTGAGTGATTTCCTTCATGTGCAACGCCCTGCGTGCGCGTTGTGAGTGAAACTCTGTTCAGGAAAGAGCTCTGTTTTCAGGATAGGGACTCTTCCACCATCTAGTGGACAAGAAATTGAAAATACACAGACACACCCCAAGCCCTGCTGCTGCTACTGCTGCTAAGTCGCTTCAGTCGTGTCCGACTCTATGCGACCCCATAGACAGAAGCTCACCAGGCTCCCCCCGTCCCTGGGACTCTCCAGGCAAGAATACTGGAGTGGGTTGCCATTTTCTTCTCCAATGCATGAAAGTGAAAAGTGAGAGTGAAGTCGCTCAGTCGTGTCTGACTCTTAGCGACCCCATGGACTGGAGCCTACCAGGATCCTCCGTCCATGGGATTTTCCAGGCAAAAGTACCCCAAGCCCTACCTATTAGTATATCAGAGCCATCTCTGTGGTTTCCCACTATTCCTTTGCCCCTGTTCTATTGCGGCATCTTACAATTATTTTCTTGCATTTTACTTTATTTTCTCTATTTCTTCCTCTAAAAAACAAAATAAAAACAAAGCACGTTGGAGTTTCAGAGGACAGTATTTAGGATATAAAAAGAAAACTCAGCATCAATCTAAAGCATTGACACTGGCAGACATAAAGATCTCATCGTGTCCTGCCTGAACTTTTCTTTCGGCAGTTGTTTATTGTAATACAAATGCGTGCGTGCCAGGAACTGTGCTGTATGATAAAGATTTGAATAATATTATGATCAAGATTTTAAGAAGCTGTTGTTTTATTGAGCGCTTAAGTTGCTAGGAGCTGCACATGGGTTACTTCACCTCTTTACAGTCTAAAAGACAATTCAATTAAGTCTATATTTTTGTTTCTAACAAGTGCTGAGTGAGTGAAGAGTCATAATTCCTGCCCTGGTGGAGTCTTTGATCTAGTGGAGAAGATAGACAAGTGACTGGACAATTGCAGTTCTGTACAAGCACATCTATTGTAGGAGAAGTAGGGTGTGGTTCAGATCAGATCAGATCAGTCGCTCAGTCGTGTCCGACTTTTGCGACCCCATGAACCGCAGCACACCAGGCCTCCCTGTCCATCACCAACTCCCGGAGGTCACTGAGATTCACATCCATCGAGTCAGTGATGCCATCCAGCCATCTCATCCTCTGTCGTCCCCTTCTCCTCCTGCCCCCAATCCCTCCCAGCATCAGAGTCTTCTCCAATGAGTCTACTCTTCACATGAGGTGGCCAAAATACTGGAGTTTCAGCTTTAGCATCATTCCTTCCGAAGAAATCCCAGGGCTGATCTCCTTCAGAATGGACCAGTTGGATCTCCTTGCAGTCCAAGGGACTCTCAAGAGTCTTCTCCAACACCACAGTTCAAAAGCATCAATTCTTCGGCGCTCAGCCTTCTTCACAGTCCAGCTCTCACATCTATACATGACCACTAGAAAAACCATAGCCTTGACTAGACAGACCTTTGTTGGCGAAGTAATGTCTCTGCTTTTGAATATGCTATCTAGGTTGGTCATAACTTTCCTTCCAAGGAGTAAGTGTCTTTTAATTTCATGGCTGAAGTCACCATCTGCAGTAATTTTGGAGCCCAGAAAAATAAAGTCTGACACTGTTTCCACTGTTTCTCCATCTATTTCCCATGTAGCGATGGGACCAGATGCCATGATCTTCGTTTTCTGAATGTTGAGCTTTAAGCCCACCTTTTCACTCTCCACTTTCACTTTCATCAAGAGGCTTTTTAGTTCCTCTTCACTTTCTGCCATAAGGATGGTGTCATCCGCATATCTGAGGTTATTGATATTTCTCCCAGCAATCTTGATTCCAACTTGTGTTTCTTCCAGTCCAGCATTTCTCATGATGTACTCTGCATATAAGTTAAATAACCAGCGTGACAATATACAGCCTTGACGTACTCCTTTTCCTATTTGGAACCAGTCTGTTATTCCATGACCAGTTGCTTCCTGACCTGCATACAGATTTCTCAAGAGGCAGATCAGGTGGTCTGGTATTACCATCTCTTTCAGAATTTTCCACAGTTTATTGTGAAAACATTAGAAGCTCCCTCAACCCTTGGGAGATGGAGAAAACTACTTTCTCTGTGAAAATGACCTGTTTCCTCTTTATCAATTCTTGCTGCCCTCTACTTATCCTTTAGGGGTTTAGGTTTCAATTTAGCCTGCATTTCTCCTAGGAACCTTTCTCACCCATCCTTATTAGGAAGGGTGAGAAAGGCCTAATTTGCAAATTAGGCCTCCCTCACAGTCTTTCACAGATACCTATTAGCCTCAGATCTTCTTGGCTTCATTTTTTTCCTCTAGCTGCAGCTGCTGGGACCACTTCCAGTCAGGCTGTCACTGGCTACACACAGGTATAACTCATCTGTGTGCCTGCAGTGTGGATCTCTGGCTTTCTAATCCATGGGGCTCCTCTGACTCTTGAGGGAGCCCACTCAGCACTCAATACTTGAAGCTTGGAAGTGTGCAGAAATTAATCTCTGTAGGTCCAAGCTTGATCCATGGGGGTTGGAGCTGATGAACAAATGATTTTCCTTATTGACCCTGGACAGAATTCATACTCATTTCATAAGACTAACCAGAGTGTCCTCTGTGATCCAGAGCCAGTTGTTCACCACAGAGACCAACTTGTTAGCACGTTCTGTATTGACGTTCCATCCTGTGTCACTCTTTGTTCATGGCTACTGTTCCTCATTTCTGAATATTAATAGATGACTCTCGTGCAAAGCTATGTCTCATGTTCTGCTTTCAGGCAAACATTAGGAAAAATGGATAGATCACAATTAACCCTGGAAAGGGGATCATTAGGATGGTATTTAGGAGCTGGGTAACTCAGCAGTCAGATGGCAATTAAGATTTCACTGCTAATGGGAAATGGGTTGGTGACAACCATTGAAACACAGCTCTGCGTTTCTCATATGAGGTTGGTTGGGCAGAGATACAGGTGGAAAATGAGAGTTGACTCATATACTTACTGTTATACCTGAATGGTATGATGGTAGTGGGAATTATAAGGATGGCTGGATTTTTATTGATTTCTTTGAATTCTTTGAAATGAAGAAAATAACTGCTTCAGGTCAGCCAAAATCAATTCAAAGCACATCATAAATGGCAAGGACCTCCATGGGCATTTGAGGAGATCATCATTTTCTTCAGCCTAAGTGCAACAGAGAATGAAGGCGCAGTCTCATTGGCTATCTTGAGTTAGGGCCCTCGTGTGAGAAAGGCAACTCAGAACATGACACTTGTCCTCTTCAGGATCCAGCCCTGCCACCATTCACCATCTCTGTGCCAGTGACTCAGATCAAGCCTCAGAATCTGAGTGTGGAAATATAATCCTTGCTCTGGGAGAAAATGGTTTTCAGAAAATGCAGGTCCCACATTATACATACTAGAGAGGAACCAGGGGAACTCATGAAGGAGAGGGTCTTTGGAGTGTTGAACTGATAAGGAGGATAAAATAAGGCTGCATGAGGATTTATGGACATGGGAACACTCACTCAAGCCTTGGAGTTCCGCGTGCAAGTGAGAACACCTGGGGCTGGTCATTTGCTGCTAGGATGTTTCCCTGAAGCCGGAATGTGCTAATGACCAATGGGCAGATGAAGTAGAGATGCTGAAATTCATTTGGCAGAGTATTATTGAAGATGTCAAGAGGCTCACAGAGATGTGAATGTTAGAGTAGTTTTGTTATGTGATATCTAGAGCCTAGCACCTGATTTTGCTCCTTAGGAGGACTTATAGGACATTCCCTTCAGTAAGGCAAGAAGAAATTCATTGGTGTAAAAGGACTTGGTGATTTCTGTCCTCCACAGGTCAGAGTTTTTAACAGGAGATGCTGCTATGGAACTAGTTTCTCCAGTGTCAGTGGGGTTATGAGATTTCTCAGTGGCAGTAGCAATACAAAATTATCAAAGGCAAGATGGCTGTAATTACTGAAATGGGCAGAATTCTGCCATACCAATGAGGTTGCCTTGACCTGCAGAAATCTGTGCCGATAATTAATAAATCATGGTGTTTTGAGGGATGAGATTAAGTGGACAGCTGATTGAGTGATTACTTGATATGTGTATATATGTTTGTGTGTGTGTTAGTGTGTAACAAAAAAAGAGATCTTGTGAACAGAATACTAACATCAGCTATCACAATGGAAAATCCAGATCCTTCACCCTATTTCTGGATTTATTTAGTTTTAATAGATCTAGTTAGATCAGATCAGATCAGATCAGTCGCTCAGTCGTGTCCGACTCTTTGCGACCCCATGAATCACAGCACTCCAGGCCTCCCTGTCCATCACCAACTCCCGGAGTTCACTGAGACTCACATCCATCGAGTCATTGATGCCATCCAGCCATCTCATCCTCTGTCATCCCCTTCTCCTCTTGCCCGCAATCCCTCCCAGCATCAGAGTCTTCTCCAATGAATCAACTCTTCGCATGAGGTGGCCAAAGTACTGGAGTTTCAGCTTTAGCATCATTCCTTCCAAAGAAATCCCAGGGCTGATCTCCTTCAGAATGGACTGGTTGGATCTCCTTGCAGTCCAAGGGACTCTCAAGAGTCTTCTCCAACACCACAGTTAGAGTTACCACAAGATCTAGTTACCAAGGGTTCAAAGGGAGGGTGAGTGCCCTTGAAGAAGTATGTGTAATGTAATCAGATTGGTTATAAGCATTCTTACTACACTTCCACAAAGGGCCTTATGGCCATTTATCAGGGCCACCAGAGGTCAGAGTAAAGAGTTCCACAGAAATTATCACCTGATCACTCTGGGCTCCTCATGTGAGTAATTTGGCTCCTCGCTCATGGATCATCAAACAAAAGATAATTAATATGTTAGTACATTTGTAAGACTATGTGCTCAGTCACTCAGTTGTGTCTGACTCTTTGTGACCTCATGGACTGTGGCCCGCCAGGTTCCCCTGTCCATGGGATTCTCCAGGCAAGAATACTCTAATGGATTGCCATTTCCTTCACCAGGGGATCTTCCCAACCCAGGGATCAAACCTGTATCTCTTGCATCTCCTACATTAGCAAGCAGATTCTTTACCACTAGTGCCACCTGGGAAGCTTATTTACAAGGGTAATCTACCCTTATTGACACAAAGAGTTTGAATCACTGCCATATGATAGAGGCAGGGAAAAATATCCAACAGCTTGACTAATGCATCTCCTCATGTTTTGTGACAGGTGATCATGATGAATTGCACTTACAGCAACTATGCCCTGAGGAAAAGTGAACGTGTAGTGAAAGTGTTAGTTGCTCAGTTGTGTCTTATTCTTTGGGACCCTATGGAATGTAGCCCGCCAGGCTTCTCTGTACATGGAATTCTTCAGGCAAGAATACTGGAATGGATTGCCATTCCCTTCTCCAAAGGGACTTCCCCACCCACGGATCGAAACCTAGTCTCCTGCATCTCAGGCAGATTCTTTACCATCTGAGCCCCCAGGGAAGCCCTGATGAAGGCAAAGCAAATCAAACCTAGAGGAAGAAGGTCTGGATCACTCCAGGCAAACAACCTTAGGTCAGCTGAGATACTGGCCATGGTGAGAGAAATTTAGAATCAGCGGTAGAGAAGAGAGATAATGACTATCAAGCTTTGAGGACCAACTGTGGCAGCAGGGACTGTAGCTAGTTCCACAAACCCTCTTGCCGAAATCGTGGCTGGCTAGCGTCTGGCAGGAGACTTGGTGACAGATTTGGAGTTAATAGAGAGAAAAAGTGAATCTCTGTGTTGCAAAGGTCCTAGTGCATCAGAGACCACTTTGTATATCACCTAAAATTCACTTGGCCCTGCATTCTACTGAAGTCACTGTTTCTACAACCAATTCTCATTGACTTTGACCAGCTTCATGAAGGTGCCACTGGAAAGTGCCTCACCTCTGGCCAAGGTGTGAGCCTCTTGCTTCCTTTCCTGAACATTTTCTGGCAAGAAGTATGGGTGTGGAATGTCCACTGAACTACCACATATGTGCAACACACAAGTGGTATGTGGTAATCACAGTCTAAGGGGGATGAAACTGTGAAAGTGTTAGTTGCTCAGTCATGTCCAACCCTTTGCAACCCCATGGGCTGTAGCCTGACAGGCTCTTCTCTGTCCATGTAATTCTCCAGGCAAGACTACTGCAGTGGATTGCCATTCCCTTCTCCAGGGGTTCTTCCCGACCCAGGGATTGAACCCAGGTCTCCTGCATTGCAGGCAGATTCTTTACCATCTGAGCCACCCGGGAAACCCTATGAGAGATGAAAGTCCATTGGAAAATCATTCGCTATTTTTTTTTTTCCCAGCTGAGCCCTGAGGCATGCAGGATTAGTTTCCCTAAGAGATCAAACCCAGCCCCTGGCAGTGGAAGTGCAGAGTCCTAAACACAAGGCATCCAGGAAATCCTCCTTCTATTTATTTCATGAGTTTCATTGCAGTATTTTAGAAGGCCTGTGGAATCCAGCATAGGTTGGCCATAGTCATTTTGATAATACATCCTTTTTTCAGCTCTTCCTTCCTGCCTGTTTTTACTCCCTAATTCATTATTCCTGGGCTCTGGCATCCTGTACATGCATGTAAGTTGCTTTAGTTGTGTCCCAACTCTTTGTGACCCCATGGACTGTAGCCTGCCAGGGTCCTCTGTACATGGAATTCTCCAGGCAGGAATACTAAAGTGGGTTGTCCAGAAATGCAAATCAAAACCACAATGACGTACCATTTCACACCAGTCAGAATGGCTGCTATCCAAAAGCCTACTAGCAATAAATGCTGGAGAGGGTGTGGAGAAAAGGGAACCCTCTTACACTGTTGGTGGGAATGCAAACTAGTACAGCCACTATGGAAAACAGTGTGGAGATTCCTTAAAAACCTTAAAATAGAACTGCCATACAACCCAGCAATCCCACTACTGGGCATACACACGAGGACACCAGAATTGAAAGAGACACGTGTACCCCAATGTTCATCGCAGCACTGTTTATAATAGCCAGGATGTGGAAGCAACCTAGATGTCCATCAGCAGATGAATGGATAAGAAAGCTGTGGTACATATACACAATAGAATATTACTCAGCCATTAAAAAGAATGCATTTGAATCAGTTCTAATGAGGTGGGTGAAACTGGAGCCTATTATACAGAGTGAAGTAAGTCAGAAGAAAAACACCAATATAGTACACTAACACATATATATGGAATTTAGAAAGATAGTAATGATAACCCTGTATGCAAGACAGCAAAAGAGACACAGATATATCGACAGTCTTTTGGACTCTGTGGGAGAGGGCGAGGGTGGGATAATTTGGGAGAATGGCACTGAAACATGTATAATATCATATGTGAAATGAATTGCCAGTCCAGGTTCAATGCATGATACAGAATGATTGGGGCTGGTGCACTGGGATGACCAGAGGGATGGTATCAGGAGGGAGGTGGGAGGGGGCTTCAGGATGGGGAACACGTGTACACTCATGGTGGATTCACGTTGATGTATGACAAAACCAATACAATATTGTAAAGTAATTAGCCTTCAATTAAAACAAATAAATTTATATTAAAAAATAAATAAAAAATAAAGTGGGTTGTCATGCCTCCCTTCAGGGAATCTGCCCAAGCCAGGGATCAAACCCATGTCTTTTAGTCTCCTGAATTGGCAGGCTGGTACTTTCTCATTAGCCCCATCAGGGAAGCCCTCTGGGGTCATATTCCCAGATAAAGTACATTTTCAGGAGTAACTCAGGTTGAGACAGTAATCTTGTTAACTAAATTGAAGTAATAAATAAACAAATCCAAATAATTCAGGTCTTAATATGCAATCATGCTGCCTTATTCATGTATAGACAGATTTAGGAAAAGTGATGGCTTTGAAAATTAAAATAATTGTTTCAGCTTATCCAAACTTTATTTCATTTCCATTTGACAGCTAGTTGTCACAGTAGTAAGTTGTTGCACCATGAAAATGTTCGCTCTGCTTTATAAAATACACACATACATTTAGAGATTTATAGACTGAGTAAGAGGAGTTTCTTATGCTTTGAAGCTGTATGAACTTGTGCAACACTTTCTAGATTATTGAATGATTGATACCATTACATTTTCAAGGTAAATAAATATGAAAAGAAGGGAAAGGAGCTTCACTAACAAGATAAATGGAATTTGTGGCATTATTTCTGTTGGTATTTTAATGTCAGTTTACGTTTTCACCATCAGAGGTCATGAAAGAACAATGTTGAACAAAATTTGGCTGAAAAAAACTTGTTTGAAATCTGGACTGTAACATTCTTAGATGGCTTTTTACAAAAGAAAAACCACTATCTACTTTTGTACAGAAAGAAAAATAATTCTTAACAATAAAATTATCTGATAGGTTATAAGAGCATGAGACTCTTAGTTGCCTCTGGTGTTCTCAAGTTTTAGTTTAAGAACAACATTTTAAATGCAACTGTTGATGACTCCTTGTCTTGGGAATATACAATGTTTAATTTCAGCTAGGTTTCTGGGGTCTATAATTGACAAAAGAAGTATCTCACTTATGAAAAAGGAAGAAAATAAAATTAAAGCTTAGACATGTTTAGAAGTACATTTGTTAGTACACATAGCATCTACTTCATAAAACAAAGTAAAGTCTGTCTCATGAACTTTGCATTTGAGATACTAAGTTTGCAACAAAAAGAGCAGGCAGTCTGAACATCAAAGACTAGGTATCAAGTTAAGGAATTTAGCATTCTGTGTATGGGAAGACACAAGCCTCTGGGCTCACTGAATTCATTCCTTTCTTACACACCTTAGCTCTCTGGGGCCAATCCTATTTCCTCGCTCACTCTGCTTCTTCCATTCCCCCAGCTCTTCAGCAGTTACCATGGAGTGTAGCAGCATCCTCTGGATTGCAGCTGTGGGAGCCCTCATTCACGTCTGAAGGCCAGAAATTGCTGATGGCTGTGACATTTCTTGTTTATTGATATGCAGGAGATACTTTCATTTCACACTAACAATGCACAATGTATCAAATATCTATTGATAGTAAATTTTATTAAGTATTTACTATCGATATGTATTTTGTCTGTCATAGGTAGTATTTGTTAATTTAAAACCTTTATTGCCCTAGGCAAATTATTAGAAATACAAAAAAATCAGTAAGTTAAAATAATTTTCATTGATGTTATAAAAACACAAGTTATCAGTTGTCATTGCTCTTTTTGGTGAGTAGTCATAATAAAAAGCTTCCTTATAAAATGATCGTTAACATTTTTGCATGAGCATAGTTTTGTATGTTTCCAAAAAGTCTGTGACATATGAAGTGAATCACAAAAAGACAAAAACTGTGTGAATCCGTGTCTGTAAGGTATCTAGCATAGATGGATGCATGCTGACAGAATGTAAAACGGTGGAGCTGTGGATTATTGAATGGGTAATGGGATTTCAATTTTTCAGGATTTGAAGAAAGCTCTAATAGTTGCTCAACAATGTGCACGTACACATAGTCTACACCATAGTGTTGTGAGAAATACATGAGTTAAAGCATGTAAAAATGTTCATCAGTGATTGTCATAATGCTCAATGTATGTTAGCATCCTGTTGTTTTTCATGAAGCACATCCTATTGTGTATGTGGTAAGCAGTGATTTATTATCTATTATTATCACAGTGATTTAATATCTATTATTATTATTATTGGTTTGGGCTTCCCTGGTGGCTCAGATGGTAAAGAACCAGCCTGCAATGCGGGAGATCTGGGTTTGATCCCTGAGTCGGGAAGATCCAAGAGGCCATGGCAACCCACTCCAGTATTCTTGCCTGGAAAATCCCCATGGACAGAGGAGCCTAGCAGGCTACAGTCCATGGCTCACAAAGAACTGGACATGACTAAACAACTCAGCGTACAGTATTGGTTCTGGTTTTCCAATATAGTGTATAAAAGACATTTTTCTTTGTCTTTTGGAGTCCCAGAGGCCTAGCAAATATTAAAAAGCCTAATAAGTAATAAAAACAGAAGTCTGTGACTCACAGAGAAATAAATTTTTATGGATTAGAGTTTTAACAGCCAGAACTTAGACTTCACTGATATCCATGCAATTGTTCCTTCCCTGATTTCTGTCCTCTTTTTTGAGTCAGTTCTATCTTACTTGGTTTCATCACTCGCCTTCCAGTGGCTCAATTCTGGAAACCTCCATACTGCTTCTATCTGAAATCATTCATTTGCATACAATGATCATTGGTATGTGGTGTTTGAGGGAAGCAGATTACAATCTGGAACATCGGAAGTTTTCACAGATTTTGTTATTTTAATTCATACTCCTTTCTTGATAAAAGTAATTGATTTAAAGTAATTCTTTCTATTTAAAAAAAGTTTTTTAAAAGATTTTTTTGTTGTTCATATTTGCTTGATTCTTTATTAAATTTAGGGTTCTTCATTTAACATACAGAGTTCCAAAGAATAGTAAGGAGAGATAAGAAAGCCTTCCTCAGTGATCAGTGCAAAGAAATATAGGGAAACAAAGAATGGGAAAGACTAGAGATCTCTTCAAGAAAATTAGAGATACCAAGGGAACATTTCATGCAAAGATGGGCTCAGTAAAGGACAGAAATGGTATGGACCTAACAGAAGCAGAAGATATTAAGAAGAGGTGGTAAGAGTACATAGAAGAACTGTACAAAAAATGTCTTCACGACCAAGATAATCACGATGGTGTGATCACTTACCTAGAGCCAGACATTGTAGAATGTGAAGTCAAGTGGGCCTTAGGAAGCTCATCACTACAAACAAAGCAAGTGGAAGTGAGAAAGTGCTTCACTCAATATGCCAGCAAATTTGGAAAACTCAACAGTGGCCACAGGATTGGAAAAGGTCAGTTTTCATTCCAATCCCAAAGAAAGGCAATGCCAAAGAATGCTCTAACTATGGCACAATTGGACTCATCTCAGATGCTAGCAAAGTAATGCTCAAAACTCTCCAAGCCAGACTTCAACAATATGTGAACCGTGAACTTCCAGATGTTCAAGCTGGTTTTAGAAAAGGCAGAGCAACCAGAGATCAAATTGCCAACATCTGCTGGATCATGGAAAAAGCAAGAGAGTTCCAGTAAAGCATCTATTTCTGCTTTATTGACTATGCCAAAGCCTTTGACTGTGTGGATCACAATAAAATGTGGAAAATTCTGAAAGAGACAGGAATACCAGACCACTTGACCTGCCTCTTGAGAAATCTGTATGCAGGTCAGGAAGCAACAATTAGAATTGGACATGGAACAACAGACTGGTTCCAAATAGGAAAAGGAGTATGTCAGGGCTGCATACTGTCACCCTGCTTATTTAACTTATATGCAGAGTACATCATGAGAAATACTGGGCTGGATGAAGCACAGGCTGGAGTCAAGATTGCCAGGAGAAGTGTCGATAGCCTCAGATATGCAGATGACACTACCCTTACAGCAGAAAGTGAAGAAGAACTAAAGAGTCTCTTGATGAGAGTGAAAGAGGAGAGTGAAAAAGTTGGCTTAAAGCTCAGCATTCAGAAAACAAAGATCATGGCATCCAATCCCATCACTTGATGACAAATAGATGGGAAACCGTGCAAACAGTGACAGACTTTAGTTTTGGGGCTCCACAATCACTGCAGATTGTGACTGGAGCCATGAAATTAAACGACGCCAACTCCTTGAAAGAAAAGTTATGCATATTAAAAAGTAGAGACGTTACTTTGCCAACAAAGGTCCATCTAGTCAAGGCTATGGTTTTTCCAATAGTCACATATGGATGTGAGAGTTGGACTATAAAGAAAGCTGAGCACCGAAGAATTCATGCTTTTGAACTGTGGTGTTGGAGAAGACTCTTGAGAGTCCCTTGGACTGCAAGGAGATCCAACCAGTCCATCCTAAAGGAAATCAGTCCTGAATATTCATTGGAAGGACTGATGTTGAAGCTGAAATGCAATACTTTGGCCACCTGATGCAAACAGCTGATCCACTGGAAAAGATCCTGATGCTGCAAAGATTGAAGACGGGAGGAGAAGGGGATGACAGAGGATGAGATGGTTGTATGGCATCACGGACTCAATGGGCATGAGTTTGAGTAAACTCCAGGAGTTGGTGATGGACAGGGAGGCCTGGCGTGCCTCTGTCCATGGGCTCACAGAGAGTTAGACTTGACTGAGCGACTGAACTGAACTGAATTTTAACATGAAAATAGATTCTGCTACTTGTGTAAATACTGATGTGTTCTGTTAGTTTAAAAAATTTAATCTAGTTTTTTTTTGGTTTGGGTTATGTAATAAATCTTAAGAGGAAAACTATAACTTAATATTTGATATGAAATGGGGGAAAAATTTTTAAGTGGGGGAAAATTTTGATTTTTTTCTTGAAGTCCTTCTTTGAAGAACTCCTTTATCCTGAAAGTCAAAACACTCAAAGCACTTTCTAGTCACCAAATAAATCTCATTGATGGAAAACAAGGTTTCTGTGAAAGAAAAAAACATATAAAGAGATTGTTTCTACAATTCCACCAGGCCTTTCACCAGTGCCTCTAACAAGTTCCAAAATGAATTTCAACTCCATCCCCTCACTTGTTTGCTCTCTGCAGGAGCTTTTATGAGCTATGAATTGGTTCTCATGGTGAAACGCAAAGGTAGACAAATCCTGAGTAATCTACCATCTGCATTATTCCATATTCAGTAATCAAGGATATTGAGAGTAGTATTAGTTCTATAACACCACTGCCTTATTAAAGGAATCCATTTAACTTTTGGAAAATTGCATAATAAGGAAAAGAACATCTAATTCAACTTTATTTCATGCTCACATCCAAGCCTTAGGTGACCTTCTGATACTTCAAGTTGGAAACAATGGTTTTTCTTTGCTTATATTTCTAGTAGAAATGGTATGTTTTAAAATATTTATTTACTTATTGAATACTTGCCCTTTCTCTTTCTCCTTATTGTTCAGTCACTAAGTCATCTCCGACTCTTTGTCACTCCATGGACTATAGCATGCTGCGCTCCTCTGTCCTCCACTATCTCTTCAAGTTTGCTCAAATTCATGTTCACTGAGTTGGTAAAACTTCCAGATGTTCAAGCTGGTTTTAGAAAAGGCAGAACAACCAGAGGTCAAATTGCCAACATCCGCTGGATCATGGGAAAAGCAAGAGAGTTCCAGAAAAACATCTATTTCTGCTTTATTGACTATGCCAAAGCCTTTGACTCCATGGATCACAATAAAATGTGGAAAATTCTGAAAGAGATGATAATACCAGACCACTTGACCTGCCTCTTGAGAAACCTATATGCAGGTCAGGAAGCAACAGTTAGAATTGGACATGGAACAACAGACTGGTTCCAAATAGGAAAAGGAGTATGTCAAGGCTGTATATTGTCACCCTGCTTATTTAACTTCTATGCAGAGTACATCATGAGAAACACTGGGCTGGAAGAAGCACAAGCTGGAGTCAAGATTGCTGGGAGAAATATCAATAACTTCAGATATGCAGATGACATCACCCTTATGACAGAAAGTGAAGAGGAACTAAAAAGCCTCTTGATGAAAGTGAAAGAGGAGAGTGAAAAAGTTGGCTTGAAGCTCAACATTCAGAAAACAAAGATCATGGCATCTGGTCCCATCACTTCATGGGAAATAGATGGGAAACAGTGGAAACAGTGGCAGACTTTATTTTGGGGGGCTCCAAAGTCACTGCAGACAGTGATTGCAGCCATGAAATTAAAAGATGCTTACTCCTTGGAAGCAAAGTTATGACCAACCTAGATAACATATTGAAAAGCAGAGATATTACTTTGCCAACAAAGTCTGTCTAGTCAAGGCTATGGTTCTTCCAGTGGTCATGTATGGTCATGTATGGCTGTGAGAGTTGGACTGTGAAGAAAGCTGAGTGCCGAAGAACTGATGCTTTTAAACTGTGTATTAAACTGTGTATTGGAGAAGACTCTTGAGAGTCCCTTGGACTGCAAGGAGATCCAACCAGTCCATTCTGAAGGAAATCAGTCCTGGGTGTTCTTTGGAAGGACTGATGCTGAAGCTGAAACTCCAATACTTTGGCCACTTCATGCGAAGAGTTGACTCACTGGAAAAGACTCTGATGCTGGGAGGGATTGGGGGCAGGAGGAGAAGGGGATGACAAAGGATGAGATGAATGGAGGGCATCACCGACTCGATGGACATGAGTTTGGTTGAATTTCGGGTGTTGGTGATGGACAGGGAGGCTTGGCGTGCTGCAATTCATGGGGTCGAAAACAATCAGACACAACTGAGCGACTGAACTGAACTGAGTTGGTGATATTGTCTAACCATCTTATCCTCTGCGACCCTCTCACCTTTTGCCTTCAATCTTTCCCATCATCAGCATCTTTTCCAATGACTTGGCTCTTCACCTCAGGTGGCCAAAGTATTGGATCTTCAACTTCAGCATCAGTCCTTCTAATGAATATTGAAGATTGATTTCCTTTAATATTGACTGGTTTGATCTCTTTGCTCTCCAAGGGACTCTCAAGAGTCTTCTCTGTCACCACAGTTCAAAAGCTTCGATTCTTTAGCATTCAGCCTTCTTTATGGACTAACTCTCACATCTGTACATGACTACCAGAAAAAACATAGCTTTGACTATAGAGACCTTTGTCAACAGAAGTGATATCTCTGCTTTTCAATACACTGTCTAGATTTGTCATAGCTTTCCTTCCAAGAAGCAAGTGTCTTTTTTTCCCTTCCAGATAGTAAATTCGTTAAAAATAGGTATTCTGTTAATAAATTTTGTATCATACCAATGTTTTGCACAAATAGGTGTTCAGTATCTTGTGGTTCAAACTATTGGATTGATTGTCTCTTGGTTCCATTCTATTATCTAATTAATTAAGTTATAGTTTAAAACTTTTCTAAAATGACTGTCATTTCTATGGAGGTAATGCTGCCCCTCCCCGACCCCCCAGCCCATTCTTGTGTACTAGATAGATTATCCTTTGGCCTGAGCCTGGGAAAGCACATTATCTCTATCAGATCAGATCAGATCAGTCGCTCAGACGTGTCCGACTCTTTGCGACCCCATGAACTGCAGCACGCCAGGCCTCCCTATCCATCACCAGCTCTCGGAGGTCACCCAGACTCACATTCATCGAGTCAGTGATGCCATCCAGCCATCTCATCCTCTGTCGTCCCCTTCTCCTCCTGCCCTCAATCCCTCCCAGCATCAGAGTCTTCTCCAATGAGTCAACTCTTCGCATGAGGTGGCCAAAATACTGGAGTTTCAGCTTTAGCATCATTCCTTCCAAAGAAATCCCAGGGCTGATCTCCTTCAGAATGGACTGGTTGGATCTCCTTGCAGTCCAAGGGACTCTCAAGAGTCTTCTCCAACACCACAGTTCAAAAGCATCAATTCTTCGGCGCTCAGCCTTCTTCACAGTCCAGCTCTCACATCCATACATGACCACAGGAAAGACCATAGCCTTGACTAGGCGAACCTTTGTTGGCAAAGTGATGTCTCTGCTTTTGAATATGCTATCTAGGTTGGCCATAACCTTCCTTCCAAGGAGTAAGCGTCTTTTAATTTCATGGCTGCAGTCACCATCTGCAGTGATTTTGGAGCCCAGAAAAATGAAGTCTGACACTGTTTCCACTGTTTCTCCATCTATTTCCCATGTAGTGATGGGACCAGATGCCATGATCTTCGTTTTCTGAATGTTGAGCTTTAAGGCAACCTTTTCACTCTCCACTTTCACTTTCATCAAGAGGCTTTTTTGTTCCTCTTCACTTTCTGCCATAAGGGTGGTATCATCTGCATATCTGAGGTTATTGATATTTCTCCCAGCAATCTTGATTCCAGCTTGTGTTTCCTCCAGTCCAGCATTTCTCATGATGTACTCTGCATATAAGTTAAATAAACATGGTGACAATATACAGCCTTGATGTACTCCTTTTCCTACTTGGAACCAGTCTGTTGTTCCATGACCAGTTCTAACTGTTGCTTCCTGACCTGCATATAGATTTCTCAAGAGGCAAATCAGGTGGTCTGGTATTCCCATCTCTCTCAGAATTTTCCACAGTTTATTGTGATCTACACAGTCAAAGGCTTTGGCATAGTCAATAAAGCAGAAATAGATGTTTTTCTGGAACTCTCTTGCTTTTTCCATGATCCAGCGGATGTTGGCAATTTGATCTCTGGTTCCTCTGCCTTTTCTAAAACCAGCTTGAACATCAGGAAGTTCACGGTTCACATATTGCTGAAGCCTGGCTTGGAGAATTTTGAGCATTACTTTACTAGCGTGTGAGATGAGTGCAATTGTGCGGTAGTTTGAGCACTCTTTGGCATTGCCTTTCTTTGGGATTGGGATGAAAACTGACCTTTTCCAATCTTGTGCCCACTGCTGAGTTTTCCAAATTTGCTGGCATATTGAGTGTAGCACTTTCACAGCATCATCTTTCAGGATTTGGAATAGCTCCACTGGAATTCCATCACCTCCACTAGCTTTGTTCCTAGTGATGCTTTCTAAGGCCCACTTGACTTCACATTCCAGGATGTCTGGCTCTAGGTCAGTGATCACACCATCATGATTATCTGGGTCGTGAAGCTCTTTTTTGTACAGTTCTTCTGTGTATTCTTGCCACCTCTTCTTAATATCTTCTGCTTCCGTTAGGTCCACACCATTTCTGTCCTTTATCGAGCCCATCTTTGCATGAAATGTTCCTTTGGTATCTCTGATTTTCTTAAAGAGATCCCTAGTCTTTCCCATTCTGTTGTTTTCCTCTATTTCTTTGCATTGATCGCTGAAGAAGGCTTTCTTATCTCTTCTTGCTATTCTTTGGAAAACTAGTCAATCTAATCACACCAGGACCACAGCTTTGTCTAACTCAATGAAATTAAGCCATGCCCGTGGGGCAACCCAGGATGGGCGGGTCATGGTGGAGAGATCTGACAGGGTGTGGTCCGCTGGAGAAGGGAATGGCAAACCACTTCAGTATTCTTGCCTTGAGAACCCCATGAACAGTATGAAAAGGCAAAATGATAGGATACTGAAAGAGAAACTCCCCAGGTCAGTAAGGGCCCAATATGCTACTGGAGATCAGTGGAGAAATAACTCCAGAAAGAATGAAGGGATGGAACCAAAGCAGAAAGAATACCCAGCTGTAGATGTGTCTGGTGATAGAAGTAAAGTCCGATGCTGTAAAGAACAATATTGCATAGGAACCTGGAATGTCAGGTCCATGAATCAAGGCAAATTGGAAGTGGTCAAACAAGAGATGGCAAGAGTAAATGCTGACATTCTAGGAATCAGCGAACTAAAATGGACTGGAATGGGTGAATTTAACTCAGAGGACCATTATATCTACTACTGTGGGCAGGAATCCCTCAGAAGAAATGGTGTGGCCATCATGGTCAACAAAAGAGTCCGAAATGCAGTACTTGGATGCAATCTCAAAAACGACAGAATGATCTCTGTTCGTTTCCAAGGCAAACCATTCAATGTCACAGTAATCCAAGTCTATGCCCCAACCAGTAATGCTGAAGAAGCTGAAGTTGAACGGTTCTATGAAGACCTACAAGACCTTTTAGAACTAACACCCAAAAAAGATGTCCTTTTCATTATAGGGGACTGGAATGCAAAAGTAGGAAGTCAAGAAACACCTGGAGTAACACGCAAATTTGGCCTTGGAACACGGAATGAAGCAGGGCAAAGACTAACAGAGTTTTGCCAAAAAAATGCACTGGTCATAACAAATACCCTCTTCCAACAACACAAGAGAAGACTCTATACATGGACATTACCAGATGGTCAACACCGAAATCAGATCGATTATATTCTTTGCAGCCAAAGATGGAGAAGCTCTATCCAATCAGCAAAAACAAGACCAGGAGCTGACTGTGGCTCAGACCATGAACTCCTTATTGCCAAATTCAGACTGAAATTGAAGAAAGTAGGGAAAACTACTAGACCATTCAGGTATGACCTAAATCAAATCCCTTATGATTATACAGTGGAAGTGACAAATAGATTTAAGGGCCTAGATCTGATAAATAGAGTGCCTGATGAACTATGGAATAAGGTTTGTGACATTGTACAGCAGACAGGGATCAAGACCATCCCCATGGAAAAGAAATGCAAAAAAGCAAAATGGCTGTCTGGGGAGGCCTTGCAAATAGCTGCAAAAAGAAGAGAAGCGAAAAGCAAAGGAGAAAAGGAAAGATATAAACATTTCTATCAGGAATAATTACAATTACACTATAAATGTGGTGATCCATTATTACTTTCTCTAATTTCAGGGATAGCAATGAAAACCAAATGTCCAGAACAATGAGAGCTGTGGGAACTGTAGAACCTCTTCTATCAGCTCAACAATTACTCAGAGTCATCCCACATGTTCTGTATCATCCCAGGGTCTGGGCAAATGGGTGAATAAATTGCGTCTTTTAATCTAGATAAATATCACATCAATGGGAAAATTCTTTCATTTTGTGTCTTAATTCTGAAGTTCGGTTCAGTCACTTAGTCATGTCTGACTCTTTGTGACCCCATGGACTGCAGCATGCCAGGCTTCCAACTCCCAGAGCTTACCCAAAATCATATCCATCGTGTTGGTGATGCCATCAAACCATCTCATCCTCTGTTGTCCCCTTCTCCTCCCACCTTCAATCTTTCCCAGAATCAGGATCTTTTCCCGTGAGTCATTTCTTCTCATCAGGTGGCCAAAATATTGGAATTTCAGCTTCAGCATCAGTACTTCCAATGAATATTCAGGACTGATTTCCTTTCGAGTGGACTGGTTGGATCTCCTTATAGTCCAAGAGACTCTCAAGACTCTTCTTCAACACCACAGTTCAAAAGCATCAGTTCTTCGGCGCTCAACTTTCTTTATAGTCCAACTCTCACATCCATATATGACTACTGGAAAAACCATAGCTTTGACTACACGGACCTTTGCTGATAAAGTAACGTCTCTGCTTTTTACTTTGCTGCTAGGAGAAGGCAATGGCACCCTACTCCAGTACTCTTGCCTGGAAAATCCTATGGATGGAGGAGCCTGGTAGGCTGCAGTCCATAGGGTCGCTAAGTCGGACACAACTGAGCAACTTCACTTTTACTTTTCACTTCCATGCATTGGAGAAGGAAATGGCAACCCACTCCAGTGTTCTTGCCTGGAGAATCCCAGGGACGGGGGAGCCAGGTGCGCTGCCTTCTATGGGATCACAGAGAGTCAGACACGACTGAAGCGACTTAGCAGCAGCAGCAGCAGGCTAGTCATAACTTTGCTTCCAAGGAGCAAGCATCTTTTAATTTCATGGCTGCAGCCATCATCTGCAGTGATTTTGGAGCCCAAAAAAAATAAAGTCGTGCCGGGGTCCAGCCCCGGTGGATCCAGGGATTTCGAAGGGGAGATGGCATAGGCGATCAGGAAACAACAGCTTATTAAAATATTAATTAAAGATATAAAGAGTGATGAAAATGAAGATAGGTCAGTGAGGAAATTCAGTGAAGACAAGCGGATGAAATAAAGATAGCTCAGTGAGAACATTTTGTGGAGAAAGAAGGCTGAATAATTCAGCCAGAAGGTAAGAGAAAGAACGACATGGGGAGACCAAGCTTCGGTGAACAAGGCCCCGCACTTTATTTTTCAAAGTAGTTTTTATACCTTAAATTATGCATAGAGGATAATGGGAGAAGGGGTGGAGTCATGCAGGGACAGCAGTCGCTGAGCCAGGCTTTCAAACCTATCATACCCAAAAGTTTAGGTGAGTTACATCATCTTCTGGCCCGGAGGCCTATTAACATTTTAAGGAACTTATTTTCTCTAAAGGTGATTATTCTAAAGTCAGGCGCCACCCTCCAAAGGCATTGGAGTTGCATTTCTATAGGGCAAAGGTGTGGTGGGTTATAACAAGAGAAAGAATTAACTCCAGAGTCCAAGGTTACAAACCTTGAGGCTACTAATTACATTTCTATACACCAATTATATCAATCAATACACTGCCAAGGACACAATCAGATCAGATCAGATCAGTCGCTCAGTCGTGTCCGACTCTTTGCGACCCCATGAACCGCAGCACGCCAGGCCTCCCTGTCCATCACCAGCTCCCGGAGGTCACCCAGACTCGCATCCATGGAGTCAGTGATGCCATCCAGCCATCTCATCCTCTGTCGTCCCCTTCTCCTCCTGCCCTCAAACCCTCCCAGCATCAGAGTCTTCTCCAATGAGTCAACTCTTCGCATGAGGTGGCCAAAATATTGGAGTTTCAGCTTTAGCATCATTCCTTCTAAAGAAATTCCAGGATTGATCTCCTTCAGAATGGACTGGTTGGATCTTCTTGCAGTCCAAGGGACTCTCAAGAGTCTTCTCCAACACCACAGTTCAAAAGCATCAATTCTTCGGCACTCAGCCTTCTTCACAGTCCAGCTCTCACATCCATACATGACCACAGGAAAGACCATAGCCTTGACTAGGCGAACCTTTGTTGGCAAAGTAATGTCTCTGCTTTTGAATATGCTATCTAGGTTGGTCATAACTTTCCTTCCAAGGAGCAAGCGTCTTTTAATTTCATGGCTGCAGTCACCATCTGCAGTGATTTTGGAGCCCAGAAAAACAAAGTCTGACACTGTTTCCACTGTTTCCCCATCTATTTCCCATGCAGTGATGGGACCAGATGCCATGATCTTCGTTTTCTGAATGTTGAGCTTTAAGCCAACCTTTTCACTCTCCACTTTCACTTTCATCAAGAGGCTTTTTAGCCCCTCTTCACTTTCTGCCATAAGAGTGGTGTCATCTGCATATCTGAGGTTATTGATATTTCTCCCGGCAATCTTGATTCCAACTTGTGTTTCTTCCAGTCCAGCATTTCTCATGATGTACTCTGCATATAAGTTAAATAAACATGGTGACAATATGCAGCCTTGACGTACTCCTTTTCCTATTTGGAACCAGTCTGTTGTTCCATGACCAGTTCTAACTGTTGCTTCCTGACCTGCATACAGATTTCTTAAGAGGCAGATCAGGTGGTCTGGTATTCCCATCTCTTTCAGAATTTTCCATAGTTTATTGTGATCCACACAGTCAAAGGCTTTGGCATAGTCAATAAAGCAGAAATAGATGTTTTTCTGGAACTCTATTGCTTTTTCCATGATCCAGCGGATGTTGGCAATTTGATCTCTGGTTCCTCTGCCTTTTCTAAAACCAGCTTGAACATCAGGAAGTTCACGGTTCACATATTGCTGAAGCCTGGCTTGGAGAATTTTGAGCATTACTTTACTAGCGTGTGAGATGAGTGCAATTGTGCGGTAGTTTGAGCACTCCTTGGCATTGCCTTTCTTTGGGATTGGGATGAAAACTGACCTTTTCCAATCTTGTGGCCACTGCTGAGTTTTCCAAATTTGCTGGCAAATTGAGTGTAGCACTTTCACAGCATCATCATTCAGGACTTGGAATAGCTCCACTGGAATTCCATCACCTCCACTAGCTTTGTTCGTAGTGATGCTTTCTAAGGCCCATTTGACTTCACATTCCAAGATGTCTGGCTCTAGGTCAGTGATCACATCATCATGATTATCTAGGTCTTGAAGCTCTTTTTTGTACAGTTCTTCTGTGTATTCCTGCCACCTCTTCTTAATATCTTCTGCTTCTGTTAGGTCCACACCATCTCTGTCCTTTATCGTGCCCATCTTTGCATGAAATGTTCCTTTGGTATCTCTGATTTTCTTGAAGAGATCCCTAGTCTTTCCCATTCTGTTGTTTTCCTCTATTTCTTTGCATTGATCACTGAAGAAGGCTTTCTTATCTCTTCTTGCTATTCTTTGGAACTCTGCATTTAGATGTTTATATCTTTCCTTTTCTCCTTTGCTTTTCGCTTCTCTTCTTTTCACAGCTATTTGTAAGGCCTCCCCAGACAGCCATTTTGCTTTTTTGCATTTCTTTTCCATGGGGATGGTCTTGATCCCTGTCTCCTGTACAATGTCACGAACCTCATTCCATAGTTCATCAGGCACTCTATCTATCAGATCTAGGCCCTTAAATCTATTTCTCACTTCCACTGTATAATCATAAGGGATTTGATTTAGGTCATACCTGAATGGTCTAGTAGTTTTCTCTACTTTCTTCAATTTCAGTCTGAATTTGGCAATAAGGAGTTGATGGTCCGAGCCACAGTCAGCTCCTGGTCTTGTTTTTGCTGATTGTATAGAGCTTCTCCGGCGTACCATTTAAGAGCAACCTCGCCTGCCCGCAACCGGCGCGCCATTTAAGAGCGACCTCGCCTGCCCGGGACCGGCGCGCCATTTAAGAGCGCCCCGCCGGCTGCGTCGCGCACTGGGAGCGCCCCGCCGGCTGCGTCGCGCACTAAGAGCGCGGCCGAGAGGAGCTACCCCACGACCGAGGTCAGGAAGGGCGGCGGTGAGGAGAGACCCCTCGTCCAAGGTAAGGTGCGATGGCTGTGCTTCGCTGGCCGGGAACAGCCGGGAGCAGCCGGGATGAGATACCCCACGCCCAAGGTAAGAGAAACCCAAGTAAGACAGTAGGTCTTGAAAGAGGGCATCAGAGGGCAAATACACTAAAACCATTCTCACAGATAACTAGTCAATCTAACCACACAAGGACCACACCCTTGTCTAACTCAATGAGATTCAGCCATGCCCGACGGGCAACCTGGGATAGGCGGGTCATGGTGAAGAGATATGACAGGGTGTGGTCCGCTGGAGAAGGGAATGGCAAACCACTTCAGTATTCTTGCCTTGAGAACCCCATGAACAGTATGAAAAGACAAAATGATAGGATACTGAAAGAGAAACTCCCCAGGTTAGTAGGGGCCCAATATGCTACTGGACATCAGTGGAGAAATAACTCCAGAAAGAATGAAAGGATGGAGCCAAAACAAAAAGAATACCCAGCTGTGGATGTGTCTGGTGATAGAAGCAAAGTCCGATGCTGTAAAGAGCAATATTGCATAGGAACCTGGAATGTCAGGTCCATGAATCAAGGCAAATTGGAAGTGGTCAAACAAGAGATGGCAAGAGTGAATGTTGACATTCTAGGAATTAGCGAACTAAAATGGACTGGAATGGGTGAATTTAACTCGGATGACCATTATATCTACTACTGTGGGCAGGAATCCCTCAGAAGAAATGGAGTGGCCATCATGGTCAACAAAAAGAGTCCGAAATGCAGTACTTGGATGCAATCTCAAAAACGATAGAATGATCTCTGTTCGTTTCCAAGGCAAACCATTCAATGTCACAGTAATCCAAGTCTATGCCCCAACCAGTAACGCCGAAGAAGCTGAAGTTGAACAGTTCTATGAAGACCTACAAGACCTTTTAGAACTAACACCCAAAAAAGATGTCCTTTTCATTATAGGGGACTGGAATGCAAAAGTAGGAAGTCAAGAAACACCTGGAGTAACAGGCAAATTTGGCCTTGGAATACGGAATGAAGCAGGGCAAAGACTAATAGAGTTTTGCCAAGAAAATGCACTGGTCATAGCAAATACCCTCTTCCAACAACACAAGAGAAGACTCTATACATGGACATCACCAGATGGTCAACACCGAAATCAGATCGATTATATTCTTTGCAGCCAAAGATGGAGAAGCTCTATACAATCAGCAAAAACAAGACCAGGAGCTGACTGTGGCTTGGACCATCAACTCCTTATTGCCAAATTCAGACTGAAATTGAAGAAGGTAGAGAAAACTACTAGACCATTCAGGTATGACCTAAATCAAATCCCTTATGAGTATACAGTGGAAGTGAGAAATAGATTTAAGGGCCTAGATCTGATAGATAGAGTGCCTGATGAACTATGGAATGAGGTTCGTGACATTGTACAGGAGACAGGGATCAAGACCATCCCCATGGAAAAGAAATGCAAAAAAGCAAAATGGCTGTCTGGGGAGGCCTTACAAATAGCTGTGAAAAGAAGAGAAGCGAAAAGCAAAGGAGAAAAGGAAAGATATAAACATTTAAATGCAGAGTTCCAAAGAATAGCAAGAAGAGATAAGAAAGCCTTCTTCAGTGATCAATGCAAAGAAATAGAGGAAAACAACAGAATGGGAAAGACTAGGGATCTCTTCAAGAAAATCAGAGATACCAAAGGAACATTTCATGCGAAGATGGGCACGATAAAGGACAGAGATGGTGTGGACCTAACAGAAGCAGAAGATATTAAGAAGAGGTGGCAAGAATACACAGAAGAACTGTACAAAAAAGAGCTTCAAGACCCAGATAATCATGATGATGTGATCACTGACCTAGAGCCAGACATCTTGGAATGTGAAGTCAAATGGGCCTTAGAAAGCATCACTACGAACAAAGCTAGTGGAGGTGATGGAATTCCAGTGGAGCTATTCCAAGTCCTGAATGATGATGCTGTGAAAGTGCTACACTCAATATGCCAGCAAATTTGGAAAACTCAGCAGTGGCCACAAGATTGGAAAAGGTCAGTTTTCATCCCAATCCCAAAGAAAGGCAATGCCAAGGAGTGCTCAAACTACCTCACAATTGCACTCATCTCACACGCTAGTAAAGTAATGCTCAAAATTTTCCAAGCCAGGCTTCAGCAATATGTGAACCGTGAACTTCCTGATGTTCAAGCTGGTTTTAGAAAAGGCAGAGGAACCAGAGATCAAATTGCCAACATCCGCTGGATCATGGAAAAGGCAAGAGAGTTCCAGAAAAACATCTATTTCTGCTTTATTGACTATGCCAAAGCCTTTGACTGTGTGGATCACAATAAACTATGGAAAATTCTGAAAGAGATGGGAATACCAGACCACCTGATCTGCCTCTTAAGAAATCTGTATGCAGGTCAGGAAGCAACAGTTAGAACTGGTCATGGAACAACAGACTGGTTCCAAATAGGAAAAGGAGTACGTCAAGGCTGCATATTGTCACCATGTTTATTTAACTTATATGCAGAGTACATCATGAGAAATGCTGGACTGGAAGAAACAGAAGTTGGAATCAAGATTGCCGGGAGAAATATCAATAACCTCAGATATGCAGATGACACCACTCTTATGGCAGAAAGTGAAGAGGGGCTAAAAAGCCTCTTGATGAAAGTGAAAGTGGAGAGTGAAAAGGTTGGCTTAAAGCTCAACATTCAGAAAACGAAGATCATGGCATCTGGTCCCATCACTGCATGGGAAATAGATGGGGAAACAGTGTCAGACTTTGTTTTTCTGGGCTCCAAAATCACTGCAGATGGTGACTGCAGCCATGAAATTAAAAGACGCTTGCTCCTTGGAAGGAAAGTTATGACCAACCTAGATAGCATATTCAAAAGCAGAGACATTACTTTGCCAACAAAGGTTCGCCTAGTCAAGGCTATGGTCTTTCCTGTGGTCATGTATGGATGTGAGAGCTGGACTGTGAAGAAGGCTGAGCGCCGAAGAATTGATGCTTTTGAACTGTGGTGTTGGAGAAGACTCTTGAGAGTCCCTTGGACTGCAAGAAGATTCAACCAGTCCATTCTGAAGGAGATCAATCCTGGAATTTCTTTGGAAGGAATGATGCTAAAGCTGAAACTCCAGTATTTTGGCCACCTCATGCGAAGAGTTGACTCATTGGAGAAGACTCTGATGCTGGGAGGGATTGAGGGCAGGAGGAGAAGGGGACGACAGAGGATGAGATGGCTGGATGGCATCACTGAGTCGATGGATGCGAGTCTGAGTGACCTCCGGGAGCTGGTGATGGACAGGGAGGCCTGGCGTGCTGCGGTTCATGGGGTCGCAAAGAGTCGGACAGGACTGAGTGACTGATCTGATCTGATAGAGCTTCTCCATCTTTGGCTGCAAAGAATATAATCGATCTGATTTCGGTGTTGACCATCTGGTGATGTCCATGTATAGAGTCTTCTCTTGTGTTGTTGGAAGAGGGTATTTGCTATGACCAGTGCATTTTCTTGGCAAAACTCTATTAGTCTTTGCCCTGCTTCATTCCGTATTCCAAGGCCAAATTTGCCTGTTACTCCAGGTGTTTCTTGACTTCCTACTTTTGCATTCCAGTCCCCTATAATGAAAAGGACATCTTTTTTGGGTGTTAGTTCACTAAGAGCGCCCCGCCGGCTGCGTCGCGCACTAAGAGCACCCCGCCGGCTGCGTCGCGCACTAAGAGCGCGGCCGAGAGGAGCTACCCCACGACCGAGGAAGGACGGCGGTGAGGGCCAGCGCACTAAGCACTGCCGAGAAGAGCTACCCCACAACCGAGGTCAGGAAGGGCGGCGGTGAGGAGAGACCCCCTCGTCCAAGGTAAGGTGCGATGGCTGTGCTTCGCTGGCCGGGAGCAGCCAGAAGCAGTCGGGATGAGATACCCCACGCCCAAGGTAAGAGAAACCCAAGTAAAACAGTTGGTCTTGAAAGAGGGCATCAGAGGGCAAATACACTAAAACCATTCTCACAGATACCTAGTCAATCTAATCACACAAGGACCACATCCCTGTCTAACTCAATGAGATTAAGCCATGCCCGAGGGGCAACCTGGGATGGGCGGGTCATGGTGGAGAGATATGACAGGGTGTGGTCCGCTGGAGAAGGGAATGGCAAACCACTTCAGTATTCTTGCCTTGAGAACCCCATGAACAGTATGAAAAGACAAAATGATAGGATACTGAAAGAGAAACTTCCCAGGTCAGTAAGGGCCCAATATGCTACTGGAGATCAGTGGAGAAATAACTCCAGAAATAATGAAAGGATGGAGCCAAAACAAAAAGAATACCCAGCTGTGGATGTGTTTGGTGATAGAAGCAAAGTCCGATGCTGTAAAGAGCAATATTGCATAGGAACCTGGAATGTCAGGTCCATGAATCAAGGCAAATTAGAAGTGGTCAAACAAGAGATGGCAAGAGTGAATGTTGACATTCTAGGAATTAGCGAACTAAAATGGACTGGAATGGGTGAATTTAACTCGGATGACCATTATATCTACTACTGTGGGCAGGAATCCCTCAGAAGAAATGGAGTGGCCATCATGGTCAACAAAAGAGTCCGAAATGCAGTACTTGGATGCAATCTAAGGACACAATAGGTAAGGGATATGGCAATGGCACCCCACCCCAGTACTTTTGCCTGGAAAATCCCATGGACGTAGGAGCCTGGTAGGCTCCAGTCCATGGGGTCGCTGAGAGTCGGACACAACTGAGCGACTTCACTTTCACTTTTCACTTTCATGCATTGGAGAAGGAAATGGCAACCCACTCCAGTGTTCTTGCCTGGAGAATCCCAGGGACAGGGGAGCCTGGTGGGCTGCCGTCTATGGGGTCGCACAGAGTTGGACACGACTGAAGCGACTTAGCAGCAGCAGCAGCAGCATGGAGACTTAGCAGCAAACATTGGCCCAACAAGTGAAAAACCCTTCACCAATACAATTTCTAATCAATCTTTTAACTGCTCAAAGGAATCCGTATTTATACAGTTTAGAACATCTCATGCCTCTCACAGTTGGGAGGCTCTAAACAATCACATGTGGCCTGAAAAACCTATTCAGGCAGGCTAGAGGATTTCCAAAAGGAGTTTGTAGGCTGGAACACTGTCACACCCAGGAATTACTAACTGGAGTTGTAAGTTAGCTCTTTTTTCAGAGAAAGGTAGTGGGAGACAGCCCCCTATAAAGTCAGAGGTGTAGGTGAGAACACAAAGCAGAAAGTAGGCAGACTCCGGCTCTTTGGGGGTAGATGCTCGAGAACCTCCAAGGGGCTCTTGAGGCTACATCTCACCCTTGCGTTATTGCCGAGCCTCTTTCCTCATGACCTTTGTCATGGGCGGAGCGCTAATCCAAACTGGCTCCTAACAAAGTCGGTCACTGTTTCCATTGTTTCCCCATCTATTATGCCATGAAGTGATGGGACCAGATGCCATGATCTTAGTTTTCTGAATGTTGAGCTTTAAGCCAACTTTTTCACTCTCCTCTTTCATTTTGATCAAGAAGCTCTTTAGTTGTTCTTCACTTTCTGCCATAAGGGTAGTGTCATCTGCATATCTGAGGTTATTGATATTTCTCCCAGCAATCTTGATTCCAGCTTGTGCTTCATCCAGCCCAGCGTTCCTCATAATGTACTCTGCATATAAGTTAAATAAGCAGGATGACAGTATGCAGTCTTGACGTACTCCTTCCCAAATTGGAACCAGTCTGTTGTTCCATGTCCAGTTCTAATTGTTGCTTCTTGACCTGCATACAGATTTCTCAGGAGGCAGATCAAGTGGTCTGGTATTCCCACGTCTTTAAGAATTTTCCAGTTTGTTGTGATCCACACAGTGAAAGGCTTTGGCATAGTCAATAAAGCAGAAATAGATGTATTTCTGGAACTCTTGCTTTTCCAACGAGCAACGGATATTGGCAATTTGATCTCTGGTTGCTCTGCCTTTTCTAAAACCAGCTTGAACATCTGAAAGTTCACAATTAACATACTGTTGAAGCCTGGCTTGGAAAATTTTGAGCATTATTTTGCCGGCATGTGAGATGAGTGCAATTGTCAGTAGTTTGAGCATTCTTTGGCATTTCCTTTCTTTGGGATTGGAATGAAAACAGACCTTTTCCAGTCCTGTGGTTACTGCTGAGTTTTCCAAATTTGCTGGCATATTGAGTGCAGCACTTTCATAGCATCATCTTTTAGGATTTGAAATAGCTCAACTGGAATTCCATCCCCTCCACTAGCTTTGTTTGTAGTTATTCCTAAGGCCCACTTGACTTCTCATTCCAGGATATCTGGCTCTATACACCATCATGGTTATCTGGGTCATGAATAGCGTTTTTGTATAGTTCTTCTGTGTTTTCTTGCCACCTCTTTGTAATGTCTTCTTCTGTTAGTCCATACTATTTCTGTCCTTTATTGTGCCCATCTTTGCATGAAATGTTCCCTTGGTGTCTCTAATTTTCTTGACGAGATCTCTAGTCTTTCCCATTCTATTGTATTCCTCTCTTTCTTTGAATTACTGCGGAAGGCTTTCTTATCTCTCCTTGTTATTCTTGGAACTCTGCATTCAAATGGGTATGTATTTGCTTTTCTCCTTTGCCTTTCTCTTCTCTTCTTTTCTCAGCTACTTTTAAGGCCTCCTCAGACAACTATTTTGCCTTTTTTGCATTTCTTTTTCTTGGGGATGGTCTTGATCACTGCCTATTGTGCAATGTCAGAAACTCCATTCATAGTTCTTCAGGCACTCTATCAGATCTAATCCCTTTAATCTGTCACTTCCACTGTATAATTGTAAAGGATTTGATTTAGGTCATACCTGAATGTTGTAGTGGTTTTTCCTACTTTCTTTAATTTAAGACTGAATTTGGCAGTAAGGAGTTCATGATCTAAGCTACAGTCAGTTCCCGGTCTTGATTTTGCTGACTGTGTAGAACTTCTCCATCTTTGGCTGCAAAGAATATAATAAATCTGATTTTGGTGTTGACCATCTGGTGATGTCCATGTATAGAGTCTTCTCTTGTGTTGTTGGAAGACGGTGTTTGCTATGAGCAGTGTGTTCTTTTGGCAAAACTCTATTAGCCTTTAACCTGCTTTATTTTGAACTCCATGGCCAAGTTTACCTGTTACTCCAGGTATCTCTTGACTTCCTACTTTTGTATTCCAGTCTCCTATAATGAAAAGGACATTTTTTTTTGGCTGTTAGTTCTAGAAGATCTTGTAGGTCTTCATAGCACTGTTCAAATTCGGCTTCTTCAGCATTACTGGTAGAGGCATAAACTTGAATTACTGTGATACTGAGTGGTTTGCCTTGGAAATGAACAGAAATCATTCTGTCATTTTTGAGATTGCATCCAAGTACAACATTTCAGACTCTTTTGTTTACTATGATGGCTACTCCATTTCTTATAAAGGATTCTTGCCCACAGTAGGAGATATAATGGTCATTTGATTTAAATTCACCCATTCCAGTCCATTTTAGTTCGCTGATTCCTAGAATGTTGACGTTCATGCTTGCCATCTCCTGTTTGACCACTTCCAATTTGCCTTGATTCATGGACCTAAAATTCCAGGTTCCTATGCAATACTGCTCTTTACAGCATCAGACTTTACTTCCATCACCAGTCATATCCTTACCTGGATGTTGTTTTCACTTTGGGTCCATGTCTTCATTCTTTCTGGAGTTATTTCTCCACAGATCTCCAGTAGCATATTGGGCACCTACCAACATGGAGAGTTCATCTTTCAGTGTCCTATCTTTTTGCCTTTTCATGCTATTCATGGGGTTCTCAAGGTAAGAATACTGAAGTATTCTTCCATTCCCTTCTCCATTCCATTCCATTCTGCCATTCCCTTCTCCAGTGGACCACATTGTGTCAGAACTCTCCACCATGACCTGTCCATCTTGGCTGACCCTACACGGCATGGCTCATCATTTCATTGAGTTGGACAAGGCTGTGGTCCATGTGAACAGTTTGGTTAGTTTTCTGTGATTGTGGTTTTAATTCTATCTGCCCTCTGATGGATAAGAGGCTTATGGAAGCTTCCTGATGGGAGAAACTGACTCAGGAGGAAACTGGGTCTTGTTCCGTTGGGCAGGTCTGCTGCTGCTGCTAAGTCGCTTCAGTCGTGTCCGACTCTGTGCGACCCCATAGATGGCAGCCCACCAGGCTTCCCCGTCCCTGGGATTTTCCAGGCAAGAACACTGGAGTGGGTTGCCATTTCCTTCTCCAATGCATGAAAGCGAAAAGAGAAAGTGAAGTCGCTCAGTCATGTCCGACTCCTAGGGCAGGTCTATGCTCAGTAAATCTTTAATCCAATTTTCTGTTGATTGGTGAAGCTGTGTTCTCTCTTTTATTTGACCTAAGGCCAAACTGTGGTGGAGGTAATGAAAATAATGGCAATTTCCTTCAAAAGGCCTCATGCAGACACTGCTGCACTCAGTGCCCCCGAACCTCTAGCAGGCCACTGATGACTCACACCTCCACTGGAGACTCCTGGACACTCATGGGCAAGTCTTGGTCAATCTCTTGTGGGGTCACTGCTCCTTCTCCTGTGTCCTCATGTGCACAGGCTTTTGTTTGTGCTCTCCAAGAGTCTGTTTCTACAGTCCTGTGTAAGTTCTGGCAGCTCTATGGTGGGGTTAATGGTCACCTCTTCCAAGAGGGCTTATGCCATACCCAGGTCTGCTGCACCCAGAGCCCCTGCCCCTGCAGTAGGCCACTGCTGACCCTTACATCTGCAGAAGACACTCAGACACAGTTCTGGCTCAGTCTCTGTGGGGTTTCTGTGTCCTGGTGCATACAAGTTTTGTTTGAGCCCATCGAGTCTCTGGAAGGTATGGGATTTGATTCTAAACGTGATTTTACCCCTTCTACCATGTTACTGGGGCTTCTTCTTTCCCCTTGGATGTGGGATATCTCTTTTTGGTGGGATCCAACATTCTCCTGTCGACAACTGTTCAGTAGCAACTTGTAGTTTTGGAGTTCTCCCAGAAGAATATGAGTGTACATCCTTCTACTCCACTATCTTATACCACTGTTAATTCTAAAAGGCTTGGGATAAATTTAAAAGTCTCAACCAATTGCTTATTGCTCCATAATAGGGTTCCTCAGAGTCCTTAGAGTAAGAATTACAATTGGTGATGACCTCTGGAATAAGATGTATGCATTCTCAGTCACTTCAGTCATGTCTGACTCTTTGCAACCCCATGGACTATAGCCCACCAGGCTTTTCTGTCCTTGGGATTCTCCAAGCAAGAATGCTGGAATGGGTTGCCATGCTCTCCTCCAGGGGATCTTCCTGGAGGTCCAAGAATTGAACCTGTTATCTCCTGCATCTCCTGCACTGGCAGGTGAATTCTTTACCACTGAGCCACCAGGGAAGCCCTTGGAATAAAGTACCTGGTCCTGATGTCTTTGAGAAGTCTGAATAAGGGTTGCTATTTTTTTTAAACCATATTTTCCTCATAAGTTAATGTAACAAGTTAAAATAGCTTCAGCAGTTTTATTTCCTTCCTCTTATAAAAATTCAGTAAGTCCCCTACATACAAATGAATTGTTTCAAGACCACATTCACAAGTCTAATTTGTTCATAAGTCCAACAAAGTTAGCCTAGTTACCCAACTAACACAATCAGCTGTATAGTATTCCTACTATAATAGGTTTGTAATACTATTCACACAAATTATACATAAAAATAAACACACAAAATAAACATTTTTAATCTGATAGTACAGAACCTTGGAAAGTACAGTAGTACAGTACAACAACTGGCATACAAGGGCATTTTCACATCTTTGAAAGTTTGCAACTTGAAGGTTCATATGTAGGGGGCTGGCTGTAAACACATTTAGCCTGTTTATTTACTCTGAGAAGCAAAATTCTAATATATAGATAAAGATGCAGCATTTATGCTCTCTTCCCTTTTTTCCCACAGAGAAGAGAGGTGTTAATGTTTTATTTTCCTTAAAAAACAAAAAAAAAGTAAAGCTCATGAGATTCTGACAGTTTCGAAGTTGTTTCTGATTTCTTGATACTGTTTTGAAAGGAAATACATTTGAGTTCATTTTGGTTGAAATTGTATTTTGATTTTAAGATATGTAATATGAACACTGCAAGAAATGAAGAAATTAAGCCACATATTAACAAAAACAAACCTTTTGTGTAAATCTAAGAAGAGGTCATCAGTTTACTAAGGAGGAGACCTCTCCCAGCCATGTTTTTAACCCTGTATAGACCTTGGAAAATGTCACCGTCACAAATATAGTTTGTTTGAACCCAGGCATCTGGGAACATGGCAGACAAATGGCCAAAATGTCTGCCCTCATGGAGGATGAAGCTGGTTGGTCTGAGGACTCTGTGCCCAACACAGCAGAGACAGAGCCTGGGTCATCACAGGGGTGGGAGGCAGGTCTGGCAGGGCAGGCTTGGAAATGAAGTGGATACCCATTAAGTGCAGGCTACCAAGAAGGTAGCATCTGACATTAGAAGAGAATTATATATTTTTGTCTGAGATCAACAGTATTTTAAAGTTTGGACAATACAACCAAAATATACTGCTAAGCTAAATTTGTTTTACATTTTCAGTTCTGGCAACTCTTCAAGAACAAAAGGTAATTTTCTTTTTCATTTCTTTTTGAATTTTGAAAAGTTCTCTACTGTTTAAAGATTGAAATCTCAGAATATAACTATTTCAAATATCAAATTTTAATTTGAATGTCATTAAATATATACATTTAGCCTCATAGAAAAAATGCATAGGCCATGCATGAAAATTATCTGGGCTGGATGGCAAATTTGATTAATTTCCTTGGTACTTTATTCTTCTAATTATCTGTATTAGAAGTGTAGTCTTTTTAAGTTTGAAAAAAGAGGGAAAGTACCAAGAAAATATGAAATGTGCAAGTATACTTTACTCTTTTTACATTTTTTTAATGTTTTGATTGAGATTTAAGGTAAAGAAATAAATTATCAGAGATAAAATAAATGTTCTCTAATTTCTATTTAAAGTATATTTTTAATCAAAAAAGCCATCAAGGTGTTAATTTTCTAAGTTATTGTAAATATGGTTGCATTTTCCATGTTTATGCCTCTTACTTGGCAGGACCTAATGTGAGAGTTTTATATTTCAAAAAGTCCACAGAGGCTGAACAATCAGTAAACTTTTAATGATATTTATAGTTTAAATAAAAATAAAGTTATTATCTGTTTGTAATAAGGATTTCATGTTGTAAAAGGGGTCCAAAGTAATAATTCTCTAATACCAAAATAAATATTAACCTAGGAATGGTGGACGTGCTGGTTGAGACTTGTAAGAAAACGTCTTTCTTCCGTTGTTTCTTTATCTAGGTCATGGTGAATCTAAATATTTCTTCTTAAGGTTGGAGAGTCACATATTGTTTGATTTCTTGGTGTACTGAACCAAAGTCATGGACCCAGGATAAGGAAGAGAATGAATTTAGAGACAAAGTAGGGAAGGACAAATAATATATGGTAATAGTTTCATAAGAATACATCTCATACCTACACTGGCCCAATATATTATGATAGAACCCAAGCAAGACCATTTGGAATAAAAAGATTCTCAAAAACCACTGTCAAGGGACTTCCCTGGTGGTCCAGTAGTTAAGAAACCACCTTCCAACGCAGGGGACATGGATTCAATCCCTGTTCTGGGAACTAAGATTTCACATGCTGAGGGGCAACTAAACCTGTGCGGCTGCAACTACTGAGCCTGTGGGCCGCAACTAGAGAGCCCATGTGCCACAGCTGTGGAGCTCACGTGCTCTGAATTGCACACCAAAGCTAGAGAGAAGACCACATGCCACAACCAAGACCTGATGCAGTTGTAAAGAAAGAAAGAAAGAAACCAAGATCCAGAAATTCTATCAAAATGCACTTCTGAAGGCTGCTGGAGTGCAAAGCTTCCAGAACACACTGATGAAAGAAAGCTGTAAGTTGTGAAATGAAAAAGTAAGTTTCTGTGTGTGTAAAAACAGTATCTCACCGAGTCTTACAACAAGAGAACAATCTCCCCCTGAATTTGTGTGTATTTATTCTTCACACAATTGTCCCATTTCAGTGACAATTCTTTTCAGTTCTTTCTCCAGGTAGCTATTTCAGTTTGATTTCCTTTTTGCAAACTTGATGCATGTTGGTGTAATAATTACCGTGGTTTTTTTTACCACTATCTCTCAAATGCCTGAAGAACAATAATAGTTCTCTGTGCCTCAGGGAGGCATCCAGCTGATAGCTGACGTTTGTTGAAGAATCATGTTACTTTTAGGCCAGCATCTAAGTGGACAACAAGTAGCATATCTCATTCCTGGAACCAATGAACATTATTCACAAATCTTTCTGTTACTTTTGGACAATATTAATAGTATAAAAAATATATTATCTTCTATTTATGTTATTCATCAAAAAAGTTAATACTATGATGTTTACTGCCCTTAGAAATTTAATAGCTATATTATATGCTGAAATTTATCAAATTCTATATTGTTATGCTGATATATTATGCAGCATTAAAGAGTTTAAAGAATTTTACCTCACTTGTGATCTGAAATCTAGGTAGAGAAAATCAGTTCTTTACTGTCTTCATAACACAGGGAAGACTATAAATTTTAGTATGTATGAGTTCAGAGCTTCCCAGGTGGCACGATGGTAAAGAATCTGCCTGTCAGTGCCGGAGAGGCGGGTTCGATCCCTGTGGGGAAGACCCCCTGGAGAAGGAAATGGCAACCCACTCCAGTCTGCTTGTCTGGGAAATCCCCTGGACAGAGGAGCTAGGTAGGCTTTAGTTCATGGGGCTGCAAAGAGTCAGACAGTACTGCAAAGAGTGACTAAACAATAACACGTATAAGTTCTACCCAAAGTTGATTACTTTTTAAATTCCTTTAACCTTCATCTATGAAATAATGGACAGAGAAGGCAATAGCACCCCACTCCATGGGAAAATCTTGCCTGGAAAATCCCATGGGCAGAGGAGCCTGGTAGACTGCAGTCCATGGGGTCGCTAGAGTTGGACACGACTGAGCGACTTCATTTTGACTTTTCACTTTCATGCATTGGAGAAGGAAATGGCAACCCACTCCAGTGTTCTTGCCTGGAGAATCCCAGGGATGGGGGAGCCTGGTAGGCTACTGTCTATGGGATCACACAGAGTTGGACACGACTGCAGTGACTTAGCATGAAATAATGGAAAACTTTTCACAGTTTCTATACTACCCAGATTATAACTAGTTTAGGCAATAAAACAACCGCACATAAGCTCTGGTACAGCTGTGACCGTAGTATTATGCCAAAAACCACACTGTAATGAATGCTAGAACTGAGAACCCAGTTGAGGGGTTCTGGTTATAAGGCTGGTGGGCAATGTTCATGCCAGGAGTGTCTTCCAGCTTGCAGTTGTCTTGTAAAGTTCCAGAAACTGTCAGTTTCTGGGCAAGAAGAAGATGGTTCCCCTACTATAGGCAGTTGAGGCCAGTGTCCTGTAGGGATCACCCAGAGTCTCCAACACATTCTCCCTAGGGGAACCACAAAAATTACTCAACAAACTTTATGGAAAACATTATTTTGTCTCAGGCACAATGCCTGGCTCTGAGGGCACAGACATAAAGACATAGTCCTTGCCAAGAGGAACTCTCTGTTGAGATGGGACATTGAATTGTAAAATGACATCAGAATGACAACATCCTGTAAGAAGTACTCCAATTAAGTGTGATGACCACAAACAAAAGACGCACCAGCTCTGCCTGAAGGCACCAGCCAGCAATTTACAGAGGAGGTAACATCAGACCAAGGGCAGATAAGTACGCCCTTATTAGAAACAATGAACCATCTTTTCAAATATTGACAACAGAATTTTTAAGAAGTCAAAAGGGAACATGTCTCCTTTGAAGGTTTCATAGCCCAGGTAGCGGAAGCATACATTATACGTGATACAATGTATGTATCAAGCATATATTGATTTTTTGTTGCCAGTATCTGATTCCACTTTTTATAGCCAGCCTCTCCATATGATGCTGAAAAGTATGCCTCTTGTTTTTGCTTCCTTTCCTACTTGCCCCTTTTCTTGGCAGAAAATGGATATCTGACTTCAGCTCTGCCAGTCGGATGGAGCAAGAGAAGCAGAAAAACACATTGCGTGGAGAATCTTTCTGGTGTCAACAGCATCCTTGGGGCTGCGGTTTCCAGAGGCAGTGGCCGTGGAGCCAGTGCCACACCCAGTGTCCAGAGAGAGCTGCAGTGGTGGCTTAAAGCACAGGACCATTGTCTTACGGTGGCAAGAATGGCGGTCTCGACTCCCTTGACTGTGTAGTCTGCTTTGGGCTGTAGTTTTTCTGCTTTGCCTCCCTTTCCTTCTGCCTTTTCGGAGTCTGGTTCCTCCACCCCAAATTTTTGTAAACTCCTCAATATATCCTGTCATAAATACCTTTCCTGTTGTATCAGCCATAATTCTTGCAACTAACGGACCGCGTTTACATCAATAGTGCTCATGTTTGAGTTGGAAGGTTAGGGTAGAGTGTGAAGGGTCTCATATGTCATGCCACATGTTTTTTCACAATGAATACTTCAAATATGAGAATGTTATGATCATATTTGTATTTTAAAAATAGCTCTCTTGTCTGTTTGAGCTTGGTAGGAAGTATAGAGATGAGCATGCCAGGTAGAAGACTATTGTGATGGTCAAGTGAGATATAATAAGGGCTTTAAAAGAAAGGGGCAGTGAGGAAGAGAGAGGAAAAGGAGATCTGAGAGATTTTCTGGAAGCTAAATGTATTGGTTTGCTGACTCATGGAGTGGGGTAGAGGAAGAAGTTGATGTCTTTGAGGCTACTCAGTTGGATGAACAGATGGATATATAGGTGCTGGGGCCATTGACTAAGTAAGCTAAAGAGGTTTAGGTGTATGCTGAATTATTTAACTTAAGGTGCAGTTGGAGATAGTCAGTAATTTACATTTATAAATCAACAGAATATTTTTTTCAAATGACCTATTGCAGGGAATTCCTGTTTATAAAACATTTGAAAATAGGCTCTGGCTAAACTAGGTAGTGAAGTGAAGTCACTCAGTCGTGCCTGACTCTTTGCGACCCCATGGACAGTAGCCTGCACCAAGCTCCTCTGTCCATGGGATTTTCAAGGCAAGAGTACTGGAGTGGGTTGCCATTTCCTTCTCCAGGGAATCTTCCCAACCCAGGGATCGAACCCAGGTCTCTCACATTGTAGACAGACACTTTACCATCTGAGCCACCAGGGAAGTCCAAAGTAGGTAGGGAGTCTAGAAATCCTACCTTTTGGGACTGCCCCCTCAAGTCTGAAGAAGGGCCTCAAGGTCCATCCTCAGAATGCCAAGTCTCCAGGTGTAATAGACACCTGTATGTAGATACTGTGGATCTGTGAGTGTACATCCACAGCCTCTCTCCAAAGCCCCCAGTGCCTTGCTTGTGCTTACCCATGGGTTTGCCTTGCTTCTCTTTTGCCTCCCATTGCTGCTGGCAGTGCTGTGTACACACCTGTCACTGCTACCAGGAAACCCTCAATTCCACACCAAGAATACCATTTCAGGGCCCTAGCCAGACTCCCTAACCTGGGCACCAGAACAGTGCTGGGTGTCGAACACAGCAGGGCATACGGGTCTTCTCTGCCAGTCTCTGACATATCTTTCTCCCCACTAAAGCACAGTTACACCATTCCATCTGCCTATGGCTATTGCCTTTTAAATATATCCAGCCTGTTGGTCTCAATGGGATCAGATACCATACCATCCCTTCCATCTATAACTTCTTTTTCTGTCTTTCACCCTGAGAAAAAGTAAAGGCAAATAAATGAACTCAAGCAGATATTTTTGTAAGGGTGTGCTTGTATGAACATGTGTATGTATGAACATGTGTATATAAGAGTGGGGTGATATCTAAACCATCAGTATCCACTCAGAAATGCCCAACTACCCATGGAACACAGTTCAATAACCACTGTACTATTTTGGAAAGAACAATGGCTTTCCAGTAGAACAAGGCCAACTTATTTATGCTATTTAGTGCTGTGTGGCTTGGACTTTAAGTTACTTCACCTCCTTGAGAATTCTTTTTGTTTGTTTTCTTTTGATGTGGACCATTTTTAAATCTTTAATTAATTCATTTCAATATTGTTTCTGTTTTATGTTTTGGATTTTTGCATGTGGATCTTAGCTCCCCAGCCATGGGTTAAACCTGCCCCCTCTGCATTGGAAAGGGGAGTCTTAACCACTGGGCTGCCAGGGAAGTCCTGCAAATCCTTGATTTTATCAGTAAGATGGGGATAATGATAATTACTTATTTCTCAGGACTATTAAGATATAGGATCATGTTGGTAATATGCTTGGCTCTGGTAGCACTTGGCAAATAATTCAGAAAAGTAGGTCTGATCTATTTTCCTAGATATTTAACATGAGTGTCCTTATCATATGCCCTTTGAGATTGGATTCCACTTCGTCTCTGACTTTTTCACTCAAAACTGACTTCTATGTAGGTACGCATATGTATGACAGAAGAAATATGTGCTTATACACAGATGAGAGAGACACTGAATCTGTGAACTCATTTCATGTATAAGGGGAACCATGTCTTTTCCTTGTTATGGAGAAAAGTATTTTTTTAAAAAAAACTTTGGGTGTGCAAGATCTTGTTTCAAAAATGACTTGAACTGCATAGATATTGTCAAGATATCCCCCATCTAATCATCTGTGAGCAAGGGTGGACCCAAAGAAATGTTTGTGCAAAAATGTTTGTGCCTTTTGCCTCCAAGCACCTAGCAGGCTTGGAACAAACTGGTTGACTGGTTGATTTAAAAGCTTTTTTCCAGCAAAACAAGCTTTGGGAATGAAAATCAGCACTAGGGATATTGGACAAGGCAAAATAATGCAGACATTGACCATTTTCCTTTTTGTAAACTAGTGTTTTGTTAGTTGCTTATGGCCTTTTGGTACCGTATTCTCTTCTCTTTGTCCCTTTTTATCAGACACCAAGTTCCTCAAAGAGATTTCCTGCTCCTTGTGAATCCATTCATCTTTTCTTCCTCTTAAACAAACCTTTGCATGGACTAACTAATAACAGAAGACTTCCATTTTGCAGACTTCTGGCTTAAATTTTCTACTTCTTAGCTTGCAAAGTTTTAGACTGGAAAATTAATTTAGAGTGAGAGGGAAAGGAAAGTGTTATCACCAACACTAACAAAAAGTGTTGTGTTTCTCTTATTTCCCATTTTAAATCTATTATTTCAAATGAGATCAACTCTACCCAGGCTGTTTACACATTCATTCATTCCTTCATTTATTTAGTCAACAAATATTTTGTGAGCACCAGTGACTGATAAGCTTTGGAGAAGAACTGGGAATAGGGTAGAGATGTTCTTGACCTGAACAGAGATTAAAAATAGTCAAAAGTAGAAAAAGTTTTGCAAAGACCACATAGAAAACAGAATCTCTGCTGACCATTTTTGTGATCCAGTATGGAAAATTCCAAAGTTATTGGAAATGATCCTGTTCCCATATGCCGACGGTCCTACTCATCACTCCCCTACCACTCATTTAAGTCAGTTTTATTATTCTGACTTATCAGTGGAGACTTAGCTCAGCTATTAAGATATAAAACAATGCTGCAAATCTGATGTTGAGCTCATTTACATTTATATGTTATGTATATATTACACTTAAGATGAATTATTTATTAAAATTTCCATGTCATATGTAAATGCTTTCAAATAACAGTGTCACTCTTCAGTGTTATCTGGGAGAGTCTAACTTTTTTTATTGCTTAGTTTTGTCAGGCGAGATTATCACTGTGAACACAACCAAGAAAGCAGTTTGAACAAAGTTCTTAATTCACCACTGTTTGTTTGCTTTTAGTTCAGTATGAAACTGTTAACCTTTACGAAAAGACAACTAGGAATCAGGCTAAATATTTATTTTCATAATCTCTAGTTTCACATATTTGTAAGTTCAAAACTGAAACCCTATATCTCCTCTGATGCCCTAGCAGAGTTAATGGCACAAACTCCTTTTTTGAACTTTTTCCCCTGACTTAGTCTCTTAATTTTTTATGGCTCTGAAAAATAACACATGAAAAGGCAAAGCCAGATATACTTTATCTTTCATGTATGACAGATGTTCCCTCACCCGTGTTTCACGGGCATAATCCGTCGTTTGAAAACCCAGAGGTGGATGTTTCGGCCAGCAAAGCCTCCTGAAAAGAGGTCTGCTTGTCTTGATTAGCTAATCCTTTATAATGAGTCTTAGGGCCACACACCATTCAGATTTCTGGATGAGACTGGACAACACGTGGTTAAAAAAAAAAAATTAGCTTACAACTACAATGTAGAAGGTGACTAGAAGTGGAAAATGGTGACTGTGCCATTCAGAACACTTTCCATTGGTGCTATTTCAAATTTACTAGTTTATTATTATTTACTTTAGATACAGAAAGTGAAGACCAAGCATAATTTAAGGGCAGTTTCATTTTTACACAGAAGCATAGGTGTTCACAGGAATAATGTTAATGGATGAAGAAGAAAAATGTGAGTCTATTAACTGTGAGCATCTGACAGTCCAGGGGCTCTAGCTCCCAAACTGATATAAGATGCCAATTTGCTTTAATCATCCAGAAGGGCAGAGATACACTCTCTTCTGATTGAGCTGGATCCTGTCTCCTTAGAATGCTGGCAGATAGAGCAGCTTTGCCTTTCAGATTTTTCACCCAGTTATTTTTAGTTCTTCTGAAGCCTGGGAAATAAGAAATAGAGCCTCCTTGAAAAATCCAAGCGAGCCAACCATAGCAGGGCCTCTGAATCTGATTAGATAAAACAACAAAGAGGTTCTGTCAGGGCAGAGGCAGGAAGAGCCAAGGTGGGTGGCAATCTCTGCTCAACTCCGGGGAAATATAGCCTCAAAGTGTTCAAAAGTGGGTGAAAAAAATAACATAAGCAATAGACAACTTTCCCACATCTCAGGTCACTCTCTAAATACAGCTAGAAAAATTTGCCCTGCACTAAACTTTTTTTTTTAATTTTTGAAGTATAATAAACAGTATGTGAATGTATGTTTATCCTAAGCACCATACTGAGAGAGAGAGACTCACTCTCTAGGCATGAGATTCAGTCTCAATATTATAACCAGTTTTCGTTCCTCTTAGTAGCTTACAAGGTAAATCAGGACCAAATTTAAGCTACAAATGTGGATATTTGTTGTAAATTTCCTAATATGATACTGGAGGAATTGAATGCAGTCTTTTCCTTCAGTCGTGGAAATGGAAGAGACAAAAGAGGCCGGTGAGTGGAAATTCTCCCAGGAGGAGTTGAGAAATAAACTCTCTTCCAGTTCTGCCATTGGATTCCTGGCTTTGCCAGATTCTGGCCTGGTGACTAGGAGGTATTCTCTAACCAGGGAGTTGGGGGTGGTCAATGTGCTGAGAGGTGTCATCAAGAACTTTGACAGAGCTACAGAAATAAGCAACAATTACACATCCCCATCCCCAGCTTCACCACTTTGTGAAAGAAAACAAATAAAAGGGGTCCTGCTACTGAAATACAAGAGGGTGGACATCTGGCACCGTCCAGGCTTGGGATGTCACTGAAGGGCCCTGGGTTTCAATCTCACTGTTCAAGGTTGTCTTATGCATCACCTTCATTAATAACTTGAAAATCTCTCCAGCTTCTTACCCATTTCCTCCCATATTGCTGATTTTCATGGTTAGGAAGAAGCAAAAATGAATCAAATTATAAAAAGGCAATTAATGGCTTATTGTTGTTTAGTCACTAAGTCTTATACAACTCTTTTGCAAGTAGCCCTACGGACTATAGCCCACCAGGCTCCTCTGTCCATAGGATTTTCCAGACAAGAATACTGGAATGGGTTGCCATTTCCTTCTCCAGGGGAGCTTCCCCACTCAGGGATCGAACCTTGATCTCCTGCACTGCAGGTGGATTCTTGACCGCTGAGCCTCTGGGGAAGCCCACTGAATGGTTTAGCTTTGAGTAGAGTCAGCTCTGCTGCACTTCTTTCCTTTTTTCTCTCTGCATTTCTTAACTTCTTGCTTCATAGATCAGTATCCTGATTCTTTAACACGTTATGAGCAGCTGAGAGGTACCGTGGCTGAGGTGGGAGAAGGTTTTAATGGAGGAACAGGAACATGTTTGGGCCAGGAATCCTGAGGTCTGTGGAGAGGGCCAGGAGGCATTCAGGTCATATAAGAGGATGAGGAAGGTGGGATCCCAGCAGGGCCATAACTCCACTAGATTCCACCTGTTAACCAAGCCTCCTCCAGCTGCTTCATGTAGACATACAGATTCTGTGACAGCTGTGGATGCTGGGAGGTGTCCAGAAGTCAACAATTATTTCACCCCAACTCCTTCAAATCTGTGAGCATCACTGATGGCCCCAACTTGTATACGTAAAGATACACTTGGCTTTCTGGCCACCTTAGCATCCAGCCTGGGCTGAGATCAACCAGGTGTGACCCTGTCTGGCAGTCCTGTCTCTTTCCTGTGCCTCCCTGTGTGATGCTGCATGGAAACAGGACCCAGAACTGGCTTCTCTGTATCCCTGTGGCTCTGTTGGTTTTGGGATTCTTGGAGTCAGACTCAGAAATCTAATGGTCCCCCTTTGGACAGCTACCTACATCTTTCTGCTTTTTTGGATTGCAGATATCCTTAGACAAAGGTATGACGAGACTTCTGGTATTAAGATATTACACAACAGTTTATACCATACATTTATTTTTAACCAAAGAACATGCCTCGGCAATGTGTTTCTGTCTGTCCTGTGGAATGGACACGTACTTCCTTCCATTCGGTCAGCATACATGGTCACCTTTACAGAAGGGTTCTGACTGAAAATGACAGCTTCTTTGAAGTTTCACACATTGCTTATAAGATAGACTATTTGAATGGAAAAAAGCCCTGAATTTCTCATCCAAAATATACATTCTAAAGAAAAGTCACAGAACCCATGGTCTAATTTTAAACTTTAAATAGGAACTTGGTTGTTAAAACTTTGTATGAAAATGCTAAAATTAATTAAACAGTTATTGATCAACCTAAGGTATAGTGAATAAATCATCATTTTCTTGTCATTGGTTTCCCCCATCTTCAAAATAAAATACATTCTTCTTAGGGAACATTTTTCAGTTTACAAAGTGTTTTCCCACATGTTATCTTTTTTAATTCTTGAAGCTGTTTGGACTAGATGGTTTATAAGTTCCTCCCAGCTTGAAACTTCTATTCATTTGTGGCTGTATTTCTATTAAAGGATGCAGACTGAAAGGTGGTTTGAACCAACAAAAACAATGGAAGGAACCGACCCCAGGCATGGAAGCAGCGTGCAAATGTTCTTCATAAAGACCTTGTATCTTGAGATAGCACTTTTTAGAGTCACCATATGGTGCTCAGGCTTTTTGTTTAAAGGGTCAGAGACTCATCATCTGCAAGTTCCTAAGTGGAGGAGGCAGTCTGTCAGTGACCAGGGAGTCTGAGCAGCTGAGCATTTGAAGTCAGGCAACCACCCACATAGTACCAAATCTGCCACAAAAGAATCAGCCTTGTGGGCTCTGAACCGGAGCGCAGAAAGGATGACACCTGTCCACTCGTTTATTCCCTTTCTTTCAGCATCTTTTCCACTAATCACCTCTGAACTGCATCAGTATGAGAAATAAACACTGGCAGAGACATGCCTCCGACAGAACATTCAGAGACTCTCTCCGAAGTGTGTCTTGAAAATAATACCCAGATTAACCCCCGCCTCGTCCCCCCCAAAAAAACCCACACTGTTCTCTTTGTTGTTGCCTACTTTTGGAAAGTGGCTGTTTTCTTAATATGAAAAGAAACTGAAACATTTTCAAAGAGATAAGAATTGGGTGATGTGTTTGTCAGGATAGTGTCTTGACTAGCACTTGAGAGGGTATTTCCGTGGCAAGAAAATCTCTTAAGCTTCCTGTCCTTATTGAAAAAAATCTGTGGACCAGTATTGTGGAATGTCCTCATTTTTGAGGTGGAATAAGTCATAAACTTGGGGTTTTATTCACCAAGGAAAGACTCTTGTAACCTAAAAGCACTGACTGTAAGTCTAGTAAAATGCACTCAGCATTTAAAACCAAATTTCTTCCTTGAAAATTCATAGAGGAAGATTTAGATCTTTTCAAGTTCAGGGTTATTCCTTAACTATCAAGTGTGTTATTAATCCTGTATTCTGGGGAGCTATGTGAGGCGTTCTCTTGAGAACTGGAGCAAAGGCACCGTGGCTGACTCATCCTCGGGTTTGGATTACATGTGTGGGGTTGTGTTTTGGATGGAGCTTTCTAGAATAGCAACACTCCATCAAAAACACAGTGGCACACCTGTACTCCAAATGGTTGAATAAGGCAAAACATATGACATCAAAACGCTGGGAATCATATTAAAAAGAAAAAAAAAAAGAACGCAGGGTGTAGCAAAGATAAAGACAGCACCAAGGCACTGATAGCTATGAAGAATAGAACAAGTTTTAAGTCTATGGCTTATGAAATGATTTATCTATCATTTAACCTCTGCTCATAAGTCATGTTTGTTCTGCGTGATGTCGACATGAACACCACACCCAGAGGGGGTGAAAAGTTGCTCATTTGGATGTTTCATCCTAAAAAGTAAATTCTCATCACAAGTTGCACAACTGGAAATGACTGCTTCTTATATTAACAATGGCTCTGAAATGCCATGAAAAAAGTAATAAAACAGCTTCTTCTGGAATTTTCATTGGTCACTTACGGTCTATAATAGATTTTGCTATTTTCTTTTAAGAATAGTGTAATACTTTAATGTGTAATGTTAACAAGGGGATTTATGTCATTTTCATATAAAATGTTCACAAATTACCTTTCCATTCTAATGAATTCATACTCAGACCTCTTAGAAGAAGGCGTTAATAGTGTCACTCTGGTGGGACTTGTTAATTTTACATAGTTTATTTTTTATGGATATGATTTTAAAACAAGTGTAATAAAGATTTTCTCTTTGTGTAATGACTTCTGCTTAATTAATTAACTGTAAGAAATTGTTCTTGTAGGTAAAGTTTAAGTAGGCAGGTGTAAAAGTGAACTTCTTCTAAATGAAAACTTATTTCTGTCTGTCAAAAGATGGATTTTGAATAACTGAGTCTGAACTTTAGTTCACTAAAACTTGTATTACAGACCTTCTTGTAGTGGTGCTGGTGGTTGTTTTGTTGCTCAGTTGTGTCTCTTTTGCAGCCCTATTGACTGTAGCCCGCCAGGCTTTTCTTTCCATGGGCTTCTCCAGGCATGAAACCGGGAGTGGGTTGCCATTTCCTTCTCAAGGGGATCTTCCTGACCCAGGACTCGAACCCACATCTTCTGCATTGGCAGGGGGTTCTTTACTGCTGAGCCACCAGGGAAGTCTCTTGTAGTTACCTACACAGCTTTATATTGTTTTCCCTTGTTAGATAATAAGAGCACATTGCCCATTGGTTAATATTCCTGTATTATAGTTTTTATGGTTTTATTTTTAGTTTTTTTAATAGAATGCTTCTATACTGAGACTGCAGTGGACTTTGATTGTAATGAGCTGCCTTCTCCCCATGCATTACATGCTCTGTGCATTATACCTTAAGATAGTTGCTTATCAATTCCAGGGCTGCTCCATGCTGACACTGCCATCAGAGTTTGCAAATTCAGCTTTCTGGTAACCCTATGCCCGCTGACAGGTTCTATGAAGATCAAGGTTTGGCATAAAACCTTTCCTTTGTCCTCTGGAAATAGCACAACAGAAATAATAATTAAAAGCAGTAACTACTTTTCATATTGGCCACTCAGGAAATGCACTCACAGCATCTAACTTGAAATTTTGGTGCTACTATGGTCTTTATTGAGAAACATGTGGCTGACAATTGAGAACCCGGGAAATAGCGTGTGGATTAAAGGAAATAAATTAAGAACTGAGTTATATAAATCTTGAGGGCTTGTTGCACCTGGAATCATTTTCATGGCCATGCACACAATTGGGCTTTCTCTTCTTTTAAGTATCCTGGCTGCAGAATGAAAATTGCTGTTTTGAGTAAAATACTATACAAATCTTTCATTTGGCTGCTAGGAAAAGATTCTTTTTTTTTTGGAAACATTTTATTTTTCTTGAGATTTTCAAGACGGACCGGAGTATTTGGGGGTAGAGATTACTAAATTCTTCTGCCACACACTTTGATCTTGCACCAGCATTTCTCTCCTTGTGCACTTCTCTTTAGCTTTCACTGAATCCATTTAATTCCAGCCTGTGCTTTATATTCTGAGAAAATTTGGGGAATTGACACAGGCTGAGTTTGGAACAGTCAAGCTGAATATGGAATACGAAGTTTAGGACATTTTAAAAGAGACACTTTTGAGAACAGTAAACATATTAAATTTGTACAACCATAGAGATAAACATTACAATTTCCTTTCATACCATGTTTGGGGAGAAATAAAAAAGATAACTTTATTGCTATTTTTGAGCTTCTACTTTCCCACAGCATTCTGCTAAATATTATAGGGACATCATTCAATAATATGAGCATTTATGAAGCATTCAATATATATCAGACTCTGGCTGAAGCGCTTTAAGTATATTAAGTCACTGAATCCTTCCTAGGAACACTATTAGATAAGTGTTTTGTTATTTCCACTTTGCAGATGAGGAAACTGGAGCTGACAAAGTAGAGCTTTAAAGTTCTTAACCGTTTTGCTAGCTAGCCTCTCCAGAATACTCTATTTTCTGGCTCAATCTTTGTAATATTCTGCAAGTTAGGTGTAACTATCCTTTTTGTACACAAGGATACAAAGCCCAGAGATTCAGTCACTTGTACCAAATGATATAACTAGAAAGTGGGAGAGCCAGAATTCAACTCAGGCCTGAATGATGGCAAAGCTTGTGTTTCCCCAATCACAAGTGGTACGCTTTTTCTAGAAGGCTAAGTCAATGGCTGTAGAGAGCTTGTTCTGCAAGCGTGGAACTGGCAAGGGAGTGTGGCCAGGGCATTGTGATCTGCCCAGAGCTGCAGTCTATACACATGGTTCCAATTGGCCTCCATGCCCAGGCTGCAGGATTAGTGCTCAGAGAGAATTGGGAATTTCAGAGTGGTTTACTTCCCAGAGTGGCCATGTGCCTTCAGACAGACTCTCTGTGGAAATCCCGCTGGGACTTCCACATAGCACACATATTTGTAATGCCTTCCCCTGCCTCAGGCTACAAGGGTGCTTTGTAGTCAGAACCTAGTTCATTTTAGTATCCCATCTGGTCTTTGGTGGAGTACATTGGAGAAAGTGAACCATAGATTAACCTCCGAGCCAGAAAATATTTTCATGGTTCCCATTTCCATAGGGTCACAAGGGTGTATGAGAATAGAATGCTTGGCAGGAAGTAAAAATCCATACTCTCAGAAAAATTCTATTTAGTTCTAACTATATCTCTTCAGACTTAAATACTTACAAGATAAGAGGCCACAAGTAGAGGCCAGTGCAGAAAATATCACCCTGTTCCTATGGCAATGGGTTAAAAAGAAAAGGCAGGGTATTTCAGTGTTTCATGTTCAACTCATATAGAAATAAAATTTCAATAATTGCTATCTATGTAAATGTATATTTTTTTGTATTATGGGGCTTCCTATTAATTTGGGAGATTAAAATGATCAAATATAATAAAACACATACTAGAACTACTACTTTTTGTATTGTTTTGTGGATACAAATGCACACATTGTCAATATAGGCCTGCTTGTTTACATTATTTTCCAAATTCATGGGCATCATAAGGTGTGTGCCTGCAACTATATTTCTTAGGATGAATCAGCTCAGATACTGAGTATCTAGCCTTTCCTCTTTTACAAAGTAGAGATGAACGTAATTTCATCTGCAAATTGAATCCTGCAAAGGAAAATAAATTATGTGAATCTGGCTCACTGTACCATGAGACCATGAGCCTACCGTGGCCGGATTCTGAAATCTCTTAGAACTGAAGTTCTTAACCTTGGGCCTTTAGGACACAAATAGACTTCAGTAGATCTATAAGGCCCTGAAATGGAAAGTAAAAGTTTGTGTCTGTTAACTGTGGGAGAAAGTACCATGACATTCATCAGAGTCTGTAAAGTTTTGTAACAGTCCACAGAAAAGACTGTTACCGAATCAAACTGGGGTCCACTTGCCCTCAGGAAGTAAAGCCAATGTACTGATGCCAGGGTTGTGATAAAGGAAAGTGCAGTATTTATCCCAAGCAAGGAGTTCAGGTCTTTTAAGCTCTAGCTGCCCTGGATTCCTTGCTTGGCACCTGCAATAAACTCTGCACTTTCCTTCACTGCAATGGGTGTCGGTAGGTTGGCTTTACTATGTGAGGGCAAGTGGATCCAAGTTTGGTTCGGTAACAGGATAAGTGTGATATACATGGAAATTCCACTAGCATTGCTTTCTGTCTCTTGGTTAGAAACAGATGATGAAAGCAACACAACAATAAAAATAACACATATGCACACTTCCATTTTACTGCTTCCTCATCAATAAGGTTACTCTTTTTGTGTGCAGAGCATGTCATGGATGAGTATGAGGCGGGCCGCTAATTTTTGATGTGCAGAAGTTGACATAAAATTCTGCAAATAATACATAAAATAAGTATGCTATAAGCATAACATCTTTCAGTTGTTTCTTAACTGGCAATGAAACAAATTCAATGACATTTCTAGAAAAAATATTTCAAATTATTCACACATTTGTAAATAGCTACTGGAGATCACAAAATTAAATCAAATTCTGGGAGTGATTTTTCATATGGGAATAAGAAAATGTTGTTTGTGTTATTTAGGATAGAGATAAAAAAAATATACAAAAAACAGAATATGTAAGAAATTCCCTCTCTCCCCTGAATTATATTAATAGAAAAAACACTAAAATATTATAATGCAGATAGTCTGTACCTTACATGCGTTAAAGAACATCCACTCAGAAGCAGCAAACCCGGAGCCTGAATTCTCTTCTCTGTCTGTGACAAGCAGCTGGCATCTCCTTGTATTCTCCCCTTCCTCCTTCCCTGCTGCTTGAGACCACTTACACCTAGGATACTCTACTTAGCAAGACTGTCATTTAGAACTGAAGGAGAGAGAAAAATGTCTCAGACAAGCAAAACTGAAAAGAGCTCATCAGTACTGCTGCTGCTGCTGCCGCTGCTAAGTCACTTCAGTCATGTTCAACTCTGTGCGACCCCATAGACAACAGCCCACCAGGCTCCCCCGGCCCTGGGATTCTCCAGGCAAGAACACTGGAGTGGGTTGCCATTTCCTTCTCCAATGCATGAAAGTGAAAGTGAAATCGCACGGTTGTGTCTGACTCTTTGCAACCCTATGGACTGTAGCCTACCAGGCTTCTCCGTCCATGGGATTTTCCTGAAATGCTGGGTTCTGTCTACCAAGGTAGAAGATGCAGGAGATGCTAGTTTCATTGCTGGGTAGGAAGATCCCCTGGAGGAGGAAATTGCAACCCACTCCGATATTCTTGCCTGGAGAATTCCATGGACAGAGGATCTTGGTGGACCATAGTCCATGCGGTCACAAAGAGTCAGACATGACTGGGCAACTGAGCACAACAACAAACGAAATGTTAAATGGTCTTCTCTAGGTAGAAAGAGAAGTCATTTTATAAGTGAGAAACCCAAGGATGTACTTTTAAAAAAATAGGAAAAATGCTTTTATAGATAACTGACTATACAGCACAGGGAACTCTATTCAATATTCTGTGATAACCTATATGAAAAAAGAATCTACAAAAGAGTGAATATATGTATAACAGAATCAGTTTGGTGTGCACCTGAAACTAACACAACATTGCAAATCAGCTATACTCCAATAAATTAAAATATAAAATGTTTAAAATTTTTTTAAAAAGAAAAAATTTTCTTTTCTATCTTTAAGCCTGTGCATTGAAGTTTGGAGCAGTAGACAGCTAGAAGAAGGGTCCTTGTCTGGTTAAGATCCATTGGTATCCAAGGACGTCTCTGGTTGGGTTTTTACAGCCCAGGGGCTAGTTCTCAACATCAGCTAGGGTTAAGTTAAAATGTTTGATGTTAAAATTAAGTATGTGTGCTTAGTTGCTCAGTCATATCCGACTCTTTGTGACTCCATGGACTGTAGCCCGCCAGGCTCTCTGTCCATGGGATTCTGCAGGCAAGAATACTGGAGTGAGTTGCTGTGCCCTCCTCTAGGGGATCTTCCCAACCCAGGGATCGAATTCAGGTCTCCTGCATTGCAGGCAGATTCTTTACCATCTGAGCCACTAGGTAAGCAAAATTAAGTATAGGTAACTTTATTCCAAAGAACTCAGTAACCACAGTCACAAAAGACTGATGTATAAAAACAAAAATTCCAGTGTATTAATTTCTAATGAGACATTAAGCTATTCAGTAGATCAGCCTCTTCTGATCACTGATCATTACATTCTTTCCTAATAGATAAATATTTATGGAAAAACAAGGTTATAATAAGACAGTTGTTTCCTAAGTGTGAAAACATAGGCACGCTAAGTCATTTCAGTTGTATCTCTTTGCGACCCTATGGACTCTGGCCCACCAGGCTCATCTGTCCAAGGAATTTTCCAGGCAAGAATACTGGAGTGGGTTGGGATTTCCTTCTCCAAGGAGTTTTAATTGAGTGATTTCCGTAACTGGGTCATCAAGCTACAATAGCTAATAATAACACTAATAGCTACCAGTATTGAACTTTTACTGCATAGGAGATATTGTGCTGATTCACATGGATTTACATTTCAATATGATAAAACTACTCTACAGATGAGGATACAGGATCAGAGAGATCAGGTGACTTATATAAGATCACACAGCTGAAAAGTAATTAAAGCCAGAATCATTTTGAATCTAAGACCTCTGTGTCTCACCCAAAGATGGGGTTGCCTCCTCCACTGGAGGTTATACTTGGAGGTCAAACTTTATCTCCCTAGAACAATGCTGTCCTCATTCTGTCAATATTGACCCTTCTGATTTTTTCTTCATATTTCCATGGGTAATTAGCACCTTCTTCTGACTGAAATATCATTTATTTGTACCTGCTGCTACTGCTGCTGCTAAGTCGCTTCAGTCGTGTCCGACACTGTGAGACCCCATAGACGGCAGCCCACCAGGCTCCCCTGTCCCTGGGATCCTCCAGGCAAGAATACTGGAGTGGGTTGCCATTTTCTTCTCCATTATTTGTACCTATAAACACCTTAATCATAAATTCTGCACCTGAGAGCCATTTTCTCCGTCTAAGTTAAATATCTGTACTCTGCAATTTTGGATTCTGATTCTGGAGTTTAACTTGTAGATGTTTATTACTTATTCTCAGGTTCTTGGTTTATATTCTCCTCTTGTGTTTCTTAATTCTGAGTGTATTTCAGAAATTATCCACCTTGGTTGTGCAGAAGAAGCATCTTGGAAGCTTAAAACGTACTCTCATGAAGTCTAACAGTCCAATTAACAGACCAATTAAATGAGATTGCAAGAGTAGGCTTGTACATTCTACTGATCAACAAACAAAAATCTTCCCAGGTGATTAAAAAAAATCAGCTTAATTACATTCTCTGGACTTTTTAGTTAATTAGTTTGGTGCTAATGGTATGCCCAGAATATACAGTTAAATTACCTTTACTTGTGAGGTCAAATTTCCTCCTTAATCTTTCTGTGTTAATACAACTTTTAATGTAGATTATTCCTGTGCTTTGTGTGGCCAAGATATTGGGTCTTTGAGTGCATGGACCCATCTTTCTGAAATACCAATTTTATCCAAATATTTAGGAGGAAATATCATCTTTCTTAAGATAAATTCAGTTAAGTCATGAATTTCCATTCAAATTTTCCATGAATTTAAAAAAGTAATTCCTAAGTTTCTCACATGTGGTGACTTCAGCTATGGTACTAATTCTCTATTCTTGGCCATAGAGAAAATTCCGCAGAAAAATAAAGAAGAGGAAGGTTTAGAAGGCAAAACAAAAATTAACATTATTCTTTATAGTTGATATAGTAATGAGGCAAAGACAAGAGCTTAAGGCTTTAATGGAAAAATGGAAAATGAGAAAGCTGAAATAAAAATTGGAAGCCTCTACGTAAAGATTCATTTGGCAAGTAAATTATTCAACAGACACCTACCTAGACTGCCCTGGGCACTAGAGCTATAAAGATGAATTGAAGGATCTTGCAGGCTAATAGGGACTTCCTAGGGAACACAGTGGTAAAGAATCGCCTGCCAATGCATAAAACACAGGAGACACAGGATCCATCCCTGGGGCCAGGAAGATCTCCTGGAGTAAGAAAAGGCAACCCACTCCAGTATTCTTGCATGGAAAATTCCATGGACAGAGGCACCTAGTGGGCTACAGTCCACAGGGTTGCAAAGAGTTGGACATGACTGAGCACACACATGCATGCATGCAGGCTAGCAGGAAGAATAATTACATAGATGTGGTTACAATGCAGGGTGGTCATCACTGGGAGAGAAGAATGTATAGGTGTAAATGGCGTTGAGTGCCAACTCTGATAATTTTTTAAATATTTTATTTGTATTTATTTATTTGGCTGAGCTGGGTCTTAGCTTCAGTATACAGAATTCACTTCCCCAATTAGGGATTGAACACGGGTCGGCTGCATTGGGAGCACGGAGTCATAGCCACTGGCTCTCCAGGGAAGTCCCCTAATGCTGCTAATTTTAAAAATTAAGAGTGGGAACTAAAAATTGGCAGAGATGATGTCATATATTTGTTTAGTGCTTTATAGTTTCAAAGCACTTTTGCATGAATTACTTGTTTAATCTTCCTCAAGCACTTTGAGATAAAAGAGATTATCTCTAATAAATGAGGAAAAGTAAAAGACTTGCCTAGTATCATGTTTTGAGGTCCATGCCCTGATCTTCTGTTTCCCATGACACCATCTTCCATTTATGCTGATTAAATATGATGCTACTGGTGCTAATCAGAAAATGGGAGAATCATTGTATTCTTTTATTTTCCAATTTAAAAAGATAAAATGTTAAATTCTTTTGGATATGAATACTAGCGCTCACTTCTTAACACTCTCCATAATACCAGCACGATGCTTATGACAAAATTGCTGCTTGATTTATAAATGATTCTGCTCATACTGAATGGTCATGGAAAAACAAAAACAGAAACCTCTTCCAGCCAGTGCCTAATCCAACTCAGGAACAGAATTTGTCTTTCCTTTGAAATACTTAAGGAATCCTTTCCATGGTTAAAGGTTAAAGCTTGTCTCATGGATTTCCCTTAAAAATATGTTTTCCAACTTGCACTGCGTGTTATTATAGCAAATAAAAACATTAGAAAAAGTTCTGGGTATTCTTTTTCCTTTAGATAAGTGTGGTGCTACTAGATTATATGACATCACCTTTGGCTCCCGTGTTTGGAAACGAGACCGTATAAAAGATGACAGGTTCTAGTAGCCACGTCATAACAGGGGATGAAATTTAAAACGAGACTGACAAAATAAAGTTTGAGGAAACTGACTATTTTTTAAATTATACATTTATCGTGACAGTTTGGGGGTTAATCTCTGGAACCAGCACAAGGATGAATGAGGTAATCGTTGCACATGTTGTGGATAAGATAACCAAATGGGGGGAAAAGCCCATTTCCAGGCTAATGTGCAACTCAGATTATGTGCCTGATGGCTGGAAACTGTTGTGTGGTTAGGATCATACAGGGTTCAAATGAGAAAAAAAAGTCCCCCCGAGAGAATGGTGAGTGGTCACTTCAGAGCTGAAACTTTCTGAATGAGGGCATGAAAAGAGCAGGCAGGACGAGGAGCAGGCTGGAGTCCGCCAAGAGACAGATTAGGAAAGCAAGAAAATGGGATGTGAAGTACAAGACTCCCTCGCAGAAATGACATTATAAGGGTGGGTAATTAAAGCTTCTCTGAAGAGTGAAATCTGATGATAAAGCTAGCTTAATGCTGTTCATGTGTACATTAGGGTATGAGAGGAGATTGTAACGCTGATTCCCATTCCCGGATGCCCACATGTTATTATCATCACAGAAATGTTCAGAGGTCTTGTTTGGATCCATCTTGTTTTATTCTGTGGCTTTGAGGAAGGGGAAAGAAAGCGCTGTGAGGGACGTGTTGACTGAAATGCACCATTAATTTCATGTCTCTTTTGTAAAAAGCACTTTTAAAGCATGCCAAGATATTTTAAGTGTTTCAACAACATGCTTTTTTGACAATAGAGAAACGAGGGTACATTTTCATGGTATCAATAAAAATATCATAGTAATTTACAAGGTTGGACTGAACTCCAAATTGGGTCACGGTGAAGCTCTTTCAGTATGGCCAGAGATAGCAGCGACCTCTATTTTGTTCCTGAGCCCCTGAGATCAAAATAAACATGATCTCTGACTGCCTCTATGATCCAAAGTCTTGGTTACCAGGGGGCTTGAGTTTTATGGACGGCCCCCATTTTTGGAACTCTCTTCTTTTCCCTACCCCACAGATTCCAGATTTATAAGCTTTGAGGTCTTAGAAGAACAGGGAAAAAAAGGTCTATTTGTTTCTTTCTTGACTGGTGTAGGTTTCCAGATGGTATTAGAAGCTATTATTGGCTGAGAAGAAGCACTCGTTTGTTTCTCAGTCTTATAGTGGGTCTGTAAATTTGGCAAATGGGGCTCACTTTGAATATCTAGGCAAACAAACAAAGCATTTTCAGTATTTGCTGACACTCACTATCCTTTCCTTCTCAAACCTTGCCAGATGCAAACATTGAGGGACTAATTCCTCTAGTTTCTGTTCTATTTAGAACCTCTTTAGAGAATTACATGGATAAGAATCCCATATCTGATTCTTTGTATTAATGTGTCTGTGGACATATGATTCCGTGGTTAATGATGTAATGTCATAATGTAACTTAATGAGTTAAGTTGGATATGGCAACAAGATAGGGCTTATAGATTTCATCCCCCCACCCCCACCCCCACAATGTCATGCTACTTTCATCAATGCTGCATTCAAGTTTCTACTATCCCATGCACAGTGGTTGGCACTCTGGTATGCAAAGATGTTTAAACCAAGTTTCTGAACTGAGAGTATCCACAAAATTATCTAGATAATGGTGAATACAAACACCACTTTTCAAATCGGTTGCTCTAAGAGAAGGAGGCAATGAAACTTGATGAAAAGAGACAAACATAAGCTTTGAAGATGGATGTTTACCTGTTCAAATTCTGGTTCTGCCACTTACTTACCTAGAGCACCCCACTTTACCTCTCAGAGCCTTGCTTTCCTTTTCTGAGCAGTGGGGAAACTGCCAATGTGGTTTCATAGGGATGTTGTGAACGCTGACTAGGATAATTCATGAAAACTACCTAATACAGAGCTGGATACATAAAAGATGCTCAACAAACATTGGTTACTTCCTCCAAACAAGGAATAAAGGATCCATAGCCGAGGGGATTAGGGGATACTCTGCAAGCAACTGGGTTTTAAGCAGGGTATTGACAGATAAATAGAATTTCATGCCAGTGATTTGAAGAACTCTGTTCAGGAAGACAGAATAGCATAAGGAAGGAAGCATGTCTGGGGAGTAACATGCAGTTCAATTTGAATAAATAATAGGGGAGCTCTGTGTAGGCATGGGCTACAGATATAGCCATGGAGAGCCTTGCAACTTAATGTGAGGAGTTATTATAAAATTATGAGAGCAAAAAGTATCAGTGAGATAAGTAGGGGAAATTGTATAATGGGTGTTGTCCCAAAGAAACACATTTCTGGTAGCAATACATGCATTAAATTACAGTGGGGAGAGGCAGAGGTCAGGAGATGGCTTAGGACCACTGTAGAGTAGTTTAGAAGAGAAGTAATGAACAAACCAGTCCATTCTGAAGGAGATCAGCCTTGGGATTTCTTTGGAAGGAATGACGCTAAAGCTGAAACTCCAGTATTTTGGCCACCTCATGCGAAGAGTTGACTCATTGGAGAAGACTCTGATGCTGGGAGGGATTGGGGGCAGGAGGAGAAGGGGACGACAGAGGATGAGATGGCTGGATGGCATCACTGACTTGATGGATGTGAGTCTTGGTAACCTCCAGGAGTTGGTGATGGACAGGGAGGCCTGGCGTGCTGTGGTTCATGGGGTCGCAAAGAGTCAGACACGACTGAGTGACTGATCTGATCTGATCTGAATGAAGATTTAAACTGGTATGGCAGGGGAGAGGGCATGTATGTGTGAGATGAGCAAGAAGGGACTGGAATTTTCCTTAAATCCTACCTGGACAACACCCTCTCGTCTCCCTGCTTGTCTCTGTGTTGTTTGCACTAGACAGAATTCTTCTTTATAGAATCACCTCCTCTACTGGTCAGGGAGTTTGCTGAGAACTGTATTTTACTCATGATGGTATTTCTAGACTTTATCATGGCTTCCCTGATAGCTCAGATAGTAAAGAATCTGCCTGCAATGCAGGAGACCTCAGTTCAATTCCTGGGTCAGGAAGATCCCCTGGAGAAGAGATAGGCTACCCACCCCAGTATTCTGGAGCTTCCCTGGTGGCTCAGATGGTAAATAATCCACCTGCAATGCGAGGGACCCGGATTCAATCCCTGGGTGGGAAGATCCCCTCGAGAAGGGCATGGCAACCCACTCCATGGACAGAGGAGCCTGGCGTGCCACAGTCTATGAGGTCATAAGAGTCGGACAGGACTGAGTGACTAAGCACAGCACAGACTTTATCACAAAGTCTGAGATGTCAGCTTTAGAAAAAAGTTTGTGTTGTGTAAGAATAAATGGGGAAGGTAGACAAAACATGGAATGGCAAGAGGAAAAGAAAAAGAGAGAAGTCAAAGATAAGTGCAAAATGAGGGGAAGACAGTAAAGAGAGAGATGAGAGGGATGTTTGGGAACAGCTTGAGTTCATTCACAACTGGGGATGTGGAATTTTAGCCACTAAAAAATTAGATTAACACTTCACTTCTTTTTTTTCCTTTAACCCAAAGCCTTCACCCCATACACTGCTCTTAATAAATAATACTTGATGAAGATGGTGATGATGTATCCTCTTCATGTTAATCCAGGCAGCTCTCAGTTTATGAATGGGTTTGGTTCCAAATGTCTGTTGTAAGTCAGCTGTTTGGCTATCAGATGTATTTTTCCTTTGAGACAATGTAACAGTCAGTGGTTAAATTCTCCAACTACTTCACAAAAGGCTATTTAATCTACAAAGTGTCGGAATTATAGTGCTAATGTACTGGAGAGTAGTAATTCCTTACAGGCAAATCACATGCTTCTTAATGGTTTGCAATGTGCTTTTGCATACATTTAAAAAATGGAATGTCTCTGCATAATATTTTTTTCCATTGAAAAATGTGTTCCAAGTTTTAAATGAGAAGGCTAGTAACCCATTCTCCACCCACTCTGGTCTCCGAGAAACAGCTTGGCTTCCATGGAGAGGCTTCCACACTGCTTTTCCCAGAGGCTCCAAGTGAGACCCCAAGACAGGGAAGCAGGATGAGTGTGTGTTTGTGTGGGGCTCACAGGGAATGGAGGCATCACCAACCCTCTAGGCAGAAGAGCCAATTGGTATCCAGATTCTGTCACTAACAGCTGGTAACACTAAACTCTGAAGCTGATAGGGCAAAGAGAGGCTCCTGTGGTGATCCCATCCTCTGATGAACTAGATGATAGTAACTGGGGAGAAGCTCTGGGTTGGGGGAATGGGTGGGTATAGCCTAGGTGGGTTCAGTTCCTGGAGGGGGATCCGTGAGGGCTCCAGAGTGCCAAGTCTCCCAGACACTAGTGGCAGCTGCAGTGCCCATTTCTATGTCATTATTGTGTGGAGTTCCATCAGGAAGGGAATCAGGGCTGGAGTGTGAGTCATCACTGTAACTGACATACTCCCAAATCTCAGTTGCTTATCATACTGGAAGTTTAGTGCTTAGTCACACTCATGTGAAGTCTTGCAGGCAGTTTCCCTCCTCAAGGTTTCTGTGATTTATGTTCTTTCTAATCTGGTGGTTCTACCTATCTTCACCACTTGCCATCATGCTGGTAAAAGAGGAAAGAAACAAGCATCATCAGATGATGTGCATTGGAGATTTTTATGGGCCAAGCCTGGGAGGGACACATATCACTCCCACTTATATATCATTTGCTCTGTCAGGTGACCACATAGGATCGCAAAGCTTTGGAAAGTGCATCCTTGTTGATTTGTCCAGAAAGACAAAGAAATGGCCTGGTTGTCAGCTAGTAGTGTCTGCCGCAGATGAGGACAGGGGCCTGAGTATCTCCTAGGTACAAATTGTTTGCAAGTGAGTAGCTACAAGTAAAAAAAGGAAAATCACCTGAAGAAAAGTCAAGCTGAGTGAATACTAGAACATTCTCCAAAGATAATGGCCTGAGTACTTTGGGGGTAAACCTTGGCATATACCTTCTCTGGCAGAAATGAAGGAAATGATACAGATCAATACTAACCAGTTTTCAAAATAGATGAAAACATAGAGATGATAATTCTTGATGTTCCTCCACCAAAAAAAGTGCTGAAAACAATGCCAAACTTGATAATATAATGAACTTTTGCTATTTCAATGTATTGGCACTGTCTGAAAATACACAGCCACTTTTCATGTTGTTCTTTCCTTTCTGTGAATTAATACGCTGACTCAAGGTCTGAGTATTCAAGTCATGCCCAGAGCTGTGGTTAATTCGTTCAAGATATCTACCGCCTAACCTTCTCTGTTAATTACTTAACAAGGTCAAAGGTGTTCCCTGTACTCTGCTTTGTTCTGGATGTCAGAGATAAGATGCAGAATGGCCCCACAAAAAGCTTACAGTCTAGCAGTGGAGACAAAGAATATAAAAGATTAGTGCAGTGCTGGGGGCATGTTCAAGGGAGGATGGCTCCACAGAGAAAGGAAGTGCTGAGAGTGTAGGGTGAGGAAGGAGGGAAGATGAAAGCAAGGAGTTGCTTAGAAACAGAGATGAGAATAGGCAGGAGCCAGAATGGGAGCCAGAATAGGACAGTCATTCTATCCTATCATTGACTGAGAGTTAATTTCACTCTGGTGCGCAAGCCAAGGGAGCTCAGAGGAATGTTGTCTATTGATTTCAGAATCTTGCCAATTTATTTGTAAAAATGGTTTCCCCAAACATCTCTGTGTGGTCTTACTCTATAAAATTATATTAACACAACGCATGTGTGTGTCTTCTGGAGTATACGAACATTTTTCAGATTACTGGCATGGAAGATATCTATATATCAGAGGCAGTGAGAGTTGCAAATTATGTTCCCTGTGTCCCCTGGGCCTAGGCTTGTAAAATGATTGTTTTTTCCCCTAGAAGAAAAGTTGCTCAAAACCAATTTAAAATACAATCAAAATGCATTCCACTGGAAGTTTAGGGTTATTTCATATTGCATTGATTTAAATACTGGTTTAGCAGCCAAAGACTGGTTTGTGCTACATGCTAAGTAGCTTCAGTCGTGTTAGACTCTTCAGTCCTCTGAACTGTAGCCCACCAGGTTCCTCTATCTATGGGATTCTTCAGGCAAGAATACTGAAGTGGGTTGTCATGCCCTTCTCTACAGGATCTTCCCGACTCAAGGACTGAACCTGGGTCTCTTATGTCTCCTGCATGGCAAGTGGGTGCCACCTGGGAAGCCCCCAATACTGGTTTAGCCATAGCTAAGAGAAGGCAATGGCACCCCACTCCAGTACTCTTGCCTGGAAAAATCCCATGGATGGAGGAGCCTGGTGGGCTGCAGTCCATGGGGTCGCTAAGAGTCGGACACGACTGAGCGACTTCACTTTCACTTTTTCACTTTCATGCATTGGAGAAGGAAATGGCAACCCACTCCAGTTTTCTTGCCTGGAGAATCCCAGGGGCAGGAGAGCCTGGTGGGCTGACGTCTATGGGGTCACGCGGAGTCAGACACGACTGAAGTGACTTAGCAGCAGCAAAAAGCAGTCACTTTGCTTATTTCAAACCCCCAGGGAATGGGATCATAAAGGAAGGGGAAACAACTGTCTGGTATAACCTAAGACATTGTAGTTATGCAATAAACATGGGATCATTTGGAGTATTTATCAGTTTGGGAAGCATCTAATCATTAGAGCGATTCTCACTCTTGGCTTCTAGTTAGGACCATGTGGAGAGTTTTAAACCATTCTGATGCTCAGATCACACCTTTGGACAAATTAAATTAGAATCTCAGGTAGTGGGGTGCATGTACCAGCATTTTTAAAGTTCCCCAAGTCATTTCAGTTCACACCCCAGTTTGAGAAGCACTGGTCTGTTAGACGGGTTTACCAAGTATGTGGAAAGAGTAAGTTTCAATTAATCCACTAGAATCATTTCCAGTCACATGCCAGACACTGTGCTTGGTCCTGGGGGCTGAGACAGGCCCTGCCTTCAAGTGTGCCAAGCTATGGGAAAGGCTGGAGGAGGTGATTGGCAAGGATCTGGAGACTGGGTATGGAAGCTGGTTCAATGTGCACCAGTGAAAGGAACTGGGCAACATCCTGGTAAACACTTGATAACAGTCTTGTTTTGTAGCTGGAGAAACTGGAACGTAAATCTAGAAGGACTCATTAGAGAAAAAATTTTTGCTTAAATAAAAATCAGAAGCCAAGAAACTGGCTTCATCCTTGTGTATAGCACACTGTTACTTTTGCCCATCTACTCCAGTCTCTACTAAGGGTTTTTAAACAAAACAAAATGCAAAAGTGTACCAAAGAGGCTTACTTTTTATTTTTGGCTGCACCATGCAGCACCTGGGATCTTAGTTTCTTGACCAGGGATTGAGCCTAGGTCCCTGCATTGGAAGTGCAGGGTCTTAACTGCTGGACTGCCAGGGAAGTCTCCAAATCAAGGAAGTTTTCTTAAAGAATTGCTTAAAAATGACAATCTGTTTCTGGACAATATAATTTGTTTAAAATATACTATAAAAAGAACACACTTTAAAAAAAACCACCAGTGTTTTTCCTTTAACTGTTTAGAACTAAAGAGTTCTGGCAGGCAGCAGGACAAGATTTTATTTTATAAACCAATGACAGAATTCTCATATGTGGTTATAATCTTTAATATTTCAAAGATATTAAGACATTTTTTGACTGATATATGATAAATGAGTGAAAACCAAATTGATTTTTACTTCTTTTACTTTTTTTTTTCCCAATGGAGTGGGCCATTCTACGTTTTTCCCAAAGTAAGATCAGTAATTGCCCTTTCTTTTCTCTTTTTCAGATGAGTGGGTATATGGAAAGAGATGGATTTTGAGTCCCACGTCTGCTCAGGACCCTGGGACTGTGTTTCCTTGTCGGTAAAATGGTGATTGTAAACATTTGGCTGAAAAGTTAAAGTATTAACTTTAGCAAATGTGAAAGAACCATATGCAGTGTTTTATATTTATTAAATAAAAGCTGATCAATGTATGAGCACTGAGGACATGCAGCCCTCTTTATTCTCAAAAGTACATTTAGAATATCTACTTGATATTATTATGTGTTTTCCTTAATCGGCTGTGCTAAGGTATCTATCCCCATCAAGCAGAAGCAGCCATGGTGGTGGTTTAGTCTCTCAGTCGTGTCCAACTCTTGGCGACTGCATGGACTGTAGCCTGCCATGCTCCTCTGTCCATGGAATTCTCCAGGAAAAAATACCGGGGTGGGTTGCCATTTCCTTCTCCAGGGAATCTTCCCAACCCACTGATCGAACCCGCATCTCCTGCACTGCAGGTGGATTCTTTACCACTGAGCCACCAGGGAAGCCCCAGGCAAGCACCTGTGTGTGCTTCGTCACTCAGTTGTGCGTGACTCTTTGCGACCCCATGGACTATAGCACACCAGGTTCCTCTGTCCACAGCGATTCTCCAGCAAGAATACTGGAGTGGGTTGCCATGTACTCCTCAAAGGTATTGTCCCAACCCAGGGCTCCTGCATTGCCAGCAGATTCTTTACTGTCTGAGCAACCAGGGAAGCCCAGGCAAGCCCCTACAGCCTTTCAATAAGTTTGTCAATTTTGCCTGAGGTACTTTATGTGAATCTCTGTTACTTGCGTCCAAATGACCCCAGACTAAAATATGAAGTATTGCGGTCTTAAGTAGCTCCATGTCCAACAAAACTGAAACAACAGATTCCTACAGAGTTCCTGCAGTGTTGATTGGGATGGGAGTAGGGGAAAGATTTCTAGGTATTAGTGAACAATTGCTAAACCAGATAGGCATGTAATCATAGCTTAGCAAAATTTTTACATGTCAAATAACAATTTAAAACACAAGATGACTTATAGTATATGTTATACAACACAACTGGATTCTCAAATATTGTCATGACTAGGGTAAAATTAAGTGTTCACTTTTATAATCCAATGTCTTAACTAACAAAGTCCTCTTGTCTTGATGATGTATAGGTTAATAATCATTTTATTTATTTTTTACAAATGTATTATTTACTCCTGGAAAAACAGAGAGAATAGACGCTTATCTCATTATTATCATCATCACTTTTTCAAATTTTTAAAAAATGTTTATGATGTGTTGGTTTCTGCCATACAACAACACAAATCACAAGTCTGACAATTCAGCATTTGTCACTATTATTTTTTTCAATCATTCAGCTTTTATTATTAAAAATTTTAAAAAATTAGTTGGAATATAATTGCTTTACATTGTTGTGTTGGTTTCTGCTGTACAACAAGATAAATCAGCTTTAAGCATACATATATCTCCTTCTTCTTGAGCCTCCCCCTACTGCACCCCCAATAATCATTTTAAAAGGCAACAGTTTCTAGGTTCCAAGAACAAGAGGTCAGCCTCATTTGTGTACGAATTCTCTGTGACTTGACTCATATCATAACAGACCTTTTCAACTGGATGCTGGTGTTTTAAATTAAAACATCAAGTCAGTTTATACATCTGGCCTTACTTGGTGGTTTTCTAACTTGCCAATGGTATATCTTAAATGTACTTATATTCATCATAGTTCAAAATAGCCACATCCTTAAATAATAATTTTTTGAAAATATAGGTTCTTAGAAATATACCCGCTTCAGTTTTTGTTGTCAGATCCTGAGCTGAGGAGGGGCTGGGGAGAAGAATGCCAAAGCTGTGTTTTGGGCCATTGGCCACCTCCCAGAGCTGTTTCAGGGTCTCGATTGCCCTGCCAAAGGAAAGATGGGGACGCAGGCGTCTACACTGTCGTCCTCCTCTGCCAGCTGCAAACCTCATCACAGTTCCTGTGAAGTCCATTTCCACAGATCAGGTTACTGCCAGGGAAGACTTTAACAATCTCCTACTCCACTTTCCACCAACAACAATTAGTATTAGCAAATGGTTCAGGCCACTGCTGGGCTTACATATGATTTCTATTCAACAAAAGACAAATGCTTTACTCAAACCAGACCCACATGCTGAACGCTGGAGCTCTCCTCTTGGATATAATGAAGTTGAGACAGTTTCTATCTTTCATTTAAATAAAAAAAATCACTCTCACATTTGAAATCAAGTTGGCTGTCTTCCCTAGCTGGGTTAGCCATCTGGTAAGGGGGACTTTGGTAAGACTTATGTTCAGGCCAGAAGTTTAGGGAGAAAAAATCATTATCCTTCTTGTGTCCTTGTGTGCCTTACTCTTTTAATGTGGTCAAACTTTTTTTGTAATGTTTTCACAGCAGGTTTCCCACCCCCTTTCAGATAACACATATGGCAAATAAGTTACATTTTTAATATATTTTACAGCTGAAATTTGCTTTTTTTAGAGTTGTGGATCAGAAAAGCACATACTTGATTAAGGTCACTAAAATTCATTGTTAAACAATAGAGATTCAAAAGGTTCACTGTTTTGATTGACTGCATATTTGTGGTTCTTTTAACGCTGCTGTGCTATTTTTCAGGGTAAGGTAAGGTCAGTTTCCTTTCCATGTGTTTCAGAGGCTGATAATTGGCCCCACAGAGAGGGACTACAACTTTAGCATACCCAGTGATCTTACTGTTCTATTCAGTTTAGTTTTTTGATAAATATATCTTGATAGCTACTATCTACAGTAAGTCCCCTACATACGAATGAGCTCTGTTCAGAGAGTACATTGTTTATAAGTCCAACAGTTAGCCTAGGTAGCCAACGAACACAATTGACTATACTATACCATACTGAATACACAGAAGAATTGTACAAAAAAGAGCTTCATGACCCAGATAATCATGATGGTGTGATCACTGACCTAGAGCCAAACATCCTGGAATGTGAAGTCAAGTGGGCCTTAGAAAGCATCACTACGAACAAAGCTAGTGGAGGTGATGGAATTCCAGTGGAGCTACTCCAAATCCTGAAAGAGGATGCTGTGAAAGTGCTGCACTCAATAGGCCAGCAAATTTGGAAAACTCAGCAGTGGCCACAAGATTGGAAAAGGCCAGTTTTCATTCCAATCCCAAAGAAAGGCAATGCCAAAGAATGCTCAAACTACCGCACAATTGCACTCATCTCACATGCTAGTAAAGTAATGCTCAAAATTCTCCAAGCCAGGCTTCAGCAATATGTGAACCGTGAACTTCCTGATGTTCAAGCTGGTTTTAGAAAAGGCAGAGGAACCAGAGATCAAATTGCCAACATCTGCTGGATCATCGAAAAAGCAAGAGAGTTCCAGAAAAACATCTATTTCTGCTTTATTGACTATGCCAAAACCTTTGACTGTGTAGATCACAATCAACTGTGGAAAATTCTGAAAGAGATGGGAATACCAGACCACCTGATCTGCCTCTTGAGATATTTGTATGCAGATCAGGGAGCAACAGTTAGAACTGGACATGGAACAACAGACTGGTTCCAAATAGGAAAAGGAGTACGTCAAGGCTGTATATTGTCACCATATTTATTTAACTTGTATGCAGAGTACATCATGAGAAATGCTGGACTGGAAGAAACACAAGTTGGAATCAAGATTGCTGGGAGAAATATCAATCACCTCAGATATGCAGATGACACCACCTTATGGGAGAAAGTGAAGAGGAACTAAAAAGCGTCTTGATGAAAGTGAAAGTGGAGAGTGAAAAGGTTGACTTAAAGCTCAACATTCAGAAAACGAAGATCATGGCATCTGGTCCCATCACTGCATGGGAAATAGATGGGGAAACAGTGGAAACAGTGTCAGACTTTGTTTTTCTGGGCTCCAAAATCACTGCAGATGGTGACTGCAGCCATGAAATTAAAAGATGCTTACTCCTTGGAAGGAAAGTTATGACCAAACTAGATAGCATATTCAAAAGCAGAGACATTACTTTGCCAACAAAGGTTCGCCTAGTCAAGGTTATGGTCTTTCCTGTGGTCATGTATGGATGTGAGAGCTGGACTGTGAAGAAGGCTGAGCGCCGAAGAATTGATGCTTTTGAACTGTGGTGTTGGAGAAGACTCTTGAGAGTCCCTTGGACTGCAAGGAGATCTAACCAGTCCATTCTGAAGATCAGCCCTGGGATTTCTTTGGAAGGAATGATGCTAAAGCTGAAACTCCAGTACTTTGGCCACCTCATGCGAAGAGTTGACTCATTGGAGAAGACTCTGATGCTGGGAGGGATTGGGGGCAGGAGGAGAAGGGGACGACAGAGGATGAGATGGCTGGATGGCATCACTGACTCGATGGATGTGAGTCTGAGTGACCTCTGGGAGTTGGTGATGGACAGGGAGGCCTGGCGTGCTGCAGGGGTCGCAAAGAGTCAGACACGACTGAGCGACTGATCTGATCTGATGTGATACCATACTGAAATAGGTTTATAATACCTTTCACACAAATAATACATAAAAACACTAACAAACACATAAAATACAGAAAACATTTTTAACCTTTCAGTACATTACCTTGGGTCTTCCCTGGTGGTTCAGATGATAAAGAGTCTGATTGCAGTGCAGGAGATCTGGGTTCAGTGCCTGGGTTCGGAAGGGGAGCCTGGCGGGCTACAGTCCATGGGATAGCAGAGTTGGACATGACGTGAGCAACTAACACACACACACACACAGTACCTTGAAAATTACAGCAGTACAGTACAACAGCTGGCGAGTTTGCATCTTTGAAAGTTCAAAACTTGAAGATTTGTATGTAGGAGACTTAATGTATCTAGTTACTCTTCGCCTGTTTTCTTCATGGACAGAGGCTGATTATATCAAGAAGTTAAGAAACCCGTTTAGAACAGCCACCTCATAGTAACCATTCTTTCCATTACATACACTTCAACTTCAGAAAATCACAGATAACTCAAAGTTATCACTTTCCTGTAATTGAAAGAAGCTGAAGAGTTTATTCTTGTTTTGCAGATGAAGCAATTAAATTTCAGAGAAGTAGGTAATTTTTTTTTAATAAGCCTGTCCGGCTCGGACAGAGTTGAGAAGAGGCTGGAATCTATATATTCTTTCTGCCTTTTATAATTTTATTCATTTTCCCATGTTCTATGCATTGCATCTTGGAATACAATTTTTTACGGTAGTGACAATTTGCAGGAAAACCGTACATCTTCATAAAATACTCATTTTGAAACTTCCTAGATCTCAGTTAGGAGCTTGTTGTTAGTTTAGAAGAAGCTCACCTTGTGTGAGTCATTAGATAAGTAAATTAGTATGTAAAATATACATTAATACATATGCACAGTAAGAGTCAGACACGACTGAGCGACTTCACTTTCACTTTTCACTTTCATGCATTAGAGAAGGAAATGGCAGCCCACTCCAATGTTCTTGCCTGGAGAATCCCAGGGATGAGGGAACCTGGTGGGCTGCCATCTATGGGGTTGCACAGAGTTGGACACGATTAAAGTGACTTAGCAGCAGCAGTAGCAGCAGCAGCATAGTACTCTAGACTCATACAAGTACTTTCTTTTTCTGTTTATAGCCTGAATACATTTAAACATTTTAAGATAAAAATTTTTGGAAATCAGTTTGATATTAATTTCCTCAAAGGAAAGAAGGAAGAAAAGTCAGAGGAGAAGTCTATGACATGGACTTTGTGATGTGTCAGTGTGGCGAGGTTGAACTAAATTTCCCAGAATCCTCTTTCTTGTATGGAATGATTTGAAAGTGAGAGGAAACAGCAGCTATTTCATAGCATGCACACACACATACATACACACAGTACCGCTGATGTGCTGACTCACCCTGAAATGCACCCAGGCTCCCTGGGTCTTCCTTAGCTCCTCCGACTCTCGAGCCTGGTGTGTCTCTTTAGCTCTGTGACTAAGGGCCTCAATTTCTGCAAGTGTTAGTATTTGTTTTCTACTGTTGATGTTACAAATGATCACAAACACAGAACCTTAAAACAGTGTCTTATCTTACTTTTCTGTAGATTAGACATCTACATGTATCTCAGTGGCATAAAATCAAGGCCTTTTATTCAATCCCATGTTTATTCTGATGAGGAAAAGAACTTTGCATTAGTGAAGCCCGTGACAGCAGCATGATTTCTGCCAAAGCTGGTAAATTGTAGGGAAATTTTTATTCTAACCACTTTTTCAAGATTTTCTTCTTTAAAATCCAGGCAGCAAAATGAAAAATATAAGAAAACTATCTGTTAAACACCATGACTATACAAGTATATTAGTTGTAAGCAAATAATATATCCCCTTAAGTATTAAATAAATATATAATCATGGGAAGTGAATTTATACAGCTTGAGGCCTGAGTGAAATTACCAACCTCTTTTTTTAATTATTATTAAGCAATGAAATTCTTCAAGAAAGAAGTGGGATTTAAGGTTCTTTGGTAATGAATTAAGAAAAATAATTGGTTTTGGCAGGAGGTTTTTTTTTTTTTTTTTTCCCCATCATGTATTGCAAATTCACTTAGAAACATCTAGATCAATTCTTGTCCCTATTTTCTGTCCTCCCATCTGAATATAAATGAAATATAGTCATAGACTTACAGGTGCAATCAAATCATGCAAGTAGCGTCAAAAATACAGTAATGTAGGCATAGTCACAGAATTTCCATATGTAACTGGCACAGACAAGTTTTCCTCCCATGAATCTCACAGAGAAACACCCATCATTATGCAGAATTACCTGGAAATTTGACAGTCTGGAAAATTTTTGAAATGTGGTGGATGCCTACCCTTTATGCACTGGAAAAATCGCGTCCAATTTATCTTCTTGTCTAACTTCATTCAAGACTTCTGCATTTGTTGCTCAGCTAGTGTGCTGATTCTGTTCCCAGAAGAACACGGCTCCCTCCAAGAGCACTTATTCCACCACCCACATCCTGGCTGGGGGCCCCATGGCACACTGGCTTCCCTTTGTGAATCAGGAGTGGAGTGTGAACTCAATCCGCTACACACACAATGGCACATTCTTGGAGAGTGGCTGTCTAGACCATTTCCTTCGCACAGCGGCTCAAACATCTTTTTATGAAGCGATTACTGAAATGTTACTTTTCGGGTAGTGGCTTCTTCAGCTGGTTTTTTACCCAGTCCTGACAGTTGTGTTGTAAGTAAATTTCTTCCACAGATTAGTGTGTTGTTAATGTGTCCATACATAGTAGCTTTAAAGTGAGTTTTCTGGCAGCTGAAACCTTTTACCTCTTACCTGTTCTCTCTCTAGAAATGAAAAGGATTTATTTATTTATCCTTGCTTGTGGGGAGTGGTGGGGTAATTGGTTTTCTTGACTGGAATAAAAGTTTTTGGGGAAAAACAGACTATTCAAACAAGTCCCAAACACCTAGATACTCCAGTTAGCATCAATGAGTTTTGAACTAGTTTGAGGAAGTCCAAGTATTTAAAGGACTTCCCTGGTGACTCAGTTGGTAAAGATCTGCCTGCAATGTGGGAGACTTGAGTTCAATCCCTAGGCCGGGAAGATCCCCTGGAGAAGGAAATGGCAACCTACTCTAGTATTCTTGCCTGGAGATTCCATGGACAGAGGAGCATGGTGGGCGGCATGCTCGTCCATGGGGTCACGAAGAGTCGGACATGACTGAGTGACTAACAGTTTCACTTTTCAAGTATATAAAAGGACAACTTATGTCTTTGAATTCTTGAAACTCTATGCATGGTTCCATACTTACAAGCCAAATTCATGTCCTTGTGCTTTATTTTATCTCAAATTTTAAAAAAGGTGGCCGATCAGTAACAATAGCAAAATATGCATTAAGAGTAAGGGACAGAAAGAGCAGGAGGGAAAATAAACTGTGTGTGCAAGGAGATCCAACCAGTCCATTCTGAAGGAGATCAGCCCTGGGATTTCTTTGGAAGGAATGATGCTAAAGCTGAAACTCCAGTATTTTGGTCACCTCATGCGAAGAGTTGACTCATTGGAGAAGACTCTGATGCTGGGAGGGATTGGGGGCAGGAGGAGAAGGGGACGACAGAGGATGAGATGGCTGGATGGCATCACTGACTCGATGGATGTGAGTCTGAGTGACCTCCGGGAGTTGGTGATGGACAGGGAGGCCTGGCGTGCTGCAGTTCATGGGGTCGCAAAGAGTCGGACACGACTGAGTGACTGATCTGATCTGCTGTTAAATACTGTGGCATATTGTAAGATAACACATATTTCTTGGAGCTAGAAACGATGGCTTACTTACGTTTGGTTTAGGAATGCATACTTCCTCCTAGGATTATAAAAATGTCATTCCATATTTTCTTCTGTCGCTTTTATAATTTTATTTGGCATTGATTGTTAACCTAGCTGTAATATATCCTGGTGCATGTCTTAAGATAGGCATTATGACTGATTATCTCAACATCAGTTATTGAATCCTCTTCCAATTAATTTAAAAGATATTTTAAAGTCCCTCAAATACCTGGGTCTGTTTCTGGTATACTGACTTTGCCAGAACCATGATGTTTTAGTTACTGTATTTTTCTGTTGTGTCCTGATACTTGGTATATCAAATAAAAGCTCTCTTGCCTGTTCTTTTAGAGATGAATGTTAGAGTCAACTTGCCATATTTATTAAAGAATCTTATTTAGGTCCTGGCTAAGAATATGTTGAATTTATTTGTACCTTGGGCCGTTGGCAGTTTCATACTATTGAATGTCCCCCTGCAAGAACATGGTCCATTTATAGGAACAAGAACATGCCTTCTTGTGTCTTTCTATTCTTGTTCAGTTGGTACCTGACCCAATTGCATTTAGAAAAGAAACAAAGGAGAAACAAAGCACATCCATGATGCTTTAATTCAGCCAAACCACAAGTTTCTTTGGTGACTATTGTTTCTAGAAGAGGTCAAATTATTAAATATATTGTTTTTTTTTATTAAAAGATATACATAATTGCTTTGGCCACTGGCACATACAATCTCAGTCCTCTTGTATTGCAAAAATATCACTCAATACTTATTAGACAGGAAGTATGGGATATTAACAAGTATTTACCTAGTGATTTTTGCAGTATTTCCAGACTGGTCAGTGGGCTTCCCAGGTGGTGCTGCTGCTGCTGCTGCTGCTGCTAAGTCGCTTCAGTCGTGTCCGACTCTGTGCGACCCCATAGACGGAAGCTCACCAGGCTGCCCCGTCCCTGGGACTCTCCAGGCAAGAACACTGGAGTGGGTTGCCATTTCCTTCTCCAATGCATGAAAGTGAAAAGTCAAAGTGAAGTCGCTCAGTTGTGTCCGACTCTAGCGACCCCATGGACTGCAGCCTACCAGGCTCCTCCGTCCATGGGATTTTCCAGGCAAGAGTACTGTAGTGGGGTGCCATTGCCTTCTCCGATAGAACTTGCCGGCCAAAGCAGGAGATTAAGAGATGCAGGTTCGATCCCTGGGTCGGGAAGATTCCCTGGAGAAGGGCATGGCACCCCACTCCAGTATTCTTGCCTGGAGAATCCCATGGACAGAAGAGAGTTGGTGGCTACAGTCCATAAGGTGGAAAAGAATCCAACAGGGCTGAAGCAACTTAGCACGCAAGCACAGGCTAGTTAGCTTCCCCTTCCAGGTTTACAACAGTTCTCCTTATGGTCAGTAGGGGGCGCTCCCGCAGCAACAGGCCCTCTTTGAGTACCACAGCATCCTAACGAATTTCAAACCTTAGGAAGTATTGGTTTATAAATTATCAAACTTCAGTTCTCACACATTCTAACAGACTCACATCTGAGGGCATTTTATGTAGAAGACAAGAAATGGGAGAAGGTGAGATCTTCAAAGTGTCTTGTAATCGAAGAAGGCCTGTATTATATAAGCACAGAAGGCCGAAAGGGATTATAACAACTTGTGTTTGGGCTAACGAGTGGAGCCTCTGCTTTTAGGGGCTGTTCTTTTGAGCTCTGGTGCCAGAAGACCGCTTTGTGAGCTGTCAGTTTCCTGATCTTAGTCCTTTAAGGGCAACATTTTTTAAAGTGGTGCTTTAAATAGGGTATGTAAGCTCCAGAGAGCAGTGAGTTGGGGTCTATGGAAGGAAACGGGGTCTAGTTGCAGATAGTCCCGTGGGGAAAATATCACTTCTATCTACTGGCTTTGAAACTGCTGCCCTTGTGGTTGAGGGTGGTGATGTTCAGAGAAGTGCATCATTTTCTACCTCTCCTTCCAGGCTGAGCTCAGTGCTACTTCCTTATACTCCCAAACCATTCAGAGTTTATTTCTACTTTGTAAATATCACATTTTGTAATATTCATCTGTGTATTTGTTATATCCTCTTCTACACTAATGTAAGTGAAGGCAGAATCACGTTGCATTCATCTAGCATAGGGTTTGGTATACTTCCCTAGTGGCTCAGTCAGTAAAGAATTTGCCTGCAATGCAGGAGACCCAGGTTGGAACCCTAGGTCGAGAAGATCCCCTGAAGAAGGAGATGGCAACTCACTCCAATATTGTTGCCTGGGAAATCCCACGAACAGGGGAGCCTGGCCGGCTACAGTCCATGAGACCACAAAGCAATCAGACCTGATATAGAGACTAAACAACAGCAGTAGTCAATTAATAATTATTTGCTCAGTGAATGGCGGAAGGAAGGGAAGGCAGGTGGAAGGAAGAGTGTCACAGAACGATAGACTGACGTTACAGTGCAAGTGAACTTTTAAACTGTGCCAGAATCCGGAAATAACAACAGTAACAGAACTCACGGGGAACCTTACTGGGTACTGCTACTGCTAAATCACTTCAGTCGTGTCCGACTCTGTGCGACCCCAGAGATGGCAGCCCTCCAGGCTCCCCTGTCCCTGGGATTCTCCAGGCAAGAACACTGGAGCGGGTTGCCATTTCCTTCTCCAATGCATGAAAGTGAAAAGTGAAAGTGAAGTCGCTCAGTCGTGTCCAACCCTCAGCGACCCCATGGACTGCAGCCTACCAGGCTCCTCCGTCCATGGGATTTTCCAGGCAAGAGTACTGGAGTGGGGTGCCATCGCCTTCTCCATTACTGGGTACAACCCAATACAAATGATAACAACAGAAAGCAAATTGTTTCTAATGAGGTTAGAAACAATAGCAATATGATAATAGTGTATATGGAATGTGACCATAACCACTTCAATGTGAAATAAAGACTTTAATATTTATATGGATTTCAAAGTTTACTTGCATAGTGTAAAAGTAACCTTAAAAGTGAGGTTCTGGAATGTAGTATTCCATGTACAATTTTATTAAAATTGTTCATCCTCCTGAAATTCAGATATGGCACTGTCAACTCATAATCCCCACTGTGGCTCTTAGTTGAGTGGAATTTTTTGTACCACTCCCTCTTCCTTTCTTAATAAAGCACCAAAAACTTGTTAGTTGAGGAGGTTAGTTCAGATGCTCGAATTCAGAATTTCTGGGGTTACCTTTCAAGTCATACTATCAACTTTCCTTATCATCAAATAACTACCAAGAAGGGCATTTTGAGAATCTCATTCTTCTGGATAGTTCATCACCCCGTAATCTAGTCCATTTGAATAGTTCTTAAAACATGAAAGGTGAAATGGGGTGATATAAATGCTGTTTGAAGTGGAATAACTTTTAAAGATGTCCCCACTTGAAAGTTTCATGTTTAGTCTTTTGATAAAAATAAATATATTTTTTCTATCCAGTACTGAGTTCCTGTGTTTACCTAAACAGGAAGTTTAAACTGCAAAAATCGCCTGAATCAAAGATTCATCTTGACTGTAAAACAGTGTATACAAGGCAACCAAAATGGAACGCTATTTTATTTTTAATATTTTAACAATGTTGTTTTAATTTAAAAAATTAAATGATCATTAATTCTTTGAAGCACTTTTGGGTCCATTTTACTCTATTTAGTGTTGATTAACAGAATCCCTTAAAAATTTAAGGAAGCTACAAGGAAGTAGTCTTTGGGACAAAAAGTGATTTTCCAGTGGATTTAAATCTGAGGATGGATTTCCTCTTTTGGCTTTTTTAAAAAAAAAAAATTTCGGGCCCAAACACTCACTGTACACAGGATTATATGCTTTGTGCAAATTACCAAATGTGGTTTGATATATTGTGTTTTATTAATTTTATATATTATTTACATTAATTTGGCATAATATTTTCAGCTAACACACAGATATAATTGATTTGTTATGTCTAGAGTGATGCAATGAACAGAAAGTGATAAAGTGGAAAGTAGGTGGACAAAATATTTTCCACTTAAAAATTCAGCTGCTTACCCATTTTGAATCTAGTGGTGTGTACGTGTTAATCCCCACCAACAAGGACTTACTATACAGCGCATGGAACTCTGCTCAATGTAATGTGGCAGCCTGGATGGAAGGGGAGTTTGGGGAGAATGGGTACATGTATATGTATGGCTGAGTTCTTTCACTGTTCACCTGAAACTATTGCATTATTGTTAATAGGCTATACCCCAACAAAATAAAAAGCTTAAAAAATTTAATTGGACAAGGACTTGTTGAACATCTGCTTTGGAGGCAGAAATTGCTATAGAGTTGAATTGCTGGGGTACCCATTTCCAGCTGCCACTTAAAGTTGGAGGACCTCAGGTTTGGGACTTTTAACCTCTCTACACCTTAGTCTCCTTATTTAGAATATTGTTTAAAATAATTACAGTCATTATTTTTAAAGTTGTAGGAGGATTAAATGAAATAATTCATGTATTAGGTTGGTGCAAATATAACTGTGGTTTTTGCATTGTTGAAATTTGCCACTTGATATTGGAATACATTCTTAAATAATCCTTTTAATGTGAATTTCTCACTTTATGGTTTTTGCTAATGACATTACCTTCCTTGGTGTACTCCTTTTCCTATTTGGAACCAGTCTGTTGTTCCATGACCAGTTCTAACTGTTGCTTCCTGACCTGCATACAGATTTCTCAAGAGGCAGATCAGGTGGTCTGGTATTCCCATCTCTTTCAGAATTTTCCATAGTTTATTGTGATCTACACAGTCAAAGGCTTTGGCATACTCAATAAAGCAGAAATAGATGCTTTTCTGGAACTATCTTGCTTTTTCGATGATCCAGCTGATGTTGGCAATTTGATCTCTGGTTCCTCTGCCTTTTCTAAAACCAGCTTGAACATCAGGAAGTTCACGGTTCACATATTGCTGAAGCCTGGCTTGGAGAATTTTGAGCATTACTTTACTAGCGTGTGAGATGAGTACAATTGTGCGGTAGTTTGAGCATTCTTTGGCATTTCCTTTCTTTGGGATTGGGATGAAAACTGACCTTTTCCAATCTTGTGGCTACTGCTGAGTTTTCCAGATTTGCTGGCATATTGAGTGCAGCACTTTCACAGCATGGAACAACAGACTGGTTCCAAATAGGAAAAGGAGTACGTCAAGGCTGTATATTGTCAGCATGTTTATTTAACTTATATGCAGAGTACATCATGAGAAATGCTGGACTGGAAGAAACACAAGTTGGAATCAAGATTGCTGGGAGAAATATCAATCACCTCAGATATGCAGATGACACCACTCTTACGGCAGAAAGTGAAGAGGAACTCAAAAGCCTCTTGATGAAAGTGAAAGTGGAGAGTGAAAAGGTTGGCTTAAAGCTCAACATTCAGAAAACAAAGATCATGGCATCTGGTCCCATCACTACATGGGAAATAGATAGGGAAACAGTGGAAACAGTGTCAGACTTTATTTATCTGGGCTCCAAAATCACTGCAGATGGTGACTGCAGCCATGAAATTAAAAGACGCTTACTCCTTGGAAGGAAAGTTATGACCAAACTAGATAGCATATTCAAAAGCAGAGACATTACTTTGCCAACAAAGGTTCGCCTAGTCAAGGTTATGGTCTTTCCTGTGGTCATGTATGGATGTGAGAGCTGGACTGTGAAGAAGGCTGAGCGCCGAAGAATTGATGCTTTTGAACTGTGGTGTTGGAGAAGACTCTTGAGAGTCCCTTGGACTGCAAGGAGATCTAACCAGTCCATTCTGAAGATCAGCCCTGGGATTTCTTTGGAAGGAATGATGCTAAAGCTGAAACTCCAGTACTTTGGCCACCTCATGCGAAGAGTTGACTCATTGGAGAAGACTCTGATGCTGGGAGGGATTGGGGGCAGGAGGAGAAGGGGACGACAGAGGATGAGATGGCTGGATGGCATCACTGACTCGATGGATGTGAGTCTGAGTGACCTCTGGGAGTTGGTGATGGACAGGGAGGCCTGGCATGCTGCAGTTCATGGGGTTGCAAATAGTTGGACACGACTGAGCGACTGATCTGATCTGATCTGATGCAAATAATGTTAGACAAAACGCAAATTAGAGTGATTTTCTTTTTCAAGTTCAAAATGGGTCATAAAGCAGCTCAGACAGCTTGTAGCATCAGCAGTGTATTTGCCCCAGGAACTTCTATGAGCTACAGTGCTGTGGTGGTTCAAGAAGTTTTGCAAAGGAGACGAGAGCCTTGAATATGAGGAGCATAGTGGCCAGCCATAGGAAGTTGACAACAACCAGTTGAGAGCAATCATCAAAGCTGATCCACTTACAACTACACACAAAGTTGCTGAAGAACTCAATGTCGACCATTCTATGGTCATGCAGCATGGCACTTCAAGCAAATTGGAGAGGTTAAAAAGCCCAATAAGTGGGTGCCTCATGAGCTGACCAAACATCAAAAAAATTGTCTGTTTGAAGTGTTGTCTTCTTGTATTCTATGCAACAGCGAGAAACCATTTCTTAATCAGATTGTGATGTGTGAAAACAAGTGGATTTTATATGACAACCTGCAATGACCAGCTCCATGGTTGGACTGAGAAGAAGCTCCAAAGCACTTCCAAAAGCCAAACTTGCACCAAAAAAAGTCATGGTCACTGTTTCGTGATCTGCGGCTGGGCTGGTCCTCTACAGCTTTCTGAATCCCAGTGAAACCATTATATCTGAGAAGTATGTTCGGCAAACTGCTGAGATGCACCAAAAACTGCAACACCTGCAGCAGGCATTGGTCAACAGAAAGGGCCCGATTCTTCTGCCTAGCAACTCCCAACCACACACTGTGCAACCAACGCTTCAAAAGTTGAATGAATTGGGCTATGAAGTTTTGCCTCATCAGCCATATTCAGGTGCTGCTGCTGCTGCTAAGTCGCTTCAGTCGTGTCTGACTCTGTGCGACCCCATAGACGGCAGCCCTCCATGCTCCCCTGTCCCTGGGATTCTCCAGGCAGGAACACTGGAGTGGGTTGCCATTTCCTTCTCCAATGCATGAAAGTGAAAAGTGAAAGTGAAATAACTCAGTCGTGTCCCATCCTTAGTGACCCCATGGACTGCAACCTACCAGGCTCCTCCATCCATGGGATTTTCCAGGCAAGAGTACTGGAGTGGATTGCCATTTCCTTCTCCAGTGATCTCTTGCCAACTAACTACCATTTCTTCAAGCATCTTGACAACTCTTTACAGGGAAAAGACTTCCACAACCAACAGGAGGCAAAAAATGCTTTCCAAGAATTCCTTGACTCCCAAAGCACAGATTTTTATACTGTAGGTATAAACAAACATTTCTTGTTGGCAAAAATGTGTTGATTATAGTGGCTCCTATTTTGATTAACAAAGATGTGTTTGAGCCTAGTTATAATGATTTAAAATTTGTGGTCCAAAACCACAATTACTTTTGCACCAACCAATGGAGTAATTGGCAAAGTGCTTACCACTTGGTGAACTCTCAGTAAATGATATCTGTTATATTCTCACCACTGTGCTAGGCCCATGGAATAACAAAAGATATTTGAGACACTGCCTGTGTTTAAAGAGGCTACACTATTAATAATACTTTCTCTGTTATATTAAGAATTCTGGGCTCTGTGCAGCACACTGGAATGTTACACATAATTCAAATTAAAATAATCCTGCCTACAAAATATACTATTCAAGTAAGTGTATAAAGTATATTTGATATAGGATATGCTGGTATTTTGGATAAGGAAATGGCAACACACTCCAGTACTCCTGCCTGGAAAATCCTACGGATGGAGGAGCCTGGCAGGCTACAGTCCACGGGGTCTCAAAGAGTCAGACACGACTGAGCGACTTCACTTCACTTTATGCTGATATTTATTGTATTACATTTAATTGTAAAATAAGATACAGGTACAGAAACACACACACACACACAATGTATAGTTTAGGAATTGTTATAAGGCAAACAGCCTCATTCTAAGAAATAGAATATTTCCAGTTGTGATGGCTAATTTTGTGTGTTAACTTAACAGGCTAGAGAATGCCCAGATTAAACACTGCTTTCTGGGCATGTCTGTGAGGTTGGGAGGGTGTCCAGATGAGATTACATTTGAATCTGTGGACTCAGTAAGGTAAATTGCTCTCTTCAGTGTGAGTGACTATCGTCTAATCCACTGAGGGTCTGAACAGAACAAAAAGTGGAGAAAGATGGTACTTGCCCCTTTGCTCCTGCCTCACTGCTGAGCTGAGGTATCTCATCGTATGTTCTTCTGATCCTTGGACTGGGGTTTACACAGTCCCATAAAATGGGATCTCCTGGGTCTCCATTTTAAGACCACAGATCAGACTGTGTGACTTAGCCTCCATAATTGCAATGGACATATAAACCTATATCTCCATCTCCATCTCTATGTACATCTCCATCTCTCTATTGCTCTTAATATCCTACTGATTCTGTTTCTCTGGAGAACCCTGACACACAGCACCCTTTCCACATACCTTCAGGAACATATTCGGATCACAGCGCCTTTCTCCTTCCCAAAGTAACCACAATCCCATTGTATATAGTAAGCACTTCCTTGCATTTCTTTATAGTTTTATCACCCAAATGAGCACCTTTTTAGTTCAGCCTTGCTCTTTTCATAAAAGTGAGACATTTTTTATACCTCTTTTACTTATTTAAATTTTATCAACCAATAGTTGATTTACAATCTTGTGTTAATTTATTCTCCTTTGCTTTTCGCTTCTTTTCTTTTCACAGATATTTGTAAGGCCTCCTCAGACAGCCATTTTGGCTTTTTGCATTTCTTTTTCTTGGGGATGGTCTTGATCCCTGTCTCCTGTACAATGTCACGAACCTCTGTCCATTGTTCATCAGGCACTCTATCTATCGGATCTAGTCCCTTAAATCTGTTTCTCACTTCCACTCTATAATGTAAGGGATTTGATTTAAGTCCTACCTGGATGGTCTAGTGGTTTTCCCTGCTTTTTTCAATTTAAGTCTGAATTTGGCAATAAGGAGTTTATGATCTGAGCCACTCAGCTCAGCTCAGCGAAGTCAGCTCCCGATCTTCTTTTGCTGACTGTATAGAGCTTCTTCATCACATCGAAGTGTGTGTCACACACACACACATTCTTTTTCATATTCTTTTCTATTATGATTTGTCACAGGATATTGAACATAGTTGCCTGTGCTATACAGTGCTTGCGCTCAGTCGTACAATTGTGTCTGACTCTTGGTGACTCTGTGGAATGTAGCCTGCTTGTTGATCCATCCTATACATAATAATTTGCTTCTGCTAATCCCAAGCTCCCACCCGCTCCCTTCCCTAACCTCCTCCCTTTATGCCTCTTTTAATCCACAGGTTCCTGGAGCACTTTTTTCTTCTTCTTACAATATATCTGTGAAGAACCCAGAGCATCTGACCTGTCTGGATTTGGCTAACTCATACTCATGATATGATTCATCATGTTCCTCTGACCTTTGTATTCCCTTTGTATTGGTTGCTGGATCCAAGTAATTAGACTCAGGCTTCCCTGATAGCTCAGTTGTTAAAGAATCTGCCTGCAACACAGGAGACCTCGGTTCGATTCCTGGGTTGGGAAGATCCCATGGATAAGGGAAAGCCTACCCACTCCAGTATTTTGGCCTGGAGAATTCCATGGACTGTATAGTCCATGGGGTCACCAAGAGTTGGACACAACTGAGCAACTTTCACTTCACTTCAGTCTCTTTGGTAGCACTATGGTTTTCATCAAGAGGTTCATAATGTCTGATTTTTGCTCTTTTGTAGTGTTTATAGCAGTTGATATTCAATGTTTAGATATATTAATTCATTGAGGTTGTGGAAAATGTAATATTTAACTCTGTGACTTCTTTTTCATTTATTAGTTGGTGTAATTTTCTAAGGAGATGCTTATTCTCATCTACTAATTGGTTACCTGATACTACAAGTCAGATAAGAGTGGCAGTATAAGCATTTGACTCTTTTTTAAATTTATGCAATTTTCAAGCTAATGAAGCATTTCATTGTTATTCTGAGATGACCAATTAGTTTATCTCAAATTTGACTACAAAATATAAATATATTGATGCATTTCTATTAATTATTACTTTTATCCTTCTTGAAAACTCATTGTCCTATCTTTGACCAATGGGAGATTCTTTGAAGTTGGTTTCAAAGTTTTCTGATGTTATAGAATGTTCTTTCCTTGCTCTCTGGAATGTCAAGATATTTCAGATCATTTTGTACTTTTCTTGCCCTTGACCTGGAATCAGCCATTTCTCCAAGATGTCTTTTTATAGGAAATAGCAAGACCACAATCTAGGTTTTCAGATCACTCTGGGCTTATCATTGAAACTGGGCATATCACTGTTTCTAGGCTTTATCAGAAAATGTACCCTAATATTTCCAATTCAGTTACAGGACTACAGGGCTTGTCCTTTACCCTGTCTATATTCTGTCTATATTTTCTTCTGCGTATAATGAGAATCCTAGTTCTCAAGGACTTAGGGGATAATCAAATTAGAATGTCCCAGAATTACTCACTTCCTTTATCCCATGTTACACATGGACAGTCTCAGAATAGCAAAGCCTCTATTCACATCGCTGTCATGATTACTGGAAACAGTTAGATTTGTTTCCATCTGCTCACCCTATTCTTCCCCTACCTTTCTCATGACTATTGTATCTATATTATCAACTTATATACTCTTCACTGTCTAGAACACCTTTTCCCATGAAATTTTAATTCTGTAAATAAAAACATATTTAGAACTCAACCCCTGGTGGCTCAGACGGTAAAGCGTCTGTCTACGATGCGGGAGACCTGGGTTCGATCCCTGGGTGAGGAAGATCCTTTGGCGAAGGAAATGGCAATCCACTCCAGTACTATTGCCTGGAAAATCCCATGGACAGAGGAGCCTGATAGGCTACAGTCCATGGGGTCGCAAAGAGTCGGACACGACTGAGCGACTTCACGTTCACGTTCACGTTCAGAACTCAACCCCAGTCCTTATGTCCATGTTCTTCTAGTCATTTTAGTTATCTGAAGCTCGTCTCTCATAAATCTCAAAGAGAAGACCTAAGGGAATACAATTCCTGGAGTTCCTACATGTTGACAGCAATTTGTCAATGGTCTTTATACATTTTACATTCTCTTCCCTTGAGTGTCTTCAATGTGTTACTTCATTTTTTTCCCCCTGGTATTATGTGCTGCTGTCAAAACATCTCTGATAACCTCCTTTTTCCCCTTGTAAACCATGTGCTATGTTAGCATAGATTCAAAAAGAACTTTTCCTTCTTTTTGTTTCCTGTTTTCAAAAGCCTGTTGGTTTTACTAAATTGTGTGTTCAGTTCAGTTCAGTCGCTCAGTCATGTCCGACTCTGTGACTCCATGCATCGCAGCACGCCAGACCTCCCTGTCCATCATCAACTCCCAGAGTTCACCCAAACTCATGTCGATTGAGTTGGTGATGCCATCCAGCCATCTCATCCTCTGCCGTCCCCTTTTCCTCTTGCCCCCAATCCGTCCCAGCATCAGAGTCTTCTCCAATGAGTGCACTCTTCGCATGAGGTGGCCAAAGTACTGGAGTTTCAGCTTTAGCATCATTCCTTCCAATGAACACCCAGGACTGATCTCCTTTAGAATGGACTGGTTGGATCTCCTTGCAGTCCAAGGGACTCTCAAGAGTCTTCTCCAACACCGTAGTTCAAAAGCATCAGTTCTTCAGCACTCAGCTTTCCTTATAGTCCAACTCTCACATCCATACATTACCACTGGAAAATCCATAGCCTTGACTAGACGGACCTTTGTTGGCAAAGTAGTGTCTCTGTTGATATTGGTTTTTCTGAGTCACTATTCTCAGGTACATGTGTTCTTCTAACATGTTGTTCCATTTTTTTTTTTTTTTCAATTTTAGGAAGGTTTTTTTGAATCATAGCATTATGTTTGTTTATTTTCTTGTTTGTTTTTTTTTTTTTTTTAATCTTTTTCAGGAGCTTTTTGACTATCAATAATATTTGTTACTTTCCCTCTTTTACTTTTCAATCCCTTTCTTCATTTGTTTTTACAAATGGAGGTAAAATATACATAAAATAAGATAGATCATTTCATCATTTTAAGTGAACCTGATGACATTAAACACATTCACAACGTTTTGCAACCATCAGTGCTATCTCCAGAACTTCTTCATCTTCCCAAACTGAAATTCTCTGCCCATTCAACCGTAACTCTCCATTGCCTCCTCCTTCTTCATTTAGTTTTGATTTTAAAACATTTCATTCTTTTCATCTATTCCTTGAGGCATTTTTTCATTGTGTTTATTTACTTTGGTGAGACTTCTATTTTGTGAGTCTTCATTTCTAAAGCGATTTTTTTCTTTTATTTTCAATTTTTCTTTCAATGTATCATTTCATTTCTGAATTTTTCAAATTCTGATTTAGGTCAGTTATTCATGTCTTGTGCCATCATTTTCTTAATGTTAACTCATTTTGAAATGCTACATTATAATTTTGATATTTTTTAATCTGTAATAATCGATAATTATTTAAGGGACTGTGATTCTACTTCTTCTTTTTCCTTACGGTAACTTACCATGTTACCAGGGATTTGACCTTCATAGTTTTCTCTTGCTTATTATGTGAATTTAGTTTTCTCGAATTTCAGAAGGAGGCTTGGCTCAGATGGATTTTCTAACTTTACAGAGTGCCCTCTTCTATTGTTTTCATGCAGTGTTAAAAACATGGTGCCTTGATTTTTGAGATTTCTTGGTTCTCTTCCTCTCTTGCACTTTATCTGCATGTCTTCTTTCCTTTGCCTCCATTGTCCCATCCTGCTTGATTTTTGTACCACTCCCAGCAGTTTCTGCTCACCATGAAGCCTTGTCCTAAAAAAGATCTGCCTGGTCACCTTTGAGAGTTCACAAGGATAGAGGTAGATTATAGTCAATACCAGTGGATATTGTGGCAATGGATAACCGATATACTGGCATCCTAGATGATTAGGTGTGATGCCTACAGGATATTTAAAGACCATTGTTCCGAATCAATGGTCTTTCTACTGATGAAGAATTCATTTGAATTATAGAACTATAAGTCTTGTCCTTTACCCTGTCTGATGAAGAAACCAAAGCCCAAAGTGAAAAAAATACCCATACTAAAATACCTACAGTGCTTGTATATATAGATGTAGACTAGATAACTTTACTCTTCCTTCTGTGCCACAGCTTTTCTCTGGTCCTTGAATAAGAAGTAAGATTTAGAGAAGTATCTTCACATAGTATTTCTCACTTTTGCAAAGTCCAGTGCAACCATTTCTGGCCAAACCTCAAACTGCAGAGTTAGATAATGTCACCATCTTCAGATATGACATCCAAGATTACAGCAGAATGAAGAAGAGATGGTGGGGAAGGCAGGCTGCATATATGAGTATCTTCTGATCACATTCCATTGGCTGGAAATAATCACATGATTCTATGTATGAAAGGGGGATTGGAAATAGGGTACCTGGATGGGCAGCTGTTTCCTAGAAACCTGCCATAAAAGGGGAAAATTAACCATTGGAGGTCAGCTAGCCATCTAGCTACAGAAAGCCTTCTTGAAGAGATGCCTATAAAATTCAGCTTAAAATTCAACTATGGCCACACTAATCATTGGAAAGGAGAATGAGAAAACTATGATTGGCTTAAACTAATGTAGATTTCTCCTTCAGCTGCTTATAGAATTACTCTGACTAATGACTCTCTGAATGAAATTGAGGTTCTCTGGAAGAAGATTAACAAGATTTTCTAGTCACCATGGCTAATGTCTTTTTCAAAATAGTTACACTCAGCTAAATGTGAGGAGAGAATGGACTTTAGCTGCTGCTTCAGGGCAAGCTGATATGGAGATGATTAGAGAGAGAGAGAAAAATGAAATCCTTGAATGATGATGGAACAGTTTTGCTTAGCTGTCAACAAGGTCCATGTTCCACCAACAGATTCATTTTCAATAGGATATTTAGGCTGAGTATGTTCCTAGCAAGACTAATGGATTTTGTTTGATTAATTGTGATGTCTTGCCTACATTACCTCAAGTATATTTATGAGATGCCTAATCAGATTTAAGACCACAATGCATAACCAAATTAACTGGCCCAAAGAAGAATCAGCATATAGCCTTGATTTAATTAGCACTCTTTCCAAGTGTATATTCAGTCAGAGATATTACTTCAAGGAAACAGCAAACAAACCTGGTTTGAGTCAAAGAATGGCATAGACCATTATGAGGCAATAAAGTGATAAAATGGTTGCTACATAAATTAATGCACTAGACTTTATATACATGTCAAAAGAGCATACATTAAGCATCATTCTTTTCTAACTTTTAAACACACCAAGTGGACAAATCTTTTGACTGCTCTGAAGATTAAACTAAGAGGTTAGAATGAGATGATCTCTAAGGTGTCCTTCAAATCTGTAATTTTTCAGGCTTTAAATCTTAATTTTAACTAAACTTTAACCTATGGTTAAACGTTGACATCTTATTTCTTTTAGATTCTTCAGTGCCTATTATCTCCTGATACATATTTGATGAATAAATGCACCTAGAGTCCTTTTCATTATCTTCCATGAGAGAAAGAAGGTTAATTAGAGTATTTTCAACAGACATGACGCTTCTACAGATTTTATTTTGATGAGGGCTATTATGCTTTTTAAATATCTCTATGTGATCAAATAACCATTATAATTGCATATTTCAATGACTATAAGTAGTTAGAGGTCACAGTTGTTCTTACAGCTATTGATTTTAAAAGTCTGTCCAGTTCATGAGGTATGAAATATGTCAAGTAGTAAGCTCCTGGGGTCATTTCCTTTTGTATAATGTATGTTAGTTGTACTAAAGCTTCATTAATTTGATTTTTCATTTATTTGATATTTTTGACGGTTTTATGTTTATGGTTGGGCTAAATTTTTTTTTTTCACTTCTTTCTTAAGTGATGTCATAATCAAGATTCTGGGAAATGTTTATGCTATTAAAGATTATCCTGCATTATTAATTATTCATTTTGTATTATATATGATTAGTTATTCCGGAACTTCTCACTTATGTATCAATAATAATAAATACGGAAAAACCAATCACTGAAGTATTGGTTAACTCTATCAGACTTTGCCTCTATTTGAGTCCCTTTCAGATCAGATCAGATCAGTTGCTCAGTCGTGTCCGACTCTTTGCGACCCCATGAACCGCAGCACGCCAGGCCTCCCTGTCCATCACCAGCTCCCCGAGGTCACTCAGACTCGCATCCATCGAGTCAGTGATGCCATCCAGCCATCTCATCCTCTGTCGTCCCCTTCTCCTTCTGCCCTCAATCACTCCCAGCATCAGAGTCTTCTCCAATGAGTCAACTCTTCACATGAGGTGGCCAAAATACTGGAGTTTCAGCTTTAGCATCATTCCTTCTAAAGAAATTCCAGGATTGATCTCCTTCAGAATGGACGGGTTGGATCTTCTTGCAGTCCAAGGGACTCTCAAGAGTCTTCTCCAACACCACAGTTCAAAAGCATCAATTCTTCGGCGCTCAGCCTTCTTCACAGTCCAGCTCTCACATCCATACATGACCACAGGAAAGACCATAGCCTTGACTAGGCGAACCTTTGTTGGCAAAGTAATGTCTCTGCTTTTGAATATGCTATCTAGTTTGGTCATAACTTTCCTTCCAAGGAGCAAGCGTCTTTTAATTTCATGGCTGCAGTCACCATCTGCAGTGATTTTGGAGCCCAGAAAAACAAAGTCTGACACTGTTTCCACTGTTTCCCCATCTATTTCCCATGCAGTGATGGGACCAGATGCCATGATCTTCGTTTTCCGAATGTTGAGCTTTAAGCCAACCTTTTCACTCTCCACTTTCACTTTCATCAAGAGGCTTTTTAGCCCCTCTTCACTTTCTGCCATAAGAGTGGTGTCATCTGCATATCTGAGGTTATTGATATTTCTCCCGGCAATCTTGATTCCAACTTGTGTTTCTTCCAGTCCAGCATTTCTCATGATGTACTCTGCATATAAGTTAAATAAACATGGTGACAATATGCAGCCTTGACGTACTCCTTTTCCTATTTGGAACTAGTCTGTTGTTCCATGACCAGTTCTAACTGTTGCTTCCTGACCTGCATACAGATTTCTTAAGAGGCAGATCAGGTAGTGTGAGTCCCTTTAAATTAATTTAAATGCATATTCTTGAAAATAATCCATAATATAGTCTTTTCAATAATTTTTACTGGTCCTCCTGTCTAAAAATGAAATTTTTGAACATTTTGACATTTTACTAATAGCAAAAATTGTAGATATCTGAGTTAGGTTATCCTTCTTGGTCAAAAGATATCAAATGTAAATAAAGTACAATGGTCATCATGACCTTTTATTTTCAGAGTGATTGTTCATATTTTATAGCAGAAACACTTTGATGACTGATCAACGGCTTCCCCATCTCTGTTTCTAGTGAGTCATAATAAGCTGTCTGCAGAAAATCTGATTATAAAGTCATCAAAAGGAAGATTCTTAGGCAAACTGGAGCAGTGGATAGGGAATTGGTGGAGATTAAATAGGTCCTGCACAGAGATCTTCGGTGATATTTCTTTAGAACAAATGAAATGCAAGCTAATCATCAATTTTTAAATTAGTTCTAAAAAGAAGATGCTACATGTGCATATCAGATCAACATTTTGTGCTGAAGATAGTGGCTTCTTTTAGTGGCAAACTTCCTACTCAAAGAGAATCTGATGTCCCTAAAGGAAGGGGCCACCCACATTGCTTTTAAACAGGAAAACATACTTTTGAGACCACTATCTTTTTAGTTAAGTCATTAAAAAAAAATAGAAAAAATTAAAGTAATACATTTCAGAATAAATAAATGTGTTTTAAATTAGTTTTACCACCCTACAATCTCAAGTTAAGATATATATTAAGAAATATTAACTTCTATTTTATCCTAATATTTTATTTTCCAAGAGACATATTAACTGATGCATTAAGTCTTTGGATCCAGTTTATTGCAGAACAGGCTTAGTGTAGCAGGGCTTAGCAGGAAGAAATTACAGATAATCATATCTGCCTGTGTTATTAAAAAATCGCTTCTTTATATATTACCAGGTCATTAATTCATGAATATTACAACATTGTTTAATTTTGTTTTGTATCCTTGTCAACTTTTCTAGGGTATCAGTTAGTTTTGCAGGCTGTTTTTCTTTACTCCTCTATGAAAACACGTAAATGGTTTCAGTGTAGGAAAGTATTTCAGAAGAAATCTAAAACCTGAAACTTTTTTATTTCTTAAGCTAGAGCTACAGCACATCTCCTGGACTTAATACATGAGGAAAAGACTGTCCAAGTCAGACAATTAAACGTTTTCCAGTCCTGATAACATGCCGAGCGGAATCAAGACTCTCCAAATGGGACTTCTCAGGCGGTTCAGTGGTTAAGACTCTGTGCTCCCAGTGCAACGGGTCTGGATTTGATCTCTGGTCAGGGAACTAGATCTCACATGCCATGGCTATGACCTGGTACAGCCAAATAAATAAATAAATGAGTACAAATTTAAAAAGACTTTAAAAGTGAAAATCAACTGGAAAAAAACTTACTTTTATGCGGAAAATGTTTTAGAATATATTTGATCCTGAATAATACTTCCAAATGTCCGAGTTATGTTTTACTCATGGTTATGATGCAAAAATTATAGAAAAAGAAATAGAAAAATTATGTTTGGCTACATCTTAGTTTTAGTATGCTGCTGCTAAGTTGCTGCTGCTAAGTCGCTTCAGTCGTGTCCAACTCTGTGTGACCCCATAGATGGCAGCCTGCTGGGGACCAGCCCCAGCTGATCCAGGGACTTCGAAGCGAGGACGGCATTGGTGGGGGTCAGGACACGATAGTTATAATTAGAGATATAAAGAATAATAGAACGAGGATAGCTCAGTAGGAAAATTCAGTGGAGAAAAGAGGGTGAGTAGCTTGGTTTACGCGGGGGACCAATAAAACTTCAAGACAAGAAGTTTGCACCACTTACGTAGGCTGCAGGCGTCTTTCCGTTCTCCCGAAGGAGGGGAGACACTGAGACCTCCCCGGTCCGATCTTAGAAGCCCAGGCATAATTAGTAAGCATGGTGGGTTCCACGCTCCAGATGGAGACTCAGCCAGAATTTGAGAGAGAGAGCGACATGGGGAGACCAGTCTTTCGAGGAACTGATCCCAATTCTTTATTTTCCATAGTCTACTTTTATACACTGAGATGGTATACAAAAGTCACGTGGGGTCAGCAGCCCTGACTTTTATCAAAGTCAGGTGCTTCATACAAATGTATACAGAGGTTTTAGGTGTGTTACATCATCTTCTGGCCAGGGGGCCTGCTGACAATTTATGACCTTCTCCTTGTGATAGCGGTCAGTCAACCAGGACATTTATTTCTCCAGGGGTGATTATTCTTAAAACAGACTCCACTAGATAAATTTACATTCCTATAGGGTGAGGGTGCGGGGAAGGCAATGGCACCCCACCCCAGTACTTTTGCCTGGAAAGTCCCATGGACGGAGGAGCCTCGTAGGCTCCAGTCCATGGGGTCGCTAAGAGTCGGACGCGACTGAGCGGCTTCACTTTCACTTTTCGCTTTCATGCATGCATTGGAGAAGGAAATGGCAGCCCACTCCAGTGTTCTTGCCTGGAGAATCCCAGGGACAGGGGAGCCTGGTGGGCTTCCGTCTATGGGGTCGCACAGAGTCGGACACGACTGGAGCGACTTAGCAGCAGCAGCAGCAGCAGGGTGAGAGTGTAGTGGGTTTTAGTCAGGGAAAGAATTTACTTAGTCTAAGGTCTAACGTGATTAATATCAAAGGTTAATACTTATCTCTTCTATATATTCATTAATGTGTATAAGGGCAGGGGAAGTGGAGACTTAGCAGCAATCATTGGCTCAACAAATGAAAAACCCTTCACCGATACAATTTCTAATCAGCCTACTAATAGTTTCCTAACTTCTCTAAAGAACTTGTTTTTAGAAGAACATGTGGCCGGACAAGTCTGTCAGGTGGGCTAGAGAACCTTCAGAGGAGTTTTTAGGTTAAAACACTCCTGTCACGCCCAGGAATTTTTATTAACTGGAGCTCTAAGTTAACTCTTTTTTCAGAGAGAAGTAGTGGGGGACAGCCCCCCATAAAGTCAGAGGTGTAGGTGAGAGCACAAGTAGTAAAGTAGGCAGGGTCTGGCTATGGGGGTAGATGCTCGAGGATTTCCAGGGGGACTCCTGAGGCTCGACCCCACCTTTGTGTATGTCAAGCCTCCTTCCTCATGACCTTTACCATGGGAGGAGTGCCTCACGCCGGCCCCCAACAGCAGCCCACCAGGCTCCCCCATCCCTGAGATTCTCCAGGCAAGAACACTGGAGTGGGTTGCCATTGCCTTCTCCAATGCATGAAAGTGAAAAGTGAAAGTGAAGTCGCACAGTTGTGTCTGACTTTTAGCGACCCCATGGACTGCAGCCTACCAGGCTCCTCCGTCCATGGGATTTTCCAGGCAAGAGTACTAGAGTGGGGTGCCATTGCCTTCTCCGAGTTTTAGAATATGCAACACATATTATTGCATTCATATGCGGTAGAGATTTTCAATAAAATATGAAAATGAAAATCATATGCCACTGATAACATATTTGTGCCTTCTAATATATAAATTGCTTACATACTGCTTCTGAGGTGTAGCATACTTCCTCATAAATTGGGGGAAGGTTATCCTTTGAGAAGATGGATCAAGAGGTGACAAGCTGTGGACCAGTTTAGAGCTCAGGGGTCCAGATGAGAAGATTTTTAACTGTGGATAGTGGGGGATCTCACTCTGTTGTGGGTCTGCAGAATGTCTTGAAGTGTTTTTCATTGTTTTGGGTTTGGCAAACCCAAAGTGTGTTTTGCTAAGCACTTTTCTCTTCATTTTAAGCCCATGTGTATTATAAAGGAAATTTAATCCGTATGTTTTTGATTCCTTTACACTTAACTCATCAAAATGTTGTTTTGTAAGAACTATTTGATGTCCAAGAGGCTTTGAGTCTTTTTATAACTTCTAAAGGCTTTTCTCCCTCCTTAGAAACAGGAAGTTGTGTTTTTCTGAGAGTAAATGAACTAAAAAACCTACAGGCTAGAGGTGGTTAGAAGACTTCAAACGTAGGCTAAATGTTAAAATTAATAATAAAACAGAAGACACATATCATACTCACTGTACATCTGGTTTGTTCTGAGAATTGTTGGTGTTTCCATTTATTTAATTCCTGCAACTACTATGTAAGGTGCTATTACTGTCTCTGTTCTAAAAGTCTTGTCACCTGCCCCCAAATTATACAGAACATGAGGGTGAAGCTGGATTTGAAACCAGGCAGACTAGGTTGCTGGGGCTAAACATTTAACCACTATATGGTACTTCCTGTTTTCATAGTGTTATCCTGTAACTTAAGAACTTTGGATACTACAAATAGGTTCATAAAGAGGTTCTGTGTAAATGATTATTCACTGTTCTTGTTTTAAAACTGGTACTCTATCTAAAAGTTCTGTGGTCTGTCTGTATGATGTTTAACTTTCAGTTAAACCACACAGAATAAATTAAAATGAAAACAAAACAAAAAAAATAGTTATGTACTGATACTGTACTAGATACTGAGAAGGTCATGTTCTTGCCCCTAAGAAGGTTTACTTTGCAAGGGGCACAGATAGACAAAAAAAAAAAAAAAAAACACAAACAAACAAAACAGAAACCAAAAGCCCTGAATGAAATACTGCGTTTTTCTTCCATGTCATGTATTCATTCAACACACATTTATAAAGTACTGATGTCAGTACTTTATGGTCACTAGTGAGAGCAGTCCTGGAGCTTGTATCCTCATGGATAATGGATATTGTATCTCCCACCTCCTGTTAGAGCAGACCACTAGGGGAAATTGGAAAAATGCCTGTGCTGCTTCTGATACTTCAAACAGTGATAGAAGCTAGGAGAGTGCCAGGATGACATGCAGCCCCAGCCCCACCCCCAGGCCCCCATCCAGCCTGTGTTCTTGGGAGAACGCATTTCCTGTGGAAAGTGGGAGCATTTCTGGTGTCCAGCTCTACTCTACAGATTCCACTAGGATATTTTCTTCCAAGCACACCTCATACTTTCCTTGATGATGTCGAGAAGCTAGTATTCCTGATTATATAAAGTTTTTATTTTAAAAAATCTTAGTTAAAACCCACAAAACCTTTCAGAGACGGGTGTTTTCACATTTTTAGTATAAATTGATATGTTTTACTGCATCTGAATTATGAATAAAAGGTTATAGCAAAACTTAAGGAAGCTTAACAGTTAACTTGTTAGGTTAATGTTTATTTGAATTCTTATGGGTGTTTTTCATCATAAGAGTAGGGCTAGCATATTAAAAACAATTTGGAAAGCAGTATCAAATTAAAAATGAAAATCTACCCACAAACACAAGTACAGCTGACAGTCTGTTGATTATAAATGTGTAGTTTGTTATTTTTAAGTGGCTAAAATTGTCTTGCTTTTAGTCATATGCTTACTTTTTCAATAGCTTTTTTTTTCTTATTTAAAAGCAAAGAAATATCATGTTTTATCTTTTGAAATGAAATATCATAATAGAATTTTGAATCTTGAATTTGGCTTTCCTTTAAAATTGAAGAAATGTACATTTTCTTAAAGAGAAGCCAACTTAAGATGTAGCGTGGTAATCAGAACAACCAAGGCATGGCTCCCAATAGAAGAAAGTCACTCAAGGAAATGCAGGCTGAGACAGGATAGGATGTGTGATGTGGTGAGGTGAAGTCACTTGGAATGACATCCTTTCTTTAGGAAATATGCTTTGGATTCAAATCAAAATTCTTTTAAAATGAAATGGAAGTGTTTAGAAAAAATGAATGCTACCAGGTGAATAAGACCTGAAAAGTGGCTAGAAATAATAAAAATGTGTTAAGCCTATTACAAAGTTATGCTTTTTTCTCAAGTGCTCAAAAGAAGTCTGAGATGAATGATATTTGGTGAAAATTATTTTTGTCATCAATATTATTTGTAAGAATGGACACCTTTACAACATTAATCCTTTAAAAACCTCTAAAAATTTATATAAAGTGAGCTTGAATATAAAATGTGCCTAAACATACACTAAAAGTGTTAAAAGACTGTCAATTAACTGTCAAGAAAAGAGAAAGTACCTTTATTTGTGTTGAAAAGTAATATAGAAACATACTAAATAAAAATTGGTGTATTGAAAAAAGGCTTATATTCTTAATTTTTTCATGAAATCCCTCCAAGCAATCAGAAAGAGTGTTTCACATCATTTTCCAGGTTTTTTCCCTAAGCCCATCTCAGCTTTAAGAATTTTATTCAACTGTCAAAGGAATTAAGAAAAACTAAAATTACTTAGAAAAGAAAAAGTAAATCCCTGTGCCATGCATGTTTTAACCTTTGAATTACCTTTTTCAAATAATTAGTCTTTCACAGGTTTATTGCAGTTTTTCATTTGTCTTATCACAGTTTTAAAATACTTCATAGTCCTTTATCATATTTGCCAGCTGTACTTGTCTCTCTCAACTTGTCCTCCAGTTGTTGGAAGCTAAGAGAATGTTGCTCTGGGTGTATAAAATAGGAAAATGTAGTCTACGCTGATTATTTTAGACATCACTTTATTTATTTTTACAATTATACAGTGTTTCTCACTGTTGGCATTTTTCCTTTGAATAACAAACTAGAACAATGCATTCTTGTGATTCCCAGGGCGTACCTTCCCTGATCTCTATTCTTTCCCTGCACTTTCCCTAGGGAAAAAAGCAAAAAATAATGGAAAGCAGTTGGCATCTAGAACGGTGATCAAACATAAAGGATGCTCTTACACAACGGATTTCTCACTTCTCATCCAATCTTTCTGACAGTGTTGTACCCTCACCTTGATAGAGTCATGAGTATTAATTTTTAACAGTTTAAAATTTTTCATGACTTCTCTGGTGGTACAGTGGATAAGAATCACCTGCCAATGCAGGAGACACGGTTTTCGATCCCTTGTCCCAGAAGATTTCACCTGCTGCAGAACAACAGCCCATGCGCCACAACTCCCGAGCCTGAGCTCTAGAGCCCACGAGCTAGAACTACTGAGCCCACTCGCAGCCACTGCGGAAGCCCCAGCGCCTAGAGCCTAGGCTCTGCCACAAGGGAAGCCAGTGAGAAGCCCGTACGCTGCAACGGAAGAATAGTCCCACAACCGGAAAAACTAGAGGAAAACCACCGGCAGTAACGAAGATCCCGCGCGACCAAAAATACATTTTAAAAAGAAAGCTTTAAAAAGATTTCAGTCTCTGCCTATCTAAAACAAACAAGCAAAAACAAAAACAAAAACCCATACAGATACCAGCTCTAATGGGCTAAACTCGATAACAACATCAGTATTGTCATGACTTGCTGGCTCTCCGAAATCAGTAGTGGGAATTCAAGGATTCAGTTTACTAAAACAATAATCTGGTTTTATGGCTAACTGATGCAGTCTGGCTTCCCGACTCTGGGATGCTAAGTCTGCAGTCGGGTGGGGAAAGACAATTCTCACATCCCTGTTTGATGTCCTCTTTGTTTTCATACTGTGATCCTGTTTCCTCTCTGCTCAGGGAAGGAAGGAGAGAGCTGGGTTCTATTTAAGCCCAGGAGCATTGTCCCCTATCATCATTGCACTCTATATCACTGATATACCGAACTGAAGATCCGCTGCAGACTTCTCTAGATCTGAGTGCATTCCTAGCTCATCTAATTCCCATGCTGGAGGCAACTTAGTCTGTCCTGAAATGCGGCTCAGCAAACAGTCTTATTTGAAGAGAAAGAAAAAGATGGGAAAAGTGAAAAAAACTTCAAGTTTCCTATTCTGAGAACTGACTGCCAAACATATTTCACAGTTCATCTGGAAGGACAAAGTAAAGTTAAATTAAGTAAAATCACTTTATTCCCCACAAGTTAAAAATATGACGCACAGGTTTTACAGGTTTTCTTTATAATATATTATTTTATTTTTCTGACTTTGATTTGCATTGATATAGGCAGGGAGGTATTTAAAGAGATGATTATACTAATTTTTGTACTTCAGGTTTTGCTCAAGTTTTTATCAGAAACTAGATAGCTTGGGAAACCTGTCATTTTCCACATGGAAAAATGTGTGTGTGTGTGTGTGTGTGTGTATTCAAAAAGTATTCTGATGCACAACCTGAACTGGATTGATCATGTTTAGAATACTTGGAACCTTTTACTTTGAGCCTAGAGGCTCAGGTAAGTGGTTCATCCAATGAATGAAAATAACAGTAAGGAAATAGCTTTCTAGTATGTGGACAATTACTGTCTTTGAGGGCTTAAGTGTCCAAAGGTATCCTGAAAATTTAAAAGAATGCCCTAAGAACTTGATAATATGCTTCTCTGATTTCCAAGGCGATTGTTTCCCTCTCTCTATATTTTTTATTTCCCTTATCCCCTCCTCCTCCTCCACTTTGTCCTACTTCTTCTCCTTCAGTTTATTTTTCTCTCACTTAATAAGAGTCATACATCCTAAGTCTGATTACTTTTCACTATCCTGTGAAATATAAACAGCAAATGTAAAAGAGTATAATGACAAAAATGCAGGACTTCAATGTAAAAATCAGTTCAAATGAGCTCTTTCGCCTCACCAAAGGAGGAAAACAGTTTTTAAAACAAGAAGTGATTATGTAGAGAAGCAAGAGTAAAACAAGATAATGAGAAGAAAAAGGACATGCAAAGAGTAACAAGTCCAATTAGGGAAACTGGGAAAGCCTTCTTGAATTTTGGTTCATTAACTCACATGTGTCTCTTACCCTCTCTTAGCCATTTCTCCTCTCTAGAATTAAGATTACAACATCTACAAATCTTTCACTTCAGTAGAAACATGGCAGGAAGTTTTTAGGCATGGAAATTGAATGGGTACAGCCTGGACACCTGAAGTTATAGAAAATCTATGAGAAAACCATCTCAGAGTGATGCAGAAAAAACTGACATCAGGGTCCTTAACTATCATTTATTTTCCTACAGTTGTTCCTCTGGGCTGAGCCTGTAACAGACCTTTGATTCCTGCCTTAACACAAGTTGTAATTGGTTCAGCAATAGATGAAGCCAGCAGATAGGGTGGGCCTGTGCACTTTCTTAGTGCTCTTAGGAAATAAGTGTCTGGACCACAAAAGCATCCTGCCTGGCTGGAGGCTGTGAAGGGTGGGGTGATCCATGAAAGCATCCCAGAGGGGAGGAGGCAGCTAACTGGAGACAGAAGATGATGCAGATGGAATGCAGGCTGGGAGTGCTAAAATGAAAGAGAGGGAAAGCCACTCAGCAGAAATGTTGCAAAGTCAGGGGGAAGGGAAAGAAGAAAGAGTGAACATTTCATGTTTAGTTATTATCTGCTAGGGCTTCCCAGGTGGCACTAGTGGGGTTCCTGCTAATGCTGGAGACATAAGAGACACCAGTTACATCCCTGGGTTGAGAAGTTCCCCTGGAGGAGGGCATGGCAACCCACTCCAGTATTCTTGCCTGGAGAAGCCCATGGACAGAGGAGCTGGCAGGCTACAGTCCATAGTGTTGCAAAGAGTTGGACACAGCTGAAGTGACTTAGCACTCACCCACGCATGGCACACTGTTTTCTATGGCAGCTGCACCTTTTTATATAACATGCCTTTTCCTCTGAATGCTTTAAGATGTTCTTTTTATTACTATTTAAGCAATTAGATTATTATTATTTTCATTGGTATAGTTTTTAATCAACATTCTTATGCTTGTGGTTCATTGAGCTTTTGGATGTGTGGATTTGTAGATTTTGTCAAATTTGGAAATATTTCATTCATTATTATTCCAAATATCTTTGTCTTTTCTTGTTTCTCCTCTTTTTTGGGGGCTGCAATTACATGTAGATTAGGCTACTTTGAGTCACTGTCCAATAGTTCCCGTTTCTCTCTTTTTTTAAAAATTCAATTAAATAGTTTCTATTGCTTTGCCTTCAAGTTTACTAGCTTGTTCTTTTACACTGTCTAATCTGCTTTTAATCCCATCCATGCATTTAAACTCAGAATTTCAATTTTGGTAATTTTAAAAATCTTCCATGTCTGTCTTTATTATGCTTACGTTTTCCTCAATTTTCTTTAACAAGTGGAATATATTTTTAATGTCTTTGCCTACTAATTGTGCCATTTGTGTAATTTCTGAGTCTTTTTCTATTGACAGGTTTTTTTTTTTTTTTTTTTTTGAGTTATGAGTTACATTCCTTTGCTTCTTTGCATGTTTGGCAAATTTTTGTTCCATGTCAGGTATTGTGAATGTAACTTTGTTGGGTCCTCGATATTTTTCTATCTCTGAATATTCTTGAGCTATGTTCTAGGATGCAGTTAAGTTGCTTGGAAACTGATCCTTTCAAGGCATGCTTTTAGGCTTTGTTAGGTGGGAAAACAATAGCATTTAGTCTAGAACTAGTTTTTACCCACTACTGAAGCAATTCCTTTCTGAGTACTCTACCTGCCCTTGTATATTATGAAGCTTTTTCCCTATGAATGATGGGAACACAAACTCTTCTTAACCTTGGATGAGCTCTAGGTATTTATTTTCCTGTTTCTTTACTAAAGTTCTTTCCCCATTATTATGCAACTTTCTCACAGGTATGCTGCCCAGAGTTCAGCTGAATGCACAGAGGAACTCTGTCACTCTCTCTCTTTCTCCCTCTTCCTCTCCCTAACTCTCTCCTCTTCATGAAACTCCGTCCTCTCCCTGAAGCTCTGTCCTTGCTAGTACTCTGCCCTCAAAAATCTGAGCTTCTTTGGTTTCCCCAAATTTTCAAGTCTGTATCTTCAGCTTAAGGAATCTCCCTCAGCTCCCGGTGCTGTGGCCTAAAACTCTCCATAAACTCTCTTCCAGTATCCTGTTATTCCATCCAGTATAGGGCCTACCACATTTTTTTTCTTTCTTTTTTAAAAATTAATTAATTAATTAATTGCTATGCTAAGTCTTCATTGCTACATGCAGGCTTCCCCTAGTTGCAGAGAGCTGGGGTTGCTCTCTAGTTGCAAGGTGTGGGCTTCTCACTGCAGGGGGTGTTGCAGATCTTGGGCTCTAGGCTGCAAAGGCTTCAGTAGTTGTGGCCCATGGACTTAGCTGCCCCAGAGCATGTGGAATCTTCCCGAAGCAGGGATTGAACTTGTGTCCCCTGCATAGGCAGTCCAGATTCTTAAACACTGGACCACCAGGGAAGTCCAACATTTTATTTCTTTTATCCAAGGATCACTCCTCTGTGCTGCCTGTTGTCCAGTGTCTGAAAACCATTAACTTATGTTTTGTTCAACTTTCTAATTGCTTAAAGAGAAAGGTCTCGTTCCTTCATCTTGACCAGAAGTGGTAGTTGGTCCATTAATCTTGGGTGGTCACTTGCTCCTTCCATCTGCTTACTTAATCTGTGCTTAAGATGTCTTAAGAACTATCTGCCTACTTCCTAGATGTAGAAACTCATATTCCAGAGCAGAAAACTTTGAAAAGTTTTTTTATTATATAAGTACTATATGTTTATTTTGGGGAAAGTATAAAGTAAGATAAACAGAAAGAATAAAGCAAAAATCACCATTAAGCCTTCTACACTGAGGTTACTATTGTAATATTGACAATTCTTAATATACTGACATATGTAACAGACACTAGTTCTATTTAGAACACTAAAAGGCCATTCTACTCACTTCACTGTTTGAAGGAGGGGCAGTGTCATCTCAGAGCTAGGGGATTCGTTTACCGGAAAACACATCATGTTTCTTAGTGGGATCTTCTGGCTAATAGAGATGAGGTTTTCTGGGCATAATGTAGTCAAGTAGGTGAGAAAAGAGGGGAGTTAATTGTTTTTCCTAATAAACAGGAAATTTTGTAGTTTTCCAGTGGTTGTCCTAAACTAGAGAAAAGGATAAAAAGGGAAAACCAGAAGGCTTTAAAAAAAAAAAATAGAAGTCCATGATGAGGGCAATAAACTTGGGCCTAAGGAGAGAAATTTCCTGTGGCCAGGAGTTGCTTAATGAATTTTTAAAACATATGTTTATTATTTAATTAGTCATTGTTATTTGTTTTGTGCTAAAACTTCCAAAAATTTAACAACAGTCTGCTTATTTTTTTTTAGAGGAATTCTGTCCTTTACCAGATGTTCCCTGGGCATCTACTCTGTGCCAGGTACCTTTCTGGCCTGCTGGGTGCTTGGGATGAAATGGAGATCTCAGTCCTTTGGAACTTGAATTTGGAAAAGGATCAAACAGTATAAAAGCAAAATAATACATAGGTCATTTTTATAGTCTTTTATAAGATAATAAGTGCTATAGAGGAAAAAAAAAAAAAGTAGAGCAGAAGTGTGGGTAGGCAGGATGTGAAGGGGTTAGTTTACAATTTTAAATATGATGATCAGGATAAACAAAGACTTGAAGAAGAGGGGAGCTTACCACATTGATAGCTGGGGAAGATTGATCCTGGCAGAGGGAGTAGCCAGTGCAAAGGTTCTGCAGCAGAAACTGCTCTTTGTGTTACGGACAGGAAGGAGGTCAGCTTGCTGTTTCATTACTGATAATCAGAAAAAGAAAATAGACATATATGTGTTCAGGTGTGCTTTGGTAAGTCCATACATTTTAGGGAAAAAAAAGGAGTATTGGATGTAGAAACAACAGCAAGAAATCCAAATGGATGTTACTTAGGGTGGGGTGGGGAGGCTGAGCTAGGATGACAATTAGCAATGAAATAGTAAAAATGGCTCAGTGATCATGATAAGACATATGTCAAATATACTCAGATTTCTTATTGATATCATCTTAGTGGCTAATCTTATAGTTGTTTAGTCCAGGCCCCTGTCTGGTGATACAGTATAGAGGTCATTTGTTACTTTTGGGCCCTGTCGCTTTCTCTCTCTTCCTTCTGAGGACAGGTGCTTCCTGTCATGGGCACCTTCAGTCAACAGCCCTCAACTACCTTCAGCCCTGGAGTAGGGACTATGAGTCAGGAGAATCAGTGTATTTCAAATCCTTGGCCACAGTAATTGGTTCTGGGATGTGCAATTTACACAGTCCAGACAGATTTGGGTTCTTCTGAGAACTGATGTGGACGCTGGGAGATTACACTCTTTTTTTAGAAACACTGGCTACAGAAATGATATGAGTCAGGTAGATATTTTCCTGATGTGGAAAGACTAATTTTTATGAAAAGTGAAACTGCGAGATAGAACCAGAAGGAAAGGGACACAGATGGAGACAGAGACAGAGCCAGATCCAGTCTGCATAGAGACAAACATGCAGAGACAGACTGATGACACTGAAACGTGCTGGAAGTCAGCACTGCCCGCTTGGATCACCACCCGCTTTATCACTGTGAGCTGATAAATCTCCTGCTTCAAGCAGTTTGAATTGGAACTTGAGTCGCAAGTTCTATCACTTGCTATCCAAAAGATCCTATTACATGACAACTTTTGCCTTCTCTAAACTTTCTGCGGTATTTCTCGGAGACCCAGATAGGGTCTTCAGTGGCTAGAATTGGTCTGAGTTGTTCCTGTCTGTTGCCACATTATCAGCTGCAGCTCAGAGGAGGTTCTGCCTCTCTCAATGTGACCTAAGCCTGAAATCTGCTGGCCAGAGTGCCATTGTCTCTGCGAGCAGAGCCACTTTGACAGGCTGAGAATTCCTGCTGACTTCTCTGGGCAAATGTAAAGAGAAGAAAGGCTCAATCTATGTTTTCATTTAGATATCTTAAAGCAAGGTGAGACCAAGGTGTGACTAAGAATGAGACTGTGCTTTTAGTGGACATGTTCACCCACCTTCAGAGAGCCTGAGCCTGGCTCCACACTTGGGACCCCCTGCCCTGTCCCTTTGGCTCCACTGCAGCGCAGCTCAAGTGCAAGTTTCCTTCTGCTGTAAGGGGAAAGCCCTCAGGTACCCTGGCTCTCTCACCTCCATTGCTATCTGGATCTCATTCTGCTTTCTTAAATTCAGATGACATGTTTGTATAGATGCAGCCACTGACACCATTCTGTTTATTTTGTGCTTATCCAAGGGGTGTGTGTATGCTCAATAGCTCAGGCATATCTGACTCTGTGCGACCCCATGGACTGTACTCCATGAGCCTCCTCGGTCCATGGGATTTTCCAGTCAAGAATACTGAAGTAGGTTGCCATTTCCTACTCCAAGGGATCTTCCTGACCCAGGGATCGAACCTGTGTCTCCTGCATTGGCAGGTGGGTTCTTTATTGCTGAGCCACGAGGGAAGACATAGCCAAGAGGAATTCTTAGGCAATTCTGACACATTTGGTTAGGGAGAGGGCCACCAGGGGCTGGTATGGTCACTTATCACTGCCTTGTCATTTCACACACTGATTCTGGTTCAGTAGAATCAGTCAACTTCATACAATGTAATGTGAATTTCATCTGCTGAGGTTGAATAGCACTGAATAGGCCACTCTGCCATGTAGGCTGATATTTATTTTTGAGCCAAGACTATAAGAACACCAGACTTAAAAACAAAAACCAAAACAAAACCCTCCCTATCTCAATGAAGAAACTGATGTATTGGAGACGTGTCAAGCTATACTAGCATTTTCACAAAATAATCAGTCTTATACTATCACTATCATGGACGCAGGAGGGCCAAGAGGAGCTACTCTACATTCAAGGTCAGGAGGGGCAGCCGTGAGGAGATACCCCTCATCTAAGGTAAGAGAAATCCAAGTAAGACGGTAGGTGTTGGGAGAGGCATCAGAGGGCAGACACACTGAAACCATAATCACAGAAAACTAGTCAACCTAATCACATGGACCACAGCCTTGTTTAACTCAATGAAACTAAGCCATGCCGTGTGAGGTCACCCAAAACGGGAGGGTCATGGTGGCGATGTCTGACAGAATGTGGTCCACTGGAGAAGGGAATGGCAAACCACTTCAGTATTCTTGCCTTGAGAACCCCATGAACAGTATGACAAGGCAAAATGATAGGACACTGAAAGGGAAATTCCCTGGGTTGGTAGGTGCCCAATATGCTACTGGAGATCAGTGGAGAAATAACTCCAGAAAGAATGAAGGGATGGAGCCAAAGCAAAAACAATACCCAGCTGTGGATGTGACGTGATAGAAGCAAGGTCTGATGCTGTAAAGAGCAATATTGCATAGGAACCTGGGAGGTCAGGTCCATGAATCAAGGCAAATTGGAAGTGCTCAAACTGGAGATGACAAGAGTGAATGTCGACATTCTAGGAATCAATGAATTAAAATGGACTGGAGTGGGTGAATTTAACTCAGATGACCATTATATCTACTATTGTGGGGAGGAATCCCTTAAAAGAAATGGAGTAGCCATCATGGTCAACAAAAGAGTCCAAAATGCAGTAATTGGATGCAATCTCAAAAACGACAGAATGATCTCTGTTCGTTTCCAAGGCAAACCATTCAATATCACAGTAATCCAAGCCTATGCCCCAACCAGTAATGCTGAAAAAGCTGAAGTTGAATGGTTCTATGAAGACTTGCTGCTGCTGCTGCTAAGTCGCTTCAGTCATGTCCAACTCTATGCGACCCCATAGACAGGAGCACACCAGGCTCCACTGTCCCTGGGATTCTCTAGGCAAGAACAGTGAAGTGGGTCTATGAAGACCTACAAGACCTTTTAGATCAGATCAGATCAGTCGCTCAGTCGTGTCCGACTCCCTGCGACCCCATGAACTGCAGCATGCCAGGTCTCCCTGTCCATCACCAACTCCCAGAGGTCACTCAGACTCACATGCATCGAGTCAGTGATGCCATCCAGCCATCTCATCCTCTGTCGTCCCCTTCTCCTCCTGCCCCCAATCCCTCCCAGCATCATAGTCTTCTCCAATGAGTCAACTCTTGACATGAGGTGGCCAAAATACTGGAGTCTCAGCTTTAGCATCATTCCTTCCAAAGAAATCCCAGGATTGATCTCCTTCAGAATGAACTGGTTGGATCTCCTTGCAGTCCAAGGGACTCTCAAGAGTCTTCTCCAACACCACAGTTCAAAAGCATCAATTCTTCGGCGCTCAGCCTTCTTCACAGTCCAGCTCTCACATCCATACATGACCACAGGAAAGACCATAGCCTTGACTAGGCGAACCTTTGTTGGCAAAGTAATGTCTCTGCTTTTGAATATGCTATCTAGGTTGGTCTTTTTAGAACTAACACCCAAAAAAGATGTCCTTTTCATTATAGGGGACTGTAACGTGAAAGTAGGAAGTCAAGAAACACCTGGGGTAACAGGCAAATTTGGCCTTGGAATATGGAATGAAGCAGGGCAAAGGCTAACAGAGTCTTGCCAAGAGAATGCACTGGTCATAGCAAACACCCTCTTCCAACAATACAAGAGAAGACTCTACACATGGACATCACCAGATGGTCAACACTGAAATCAGATTGATTATATTCTTTGCAGCCAAAGATGGAGAAGCTCTATATAGTCAGCAAAAACAAGACCAGGAGCTGACTGTGGCTCAGACCATGATCTCCTTATTGCCAAATTCAGAATCAAATTGAAGAAAGTAGGGCATATCACTAGACCATTCAGGTATGACCTAAATCAAATCCCTTATGATTATAGAGTGAAGTGAGTAATAGATTTAAGGGACTACATCTGATAGATAGAGTGCCTGATGAGCTATGGATGGAGGTTGGTGACATTGTACAGAAGACAGGGATCAAGACCATCTCCATGGAAAAGAAATGCAAAAAAGCAAAATGGCTGTCTGGGGAGGCCTTACAAATAGCTGTGAAAAGAAGACAAGTGAAAAGCAAAGGAGAAAAGGAAAGATATAAGCATCTGAATGCCGAGTTCCAAAGAATAGCAAGGAGAGATTAAAAAAGCCTTCCTCAGCGATCAATGCAAAGAAATAGAGGAAAACAACAGAATGGGAAAGTCTAGAGATCTCTTCAAGAAAATTAGAGATACCAAGGGAACATTTCATGCAAAGATTGGCTTGATAAAGGACAGAAATGGCATGGACCTAACAGAAGCAGAAGATATTAAGAAGAGGTGGCAAGAATACACAGAAGAACTGTACAAGAAAGATCTTCATGACCCAGATAACCACAATGGTGTGATCGCTGACCTAGAGCCAGACATCCTGGAATGTGAAGTCAAGTGGGCCTTAGAAAGCATCACTATGAACAAAGCTAGTGGAGGTGATGGAATGCCAGTTGAGCTATTCCAAATCCTGAAAGATGATGCTGTGAAAGTGCTGCACTCAATATGCCAGCAAATTTAGAAAACTCAGCAGTGGCCACAGGACTGGAAAAGGTTAGTTTTCATTCCAATCCCAAAGAAAAGCAATGCCAAAGAATGCTCAAACTACCAACAATTGCACTCATCTTACATGCTAGTAAAGTAATGCTCAAAATTCTCCAAGCCAGGCCTCAGCAATATGTGAACCGTGAACTTCTTGATGTTCAAGCTGGTTTTAGAAAAGGCAGAGGCACCAGAGATCAAATTGCTAACATCTGCTGGATCATGGAAAAAGCAAGAGAGTTCCAGAAAAACATCTATTTCTGCTTTATTGACTATGCCAAAGCCTTTGACTGTGTGGATCACAATAAACTGTGGAAAATTCTAAAAGAGATGGGAATACCAGACCACCTCACCTCCCTCTTGAGATACCTATATGCAGGTCAGGAAGCAACAGTTAGAAGTGGACATGGAACAACAGACTGATTCAAAATAGGAAAAGGAGTACGTCAAGGCTGTATATTGTCACCTTGCTTATTTAATTTATATGCAGAGTACATCATGAGAAACGCTGGACTGGAAGAAGCACAAGCTGGAGTCAAGATGGCTGGGAGAAATCTCAATCACCTCAGATATGCAGATGACACCACCCTTATGGCAGAAAGTGAAGAGGAACTCAAAAGCCTCTTGATGAAAGTGAAAGTGGAGAGTGAAAAAGTTGACTTAAAGCTCAACATTCAGAGAACGAAGATCATGGCATCTAGTCCCATCACTTCATGGGAAATAGATGGGGAAACAGTGGCAGACTTTATTTTTTGGGCTCCAAAATCACTGCAGATGGTGATTGCAGCTATGAAATTAAAAGATGCTTACTCCTGAGAAGGAAAGTTATGACCAACCTAGGTAGCAAATTAAAAAGTAGAGACATTATTTTGCTAACAAAGATCCATCTAGTCAAGGCTATGGTTTTTCCAGTGGTCATGAATCGACATGAGAGTCAGACTTGAAGAAAGGTGAGCGCTGACGAATGATGCTTTTGAACTGTGGTGTTGGAGAAGACTCTTGAGAGTCCCTTGGACTGCAAGGAGATTCAACCAGTCCATCCTAAAGGAAATCAGTCCTGGGTGTTCATTGGAAGGACTGATGCTAAAGCTGAAACTCCAGTACTTTGGCCACCTCATGCAAAGAGTTGACTCATTGGAAAAGACTCTGATGCTGGGAGAAATTGGGGGCAGGAGGAGAAGGGGACGACAGAGGATGAGATGGCTGGATGACATTATGGACTTGATGGACATGAGTTTGGGTAAACTCTGGAAGTTGGTGATGGACAGGGAGGCCTGGCATGCTGCAATTCATGGGGTCGCAAAGAGTCGGACATGACTGAGCAACTGAACTGAACTGATACTATCACAACCATATTCAGCGTTTCTTTAGGGAAGTTAAATACCTTCTTACTCACTCTGATTTAATTGGGAATGGAGCTATGCAACACATTTGCTAAATTTGTAAGTGAAATCTGGAAGTAATGGTTGAATAAAGCCTTGGGTAAATCTTTGAAGTTGCCATAAAGTGTTACTTTCAATAAGGTCAGGTTCAGGATTCCATGTCTGGTTTGATGGTCTAGAGACGAGTTGGTGAATCAGACACCCTAGTGAATCAGACACTCTGTGGAAAGAGTTGTGGATGTTAGGATCAGTCTCCATGCTTTTTGATGGAGAAGCAGCATTTGACACTGTTAGGCATTTAATTTATGAGCCTAAAGAAATCTGAATCCCTAGAGTTCATAAAGATTTGAAGTATTTAAGCATTTTTTTCTGTAGGCTTGGAAAATTATGCTTTCAAATTGTTGGGTAAAGGTGAAATTTTAGAAGGAACCAGCAAAACTCAAACATCCAGAATCACTCAACACACTTGGAGCAACCCAGTGAAACAAACACACGGCTCAGGATTGGTGACTTTATCTCCTGTTTATCTTTCTTGCACCTTGTCATGTTTCCACTCATCTCTCGTGAGCCTACTGGGTGGATCTCAGAAGAGCCCTCTTGCTCTGCAGTGGGTCTTGCAATCATCACTATCCAAGGCTTCAGGCTCAGTCCTGGCTCTAGGGAACATACTGTGATTGGGGTAACCCACTTTTGGCATCATGTAGCTGACTCAGCAATAATGGATTTCAGTGTCTAGGGGAAGTTTCTGTCCCTTCCTCTTGCTTCCGTCTCCTGCCACATAGTCTAAAACATGTTGAAATGCTAAAAGGATGCAAAAGAACAAATGGGGGACTTAAAATGAAAAGAGGCACTTAATAGACTTTATTTTCCTTTTGTAAGAGAATGTGTGGAAACGGACATGAATTCTGAGTCACTGAGTGAACGGTTTGGCACCGTGTGGAGGAAAAAAGATGTAGTGATTTGTCAGTCATCCTGACTGGCCAAGAGAAATGCCTCATGTCACAGTGCCCTATGGTGAGAATATTGGGGGCCAAGCGTCTGGTGCGTGCTCAGTGAGGTCTGACTCTTTACAACCCCATGGACCATAGTCTACCAACCTCCTCTTTCCATGGGATTCTCCAGGAAAGAATACTGCAGTGGGTTGACATTTCCTTCTCCAGGGGATCTTCCTGACCCAGGAACCAAACCCCAGGCTCCTGCATCAGCAGGTGGATTCTTTACCACTGAGCCACCTGGGAAGTGTCTGGTACTTGGTGTTATTGTTGGAATACAAATCACACCAGCTGGATCTGTGCAGCCAGTTTGTGTCGAAATTGCAGCGCAGAACTTAAATAGAATCCTTCCTAAACCCGAGGCCCCATTCCTCATTAAAAAACGCACTGCCTTCAGAGATGAAATGTCTGCCTTTGATAAGGTTTGCCAGTCTTAAATTTTTCTCAATATTTTATTCATCCTTTTATTAAGTCATATGAGTTACATGAAAAGGAGCAGTACGAAGAGGAATGGAAATACCACAGAGGTGAAAAACCAACTTCCAACTGTGGCAAGGGAGGGAGACACAGGCCACTAGGGAATTCTGTTTTCCATTGTGGCTTTTTACACATAATTAGCATAAACTGCTGCAGGATTTAAATGCTTTGGCTTGCTGCAAGCTTCCTTAATTTTAGCAACTAAAAAAAAAAAAAAAATCACCCTTCCTTAGTTTTCTTTTCTTCCTCTTTTCACCAGGAATCTGTAAACAAGGATTTTTTTTTCTCTTTTAATCGAGTATTCCTCTCAAGTCACAGTGTTTCTTCCCTTAGAAGCAGGGCCCTTTTCAGGGTGGGCAGATATCTTCTCAATAGGATGTAGCTCCTTACTATTTTGTGTGAACTGTAGATTCTCCTGATTATTTTTACAACCGGAAGAGTCTTAGATGCATGTTAAGTATTCTCCAGAAGGTAATCTGTGGGGCAGCCCTGACTTGTAACTGCTCAGAACCAGTCCATATTCTGCCACTTTCCCTCACTGTCCACGGCAGACATGACTAATCCATTGTAGTACACCTTCCCACAGATCTTGCGTGCCCTTCGGAATCTTTCTTAGTGACATGCTGAGACAGTCGCTATCAATCAGAGCTTGTATGTGAAAGGACTCTTCTTTGCCAGTTTTTGGCTCCAGTGATACTCGTCAGCCCCCGCAGACTTGCTTTACTCTAGTTCTGATGGATGGAATGAGGTGAACCCCGGCTGGAAGGTACTTCAAAAATATTTATTTCCTGAGCCTCCTGAATCAAAACAGCACCTGGCTTTAGGGATTTTGTAAGAATAACATCTGGGAAGTCATTTCCAGCCATAGAGAATTTCAACTCTAAGTAACCAAGAGGAGATAACCAGCATGAGAATCCAGTAGATGTTGCTATTGAAACAGTGCAGGACCCTTTGGTCCTTGCCCCCGCCCCCACCCTGCCCCATGTTCTCTGCCTGCCTTTTGCCTATGGAAAACTTTAGTCAAAGAATAAGTTTAATCAGAGAAATGAAAACATGCAAAAACAAAGGAAAACAATAAAATGAGACCAAATAATAATAATGTAGCCATTAAGCACAGTCAAGGACTTTAGTTCCTTTTCAAGGCCCATAGATAATATTCCGAGTCATATCCTGTGAGCTGTCTTATAGATACTGTAACCCCAGGTGGGAGAATTTAACTACATGATCACCAGACCCATGACATAAGCTGCCACAATTGTGAGAATTGGCCTCAAAGGAATGGGAACAAATAGACCCTAGAACTGAAGGTTAACTGTATCTAAAACAACCAAGATGGTGCTAATCAGACCACAGATGACCAATTTGAAGATGACTGTTAAGCTGCTGACTGTGCTATTTCTGCTTGTAGCCCCCTCCTTCTGTCTATAAATGCTCTTGCCCAATTGATTGCCAGTGGGAGTTGGCCTTTGGACAGCTGTCTACCACCCTACCCTCTGCAGTTGCCTGCATCTGAAATAAAGCAAACTTTTATTTCCACCAACCTGGCCTATTTATTGGCTTCAGAGTAGTGAGTAACCAGACCCCTCACACACCATTCAGTAACACGAGCACAGACTCTTGTTTAACTAAGCGTCGCTTCTCTCCACTCTTGGAAGGACTCTACATATAACTCTGCCCCGGGATGCCCTTGCCATAATGACAAGGGTTCTATAAACAATGAGTTTATAGAAGAGGATCATTTGCTGAGAGGTAGCAGAACAGACTAGAGCTGCTTTTTGGAATGGAAGCAGGAGCCACACAGCAGGGAAAGTTCATTCATGGCATTTCACTCATGAAATGCCTTTCATCATTTGGACCAGGCAAGGACTGTAGCTCATTGCTCTCCTATCTATGAAAAACTGTAGGTAAACTAGGAGGCCAAATAAGATTATTGTGCATAAGAGAACATATTGTTTTACACAGTGAAACCCATGTTTCTGCATATCCTTGAGGACATAAAAATTGCATTTTATTAAAAATGTGCTTTAATTCAGATTTTTCCATAACTAATGCCAGCCTTTGCCCAGGTGACCTGAATTTGTTTTTCCTGGAAGAACTTTAAAGGGCTCATTCCAGGCTTAGCAGAAAATACTTCCCACTTGCTGTAGATAATCCTCGAGGCTCTCTGTGTTGACAGGTCTATTCCCTAATCCCCTTTGTAAGCCAGCTAGTGTCTAGTCCCTTTCTGTCCCCTTCTTCATCTTCTGTCCTTATCAGTATCTCTTTTCCACATTGTCTCTTTTACAAATGAAACATTAACTACCTTCAAGCAAGGGAGCCTCCACTCCATTTCTAGGATGCCTACAGTGGCACTTCGCTAAATGAATCGGAAAGTAACCATGCCCTTAGCAGGAGTAGCCCGAAACATCTCATTCTCATGCCTTTCCCTCAGTGTCGGTCTCCAGCAAGTATTGTTAATGAGCCTGGATACAATTAGTGAGGTTTCAATACAGAAGAACCTACCTGAAGCAAATTTTTATCAATTTAGTGTGTTTTTATTTTCTTACTTTGAAATTTATTCCATTTTCATCATGGAATATTTCTCCCCAGTCTTGATACTTTCACAAGAGAAAATAAAACCTTAGGGATCTCCTTTTTAACTTATGAGCTATTATTGAAATTTTCTTTATGATTATCTCCACCAGCACAGGGTGATAACTGACAGGTATTACTTATTTTTGTATAAATATGTATTTTATGTGGCAACTCTGGTAGGGATTGAGGCACTTTCCTTTGAGACTATTATTTCTGGAAACTGGCAAATTGAAGAATACTGACAATGCAGGGTTTTCCTTCTCTGATTATCTCAGTATTAAGCACCTAGACTTAAATATATAAAGCACACAGCAAATTGTGTCTATGCTGAGCATCAGTGGGTCCCAAAATGTTATTCAAGATTGACTAATTGTACAGGTTGAACCTTTCCCCTTTATGTGTCTTTAGGGAAATCTTATTTGACCTTCCAGTCTAGATTGTGTACATGCATGCTTAGTCGTGTCCAACTCTTTGCAAGCCCTTGGACTGTAGTCCACCAGGCTCCACTGACCATGGAATTTTCCAGGCAAGAACTGAGTGGGTTGTCATTTTCTTCTCTGGATCAGTATAGATTATGTTCCTATTTACAGTCAATGACAGTACACTCCCCTCATGGGCTTTATCACTATGAAATGCTATGGTTGTTCGTGTGATTATTTACTATATGGCTTTACCACTCCTCCTCTAGGATTCATGGGCAGGAATCTTGATTTTTTTGTTCTGTGTTGTACTCTAGTGCCTATCACTGTATCTGGCATAAAATAGTTGATGGAAACTATTTAGAGGTTACTATGCTGCTGCTAAGTCACTTCAATCATGTCCTACTCTGTGCGACCCCATAGATGGCAGCCTACCAGGCTCCCCCGTCCCTGGGATTCTCAAGGCAAGAACAATGGAGTGGGTTGCCATTTCCCTCTCCAAAGCATGAAAGTGAAAAGTGAAAGGGAAGTCGCTCAGTCATGTCCGATTCTTTGCAACCCCATGGACTGCAGCCCACCAGGCTCCTCCATCCATGGGATTTTCCAGGCAAGAGTACTGAAGTGGGGCGCCATCGCCTTCTCTGAGAAGTTACTATAGAAGACCCCATTTTCTGTAGCAACAAACAGGAACAAAATCCTTAAGAATAAATACAAAAATCAATATGAAAAACCTATGAAGAAAACTGAAATACTTCTGAAAAGTGCAAAAGAAGACATAAATAAATGCAAAGGCAGGCCATGTTCTTAAACAGAAAAACTTCAATAACCACAAGCAGATCAACACATACTGAATTAATGCATATATTTAATATGTTTCCAAAATTATCCTGGTAGATTTTTTTTTTTAATTTGAAAGGTGATCCTAATGTTTAAATGAAAATAAAACAACAAAAGAAGAACCTAAAAAATTTTAAAAGAAAACAGAAAAAAGGGGAATAATACTTCCCAGATAATATATTATCAAAACTTTAATCATTAAAACATGGCACTGGCACATGAACAGACAGATGGGCCAATGGAATAGATTAAAAATTCCAAGTTGCATCTCAAATAAAGACAAAAGAAGAATTTTTCATTAAATGATATTGGGATATCTGAGTAACCATCTGGAAAAAAATTAAGTTGAATCCATATTTCATGTCATATATCAGTATAAACTCCAAAATGGATAGAAAGTTTAAATGTAAAACTGAAACTGTAAGTAATAGAAGAAAGCATAGAAGGTTATTTGTGATCTTAGAGTAAGGAAGATCTTTGTAACTATGTTAAGATCTAGAAGCCATAAAAGAAAGGTTGATAAACTAATTAGATCATATAGAAAGAAAGGGCTTCCCGGGTGCACTAGTGGTAAAGAATCCACCTGCCAGTGCAGGAGATGCTGGTTCCATCTCTGGGTCTGGAAGATACCCTGAAGTGGGGAATAGCAGCCCACTCCAGTATTCTTGAAAGAAAATTTTACAGAGGAGCCTGGCAGGCTACAGTCCATGGCTCCAAAGAATCAGACACGACTGAATGACTGAGCACCTAGAAAACAAAAAAAGAATTCTGCAAGGCAAAAGAATGAACAACAACAACAAAAGCAACCCCTTAAGCAAAAAAAAAAAAAAAAAAAAAAGGAAAAATATACACACTTCTTATCGCTTGATCTCCCCCAAATATCAAGAATTCCTAGAAATCATCAATAAAAGATCAACAATCTAATAGGCGATATACACTACATTATTGCAGAGGCTGGCCAGGGCGGGAGGGACAGGCATGTTCACACCTGTTGGTGAGGGTGTAAATGGATAAACACTTATGGAAAGCATCTCAGCAATAGCTATCTAAAATTACTCAGGACATAAATAATACTAAATATGAATGAAAATATAAAGTTGTGGACACTGACTTGCTGACCTAGTGTTCATTTAAAAGAAACTAGTTCAATAAATAGAATCAGATCAGATCAGATCAGTCGCTCAGTCGTGTCCGACTCTTTGCGACCCCATGAACTGCAGCACGCCAGGCCTCCCTGTCCATCACCAACTCCTGGAGGTCACTCAGACTCACATCCATCGAGTCAGTGATGCCATCCAGCCATCTCATCCTCTGTCGTCCCCTTCTCTCCCACCCCCAATCCCTCCCAGCATCAGAGTCTTCTCCAATGAGTCAACTCTTCGCATGAGGTGGCCAAAATACTGGAGTTTCAGCTTTAGCATCATTCCTTCCAAAGAAATCCCAGGGCTGATCTCCTTCAGAATGGACTGGTTGGATCTCCTTGCAGTCCATTCATATATAATGGGAATACTGCTCAGCTTAGAAAATGATGATGTCACTTTCTTATGTACTGAAGGAAGATCTCTCTAAGATACTTATGTAAAAAACAGGCAAGATATGTGCTCTGATTTATTGTTTAAAAAAAAAAAAGGTAAGGCATGAAACTGAGTGCACAGTGGAAAAAGATTGTATGTATGTATGTATGTGTACTCGAGTGCATACATATATATATGTACACATGCTGCTGCTGCTGCTAAGTTGCTTCAGTTGTGTCCGACTCTGTGCGACCCCATAGACAGTAGCCCACCAGGCTCCCCCGTCCCTGGGATTCTCCAGGCAAGAACCCTGGAGTGGGTTGTCATTTCCTTCTCCAATGCAAGAAAGTGAAAAGTGAAAGTGAAGTCGCTTAGTCGTGTCCGACCCTCAGCGACCCGGTGGACTGCAGCCCACCAAGCTCCTCCATCCATGGAATTTTCCAGGCAAGAATACTGGAGTGGGGTGCCATTGCCTTCTTCGATATGTACACATACATGTATATAATTTACACATACATGTATATAATTTACATGTACAGGCATATCTTTTTTTTTTTCAATTGGAAGATAATTGCTTTACAATTTTGTGTTGGTTTCTGCTGTACAACAATGAGAATCAGTCACAGTTGTATACATATCCCCTTCATCTCAAACCTCCCTCCTCTCTCTCATCCCACCCATCCAGATCATCACAGAGAGCCAGGCTGGGCTCCCTGTGTTATACGGCATACCTCCTTTATTGCACTTCACTTTACTGCTCTTTGTAAATACTGCATATTTTACAAATTGAAGGTTTATGGCAACCTTTCATGGAGCAAGACTATTGGCACCATTTTTCTAGTAGCAGTGGCTCACTTTGTGTCTCTGTGTTATTTTTGGGTAATTCTCACAATATTTTAAACTTTTCCTTGACCATTATACTTGTTATTGTGATCAGTGATCTTTGATGTTACTATTGCAAAAAGATTATATGACTCACTGAAGACACAGATGACGGCTACCATTTTTAAGCAATGAAGTATTTTTAATCAAGATATGTATATATTTTTTAAGATAAATGCTATGCACACTTAACAGAGGAGTTACAGGGTGAACCTGACTTTTATATGCACTGGGAAAACAAACAATTCCTGTGACTCATTTGACTGCATTATTCAATATTGAGGCTTTATTGCAGTGGTCTGAAACTGAACCCACAATATCTCTGAGGTTTGTCTGTACATTGAATATGCTTAAGGAACCTCACAAAGGATGCAAAAGAAATTCACAGGAGTGCCTCCTGCTAGGGTGTTTGAGAGTAGGAAGGCGGAAGTAGGTGCATATGGGACAGAGGTAAGAGACAGACTTCTCATTGTATGACCTTTTAGTGTTTATTTTATTTCTGAAAGATGTTAAAGTAATATACATTTAATGAATTAAGTAAATGAATTGAATTTAAGAGGAAAAATAATGACATCATCCAGAAAAAAGGAAACTGTTCATTCTGTGAAATCAAGTGCCATGGATTGAATAAAAGTGCACTGGAAGGATACCAGGGGCTTCCCTTGTGACTCAGTTGGTAAAGAGTCTGCCAGCAGTGTGAGAAACTCAGCTGGACTCAGTTGGTAAAATCTGCCTGCAGCGTGGGAGACTCAGGTTCAATCCCTGTGTCAGGAAGATCCCATGGAAAAGGAAATGGCAACCCACTCCAGTATTCTTGCCTGGAGAATTCCATGGACAGAGGAGGTTCGTGGGCTACAGTCCATGGGGAAGGATACCAAAGTCAGCATCACAAAGTTTTCTGTTCTTTTACTTCAAGTTGCCTTAAATCAATTTTGGAAATAGAGAACAAACAAAAACTGTGTATGTTTATGCTAATTTGTATTGATCAGTCTTGATTTATCTAGATAAACCAACAATTTCTTAAAGTTGGGAAGTGGGTGTCACTTCAGAATTATGCAGAGACTCATAGAAGGCCTAATTGTACCCTCTCTTAGGAGATGTTCACGGGGGATTTGGTGAGAGAGGGATGGGAGGCATTCTGTCATTCCATACATTGAGAAAAGAATCAATAGGATGGATAACAAGGTCCTATTGTAAAGCCCAGGTAACTATATTCAGTGTTGTTGTCATTGTTAATGTTGTTTATTTGCTAAGTTGTGTTCAACTCTTTGTGACCCCAAGGACCACAGCACGCCATGCTCCTCTGTCTTCCACTATCTCCTGGAGTTGGCTCAAATTCATGTCCATTGAGTCAGTAATGCCATCCAACCATCTCTTTTTCTGTTGCTCCCTTCTCCTTTGGCCTTCATTTTTTCCAGCATCAGTGTCTTTTCCAATGAGTCAGTTCTTCACATCAGGTAGCCAAAGTATTGGCGCTTCAGCTCTAACAACAGTCCTTCCAATGAATATTCAGGATTAATTTCCTTTATGAATAATTTGTTTGATATCCTTGCAGTCCCAGGGACTCTCAAGAGTCTTCTCCAGTATCACAATTTGAAAGCATCAGTTCCTTGACTCTTCTTTATGATCCAACTCTCACATCTGTATATGACCACTGGAGAAGCCATAGCTTTGACTACATAGACCTTTGACTATATAGACCACTATTTTCAGTATCCTGTGATAAACTGTAAAGGAAAAGAATATGAAAAAAAATATATGTATAACTGAGTCACTTTGCTGTACAGAAGAATTAACACAACATTGTAAATCAACTATACTTCAATAAAATTTAAAACAAGAAAAGACTCTCAAAACCAAATATTGTAAATTTCAATGTTTTACTAGAAGCAAAGTTACTTTGAGGGGAAACCACACTCTTCTTCCTAGACCCTGCCAGTGGTGGCTTCTGTCTTAATGCTGTAAAAGGAGCATCACAATCAGAAATTGTTTTCACTGTAAAGCTTATTTTTGCAATTGTACCATTTCACTTTTAACAACAGAAGAATTAGAGTATCATAAATTTCTTTTATACATACCTCTATTGTAAGGTTACTCTATAAAGAAGCATGCTGTGTATATGTTCTAAACCCAAAGAGAACTGTTTCCCTGAAATTCTATTTAAATAAAGGTCCTGATGAAATCCACATGCCTTACTGTCAACCAAAGTGATACTGATTGACAGGGGAAAGAACTTTAGCTGACAAGAAACAGGACGTCATTGTGGATTGAGGAAGTTTACCCCCAAATTATGAGGCTGAGATAGAAAACTTAAGTTCCTTACATTTTTACCAGAGTCATTCCCAGCTCCCGACTTCTGTTAGCATCAGTGGTTAAATTATTTTTCTACTCTCACCTTTCCAGGAAAGTCTGCCAGAACCATCTTTGCTCTCAGTATCTTTTGGCTGAACAATTGTGAAGTGACGATTGGGGTGCAGAGACAGGGAGTAGGGTCGGGGAAGGGAAGTAGCCCCAGATGAACAGAACAGACTACACAGGCTTTCCTAAGTCCCTCAGGCTTTGGGTTGGAAGTTTTTAGAGGACATGCTGGTATCTTTTTCTTTGGTAACAATGTTAGCAGTTTCTGGGAGGTGATTTAAATTGATATTGCTACCTCAAAATACTTCGTTTCTTTTTTTTTTAAGTAGTAGAACCTCTGTGCTCAGTAGCTCTGTTCCTTTGAACTCTCCAGAAGTGTTAATCAAGGATTTGCATTCTTATTCTCTCCCTACATTTTAAAGGAATATGTCTGAGATGCTGCTACTGCTAAGTCGCTTCAGTTGTGTCCGACTCTGTGCGACCCCATAGACGGCAGCCCACTAGGCTCCTCTGCCTAGTGCCATTTCCTTCTCCAATAGAGTCATGGATCAATATTCTCCAGGCAAGAATACTGGAGTGGGTTGCCATTTCCTTCTCCAATGCATCAAAGTGAAAGTGAATGTGAGTTCCCTCAGTCGTGTCCAACCTTTAGCGACACCATGGACTGCAGCCTACCAGGCTCCTCCGTCCATGGGATTTTCCAGGCAAGAGTGCTGGTGTGGGTTGTCATTGCTATTCATAGCTCTCTGTTTCTGAAAGAATTATATAAATATATAAAATATTTACATAATTATTAATAGGTAAATATATATAATAATTGTATATAAATATTTACCTATTGTTCGTTGTTCAGTTACTAAGTCATGTCTGGCTCTTTGTGACCCCATGGACTGGCAGCACACTGAACTTCTCTGTCCTCCATTGTCTCTCAGACTTTGCTCAAACTCATATCCATTGAGTCGGTGATGCCATACAACCATCTCATCTTCTGTCATCCTCTTCTCCTCCTGCCTTCAATCTTCCCAGCATCAAGGTCTTTTCCAGTGAGTCAGGTCTTCGCATAAAGAGGCCAAAGTATTGGAGCTTCAGCTTCAGCATCATTGAATATTCAGGGTTGATTTCCTTTCAGATTGACTGGTTTGATATCCTTGCAGTCTGAGGGACTCTCAAGAGTCTTCTCCAGCCACAGTTCAAAAGCATCAATTCTTTGGAGCTCAGCCTTCTTTATGGTCCAGCCTGCAATGCAGGAGACTCTGGTTTGATTCCTGGGTTGGGAAGATCCACTGGATATGGGATAGACTACCCACTCTAGTATTCTTGGGCTTCCCTGGTGGCTCAGACAGTAAAGAATCCACCTGCAATTCAGAAGAACTGGATTCGAACCCTGGGTTGAGAAGATTCCCTGGAGAATGGAATGGCTATCCACTCCAGTATTCTAGCCTGGAGAATTCCACGGAGAGAGGAAGCTGGTGAGCCTCCACAGGACTGCAAACAGTCGAACACTACTGAGTGACTTTCATTCTCACACCCATGATGACTACTGGAAAAACCATAGCTTTGACTCCACAAACCTTTGTCAGCAAAATGATGTCTCTGCTTTTTAATTTGCTAAGTTTGTCATAGCTTTTCTTCCAAGGAGCAAGCATCTTTTAATTTCATGGCTGCAGTTACCATCCACAGTGATTTGGGAGCTGAAGAAAATAAAGTCTGTCACAGTTTCCATTGTTTCCCCATCTATTTGCCATGAAGTGATGGGAAACGATGCCATGATCTTCGTTTTTTGAATGTTGAGTTTTAAGCCATCTTTTTCACTCTAGTTCCTCTGTGCTTTCTACCACTAGAGTGGTGTCATCTGCATATCTGAGGTTGTTGGTATTTCTCTGGGCAAACTTGATTCCAGCTTGTACTTCATCCAGCCTGGCATTTTGCATGATGTACTTTGCATATAAGTTAAATTAACAGGGTAGCAATATATAGCCTTAATGTACTCCTTTCTCAATTTGGAACCAGTCCTTGTTCCATGTCCGACTCTAACTTTGGAGGCTCTAACTGTTGCCTGTTATTTAGTATCTGTTTCCCTCTACTAAAACAAAAATGATCTAACAGAAGCTTTGTGTGTCTTATTCTCTTCTGGATCCCCTGTTCCTAGCATAAATCTTGGTACCCAGTAGGTACTAATGAATGTTATAGAAAGATAAATTTAAATTCAAACCTAAATTCTGTCACTTAGAACTTTCTGATCTTGAGTTAATTAACGAGAGCCTAGATCTCTTCATTTATGACAATGTTATCTTTATCATAGAATTTTTGTTGCAGTTCACAAATGCTTCATAAAAAGTCTGGTACATAAGCATTTATAAAATGTTAGCCGATTCTGGTTGCTAGCTCTGGGCCCTTTGTGGTCTCCTGCACATAAATTTATGACAGGACAACCATTTCAGACTTGATGTGTTATATATGTGGTTTACATGTTGAATAATTTTGATTGTTTTAAAAGTACACCTAAATTATCAGTGTCTGTTTTAATAATAGTGTTTCCAGCTATTGCTTTTATTTTCAGCAATCCAAAATATTGATCTATGACATCTGACAGGTTAGCTGGTCTATAGGTTGTTATAAAGTTAATGAATATGTTGTTTATAAACAGCAGTGGATTAATTGTCCCAGAGAGTACAGTTACTCCAGATTGGTTAGCTTATAACTATTTGTAAACTTAGGTTAATTACAGGTTATACCAATTGAGCAATTAAAACATCTCATCAACTTTAGCATCCTGAGCATCACTACAAGCTAGTGGAGGTGATGGAATTCCAGTTGAGCTATTTCAAATACTAAAAGATGATGCTGTGAAAGTGCTGCACTCAATATGCCAGCAAATTTGGAAAACTCAGCAGTGGCCACAGGACTGGAAAAGGTCAGTTTTCATTCCAATCCCTAAGAAAGACAATGCCAAAGAATGCTCAAACTACCGCACAATTGCACTCATCTCACGTGCTGGTAAAGTAATGCTCAAAATTCTCCAAGCCAGGCTTCAACAATATGTGAACTGTGAACTTCCAGATGTTCAAGTTGGTTATAGAAAAGGCAGAGGAACCAGAAATCAAATTGCCAACATCCGCTGGATCATCAAAAAAGCAAGGGAGCTCCAGAAATACATATACTTCTGCTTTATTGACTATGCCAAAGCCTTTGACTGTGTGGATCACAATAAACTGGAAAATTCTGAAAGAGATGGGAATACCAGAACACCTTACCTGCCTCTTGAGAAATCTGTATGCAGGTCATTCGGAAGCAACCGTTAGAACTGGGCATGGAACAACAGACTGGTTCCAAATCTAACGTGGTGGAAAAGGAGTATGTCAAGGCTGTATATCGTCACCCTGCTTATTTAACTTGTATGCAGAGTACATCACGAGAATCGCTGGGCTGGATGAAGCACAAGCTGGAATCAAGATTGCTGGGAGAAATATCAATAACCTCAGATATGCAGATGACACCACCCTTATGGCAGAAAGAGAAGAACTAAAGAGCCTCTTGATGAAAGTGAAAGAGGAGAGTGAAAAAGTTGGCTTAAAGCTCAACATTCAGAAAACTAAGATCATGGCATCTGATCCCACCACTTCATGGGAAATAGATGGGGAAACAGTGGAAACAGTGGCTGACTTTATTTTTTTGGGCTCCGAAATCACTGTAGATGGTGATTGCAGCCATGAAATTAAAAAATGCTACTCCTTGGCAGCAAAGTTATGACCAGCCTAGACATCATATTAAAAAGCAGAGACATTACTTTGCCAACAAAGGTCCGTCTAGTCAAGGCTATGGTTTTTCCAGTGGTCATGTATGGATTTGAGAATTGGACTATAAAGAAAGCTGAGTGCCAAAGAATTGATGCTTTTGAACTGTGGTGTTGGAGAAGACTCTTAAGAATCCCTTGGACTGCAAGGAGATCCAACCAGCCCATCCAAAAGGAGATCAATCCTGAGTATTCATGGGAAGGATTGATGCTGAAGCTGAAACTCCAATACTTTGGCCACCTGATGCAAAGAGCTGACTCATTTGAAAAGACCCTGATGCTGGGAAAGATTGAAAGCAGGAGGAGAAAAGAACAACAGAGGATGAGATGGTTGGACAGCATCACTGACTCAATGGACATGAGTTTGAGTAAATTCTGGGAGTTGGTGATGGACAGGGAGGCTTGACATGCTGCAGTCTATGGCAGTCACAGAGTCGGGGACGACTGAGCGAGTGAACTGAACTGAACTGAGCTAGTAACCATCCAGATACTAAAAGATATTTCGGGGTGGAAAAATCTGGAGGAACTGATTTCTACACAGGCTAAATGTTGAAAAACTTCAAGAACTGATTTTTTTTTTTTTTTAACAAAGAGACAGACAACAAGCCAGAAACAACATAGAAAAATCTATGACAAATATATTCCAGGAATAGGAGACAAATGAATATTTATAAAATAGGAGTATAATATACCCACTTCTTTGATCTACTTAGCAATTTTAAAATCTTGATAAAGTAAATGTTCTTATTCTAGAATTCTAACTAATCATAGAAGTAAAATATTTGAATAGACCACCAATTATGAAGAAAATTCTAGCTGGTAGGGAATTATCTAAGAAAAAAAATATAGCAGGCACAGAATTATTTTCAACAGATAGTGTGTATTATTCTAAACTACTGAAGGAAATAATAATAATTTTCATATTTTTTAATATGTTACAATGAATATAAAAGGATAGAGCTATTGTTTATATGTTGTCATGCTAGCAAAATCCTAATAACAATATTTGATAAATATAGCTTCAAGCATAAAGCTATTTATATACTAAATTATCATTGCCTAAAAAGAGTGGCAAATGTTAGAATTTATAAGTGAAAGAATCAGTCACTCCTACCCATCAAGTTTTTCCTTCAGTTCAGTTCAGTTCAGTTGCTCAGGCGTGTCTGACTCTTTGCGACCCCATAAATCACAGTACACCAGGCTTCCCTGTCCATCATCAACTCCCGGAGTTCACTCAAACTCACGTCCATAGAGTCAGTGATGCCATCCAGCCATCTCATCCTCTGTCGTCCCCTTCTCTTCCTGCCCCCAAACCCACCAAGCATCTGAGTCTTTTCCAATGAATCAATTCTTCACATCAGGTGGCCAAAGTACTGGAGTTTCAGCTTTAGCATCAGTCCTTCTAAAGAACACCCAGGGCTGATCTCCTTTTAAAATGGACTGGTTGGATCTCCTTGCAGTCCAAGGGATTCTCAAGAGTACTCTCCAATACCACAGTTCAAAAGCATCAATTCTTTGGCGCTTAGTTTTCTTCACAGTCCAACTCTCACATCCATACATGACCATTGGAAAAACCATAGCCTTGACTAGATGGACCTTTGTTGGCAAAGTAATGTCTCTGCTTTTGAATCTACTATCTAGGTTGGTCATAACTTTTCTTCCAAGGAGTAAGCGTCTTTTAATTTCATGGCTGCAGTCACCATCTGCAGTGATTTTGGAGCCCCCAAAATAAAGTCTGACACTGTTTCCCCAGCTATCTCCCATGAAGGGAAATAGAAGTTTTTCCTTAGAAATGCCCAAATGTCTTAGCAGTAAAAAAATTAAATATTAGTATATTCCATTAATGGATAGAATTGGATAATTTCAATAGATATTTGAGAAAGCATTTGATATCCATTCCTGATTTAAATATTTAAAGGAAAGTTGGAAAACTAAGATATTTCCTTGGTATAGATTATCTACCATAATCCAGCAAGAAACACCACCATATTTAATGGTGAGATAGTAAAGACATTCCTGTTTGCATGAGGAATTTGGTGTTTATGGTCATTGTTATATTCAATTTTTCTCTAAATATAGATCTATGATATTAGATATGAAAATTAGATGAAATATAACCAGAAAGGTGATTCAGAACTTACGATTTTTGCTTCAGACCATACTTGGCAAAGACAAAAAATGAATTAAAAACTCTGAAAAATAATAAGAATATTAATACAATTATCAGACATAAAAAATTACAAACATTTCTTCTATTGCAAAAATGAATAGATGATGTTAAGAATATTACATTCCATAGGAGTTCCCTGGGGGTCCAGTGGTTAGGACTCCACTGCTTTCACTGCTGAGAGCACAAGTTCAGTCTCTGGTCAGGAAACTAAGATCCCACAAGCCATAAAGTGCCAAAAAAAGAAAAACAAATGAAAAACCAATAACAAAAAAAATCCCAAATGCCACCAGCAATAACATAAAAACAGAGAATGTATTTAAATAACTTCTAAAAGAATTATGGGGTACTTCCCTGATGGTCCAATGACTAAGAATATGCCTTCCAATCCGGGGGACACCCTTTCAATCCTTGGGTGCTCTGGAGCCAACACACCCCACTGAAGAGCCAGTGTACCACAAGGAAAAATCCCACATGTCAGATTCAGACCTGATGCAGCCAAATAAATTAATTAAATTGATAAGAAAAAGAACTATAGGGAGAGAAAGTTAGGAAGCATTATGGAAAGATATAACAGAAAATCTTAATACATGGGGAGATATTTCTTAATTCTTGTTGAAAACACTAGAAATATGTTGTTTATATATTATTTTTAAATTTAATAGTATCTTAATGATAATAGTAATGATTACACTTCTTAAAATTTTGAATATCATATGGAAGTATTCATAGTATAGATGATAGAATCTAAGGCTGATGATGAAGATATTTCTTCTCTACTAGATATAAAAATGTACTTTAAAATTAGAGTAATGGGAAAACAAAGAGTCCAATGCACATTGATGAAATAGGCCTTGGTAAAAGGTCAGTTTTCATCCCAATCCCAAAGAAAGGCAATGCCAAGGAGTGCTCAAACTACCGCACAATTGCACTCATCTCACACGCTAGTAAAGTAATGCTCAAAATTCTCCAAGCCAGGCTTCAGCAATATGTGAACCGTGAACTTCCTGATGTTCAAGCTGGTTTTAGAAAAGGCAGAGGAACCAGAGATCAAATTGCCAACATCCGCTGGATCATGAAAAAGCAAGAGAGTTCCAGAAAAACATCTATTTCTGCTTTATTGACTATGCCAAAGCCTTTGACTGTGTGGATCACAATAAACTATGGAAAATTCTGAAAGAGATGGGAATACCAGACCACCTGATCTGCCTCTTAAGAAATCTGTATGCAGGTCAGGAAGCAACAGTTAGAACTGGTCATGGAACAACAGACTGGTTCCAAATAGGAAAAGGAGTACGTCAAGGCTGCATATTGTCACCATGTTTATTTAACTTATATGCAGAGTCCATCATGAGAAATGCTGGACTGGAAGAAACAGAAGTTGGAATCAAGATTGCCGGGAGAAATATCAATAACCTCAGATATGCAGATGACACCACTCTTATGGCAGAAAGTGAAGAGGGGCTAAAAAGCCTCTTGATGAAAGTGAAAGTGGAGAGTGAAAAGGTTGGCTTAAAGCTCAACATTCAGAAAACGAAGATCATGGCATCTGGTCCCATCACTTCATGGGAAATAGATGGGAAAACAGTGGAAACAGTGTCAGACTTTGTTTTTCTGGGCTCCAAAATCACTGCAGATGGTGACTGCAGCCATGAAATTAAAAGACGCTTGCTCCTTGGAAGGAAAGTTATGACCAACCTAGATAGCATATTCAAAAGCAGAGACATTACTTTACCAACAAAGGTTCGCCTAGTCAAGGCTATGGTCTTTCCTGTGGTCATGTATGGATGTGAGAGCTGGACTGTGAAGAAGGCTGAGCGCCGAAGAATTGATGCTTTTGAACTGTGGTGTTGGAGAAGACTCTTGAGAGTCCCTTGGACTGCAAGAAGATCTAACCAGTCCATTCTGAAGGAGATCAATCCTGGAATTTCTTTAGAAGGAATGATGCTAAAGCTGAAACTCCAGTATTTTAGCCACCTCATGCGAAGAGTTGACTCATTGGAGAAGACTCTGATGCTGGGAGGGATTGAGGGCAGGAGGAGAAGGGGACAACAGAGGATGAGATGGCTGGATGGCATCACTGACTCTATGGATGCGAGTCTGAGTGACCTCTGGGAGCTGGTGATGGACAGGGAGGCCTGGCGTGCTGCGGTTCATGGGGTCGCAAAGAGTCGGACACGACTGAGCGACTGATCTGATCTGATGAATTTAAAAAAGAGTACTATTTCCAGAGTAAGTCAGAAAATATGATTTTGATAAGATGTTATTGTAAGCAACAGAAAACATAAAAGAAAGAGTAGATGATAAAAGATGGTGATCTGTAACAAGTTTTATCAGTTTTCCCAAATCCTCATACCAATCTGGGCTTCCTAGATGGCGCTAGTGGTAAAGAGCCAAACTGTCAATACAAGAGACATAAGAGATGAGGATTTGATCCCTGGGTTGGGAAGATTCCCTGGAGGAAGGCATGGAAACCCGCTCCAGTATTCTTGCCTGGAGAATTTCATGGAGCCTCACAGGTTACAGTCCATAGGGTTGCAAAGAGTTGGACATGACTGAAATGACTCTGGTGATGAACTCTGGTCATGCTGCATCTCACATGAGTCAGAGGAGGCATATATGCAATAAGGCGACTGATCCTTCGCAGGACTGGTGTGTATGTGTGCGTGTGTATAAGACATTGTTTTATTGTTTAATAAGACAACTGAGAAGCAAAAAGAATGCTCATTAAATACATGTAGGGAGTGAAGGGAGATCACACATTGAGCACTGGTATGCTCCCATTCAGATTAAGGTACAGAATGTTGCCATTTCCTTCGAGGTCTCTCTTGGACCTTTCTCATCAATCTCCATCCATCCTCTCAGAGGCTAATCACCACCTGAAAAGTTTTGGTTTTTCCTCTTTACATATTTTAACATGTTTTTGTATCCCTAAACAATATATCACCACATGTCTATAAATTATGTCTTTCTTTCAACATATGTGCTGAGAGTCATCCATGGTGTCACATTAAATTAAAAATTGTTGCTTTTAGCTTCTGTATTCCATACTTATTCTCCCATTTTGTATATACATATATAATTTTGTATATATAATTTTTACATATATATATATATACACACACCCGAAGAATTGATGCTTTTGAACTGTGGTGTTGGAGAAGACTCTTGAGAGTCCCTTGGACTGCAAGGAGATCCAACCAGTCCATTCTGAAGATCAGCCCTGGGATTTCTTTGGAAGGAATGATGCTAAAGCTGAAACTCATTGGAAAAGACTCTGATGCTGGGAGGGATTGGGGGCAGGAGGAGAAGGGGACAACAGAGGATGAGATGGCTGGATAGCATCACCGACTCAATGGACGTGAGTTTGAGTGAACTCCGGGAGTTGGTGATGAACAGGGAGGCCTGGCATGCTGCGATTCATGGGGTCGCAAAGAGTCGGACACGACTGAGGGACTGAACTGAACTGAAAACTGTCTTTATATATTATGCTTGAAATATATACTTCGTTGAGTGTGCAACTCTTGGTGTATACTTTTTTTTCCTTTACATGTTGGTGATACAATTCCATTATCTTTTTCCTTTTATTGTTTTTGGGAAGGCATTTAATAGGTTGTCATTTCATTTTAGGTGAAATGGCTTTTCTGTCTGGCTACTTTTCACTCCCACCCCCACCCCCACCCCGACTTTTGCCTCTGATATTGTGTACTTGCATCATGAATAGATTTCTTTGTACTCATTCTGTTTCAGATTTCTAGGTTGTCTGAATAAGATCAATTGTGGAAAATTTTCAACCATTATCTATTCAGATGTAGTTGTTTCCTGTTCTCACACACTTCCCTTTGGAAACTGTCTTAACTTCTGTCTTTCCTGACTCTCGGCTCTCTTTGACTCTGTCATTGCATGCTGCATTATAGACAATTTTTAGGCTTGTCTGTCTATTCATCCTTCAGCTCTATTTAAGTTCTATTGAATTTTTCCACTTAATTAAAAAATAGAGTTTTAATTCTAATAATTATATTTTTACCTTCTTAAAGTTCTTAAAGCTTTTAAGCACCTGTTTGACAATTTTAAGTCTCTTTCTCCTTATTCATATTTTTAAAACCTCTCGTTTTATTTGGTTAAACATATAGAGCATCTCCAATTTATAATTTGCCTGATGGTACCAATAGCTGATGGATTTGGGGGTTGTTTATGGTGTCAAAGACAAAATTCAAAGTTTGGAAATCTAATTTGTTTATTCAATAAATCATGAATCTGGTAGCATTCCATGTCACAACTAGAAGGGTTTTCAGAGGAGAAATGGAAGACTTTTATAGAGAGGAAGATGGGGCAAGGAAATTATTAGCAACAAAAAAAAAGTATTATTTTGGGCTAAGACATCTTCTTTTCGTGGTGGAAGGGAAGAGAAGAGCAAACACATTTTACCAAGCAGATTGCCTCTTCTTCCTCTGTTAGAAGGACAGATAACTTCATTGGTGCAGACCAGAAAATTCCCAACTGTTGGTTAAGATTACATTTCTGGGGAAGGTGGAAGCTGCGGTTAGGTTAAGTATTAAACCTAGGCTTGGTATCATGGGCTTTAGCACAAGTGATGTCATTTGGGGTTTCCGAATTTTGTCTTTAACAATAATACCTTATTTCCTTGTACCTGTTAAGAGTTTTATTTAATCATGAATTCTATTTCCTTGGAATTTCATCTGAGTAAATTCTTTGAGAACTAGTGTGAAGGTGGATTTCTCAAGGAATAATTTATATTTGTTCTGCTAGTCAACTGGGGATGCTACCAACTTGGAGTCATTTTAAACTGAATTCTGGGTTTGAGGCTCTTCATATCTTCAAATTTGAGTGAGTTGGGGCTATATCATATGTAGGGCAAGCTGTGGTTACAAATTCTCAAGGCGGTTTATTTTTGCTCCTTCTCTAGTACCAATGTCTAAGATAATTTTCTTGTTGTTTCTTGGGAACAGAAGAAAGATGTGTTTATTTATAGCTCACTTTAACATGGATGGTGCCTTTAGGGAATACACTATTTGTATGGAGGGTAGGCTCTTGCCTTTAAATCTAGTTTTTCAAAGCTTGAAAAGGCTTGAAAACTGAAGCTCGAGTTAACCAGGCATCAACATTCACAGTGTTCTTAGTTCTTGGCTGACAGCTCTGGGTTTCTTCTTTTCCTTAGTTCTTGGAGTCTGAAAATTTCTTATTTCCTTGTCAAATTATAGTGGCATCCCAAAAGATACTTTAAAAATTACCCAGAATTTTAAAATTATTATTAGCAGAAAGGTCTCTCAGGATTGCTAGTCAGTCATATGGCAATAGAAATTCTAGGATCCATTTTTTGGAGATGCTTTCTGCATCTCATATTTTCTGGATTTTTGAACAATTGCACAGTTCTTGACATATCTTTGGAATATGTTCATGATTTTTTGTCATTTTTTTTTTAATTTGTTTTATTAGATACCAGAAGTGAAGTTATACTTTTCTTGGGAATTTGAATATATGCCTTATTTTGGTAACTTGTTTGATGTCCACTGGGACATAACATTTATCAAAATACGTTATTAGTGTTGTGGAAATGTGGGAGGAAAATTCGCTTGGGAATGTACAAGATGAGCCTGAAGCATCTTGTGGAACTTCCACAAAATGTGGAAGTGCTCAGAGAATCCACAATATGGGAGTATGTCAAAGAGATGTAGAGATGAACCATGTGAAAAAGCTCCCAATGGCCAACACTAGAACAATTTAAGGAAAATATATAGACATCAAGCAGCTTTGAATTATAACTGAAAGTACAAAATAAATATTCATGTGTCCACACTGATATAAATAAATTATAAAAAAAAAAATTGGAAGAGCAGAAAAAAAATTTTAAATTATCTGTGTAGATCAGATCAGATTAGATCAGTCGCTCAGTCGTGTCTGACTCTTTGCGACCCCATGAACCGCAGCACGCCAGGCCTCCCTGTCCATCACCAACTCCCGGAGATCACTCAGACTCACATTCATCGAGTCAGTGATGCCATCCAGCCATCTCATCCTCTGTCGTCCCCTTCTCCTCCTGCCCCCAATCCCTCCCAGCATCAGAGTCTTCTCCGATGAGTCAACTCTTCACATGAAGTGGCCAAAATACTGGAGTTTCAGCTTTAGCATCATTCCTTCCAAAGAAATCCCAGGGTTGATCTCCTAATATAATCGATCTGATTTTCTGTGTAGATATTACCCCTTTAATAAGGTGGATCATAGCTCCCCAATCCTTAGTTTGGGCTGCACATGGTGACTTCTTTCAAAGGAGTATAGTATGAAAACCTGGGGAAAGAGCAACCTTACAGCAAAGCAACCTGACAAACACCACCTCAGCCAGGTGGTCAAGATTAGCATCTACAGTGATAAGGGTATATACACAGTATGTGCTCTAGAAATGATGCGATGAAAATAGTGTTTTGATTCTGTGTCCTACCTTCCCAATGAGGAAAGGAAGGAGTGAATGAGGAAAACATCAAATGAATCCCAGCTGAGGGATTATCTACAAAATGTCTGGCTAGTATTCCTCAAAACTACCAAGGCCATCAAAACAAGGAAAGCCTGAGAAAACTGTCATGGCTGAGAGGAGACCCAGGAGACATGAACACCACAAGCAATGTCGTATCCTAGATAAGATCTTGGAACCTAAAAAGGATATTAGGAAAAGATAAATAAAATTTGAATTAATGATAGGTGAACTCTGATTAATAATATTTATCAATATTGGCTCCTGGATTATGACACCATACCAATGTAAGATGTTAACACGAAGGGAACCTGCTGCTGCTGCTGCTGAATCATTTCAGTCGTGTCCAACTTTGTGAGGCCCCATAGATGGCAGCCCACCAGGCTTCCCCATCCCTGGGAATCTCCAGGCAAGAGCACTGGGGTGGATTGCCATTTCCTTCTCTAGTGCATGAAAGTGAAAAGTGAAAGTGAAGTCGCTCAGTCGCGTCTGACTCCCAGCAACCCCATGGACTGCAGCCTACCAGGCTCCTTCATAGGATTTTCCAGGCAAGAGTACTGGAATGGGGTGCCATTGCCTTCTCCAAATGGAACCTAGGTATGGGATATATGGAAACTTTCTGTACTATCTTTATAATTTTTCCACACTCTAAAAGTATTCTGAAATAAAATATTTATTCTAAAAAAAAGAAAAAAATTAGCTTGGGAACATGGTGTTTTGCTTTACAGTTAATCAGCCTTAATGACTGAACAAATAACTCAAATTAATATTTCTTATGTATGTTATGGAAAGACAGACAGTGTTAGATCTGAGTTCTCTCTTGTTTTATACATGTGGGCATAACAGTCAAAATTCAAATAAATTAACTGTAGATAAAATCACTTTACTTACTTTTACCCATCTTAGTGCTAGTTGACCCCCTCTTCTAAAAATTGTAGAGATGGTGTGAATCTCTTGAGAATCAGCATGGTGGATCAGACTGGGACCTGTGATAAGAATCAGGAGATTGTAGAGATGATGATGATGCTATTTCTAGCTTGAGGTGATAAATCACTATGTGCCATGCATTGCTTAAAAGCTTTGAATATTATATTATTTATTCTTCACCTGTGTGCTAAGTTGCTCAGTCATGTCTGACTCTTTGTGACCCCATGGACTGTAGCCCACCTGGCTCTTCTGCCCAGGGGGATTCTCCAGGCAAGAATACTCGAGTGGCTTGCCATGTCGTTCTCCAGGGGATCTTCCCAACCCATAATAATTTCCTTTTTGTTTTTTTTTTTAAAAAAAAAAAGGAAAACTAGTGTCAGAGATGTTAAAACTTGCCTAAGATTCCATAGCTACTAAAGGATAAAGGCAGGTTTCAAATTCAGGTCTGTCCAATAGTAAAATCCCTTCATAAAATGACCTCCAATTTCAACACCTGCCATTTAACCAAATCTGTGCCTTGGGAAAGCATGTTATCTCTCTGGACTCACTTTGTTCATAAAATAAGGAACTTGGAAAATATGATTTTGAGGATATCTTCCACTTTTAATATTTTTATCTTTTTTTCTGAGAAATTATCATTGAATGCCATCAGTATAGAAAATAAGGAACCCCCCAGCATTTGGCACATGGGTCATTCTGAGGTCCATTTCCAATGGCACTCAGAAATAAAGATCATTAACACGATGGGGAAAATGATCAAATATATGAATTTGGACAACTGTCTAGTTCTCTGATACAAAGCTTTGGTAGGACCCAGGAGGCCTAAATGAGGCTTCCAAAGACCAGAGAAAGTTTGGTACAAGCCTCTTCAGCTTTACTCCCCAGCTCTAGACAGGGAAGTGGATATAGAAAAAGTGAGAGAACAGGTTTTCTATGTCAAAAAACTTTCCCTATGAAAGACAAATGACACATTATTTTGTAGAACCTGGTGATCAGGTGGGTAAGAGGGTATGTGGAGAGGTGGACAGAGAGCAGAGGCAGAGAGAGCCCAAAATACAGATTTGAACCATTAGGGCTGCCTATGATTCCAGAGACCTGGATAATGTCATTAATTTCACCTATGGAATAGACGGTATTGATTCAGATTCAAGTATCAGCCATTTCAGTGATGCACAAGTGAGACCTCTTAGCCTTGCTGTTTGATTTGTGCTTCTGATCATTCTGTTGATGGGCTGGCTTTAGCACAGTGTGCCCTGGTTAATATTCATCATGATTGATTGTGCAGTCTGACCTTGGTCTCAGCAGACTGATGGCAGTGAAAATGGAACGTATTTAGGAGACCAGCCAAATATCTATGCTGCACCTATGAAAAATGGAACCTCAAATGCCCTGATATCCATTCTAATCTGCCTGGTTTACCTGGTGTTAATAGCTTCCTGGCCTTACCCTTTAGAATAGACCTTTCTATTTCATATCCTGTTCATTTGGAAGCGCGGTATTTTAACCCTTCCCACAGTATGAAAGTGGATGAATTTGGGGCTTTACTACAGACAGTTCAATTAACCTTTGAGCAGTAGTTGTTTTGATTCTGACTTTTCATCTAACGGTTTTCTTAAATTTCCTCCTCTATTGTGCTCTTGGTGGTGAGATCAGGAAATGGTCATGAATGAGTCATCTATTTCCTAAATCAAATAGAACAATGGGAGTTTGTGCAAGAGGTTTTTGTTCTTTCTTTTAATAAGAGCCAACTCTTAAAGATAAGCTTTCATTTTCTTTTTTTTTTCTCTTTTGTTAAAGTACCTGTCCAACTTTTTGGCTATAGATCACTTTGCATACATTCTTCATTTATCTTGCTTTTCTCTAGACACTCCTCTATAGATTGAAAACAAACAGAAAAAAGTAAGCAAGCAAATTAGTCTCAGGGCCTTTGGACCACCCTTTTATGTAGACGGTCTGTTCCCCCAGAGCATTTGGAAACTGCACTGCTGCCCTTCCTTGTATTTAATGAGACCTGTGGGCAAACACATGATTCAGTGGAAACTAAGAGGCAGAGTTTAAATATGCTCGATGACAGCTGGCTTACTTGTGCAAGCTGTTGCAAAAGAACTTTACTAATGGTTCAAGCAGATGGACAGAAGGAAGAAAGCTAAATGTTAGAATGTGTGAGAGGCCAAAGGTCAAGGTGAATGAGCCTGGTGACTTCCTGAGGTCTGTGGGTGTTTTGTGTTGCAGCCTAAATTGAGGGTTGTTTTTAATTTGATGCATTTTTCTAAACTTTAAGTAGGTTCATTAAACCAAAAAAAAAAAAAAAAAAAAAAATTTCAGCTCTTCATTGCATTCCCAATTAAATTTTGGGTTTTAAACTTCCAAGATAATATAGCACTTACTTGTACAGTGTGGGCATTTATAATACCTTTTGAGGGATAAGTTCAAAATGGTTTATTTAACAGGTATTTTTTACAGAACATGATCCCTTAAGTTTTTTAATATCAACAACACACATATACTATATATATCCTTTGGCCTCCTCTCTTTTTTTTAAACTTAAAAGTAATTTTTCTTCTGGGGCAGGGAAATTACAAAACAGTTTAAATATATTGCATAAAGAATAACTACTTTTTGGCTCTTTCTAGAAAATCAGACTTTCCAGATATTTACTAAGATTTAGGCTAAAAAATCCAATGTCGTTTTTCTATTTCATATGATTTTGTAACTATTATATCTTTCAGATTTAATCAAGTTTTATTGAAGCCAAGACATTAACTAACCTTTAGTTTGACAATCAAGCCTTTTAAAGGAGGTCATAAATTTCAAAGGAAGATTGTTTTTGTTCCAAAAAGAGATTATTTTGAAAGCTAAAATATATTGTACCACTTATGGAAAGAAACAAAGTAAAGCTTTGTTGCCCAGGTACATTCTGTATTTCCCTGGTTCAAGGAAGGGAGCAGGTCTCTGGAAGTGGTGGAGAAAGGTCCACAGGCGCCACTTCAACAGCCCAGGTACCATGCTTTTCTTCCAAGAAGTATGTCACTGATGCTGGCTGTGGCCTTGGGGTCAATTATTTATTTATTTAAAAATAAAATTTTAATTATATGAAACCCAAAATTTAAGGGTGTGTAAAATATGAATGTAGCAATTAGACATATTGTTTATCACTTTGATTTCCAAACCCTTACAGACTGAAATTCATTTGGGACTCATAAAAAATTGCCAGGACGGGCCATTAAAAAAATTACCTCAAATTACAATTAGCAGCTCTCTAGTTGAGTTGGAATACATAAGTGGAGGTGCTGTTTGTGTTGCAGTTTCAGGAGTAATTCACTCTGATCAGCTACATTTTAAAATGAAGCACAAGCAGAGGTGGAGGTAATTCAAAACCAAACACATTCAGAATTCAAAGTAACATCTTTCCCTTAGGTAGCTGGTTTTTCTTATATATTGGTTTCTGGCAATCTACTTGGGGAAAGCTTTGATGGTTATAATTCATTATTAAATGGATTCTCTAGATGATGGGATAGGCCCCCAAAGAAACTAGAAAAGCAAACTATAACACCCACAGAAGTAAGGAATACAAATAAAGGAGGTGCTTCCTTGTAACAACTATTTTCAATAAAAGACTTTGACTAGAAATTTCTTTTGAAGATTGTATTTAATAAGTGATATGCCAAAAGATAAAAATGTTCCACTGATTTAATTAATTTCCCTAATGGCTTTAACCACTTATATGACAAAGAGTACAGTCTTTGCTGACAGGATCTTGATTGAGGAGCTAAGGAATTAAAGGAAAAAGAAACACCAGCAAACTTGACTTGATTATGTAAACAGTTTATTTTTGAAAATAATAAAAACATTTTTAGTGTATGATATAAATGTTTGTTTTAAATGACTATATGTATACATGTATCCCCTTGACATATAGTCAAGTCATTATGGTTAGATTTTTTAAAACAATTTTTAGTTTGTTGCCTCTTAATGCTTTTTAAAAACATGTACTCCAGATAGGAATAGAGCTGCAAACACAGAGAACAGACTTGTGGCCACAGGGTGGGAAGGGGAGGGTATGACAAGTTGAGACAGAAGTATGGACATATAAATTTTACACTACCATTTGTAAAATAGATAGCTAGTGGGTCAGACACGACTGAGCGACTTCACTTTCACTTTTCACTTTCATGCACTGGAGAAGGAAATGGCAACCCACTCCAGTGTTCTTGCCTTGAGAATCCTAGGGACAGGGGAGACTGGTTGGCTGCCATCTATGGGGTCGCACAGAGTCGGACAGGACTGAAGCGATTTAGCAGCAGCAGCAGCGGCGGGAAGCTGTGTATAACATAGGGAGCTCAACTCCATGTTCTGTGATAACCTGGAATGGTGGGATGAGGGGAGGGCAGCAGGGAGGTCCAAGACCTCCTCCCTGATTCACCTACAAGACCTTTTGGAACTAACACCCAAAAAAGATGTCCTTTTCATTATAGGGGACTGGAATGCAAAAGTAGGAAGTCAAGAAATACCTGGAGTAACAGGCAAATTTGGCCTTGGAATACGGAATGAGGCAGGGCAAAGACTAACAGAGTTTTGCCAAGAAAATGCACTGGTCATAGCAAATACCCTCTTCCAACAACACAAGAGAAGACTCTATACATGGACATCACTAGATGGTCAACACCGAAATCAGATCAATTATATCCCTTGCAGCCAAAGATGGAGAAGCTCTATACAATCAGCAAAAACAAGACCAGGAACTGACTGTGGCTCGGACCATGAACTCCTTATTGCCAAATTCAGACTGAAATTGAAGAAAGTAGGGAAAACCACTAGACCATTCAGGTATGACCTAAATCAAATCCCTTATGATTATACAGTGGAAGTGAGAAATAGATTTAAGGGCCTAGATCTGATAGATAGACTGCGTGATGAACTATGGAATGAGGTTGGTGACATTGTACAGGAGACAGGGATCAAGACCATCCCCATGGAAAAGAAATGCAAAAAAGCAAAATGGCTGTCTGGGGAGGCCTTACAAATAGCTGCGAAAAGAAGAGAAGCAAAAAGCAAAGGAGAAAAGGAAAGATATAAACATCTGAATGCAGAGTTCCAAAGAATAGCAAGAAGAGATAAGAAAGCCTTCTTCAGCGATCAATGCAAAGAAATAGAGGAAAACAACAGAATGGGAAAGACTAAGGATCTATTCAAGAAAATCAGAGATACCAAAGGAACATTTCATGCAAAGATGGGCTCGATAAAGGACAGAAATGGTATGGACCTACTGGAAGCAGAAGATATTAAGAAGAGGTGGCAAGAATACACAGAAGAACTGTACAAAAAAGAGCTTCACGACCCAGATAATCATGATGGTGTGATCACTGACCTAGAGCCAGACATCTTGGAATGTGAAGTCAAGTGAGCCTTAGAAAGCATCACTATGAACAAAGCTAGTGGAGGTGATGGAATTCCAGTGGAGCTATTCCAAATCCTGAAAGATGATGCTGTGAAAGTGCTGCACTCAATATGCCAGCAAATTTGGAAAACTCAGCAGTGGCCACAGGACTGGAAAAGGTCAGTTTTCATCCCAATCCCAAAGAAAGGCAATGCCAAAGAATGCTCAAACTACCGCACAATTGCACTCATCTCACTAGCGAGTAAAGTAATGCTCAAAATTCTCCAAGCCAGGCTTCAGCAATATGTGAACCATGAACTTCCTGATGTTCAAGCTGGTTTTAGAAAAGGCAGAGGAACCAGAGATCAAATTGCCAACATCCGCTGGATTATGGAAAAAGCAAGAGAGTTCCAGAAAAACATCTATTTCTGCTTTATTGACTATGCCAAAGCCTTTGACTGTGTAGATCACAATAAACTGTGGAAAATTCTGAGAGAGATGGGAATACCAGACCACCTGATCTGTCTCTTGAGAAATCTGTATGCAGGTCAGGAAGCAACAGTTAGAACTGGTCATGGAACAACAGACTGGTTCCAAATAGGAAAATGAGTATGTCAAGGCTGTATATTGTCACCATGTTTATTTAACTTATATGCAGAGTACATCATGAGAAATGCTGGACTGGAAGAAACACAAGCTGGAATCAAGATTGCCAGGAGAAATATCAATAACCTCAGATATGCAGATGACAGCACCCTTATGGCAGAAAGTGAAGAGGAACTAAAAAGCCTCTTGATGAAAGTGAAAGTGGAGAGTGAAAAGGTTGGCTTAAAGCTCAACATTCAGAAAACGAAGATCATGGCATCTGGTCCCATCACTACATGGGAAATAGATGGAGAAACAGTGGAAACAGTGTCAGACTTTGTTTTTCTGGGCTCCAAACTCCCTGCAGATGGTGACTGCAGCCATGAAATTAAAAGACGCTTACTCCTTGGAAGGAAAGTTACCACCAACCTAGATAGTATATTCAAAAGCAGAGACATCACTTTGCCAACAAAGGTTCGCCTAGTCAAGGCTATGGTCTTTCCTGTGGTCATGTATGGATGTGAGAGCTGGACTGTGAAGAAGGCTGAGCGCTGAAGAATTGATGCTTTTGAACTGTGGTGTTGGAGAAGACGCTTGAGAGTCCCTTGGACTGCAAGGAGATCCAACCAGTCCATTCTGAAGGAGATCAGCCCTGGGATTTCTTTGGAAGGAATGATGCTAAAGCTGAAACTCCAGTATTTTGGCCACCTCATGCGAAGAGTTGACTCATTGGAGAAGACTCTGATGCTGGGAGGGATTGAGGGCAGGAGGAGAAGGGGACGACAGAGAATGAGATGGCTGGATGGCATCACTGACTCGATGGGTGTGAGTCTGAGTGACCTCCGAGAGCTGGTGATGGACAGGGAGGCCTGGCGTCCTGCAGTTCATGGGGTCGCAAAGAGTACGACACGACTGAGCGACTCTCTGATCTGATCTGATTCACTTATTGTACAGTAAAAACTAATACAACACTGTCAAGCAATTATACTCCTACAAACATAAATTTTTTAAAATGTGCCCAGAAAATGTTCCTTTCCAATTCTACATCACTGTGAGGAAAGACGGCCTGGGAGTGAAAGGAGCAATCAGCTTGACCCTTGACAGATATGACCCTATTCACAGCTCATTCAGTGCCTGGTTTTGTGAGCTTGGGCAAATGCCATAACTTCTTGGAGTCTTCATTTCCTTATTATAAAGTGGAGATGATACCAGCCTTCCAGGGCTGTTGTGAGTTTTAGGTAAGATAATTGATGTAAAAACAGTAAAATTTGTCAAGCAGATATTAGTTTCCTTCCTCTTTAAATCATATGAAGAACCACTTATTCAGGCGCTGTGCTAAGGCTTTGTTTGCATTTGTCTTATTTATCTTAAAAATGAAAACTCATGAGGAAGTTTCTCCAATTATTGTTGGTCTGCCATGAGGAAATGGAAGCATTGTAAGTGGCTTTAATCTGGTCTGCTTGATTCTGAAGGCTGAACTCTTATTAATCACTGAAAATGCTGTGGAATGAGATTGCTGTGTGGATATGGAGAAGTAGAATAGTAATGATGTAGGGTAGCAGGAATTAACAACTGGAAGGATTTAACATTTCTGTAGCTCTACTACATATATCTTGAACCCTGTTTGGGAATGACAATTAAAAAAAAAATAACATACTGTATGGATACAAACAAAAGTTATCAAAGAAGGGGAAGTGGGTAGGGACCTAATACACTGAACGTCTATTAGTGTATCCTCTCTAATCAAGTTATTGTTATTTTGGCAATGTTAGCATTGTTAACGGAGAAGGCAATGGCAAGCCACTCCAGTACTCCTGCCTAGAAAATCCCATGGATGGAGGAGCCTGGTAGGCTGCCGTCCATGGGATCCTTACGAGTCCGACGCGACTGAGCGACTTCACTTTCACTTTTCACTTTCACACAATGGAGAAGGCAATGGCAACCCACTCCAGTGTTCTTGCCTGGAGAATCCCAAGGACGGCAGAGCCTGGTGGGCTGCCGTCTATGGGGTCGCGCAGAGTCAGACACGACTGAAGTGACTTAGCAGCAGCAGCAGCAGCAGCAACATTGTTAAGCATATTAATCTAGTCCACACTGTATTAGTCAGACTAGGTTATGTTATGATGCAATAACAAACAGCACCTGAATCTCATTTGCTTAATACAACAGAAGTTTTATTTTTCATTTGTACAAAGTCTACTGCAAGTCTGATTGCATTTTCAGGGCAATTGTCTTCCATGTGATCACCCAAGAATCCCGTTATCTCAGTCTCAGGACTCCATCATCTTCACCTGTGCCGTGATTGCTGCAGCAGCAGGAGAAAATGCTGGGGCACTTTCCTGGACAATTCAACTCTTCCACTCCCAATTCATCTACCAGAACTAGGCACATGTACTAACTGCAAGGGAAAGACTGTGCATTGTGAGTCCCACAAATCTGTACCATACATATTTAAGACTGTTGGTGTTTCAGACTGTGATTTTTATGACTATTTTACTAAAATTATTTCTATAAACAAATACTCCTTCAGCTAGCAAAAAAGTATCACTTTAATTTCAACTGTTTCTGATGAAGACATATTAAAGTGCTTAAAATAATTTTAAGACTGTGTTCTCTGGAAGTGATTTTTGAAAAGTGACTGTTCATTGATCTTAAATCAGCAGGGATTTTGTAATGTTTGTTCTGTTTCAGTCAACAACAAACCTATACAACAAACAAAAGAAAACAAAACAAAAAGAAGCTTGGGATGAACACACACTATTATATATAAGATAAATAAACAAAAAGGACCTATGATATAGCACAAGGAACTCTACTCAGTATTCTGTGATAATCTATATGAGAAAAGAATCTGAAAAATAATGAGTATATGTATATGTATAAGTGAATCACTTTGCTGTACACCTGAAACTAACACAGCATTATAGATCAACTATACTCCAATAAAAATTTTTTAAAAAAAGAAGAAAGTAAAAAAAAAAAAAAAAACAACAACCCAAGGAACTGCTCTCTATTCTGCCATAATGGGTTGGTACAACTGGGTCTGTTTGAAAGATTATTCATTTACCCTTGGGCCTCTGAGCAGCTGGACAGATAGTAGGAAGGATGTGAGGTTTATGAGAGCTCCAGGGCACACAGGTCCCCAGGCTCTTCCACAACATTAAAATCAAAGCTCTGCTTGTATCCCTTCCCCCAATTTGAATAAGAATTGCAAGTTACTTATAGCTCATGTGGTAGCATAATCAAATAATTCCACTTGAAGCAAACATTTCAGTAACCAAAAAGCAAACCAACTCATAGTCACTGTAAAAGATAAGACGTTTTTGGTCAAGAAATGCAGAATTGTATGTTGGTTGGTATTTTTAATATAACTGCTGGAGATTATTCTATTAATTCTTGAGAAAGTAGAATTTACTCCTCTGTTATAAATATGGTGAAATTACAGGCATGGAAGAAATTGTGAAAATTTTCTAGTGGTCTATACCAATTGTTTTCTTTGGCTTCAGATTTTTGCTTTTAACAGGTAGGGTGCTGTATTTATTAAAATAGTACATGGACCACAAAAAAGGTTATTTCAAAAACTGTCAGCCAAGCATATTTATTGCGTACTCAATAGCTATGACCCCTAAACATAAAAATAAAGAAATAAGTCCATTATGTGAACCACCAACCAAGCCATACTTCAGGCTTTTATTTTTGTCCTTAAATTTGTTGGCATCTAGGTGAGCACACCCCAAGATTTGTACTTGTGGTTTCATTTCCAAATGCCTCATACTTACATATATGAGGTGTTCCAGGAAAAATGAAAAACAAAAAGAAATAAACCAAAAACAAACAAAAAAGAAACGAAACAGTTCCAGCATAGAAAGATTTGGGAACTGGAATTTTCTAATTCAGTTGGTTGGGGAGTGGGGGTCTGAAATCAAGTATTTTAAAAAATGCTTCAAGTGTTTCACATACATACCATCCTGGAAACCATGAATAATTTTACAGAGCTCCAGAGCAAGCAGCACCTGGGTCTAAGAAAGACGTGGCTGCTTTACCACAAGACTTTCTGACAGCTGTTTCACAACAGAACTGCTTGTCGGCAGCCCCACAATACAGCAGGTGACGCCCTCTTGAGACCTTCCAATCCGTACCTGCCCTGTAGGAGAGGTCACTTCGAGCTGTGCCTGCTAGGACTCAGGTTTGCATCCTCGGCCTTTATATTTGGTGGCCGTATGATCTTGGGCTGATATTTAATTCTCAGCTCCGCTTGCCTTGACTGATGAAGGAGCGAATTCAGTCTACTCAACAGCACTAGAGAGAATGTTCCTAAGAAAACATCTGGTTCAGTGCCTGTAATAATCACAGATGCTCTGTTTCCATCTAATGTAGAGCAAAAGCCAGAAAAGGCCCTTCTTAGCTTGTGTCCCTGCTTCCATTTTCCCATCTCATTTATTATTTTCCCCTCATTCGCTCCACAGTGGCCTCTCTGCTGACCTAGGTCCAGCCCTGCACATTGACACGCCTCCTTCCGCAACGCCTGCGGCTTCCTCCACCACTTTTGTTGAAACTGCTCTTTTCTCTGTTTCCCTATTCTGCACTTATCACCATTTATTATGCTATATATTTTATTTATTTAGCTGGTTTATCATTTCTCTACCACAAGCCTTGTTTGTTTGCTTGCTTTGTTTTAAGGTAAACCATCCAAGCAGTTTTTGTTTATTAAGCTTCATTAGCGATTCCATTTTCTTCATCAGTTTGAATACAGAGTAACGGGGGCCAGGGTGGTGGGGGGAGCCTTTTGCATGTCAACATACAGGAAGCAGAGATCACCCTTGCACAGTTCTCACCATTTACCTCCTAGAAGTGGAGGTAAAATTAAGTGGAAATGATTATAGTGTATGTTTTCTCTCTTCTTTTGAATGTACGCAATTTGAACAATCGACAAACCTGAAATTACAGTCACCAAATAAACCCAAGATAGGTGTTGTCCACTTTCATTGACAAAAACAGGACAGAGGACATTGCAAATTGGAATGCCATCAAAGATGAGGCTTATTTCCTGTATCACTCTTTTTTAAATTTAGGTTTTTCAAAGCAAGATCTAAAGGCATGGTATCTACACAACCCGTAGCACCCCCAGGAGGCCAGAGATATTTGTTTTGTGACTATTTCTCAATTTCTAAGCACACTAAAAATGTCTGGCAGACTGTAGGCATTCAGTAAATGTTTATTGAATGAATTATTGTGAGCAATAGTAAACCATCATTGTGCTGTTTCTGGAATTGGAAGCATCACTAGACCAGATAAATCCTGGGCCAGGCCTAAGTCTAGCTGTGCTTTCAGATTGTCCTGGGTTTTGAAACTTTGGGTATTCTTTGAATGGACAAAATCACCACATCGTCCGTGCAACATCCCCAGCCTTAAGCATATTCAGAAACGGGATGATTCAGAATTGTTCAAGGCACCACTTCCTTCCATATCTCTCTACCTGGAATCACCTCTTAAGACCAAGATGGTACTTGGTCTGTATGAGGAAAGGAGAACCAGGAAATGTTTAACAGTACAAATTCAGGGGCATCCTAGGACATCTGTGGAGAAGGCGATGGCACCCCACTCCAGTACTCTTGCCTGGAAAATCCCATGGGCGGAGGAGCCTGGTAGGCTGCAGTCCATGGAGTCGCTAAGAGTTGAACACGACTTAGCGACTTCACTTTCACTTTTCACTTTCATGCGTTGGAGAAGGAAATGGCAACCCACTCCAGTGTTCTTGCCTGGAGAATCCCAGGGACGGGGGAGCCTGGTGGGCTGCCATCTTTGGGGTTGCACAGAGTCAGACACGACTGAAGTGACTTAGCAGCAGCAGCAGGACATCTGTTTGATGATGTTTGCTGAGCAATGTGATGTGACTGATAATCTTGATGCACAACTCTCACTGGCAAGATTTCTGTTGTTTTCCCCAAAATTCACCCTTGTGAACTTTCCCAGCTTCCTAGGCCCCTGTCTCCCTTCATGCCCTCTTTGCGTTACAGACACGGATATAGACAGACACACATGACTTCTTGACCTCTGCTATGCTCAGAGAAAGTCTCTTCCTCTGAAAAAAAGGGATAATCAGAGAATCACCCCATCTTCTCGTCACCTGTACCTGCAACACTAAAAATAAAAACTGTTTCCAAATGTAGTTAAAAGAAAGCTGGGAATTATCATTTACCATAGAAATATCAATTTTGTGGGAAAAAAAGTGTCGGTTTACCAGATGCTTCTGGTCTTGGCTGCCTAATCCATTTGCTCTCTCAGCCTCACCCATTTGCTCTCTCAGCAGCTGCAAGTCCTTTGTCAGCCCCACACACCCTCTCTCCCTCCCACATGCTGTTTCTATCAGTTGGAATCCAATGGGTGCCTGTCGCAGGCACTAAACTTGAGGCAAATAAAATAGCAGGGGTGAATATGAACAAGACCAGTAAAAATAACCTTCCTTGATGCCTCTAAATTATAGTATGACAATGATAGCCCTAAGCACTCAAAAAGCTGAGTCAATGAGTTGGAGGGTAATTTGTTTTCAATTGAAGAGTCCAAGGATATTCCTGAAAAAAGTCAGACAACATTATTGATGGAAGGTATATTGCTCACAAATTGTGCCATGAAAAACTAGATTAATTGTATTTTATTTAATCCTCACACCTGTGAGCATTAGAGCCCCTGTTCCACAGATGAAAAAACAGGCTCAGAGATGTTAACCTCGTTACCCAAAGTTCAGATCAGATCAGATCAGTTGCTCAGTAGTGTCCGACTCTCTGCGACCCCATGAATCGCAGCATACCAGGCCTCCCTGTCCATCATCAGCTCCCGGAGTTCACTCAGACTCATGTCTGTTGAGTCAGTGATGCCATCCAGCCATCTCATCCTCTGTTGTCCCCTTCTCCTCTTGCCCCCAATCCCTCGCAGCATCACGGTCTTCTCCAATGAGTCACCTCTTCACATGAGGTGGCCAAAGTACTGGAGTTTCAGCTTTAGCATCATTCCTTCCAAAGAAATCCCAGGGCTGATCTCCTTCAGAATGGACTGGTTGGATCTCCTTGCAATCCAAGGGACTCTCAACAGTCTTCTCCAACACCACAGTTCAAAAGCATCAATTCTTCGGTGCTCAGCCTTCTTCACAGTCCAGCTCTCACATCCATACCTGACCACAGGAAAGACCATAGCCTTGACTAGACGAACAGTAATGTCTCTGCTTTTGAATATGCTATCTAGGTTGGTTATAACTTTCCTTCCAAGGAGTAAGCGTCTTTTAATTTCATGGCTGCCGTCACCATCTGCAGTGATTTTGGAGCCCAGAAAAATAAAGTCTGACACTGTTTTCACTGTTTCCCCATCTATTTCCCATGAAGTGATGGGACTGGATGCCATGATTTTCATTTTCTGAATGTTGAGCTTTAAGCCAACCTTTTCACTCTCCACTTTCACTTTCATCAAGAGACTTTTAGTTCCCCTTCACTTTCTGCCATAAGGGTGGTGTCATCTGCATATCTGAGGTTATTGATATTTCTCCCAGCAATCTTGATTCCAGCTTGTGCTTCTTCCAGTCCAGCGTTTCTCATGATATACTCTGCATATAAGTTAAATAAACAGTTACATATCTGATAAATGGAAGATTCTAGATCTGTGCCTAGGTCTGGTTGATTATGAAGTTTGTATCCTCCTGGCTTATTATACAGTTCTGCTCCTTGCCTGGCCTAAGACTTTTTTTTAAGATTATTTTTTATAGGAGTATAGTTGTTTTACAATGTTGTGTTAGTTCCTGCTGTACAGCAGAGTCAGCTATGCATACACATATATCCCCTCTGTTTTGGATTTTCTTTCCATTTAGGTCACCACAGATCACTGAGTAGAGTTCTCTGTCCTATACAGTCACTTCTCAATAGTTACCTATCTTTTACAGAGAGTATATATATGTCAACCCCAATCTCCCTATCCATCCTACCTCCACTTCCCCCCTTGGTTTCCATACATTTATTCTCTATATCTGGCCCAAGACTTGAGGCACTTAACAAGCAAGCTTGCCAGTGCCAGAATCCCTCATTCTCTTGAATATTTCCAAGCACCCTGAATTACAATATCTGAGTAAGTACCCTCATTGAAAGTAGTGATTATGGAAGCTTATACCTGTAAAAGCGTTTTGCATTTGCTAACATTGTATCCTGAAAATTTTCAAATCCCCAGATTCAGAGGGCATTGCGGTGTAAACTTTTCTCCACAACTGCCACAAAGCTTTACTGAAATGGGCTTTTGCCAGAGTTCTGTGAGGCTTGGTCACTGGTTATGTGATAGGATTCTACAAGTAAACCAGAGATTCAAGCCCAAGCTGGATAATCATTGCACATTATTACATCATGGTTGTTTAGAACTGGTAATGAGAAGATGTTAAATCCAACAGCCTGTTGCACTGTATCGGAACTTTTTTTTTTAAGAATTTTTTTTTTTTTTAACATGGACCAATGTTCAAGCTGGATTTAGAAAAGGCAGAGGAACCAGAGATCAAATTGCCAACATCCGCTGATCATCGAAAAAGCAAGAGAGTTCCAGAAAAACATCTATTTCTGCTTTATTGACTATGCCAAAGCCTTTGACTGTGTAGATCACAATAAACTGTGGAAAATTCTGAGAGAGATGGGAATACCAGACCACCTGATCTGCCTCTTGAGAAATCTGTATGCAGCTCAGGAAGCAACAGTTAGAACTGGTCATGGAACAACAGACTGGTTCCAAATAGGAAAAGGAGTACGTCAAGGCTGTATATTGTCACCATGTTTATTTAACTTATATGCAGAGTACATCATGAGAAATGCTGGACTGGAAGAAACACAAGCTGGAATCAAGATTGCCAGGAGAAATATCAATAACCTCAGATATGCAGATGATACCACCCTTATGGCAGAAAGTGAAGAGGAACTAAAAAGCCTCTTGATGAAAGTGAAAGTGGAGAGTGAAAAGGTTGGCTTAAAGCTCAACATTCAGAAAACGAAGATCATGGCATCTGGTCCCATCACTACATGGGAAATAGATGGAGAAACAGTGGAAACAGTGTCAGACTTTGTTTTTCTGTGCTCCAAAATCCCTGCAGATGGTGACTGCAGCCATGAAATTAAAAGACGCTTACTCCTTGGAAGGAAAGTTATGACCAACCTAAATAGCATATTCAAAAGCAGAGACATCACTTTGCCAACAAAGGTTCGCCTAGTCAAGGCTATGGTCTTTCCTGTGGTCATGTATGGATGTGAGAGCTGGACTGTGAAGAAGGCTGAGCGCTGAAGAATTGATGCTTTTGAACTGTGGTGTTGGAGAAGACTCTGGAGAGTCCCTTGGACTGCAAGGAGATCCAACCGGTCCATTCTGAAGGAGATCAGCCCTGGGATTTCTTTGGAAGGAATGATGCTAAAGCTGAAACTCCAGTATTTTGGCCACCTCATGCGAAGAGTTGACTCATTGGAGAAGACTCTGATGCTGGGAGGGATTGAGGGCAGGAGGAGAAGGGGATGACAGAGGATGAGATGGCTGGATGGCATCACTGACTCGATGGATGTGAGTCTGGGTGACCTCCGAGAGCTGGTGATGGATAAGGAGGCCTGGCGTGCTGCGGTTCATGGGGTCGCAAAGAGTCAGACATGACTGAGCGACTGATCTGATCTGATCTGATTTCTTTAAAGACTTTATTGAATTTGTTACAAAATTGTTTCTGTTTTATGTTTTGTTTTTTTGGCTGAGAGGCCTGTGGGATTCTAGCTTCCTTACCAGGGATCAAACCCATACCCTCTGCATTGGAAGGTGAGGTCTCAACCACTGGACTGCCAGGGAGGTCCTGCACCATATCAGAACACGATCAGGGCTTCCTCTTTAGTACTACTCGTAGTGTTAATACAGTTGCCTTCATATCTGTGGATTTCACATCCACAGATAGAAAGGGTAAACTGTCCTGCACAATTTAATATAAGGGATTTTAGCATCTGTAAATTTTGGTATCTGTGGGGACCCCGGGACCAAACCCTGAGGAGTCAGAGGGAAGACTGTGGAGCATGGTGGTTAGGGCTTTGGAGACTGAGTTCCCAGTCTTGAATCCTTCACTCTGCCACTTACTACTATGTGGCCTTGGGCTTTCTCCCCTCCTCTCTGTGCTTCGGTTTCTATCACTTTAAAATGGTGATGGTGTGACCTGTATCATGGGATTAGTGTGGGCATTCTTTAAAATCATAGGTGTCTCAATAAAAAAAATTTTTTAATAAAAATTTAAAAAAAAATCACAGGTGTCAAATGCTTAGAATAGTGTCTGGCGCACAATGAGAAAGCAAGTGTTACTATTTGTATTACATATTGCAATGGAACACTTCCTAATAAGGTTCATTTATGTACGGCCCCATTGAATTCTAGCCTCAGTTTAATTTTTCACTCTAATCATGAGAACTGAGGCTGTACAGCTTCATCCACTGTCAAATTTCAAATTTACCCTCCAAAGGAGAGGAAGGAGAAAGCCAGTGACTCAGGTTCTGGCAGCAGCAACTGAATGAATGCAGACTCCAACATGATTGTTTTTAAAGGGGCAACACTCCACATGCACGTGTACTAATCGGTTCTGCAACGTTGGTTTCAAAAGCACTTCTATTACTATATAGTCATACCCTGTAAAGGGTGATATCTTTGACTTATTTCATGAGATTTTCAACTCCATTTGTAATTTCATGAGCATATTGGGATCTGTGCAAGATGTCATGTGCTGTGCCGAATTAGACACAAACTCCAAATTGTTTGAAGTTCACTCCATCTGTAATTGCTATCAGAGACTCCAGGAGTTGAATCTAGCCCTTACATTTGATACCAGCTGAAAGAGACGAGTTGTCTTTGACCAATCACCCTTTTCTAAGTGGCTTACACTCAACAGGATTTACAGTTCTGAGAAACTGTTTCCACCTTCCTCTACCGTCAGTTTACTTACACATGCAAGTGCAAGAGTCAGAGACAAAGAGGTTATTTTTTTTCAGAGGTGTGTCTTGGTTTAGTATATCCACAGCAACTATATTAATAACTAAAATTTCATAAAACCTTATTCAAAAGTGTACAGTCTTACAGAATTATCAATAGAATTCCTGTATTCATATAGATAAATAGGTTAAAATGTTAGATATTTTGCAATTAAAAAATTCACAGGTGTGACTGATTCTTCTTATTCTGAAACTCTCTGGTCTGCAAAAGGGGACCTACATTGCAGATGTGACAAATCATTGCAACGTTTTGGTTCTTAGGTTACACGGCACAAAATTGTAAAAGAAGAAATTTGCTTTTGGCATTTCCTGGTTTCCTGTTTTAATTCCCTTCTTGGCTTTTCTTCCTCTGCCCTTTGTTTTGCAAATGTACTTTTTCTCACTTCTCATCATTATCAAGATCTACCTGTGTCTTGTTTCCTGGAAAGTAAGATAATTAGTCATTCCAGCTGTCCCCTCAGTGCCTAGAACAGCGCACTATGGGTGTGCAGTTATTACTTCTCCAGTGAAATACAGTCTTTCTCAGTGTGCTGCCAACAACCAACATTGTTCAGTGTGTTAGTCTTTAGTGTGTGTGTTGGGGGTGGGGTGGGGGGGGCAGTTCAGGGACTCCATAAACTCGACTTTAGGAGTATTTTCTTTTGAACTGAGAATTATAAAGATAAAATGCTACTGAGGAGGGATGGATTCTGTCAGTAGAGTCTCGGGCCTTGGGGTGGGCCAGGGAGGAGAAAGCATTTAGGTCTGGATGCAGGAATCCTTTCTTGAATTTTCTGTCATTCCATGAATATGTGCTGTAGATGTGTCCATGGACATGTATGACACAGTGGGTGGGGAACTAGGTAAATGTATCTTGCTGACAAATTTTTTTTCCCAATTTCTGGGAATTTAAAAATACATATGTATTTCTAGGACTCTATTATACTTGCTGATGCGACATCCATGAGCCTAAAAATTAACTTCCTAAATAATTTGAGTAAAAACAATATTGAAAGAACTTAGTTTTTGTATGAAGTCTATGCCTCTATGAAATTTGTGTCTCTATGAAAAATGCTGCTTTTTTGTAGTCCTTTTTTCTCTTTGTTTTCAGATAGAATTATAACCATGAGCACGAGAGAATGTTAATTCTGTTGAATTTTTTTTTAATATTATTTCCTATGAGGAATATGACTGTGCTTTTCATGCATTATACATTTGTCAAGGCAAATGTGTTGTAACATATTGATAAAATCTGATTGTTAAATTTCAGTGTACATCTTTTTCACATGACTAGTAAGGAAGATCAGCCCCAGAAGGAATAAGACTTTCTTTCAAAATGGTATTTTAGGCTTTATTTAGACAGAAGGTTTTCCAAAGTAACTCTGCTAAGAGAATGATTTCATTCTGCTTCTCTTTAAATAGTGAGACTACAGAAAGTGTCCACATCACGGTTTATAATATGCTTCCATTAGAGACTTATTTTCTTGTCAGTATTTTTACTCGGAGCCTAATCTTTTGATAGGACAGAGATTTCACCTTCAATCAGGGACAGTGGCTTTCTTTTTCCTGCTTTAACATGACACTCACATTTCTTGCTCTAAAGTGATTGCCAGCAAAATGTTTAACTCCTCTAAATCGGCTGTTTCAAGTGCCAGGGCATATTTGACTCTGACATCTCATCTGTGGTTAAAGTTCACCTCGCGGTGCATTTGAAGGAGGTGCTTTGTGTTTCAAAATGAAAACTGTAAAACTTTTGGCATTTCACATCTTTTGGATTCTAAGTTGGTTGTTTTCCTTTAATAGTAGAAGAATTAAAGCTATTAAAAATCTGCTGTTCAAGCCTGTAATGGTGGCCTCCCATCTCTCCTTTTTCTGGGAATGAAAGAATGTTGAAAGTGTTTCTTTTTTATAATGTAAGAGGTGGCCAAGCATTTACAACTCTATATACTCCTCCAGTGGAATTCTTCTAAACCTCAGACCTGGCCAGCAGGTTTCTCCCAGACGATTTTCATTTTCATAACATTCACATCCAATAAACTGCACAAAACATAGTGTGAGAGAAAAAAGGGGGACAGGAAATGGCTCTGTTGCACGGTTATTACATCCTATTGCCTGTGGGTTGCTTGTTATGAGTTTTAACTATGTAAATATGACGTATATGACATCAGAATTTAATCTTAAAGCTTCTATGTGGGAGATAGAGTGTGACTTTATTGTTAGGGCTAAAATCAACCTGGTGTTGACAGGTCTCAAAAGTCACTGAGTAAAAGCTTAAAAAGAAAAAGCTCAGACTGATAAGCTGTTCTTTGATTGACAACTTCAGGCTTGATTGCCACTATTGAAAACAGTTGGGTCAAAGTTTTCCAGTGGTGGGGGGAGAAAATGTTATTTCATAAGAAACTATACTGGGAAATATAGGAAGATTTATAAACTGAGAGAGCACAAAATCCCAAAGAAAAACAGGTGTGAGGTTTAGAAAAATCTGGAAACTGGGAGAAAGGACACTGTCCCTGAATGATTTAATTAATATTGCAAACGGACTTGAGGCAAAAGAATGCCGACTCAAGAAGAGAAAGAAAACACTGCTGTCTGCTAGCTTCAGCTTTCAACAAATCGTTTGTCAACAGATTGTGGTGAAATGATCTAGTTGAAGGTGGGGAGGGTAAAATGCAAACGCAAATGATTACAATAGAAAATAAATGCAGGAGGAAAAGGAATATGGTCTCCCCCCACACTTGCCCATCTTTCTAGTAGAGTAGAAACAATCCTGGTGCTGTAAAATCCATCATGAAAACGAGAAAATGAATGCATTCAGAAGTAGCCATCATTGGTCGATTGAAACGTGATTGTTAGACTTGCCATTTCTTATCAAATATTATCCATAAGGAAGTATTCAATTCCTGCCGTGCCAATTATCCTACTATGGGCATCATAAACTTTTATGGCTTGTTATGGTGTCACTTGGCTAACGATTTTTCCCTTCCAATATTGCATCATCACATTCAGATGGAAAACATAGTCTAATGTGGCAAAGTGTTAAAGAAATTTAATACTCTAGGGCTAAATGAAACTGCTATGGTTCATCTCCTGGATAAGAACAACAATTTATGAATGCAATATTCATTTCCTGAGGTGAGCACAAGCAAAAACTTCATCTGAAACTTAAAACCTAGATGTTTGGCCTCTGGTAGTTTCCTCATTTAACTCATTGATGTCATATATTAAGGCCACTGGTAAGATCACATCTGGGAAGTGCTCACTTTTTCAACCTCCCTAATTACTTTTACAGGGAACTCCTGGCATAATTGCTTCGGCGGAGACCAGACCACAGAGTCTACAGGATCATCTTTCACTTTTAATATATTGTGAAAAATGTAGAGGTTATCTATTTGTTTTCTCTTGATCATAACAACTGATTAACGGTTGGGCAGTTTAGTTCACAGAAGCATGCATTCAAAGCTAAGGTTCTAGAACATGGTGTGTGTTATATGGAAAAATCATGAGATTATAAGCTTAGCATATGTTCGTTTCTAAGACTAAGGAATCCAGAGATAGTTCCACAGTCATTTTTGCAGAGAAAGATAAAGAACAGTTGCCAAGAACCATACGTTTTTTCCTTCCAAAACCTAAAGGTCTGCACTACATATTTAAGTATATTAAACCTAATAAATTTAACTTACAGGGAAACCCATTTGAGTGTTATCTATGGGTATCAGGGAATAGTGGGAATCCCCAGTGGCTCAGTGGTAAAGAATCCACCTGCCAATGAAGAAGATGCAGGAGACACAGGTTCGATTCCCGGGTCTGGAAGATGCCGTGGAGGAGGAAACAGCAACCCACTCCAGTATTCTTGCCAGGAAAATCCCACAGACAAAGAAGCCTGATGGGCTATAGCTCATGGGGTCGCAAAGAGTCAAATACGACTGGGCACACATGCACACACATCAGAGGATGCAACTGAGGACAGTATTTTGAGCTTGTAATCCAATTTCATTTTTTAAAAGTTTACTCCTTTTTAAACATAGAAATTCTAGGCCACAGATTGAAATGTTCAGATAAATGAATGAGAAGTTGATTTTTTTTTTCTCCATCTGAGACTTTTAGAGAATCAGGAGCAAGTTTGACTCAAAGCAAGAATTTGCAGGACTGTCAATCACCATGAACATCCATAACCAGAAGGAAGCAAGACAGTGACAGAGAGAAATACACCGCAAGATTTTAATACAAAAAACTTCCTTACCTTCCATGAAGTCATCTCTTTTGACCATCAAGCCAAAGCAAGTGCAGAGCAGAACAGTGCTTTGACACTGTTAATATCCAGCGTTTAGAGTTCAGCTTTGTGGGAAAAGGTGTTCAGGGTCAGATATTTACTGAGAATAAAGTGAACCCATTTGGGTGCATGAAAAGAAAGGATAATAATAATAATAAACCATTTTTAGATGACAACTGAATCAAAAACAAGATGTGAGGTAGGCTGCATGGCATAAAATTAGAACTCAGACCTGTCATCTGTTTTCACAAAGTGAGGGTCACATGGATGCAGCATCAAAAGGGAAAGGAAATGAGAAAGAAACCCAGCCTGCAATAGGCTGAAGTTTGGTGTCTCCCCCAAATTTATACTGATCCCAACGTGATGGCATTTGGAGGCAAGGCCTTTGAGTGGTAATTAGGTCATAAGAGTAGCACCCTTGTGAATGGGATGACTGAGCGACTGAACTGAACTGAACTGAAGGACTTCCCAGATGGTGCTAGGAGTAAAGAACATGTCTGCCAGTGCAGGTAGACTTAAGAGACGCAGATTTGATCCCTTGTTTGGGAAGATTTCAAGGAGGAGGGCATGGCAACACATTCCAGTATTTTTGCCTGGAGTATCCCGTGGACAGAGGAGCCTGGCAGGTTGCAGTGCACAGGGTGACACAGAGGCGGACATGACTGAAGTGACTTAGCGTGCGTGCACACAGTGCCCTGATGAGGAGTGGCCAAAGAGGTAGCTTGCACTCTTTCTGCCATGTGAAGATACAAAAAGAAGTCAATAATCTGGCACCCTGATCTTGAACTTCCAGCCTCCAGAACTGTGGGAAATAAATCTCTGTTGTTTATAAGCCAATCCAGCCTATGTTGCTTTCTTAGAGCATCCAGAAAAGAGAATAAACCAACTATGATCCTTGGGATTAAGTGTACTCCTCAGTTATTCTCCGATCTTCTGACATGCTAATGCTGTGCTTAAAGTTCCTTGCAACTCCTCACAAATCTATTCAACTCATCTTTTAAAATGCTCAATTCTACACTGTTGGTGGGAATGTAAATTGATGCAGCCATTATGGAGGATAGTATGGAGGTTCCTTAACAGACTAAAAATAGAAATTGCCATTTGATCTTGTATCCCCAATCCTGGGCATGTATCCAGAGGAAAACATGGCTAGAAAGGATACATGCACCTCAATGTAAGATAAAGCAGCACTGTTTACAACAGCCAAGACATGGAAGCAACCTAAATACTTATCAACAGTTGAATGGATAAGGCAGATGTGGTACATATATACAGTGGAATATTACTTAGCCATAAAAAGAATGAAATAATGCCATTTGCAGCAACATGGATGGACCTAGTGATTGTCATACTTAGTGGAGTGAATCAGAGAAAGACAGTTACCATATGACATCACTTACATGTGGAATCTAAAAAAGTGATTACATGATTTACAAAGCAGAAATAGACTCACAGACATAGAAAACAAACTTCTGGTTACAAAAGGGGATAGCACAGCAGGGGGATGAGAGATAAATTAAGAGGTTGTTATTAACATATACATGCTACTATATATAAAATAGATGAACAACAAGATCCTACTGTATACCGCAGGGAACTACATCTACTATTTTGCAATAAAGTGTAATGGAAATGAAATGAATCTGAAAAGGAAATATATATATATGCATATATATTTCTATATACACATATACATCTTAACCACTTTTCTCTACACCTGAAACTAACCCAACATTGTAAATTAACTATACTTCAATTTTAAAAATGGTGAAAAATGCTCAGTCAGAATTTACTCATTTATCAGACCTACAAAGAAGAGTAGAACACCTTTCTCAAGAAGACAGTAAAGGTGTAATGTTTCAGCTTAGCTGGAATTTATTTCAGGAGAATGAACCCATTATTATCTTTGTGCCAAGTGCTGACAGCCTTTTCATCCATGCACACTACAAGTGAACATGATCTCTAGGCTAAGAATGTATGTTCCAGGAGATGCATGTATGACTCTTCTAACTTGCTAGGCTGTAATTCCAAGGGAGATGAAGAGCAGGCAAGGGAGGAGGTGTGGAAAATTAATGAGGTCCTTCTGAATGCCTCACAGAGGGCACCAGGCACTTTGCATATTGTCATTATTTCCTTCCCTGCACCCTAAGTATGCTAGCTGTTCTTTCACAGAAGGAAATAGGTGCAGATCTCACAGAATTTATAAGACTCCAAATTTGTTTCTCTTCCTCTACTGTATTCTGCCTTAAGCTACCATCTGATTTTTCTTCTAAAATAGTTTAAAGACTCTTTCTTTGCACTATTCAGTGTTCAACTAGTAAAAGTTTCAAAAGTCAAAATAAAGCCCTTTTACTAGCATATGGTCCAGGCTATAAGTCTTCTTGTGGAATAAATGGCAGCCAGCATATCATGGAGCAAAAGCTGATGGAAAGATGTAGATGAACATAGAGCTTCTGGGGAAGTAAGGCAGGTAGTGATACATACCCCACAACCAGACAGAAGAGTGGGTTCTCAGTGGATCAGAGCAAAAATTCTGAGTTTATCAAGGCTTGCAGGTCCAGTTATGTGCCAAGGACATGACTTGTGATGTGGCTGGAGTGGTAGGCACCCACCACTCACTACTGGTGAAATTCCAGGTGCTTTTCCTACATATGGTCAAGGGTTATATAGTTATGCTCCTTCCCACACTGCAGAGTTAAATAGGCTTCTTGTCTCCCAGGAACTATTGGTCTCTTTGGCTGAAAGTGTGAGTTCTGGAAAGGAGACCACCAGGTAACAAAGTAAGGAGACACAGGAGACAAACAGTCTAAAGCAGCCACATCAATACTTGGACAAGGTAACAGGTGTTAATGCCAGCTGACTGTTACGCAGTGGGTGCCAACTAGAAAACCACTGTGTAACCTGTTGGTTCCTAGAACTTTGGGGAAAGAGAATGATGTTGTAAGTGAGAGAATGCATTGAAATCATAGAAATATTAAAAAGAGGATTTATTGGGAAGATTAGATTTTTGATGCAGCTGAAAGTAAAGGGTTAATGGGGAAATATGGCAACAGAATATCATTACAGTAAACCAAAGGCATAACAAAGTACCCAAGAGATGCTCAACAATGTCCAACATGACAGAAACAGAGCCCATCTTTTCTAGGATTTTACAGAAAAAGAGTGCATTGGTGCTGAGTATAGTCATAGTTGTGTGTGTGTGTGTGTGTGGGTGGGTATTGCTGAAATGCACAAAGTGCTTTACATGTGCCATCTTATCTAATCCTCACACAACCTGATATTTATTTTCTAGTATTTCTGTTATTTTCTCTATGTGATCCTTTTGTAAACTCAGGTTTGGAGAGTCAGGAACTTCCTAGGGTAAAAGCTAACGTTAACGAACCAGGATGGGAACCCCGAGTCTATTGGATTCCAGAGACCATAGACGTTACCAGTAGGTGGCGCTGCTCGTCACCTGGCCATCCTTGAGTAAACCTGGGCCCCACTTCAGTATGCTGCACTGTAGCTCTAAGAGACTATTGCATTTTTTTAACTAAGATTTTAATAGACAATACAAATATTTTAAATTATTATTCACTGAAAATTGACCATAAGCTTGACACAGGGCTAGATATTTTGGTTTCATTAAAGATGTAAGCATTAATCAAATGTTTCCCTATGAGTGTGTTGACTGTTGGGTGAAATACAAAGTTGATGATATTTAAACATAATTATAGAATCAAAACATTAGTGATAGCAAAAGGTTGAAAACTTATAATAATATTGGACCAAGCTCATGCCTTATCATTATCCTATTTTTAAAGTAGAGCACTTGGTTTTGGGAATTGAAGTTTCTACAGAATATTATTTTGCCCAATTATGAATTAAGCTTCCTTGCTGCAGTCAAGATCCTGGACTTCAGTCATAGAGTAGCTACTAAAATCAGATGCTTTCAGGTGTGTGAGTATGTGTGTATTGGTGGGGGTGGGTGTCACATAATTGAGGAGAGTACTGGAGAGCCTGGCTCAGGTGGGGAAGCAGAATGAAACACCAAATCAAAGACAAGATGTCAACTGTATATTGTACTGTGTAAATCAGAGAGGTGCCGGATGATATGGCTGTGGTTTTAGTTGTGAAAATGTGGTTTAGTTGTATGGAAAACAAACATTTTAGAAATCATGAGGAAAATTGCTTAGAGAGAGAAGAGAAAGATAATCTTCAAAGTGTGTATTTTACATAACTGGCAAATAATTATACAATCAAATATTCAATGAAACTATTAAAAGGAGTTAATTCTACAATATGTGTTGAATCTCATAGGATTTACCCAATTTTTTTAATTTACCCCAAAACACTTTTTTTCTTGAATATGCCGTAGGTATGACCTATCAAAAATGTTAGTTATTCATATGTTTTTTTCTTTAACACTTACAATGAATTAAACCTTAACCTTCCATAAAAGCTCATACATTTATATGGAGAATCCTAATATAGCCTTAAGGTATATTCTTTTAGCTTAAAATCTCTGCCTGGAGAAAAATTCATTTTCCTTATTTGGTTGGATTGAAAGATTGTAAGAATCCCCCACCTCAGTTTACAATGAGATCAAAAATGGCATTTTATTTGCCCATCTGGAGATCAACAAATGTGTAAAGCTTGTCCGTGTGGAGGCCATCTGTTGTGAGTGGAGACACACATGGAAACTTAATCCTCGAACTTCTTTTTCAACTTTCTCTTTTGCTTGCTTGAGTAGAAGGCAATTCAGACCAGTCACTTGCCAGACAAGCTGTAGTCCAGGACAGGTCGCTGCCTTTTAATGTCACAAACACTTCCATCGACCCAACTGCAAACAACTCTGCAAAGATCTAAAGAGTGAAAAAATCTTGGCATTGACTTTCTGCAACATCATGACACAAATTGAAAATCAGAGTCAGAGCTCTCCATAATGGGCTGTTTCTTGGGCTGTACTAAGAAGGAGGGGAGAGTTTTGGTGAATTGTATTCCATTCCTTTTCTTTGAAGGTATCCATGGTTTCTCTAAGCATTTCTATATGTCCTGAACACGGAGTAAACATTTCCTGCCTCATTTTTTTTTTTTTTTTTAAACTTGCATTCTCTCATGGTCTCATTTCAACTTGGAGAAAAATCCTTCTTCATTCTAAAAATGATTTCAAAATAATGTTACTTATGGGGTAGGACAAATGAGTCACAAGGGACTGGACTTTCCAAAGATTCTTTGGATGTAGATGAAATTTTGCAGACTTAGCTGCAGTTTCATGTTTGTAAATACCACACTTCAGTGTGTTAACTGGACTGGCTTGAGGCTAAGATGCAGTGCACAGCTGTGAGCAGGGAGTCCACAGTCTTTGTCTGGAAATTGTCTGCATCACACGGTCTTGGCACCCTTTCATCAACTTTAGCACCGGACTTCTTTGCCATTAAAGTTAACAAAATTTTGCTCCTTAAAAATCATTTAGGGACTTCCCTGGAGGTCCAGTGGTTAAACCTCTGTGCTGCCAATGCAGTGAGTAAGTTCAGTCCCTGGTCAGAGAACTAAGATTCCCCATACTGCTTGGCCAGGAAAAAAAAAATTGGTAAAAAGAAAAAAAATCATTAAAAAAATCTCTGTTTTGCATTGTTTGTATGCATTCTGGGTAGCCTGAGGAGAAGAAAAGGAATTCATGTCTTAAATGCTTCAGTGTCGTAGTCAGCTCAGTCTGCTCTATCCAGAACACCACAGGGGCTTCTCTGCTGCTCCGTGGTTGAGGCTCCACCTGCCTATGCAGGGGACCTGGGCCTGATCCCTGGCCCAGGAAGATCCCACGTGCTACGGAACAACTAAGCCTGTGTGCCACAACTACTGAGTCCATGCTCCAGGGCTCTTGAGCTGCAACTACTGATTCATGCGCTGCGACTATTGAAGCCCCTGTACCCTAGAGCCTAGGCTTTGCAACAAGAGAAGCCACTGCAATGAGAAGCCACTGCAATGAGAAGCCCGAGCCCCACAAGGAAGAGTAACCCCTGCTCACCACAACTAGAGAAAGCCTGCTCACAGCAGGGAAGACCCAGCACGGCCAAAAATAAATAAGTATATCTTATACAGAAAAAGATACCATTGGCTACATGGCTTATACAGCAAAGATTTACTTCTTGCAGTTCTGAAGGCTGGGAAATCCAAGATGATTTGAATTTGTGTATCCTCCTGACAAAAAAAAAAATAGCAGTAATGGGAAACCAATTTCTTCATCACTATTTTGAAAGAAAGTTGCACTCTTAGTGATAGCAAAAAGTTAAAAACTTATAATAATATTGAATCATAGGGAATTAGATGAATGGATTGTGGTATATACACATAATTATATCTGGAGCAACCACTAAGAATTATTTTAGAAAAATAGTTGTGTGCTTGTGCTGGACTGTAACCTGCCTAGCTCCTCTGTCCTTGAAAAATAGTTAATGATTTGGAAAATGTTTGCAGTAAATTAAAGGGGAGAAGTGGGTTAGAATATATTATGTGAGGTACCACTACATTTTGGTAATTAGAAATTCACATCTTTGTGTAGAGAAAAAGACTAAGTACATGCATCAAAATGTTAATAGTGGTTGTCTCTGAGTGATGACATTATAGATGATTTTATTTTCTTCTTTAAGCTTTTTCTGTATTTTCCAAATATTTGACAATGAAGTTATTTTATTTTAGTAGCCAGAAAGAAATACCATTTTAGAGAATGAGCAAAAATATTTTACTTAAGAAGTGATGCTTACCTTCTTTTATCCCAAAATATTTATCTAAATACAGACCTAAAAACTGGGTGGCTAGGATGGTTTGGAACCTTTAAACCAAGGACCTGGTGGGAATTTCATATTACGTGTAACAAATGAGGCAGCATTCAGATTTCTAGGACCCTTTCTCATGTTTGAGATCAGCCAATGATTTGCTGATATTCAAGCCCATTTATATTTCAACATTCCTAAAAATAATAGCACTGGCTGTATTTCCTCTTCTCTACATAGCATGCCTGGCAGTGCTTTCCATCAGAGATCATGTTCAAGATCATTAGCCTCCCTGTCAAAATTCTTAGCAGAGCCCAGTTCCTTCCATTTCTTCAATGTCCCACATTAGTCCTTTTCCTTGTTCAACGATGCTTTTACTGGTATATCTCTTGTTAACCTCAAAACTGTCTCCCAACCCACATCATCTTTCCTGTCCTTTAAGCATATGTTTAGAAATTTCATGGGTGTTGTTCTTCATCTATCAGACCAAGCTATATGAATGTAATTGCTGTGTTTCAGTTGCTAAGTTGTGTCTGACTCTTTGCGACCCCATGGACTGCAGCATGCCAGGCCTCCCTGTCCCTCACTATCTCCTGGAGTTTGCCCAGGTTCTTGTCCATTGAGTTGATGGTGCCATCCAACCATCTCATCCTCTGTCTCCCTTTTCTCATCTTGCCCTCAAACTTTCCCAGCATCAGGGTCTTTTCCAATGAGTCAGCTGTTCACATCAGGTGGCCAACGTATTAGAACTTCAGATTCAGTCCTTCCAATGACGATTCAGGGTTGATTTCCTTTAGGATTGACTGGTTTGTCAACCCTATTTCTAGCCTCACTGGCAGAACAAATGAATAGAAAAAGACCATATACAGCATATGCAGGCGGAAAAGCCTGAGACAGCCAGAGAGAGCACCTTCACCCCTTGAGTGGGGAAGGTGGACAGAGGGGCAGATTGGCTAAGAGGAGCCAGGTGTGGCAAGAGAAGCTGATGGGTCTCCCAGGCAGCACAAGGAAAAGTCAGCGTAATGTGCAAGGCAATGAAGGAGGCTGGTTAGGTGCCCGCTCAAAGGGACCATGATCAAACCTGAGTATCTCCCCGCTGCTCTCCTGACACTTTGGCTCTCTGTTGACACCTGGATCTCAGATGCAAACCTAAATATCCTGATCAACTGAACAATCCAGAACTGAAGTAAAATGGAGTCAACAGAGATTGTTTCTTTCATCTGTGAAAATGAATGTGGGAATAGAAAAGAAGTTGAATTCATGGTAAAACAAGGAAATTTTAGTGTCTGTGCCTGAGTCTGTGACCTGAAAATTATACCTTCTATACATTTCATGCAAAGATGGGTACAATAAAGGACAGAAGTGGTATGGACCTAACAGAAGCAGAAGATAATAAGAAGAGATGGCAAGAGTACACAAAAGAACTACATAAAAAAGACCTTAATGACCCAGATAACCATGATGGTGTGATCACTCACCTATAGCCAGACATCCTGCAATGCAAAGTCAAGTGGGCCTTAGGAAGCCTCAAGCTAGTGGAGGTGATAGAATTCCAGTTGAGCTATTTCAAATCCTAAAAGATAATGCTGTGAAAGTGCTGCACTCAATATGCCAGCAAATTTGGAAAAGTCAGCAGTGGCCACAGGACTGGAAAAGGTCAATTTTCATTCAAATCCCAAAGAAAGGCAATGCCAAAGAATACTCAAACTACTGCACAATTGCACTCTTCTCACACACTAGCAAAGTAATGTTCAAAATTCTCCAAGCATGGCTTCAACAGTATGTGAATCTAGACCCTCCAGATGTCCAAGCCATCTTCAAAGCTATGGTTTTTCCAATAGTCATGTATGGTTGTGAGAGTTGGACTATAAGGAGGACTGAGTGCCGAAGAATTGATGCTTTTGAACCGTGGTGCTGGAGAAGATTCTTGAGAGTGCCTTGGACAGCAAGGAGATCCAACCAGTCCATCCTAAAGGAAATCAACCCTGAATATTCATTGGAAGGACTGATGCTGAAGCTCCAATACTTTGGTCACCTAATTCGAAGAACTGACTCCTTAGAAGAGACCCTGATGCTGGTAAAGACTGAAGGCACGAGAAGGGGACAACAGAGGATGAGATGGTCAGATGGCATCACAGACTCAATGGACATGAGTTTGAGCAAGCTCCAGGAGTTGTTGATGGACAGGGAAGCCTGGTGTGCTGCAGGCCATTGGGTCCCAAAGAGCCAGACATGACTATCTGTCTGAGCTGAGCTGATATATTTAGGGCATGAATTATGCTTAAGTAGATATTTATTTTATATAGATATAATATAAAAATGTATGTCTATAGTAAAGGCAGACTTCGGTTCAGTTCAGTAGCTCAGTCATCAACTCTCTGCGACCTCATGAACTGCAGCACGCCAGGCCTCCCTGTCCATCACCAACCCCTGGAGTTTACCCAAATTCATGTCCCTTGAGTTGGTGATGCCATCCAACTATCTCATCTTCTGTCATCCCCTTCTCCTTCTGCCCTCAGTCTTTCCCAGAATCAGGGTCTTTGCATCAGGTGGCCAAAGGATTGGAGTTTCAGCTTCAACGTCAGTCCTTCCAATGAACACCCAGGACTGATCTCCTTTAGGATGGACTGGTTGGATCTCCTTGCAGTCTAAGGGACTCTCAAGAGTCTTCTCCAACACCACAGTTCAAAAGCATCAATTCTTTGGTGCTCAGCTTTCTTTATAGTCCAAGTCTCACATCCATACATGACTACTGGAAAAATCATAGCCTTGACTAGATGGACCTTTGTTGACAAAGTAATGTCTGTGATTTTTAATATTCTGTCTAGGTTGGTCATAATTTTCCGTCCAAGGAGTAAGGGTTTTTTAATTTTATGGCTGCCTCACTATCTGCAGTGATTTTGGAGCCCCCCAAAATGAAGTCAGCCACTGTTTCCATTGTTCCCCCATGTATTTGCCATGAAGTGTTAAGGTTAAGTAGATTAGATAGATAGATATTTAGATTTCCATGTCTGGATTACTTACATATATTGTTTTCTGGCCATTTCCAATTCATTCTCTTTGATCAGTGCCCAGGACTATGTCATCTACAAACAAGGACTTAATAAAAAGCCTTTACAAGGAAACTGGTAAAGCAGAAAATGCCAAGTACATATCTGTATTATTCAGAACCTGAACGACAGAACAGATTTAGCATTTTGATTTGAATGAAGCTGATCATTATCCCTATAGAGCCAAAAAACTAGTTTCTGGGTTCCTTTGCCGCAGTCAAGAAGCAACATCAGATAAACATCTTACTGCAAAGTTTTTTGTCGAATTGTCCTTGAGCTGAAAATGAAAGGACATCAGCACATCACTGAGTTAGTCCCTAGGTCAGTTTCAGCTTCATATTCAAAAGTCTTTGGGATTCTGGTGGATAATATAAATAAGTCAAGGTGTGGAGGATGTAAAAGGACTGATGGGAACTGACAAACATATGTAAGATCTGACCTGAAGGATAATAGCAGTCAGCCAGTGAAGATGCTAGAAAATAGTCTTCAAGAAGGAAGACTAGTGTGTGGGCCAAAGTATAAAGTGGAAATTTGGTACATTATAGGGATTCAGAGAAAAAGCACAGGAGGTTGTGAGCAACAAAACCAGTGGGCAAGCCAGGGACAATATATATCAAATGGGATATTACTCTAGTGTGCAAAATAAAAGATGAATAAAAGAATTACCTAGTGTCCCTTCCTTTCCTTCTGTTCCCATCTGTAGGCCTTGAAACTACAATTCTCTTTGGAAAAAACTCATCTTAGCTTTTATACCTCTCCTTGTGATAGATATAATTTTTTTTTCTCAACTTCTCATCTTGTGTGCTTAATTACTCAGTTGTGTCCGACTGTTTGCAACCTCATGGACTGTAGTCCACCAGGCTCCTCTGTCCATGGGGATTCTCCAGGCAAGAATGCTGGAGTGGGTTGCCATGCTCTCCTCCAGTGGATCTTCCTAACCCAGGGATCAAACCCAGGTCTCCCACACTGCAGGCAGATTCTTTACCATTTGAGCCACCAGGGAGGCTACTTATGATGTAGCCTCATATGTAGCAACTTTTAACAATTCACCTAAATCAGTCAAGTATTTTAAAAATTCATGTCATCCTAAAGCTGCCTAGCAGGCAAGTTCAAATTATGTTTAAATTTTGCCACAAATTTGGTCTCATCAATGACATAGGCTCTGCCCAGACAAGCCAGTGTCCCCCTCATCTCCCTGTTAGATGTTTTCCTACTCCCACTTGGCACAGCTAATATGAATGCGATCTCAACATTGAATCAACTCTTGAGGAGTCTGTGGTGAAACCACTTTAAATCTATATTGGTTTTCTGTTTAAATGTTAACATAGGCACTCAAAGTGATGACACTAATACCATGGAATCCATTTGGGTTACTACTGGGAAAACAATTGGGTTGATTTTTCAAAAATTGATTTGCTACTCAGCAACTGTTTCTGTAAAACTGTTTCTGTTTTCTATGAAAATAGAACCCACTTGAAAAATGGTGCTGGATTTTGTTAAGTCTTATGGCCACAATCAAAGACACCCTAATCTTTTAATTCCTCCCTTAATTTTCCATCCATTTGTGTCCTACTCAATCTTTAAGACTTGAGTGTAAACCCAGTTTCTTTAAGTTTTCCTTCACTACTTCCAATTCTTATGCTCTTATGTCTCCTCTGATCTCCCAGTCAAGAATTCTTTCAAAAATATTTATTAAGTATGTATTTATTAATATGCACACTTGATATAAAGTAGTGAAAAAGCATCAATGTTCTAGTTATCTTGGAGCATATAGTTAACTGAGGTAAATCGTGTGCAAGAAAAGTAGAAGGTACAATGAGAAAAGATAATGGAGTACCATTCAAGAGTGGAGGGACTCCATGCTTTCACTATTGAGGACCTTAGTTCAATCCCTGGTTAGGGAATTAAGATGTCACAAGTGGCACCACAGCACTGCCAAAAAAAAAAAAAAAAAAAAAAGGAGGATCATGGAAGTTCTCCTTGACACAGAGAAACTGAATTTACATTCTGATTGATGGGTAGGATGAAATGGGAAGGGAAGAGGAGCAGAGGATCCCATTCAGGCAAAACAGTGTGATCTCTGAGGTCCTGAAACTGGTTATGACTTGGAACATCCCAGGAATAGAGCAAAGCCCAGGACATCTGGAGTGAGGGAGAGAGAGGGGGAGATGAGATCGAAAGTAAGAACTAAACCAGATTATGCAGGGACACACAGGTCATATTAAGGACGCTGAACTTGATCTTGAAAGCCATGGAGGCCTTAATGAATTTCAAGCAGCTGTGTGTGACAGAGTCATACCTGAATTTTGCCAAAGGTCTCTTTAATTCCTGCAAGAAGAATAGTTTGCAGGATGCAAGGGAAAATGAAGAAAGCCCAGTTAGGAAGCTTCTACACTAGTCAAGGCAAGAGATGATGGTGGCTGTTAAAAGGGAGGTGGCCTTGGAGAGAAAGACATGACATGTGAATTGCAGCAGACTGTGTCTGTCGCTCATTTGGCGCGCACGGCCTATTATTGGAAATGTAAAATTGCTGTGTGACTCTTCCCTCCTTCCCCCTTGAAGGTACAGGTTGTGATTACATCTTTTATCCTCCATGGTGACTTGAACATACTAGACGGTATAAGGATTTCTGGGTTGATTACAAAACATACTAGAAGAGCAGACTTTGTATTTCTGTTATGACAGCAGCTTGCTTCCTTTTATTTTTTTAAACAAAGTCGACAGATAACATTTATTAAAACATGTCATAGAAAAGTTCATGGTCTCGTCTATAAGAAGAAAATATTAAACAATAGCATTCAATTAAGTAAAACCATGCTGTATACTGAAGACAACAATATATGAAGACAAAACTATTCAACTGATTGTTTTTAAACCTAAACTGGATTACTTTTATGATCTTATAGTCTTTGCTTTCTCATGGTTCCATCTCCATCCTCACTTGTAATTCTTTCCTCAGAAGCACTTAAAAAATACAACATAAGGGGACTTTCTTGGCAGTCCAGTGGTTAACACTCTGAGATTCCACTGCTGAGGACACGTGTTCGATCCCTGGTCAAGAAACTGTGGTGTGGGGCAGCCAAAAAAGAAAAGCATGAAAGAAAGGGAAATCAATTTAAACATGGCAGAAGCTAAAGATGTCAGTCAATCTCCATTAATCCATACTTCTACACGTTGTAAAAGTATCTTTATTTAAATTCTGTTGGAATAAAAGAATGCCTTCTCTTTAAGAGTTCTCCCAGAAAAACCAAGAGAAGAGCTCGTCAAAAGTAGAACACAGATCACCACCATCTGTTCCACTTTCTTCTGTAGTAAGAAAGGGTGTGAGTTATGCCATTGCGATAGTTCTTTCTATGCGTCTGCTTGATTGTACTAGAGGATGCCCAGATATGTCCTTAAACATCATTTCTTGGTGTATCTTTGATGGTGTCTCTGAGAGGCATTAGTATATGAACTGGTAAAAATGCAGATTATCCTCCCCAAATGAGTGGGCTCACACAACCCACTGAGGGTCTGCATATAATGAAAAAGTGGAAGAAGGCAGGATTGCAGCTCTTAGACTAATATTGAGCTGAAACGTAGATCCTCTGTCCATGTTGCTCTGGTTTACAGGTCTTCACACCCAGACTGGACTCTATACCATTAGCTCTCCAGCTGTCAGGCCTTCAAACTACATCAGCAGCTTTACTGGGTCTCCAGCTTGCAGATCATGAACTTCTTAACCTCCACAATTGTATGAGTTAATATCCATCTATCAATCAACCAGTCCTATTGGTTCTCTTTCTCTGGAAAAGCCTAACACAACCACAGAAGTTGTTCCAGCAAGGGTAGCTGCTGGGGCGGGGTGTTTGGAATGGGCAACATCTGTCTGGTGCAATCCGAGAAGCATCCAGATGCCCTCCTCCCTGCCAGCCTGCCAGGCTTCTCTTGTCCTCCAGTCATCTCTCTTTGGGGCTAGCCCGACGACCTCTCAGGGTACCAACTTCTGCTTTGTCTGCTGACTTACATGGTTCTCAGCATCAATAAGGCTTTTAGTCATAAAGACAGGGATATTCAGATCTAATAAAGCCTCAGAAAAAGGACAAAGATTCCTAAATGTACACCTACACTGGCAAAAAGTTGGGAAAGTTTTTCTTCTAAGGCTGCAAACTGAAATAAATGAACAAATGTAAAATCCAGAATGACCAACTCTGTTCTAGGAACCACAGATTCAGCTCTGGGTGGGCATAGACTTTCCCATTTTCCTCTAAGATCCCTGGTACCTAGCACAGCCTGGCATTTCATAAGCATGCTGTAAATGTCTATGAAATGAATGAAAGGTGCCTTCTAGTGACAGGAAGGTAGGGGTTCCTTACTGTGCACACACTGCCTGGTATGGCTACAGAATAGTTCCAGCTAGGCTTTAAATGTAACACCTTCTTAAGGTGGCTTGGCAAGCGGTGGCTAGGTACAGGGGGTGAATGTCATCCTCAATTTCGTAAAGATTCTTCCTGGCCTTTATCTGACCCCAGGAACCCTTCTCACAAAGGGTGGCAGGCTGACTTGAGCTTGATGGGAGTATACCCCTTTCAGTGGGTATTGTCAAGAACAAAACCCCAAAACCAATGACGATGGGCTCTGCTCTTTTTCTTCTTGTGAGTGTCTAGCCATTTAGAAAATCCCAAAGCTCGTACTTTGAGCATGAGCTGTGCCCAGGTGCAGCCTTGTCTTTCATCCCCATTAAAACCCACAAAGGAGACTCATAATGTGCCGCAGAAAGACTGTAGATGTAAAGTGGAATTTATACATCTGGATGGCTTTTAATGAATAGGGAGTAAAGGGGTGGTTACCTGGCAACACTGGGTAAGTGCAAATTAATCCATCTTTATTTGATGTCAGGAGGGTGGCCCAAGTCTTCAACTGGGCTGGGGCAGAAGTAAAGCTGCTGATGCTCTAGTGGAGTTGGGAGAGTCCGTTTTTTTATTTTGCCTTCATCTCTATACTTGGCCATCATGCTCCCAGCAGAAAATTGCACTGGTGACTCAATGGTGGGCCTTTATTTGGAACAGTCATTCTAATACATGAATCCTTACAGAATGGTCATCAGGTTGGAGAGCCGAGCTGGTTCCCACTTTGAAGCTTGTGAAGATTAGGGAGTTCAGGGTTGAGTTACCCTTCTGGTGTTGGTCTGGAGGAGGGCAGAATTATCTGCCTGGTAACTTGCTTTATGGCTTCCTTTAATTGTGCCCTGTCCTCCCGGGCTGTAGCCAGTCTCATGGTGTCCTGGCTTTGATCTGGATATAATTTATGCAAATATCATGCCATACAATGATATTTGTTTGAATTCAGTTAAAAGGGGTTTGTGGTTTTTTTTTTGGTTAAATATCATTGTTACAATGAGTTTTTGTTACAAAGGATAAAAATGATAGTTCCACTTGATCTGCAAGGAAGACATGATAGTTACAGATAGAGGTAACATTTCTGCTGAATTAATTTTTATTGAGGAAAGATATTGTTAACACAATTTTGTTAATTTTTTTTCAGTTTATTTTTAATTGGAATATAATTGCTTTACAATGTTGTGTTGTAATAGTTTCTGCTGTACAACAACCTGAGTCAGCTGTATGTAAACATATACACCTCCCTTTTCAGCCTCTCTCCCACCTCATCCCCAACCCACCCCTCTAGGTCGTCACAGAGCATGGAGCTGAGCTTCCTCTTCTATGTTATAGCTTCCCACCAGCTATCTCTTTTACATATGGTAGTGTACACTGTGGAGAAGGCAATGGCACCCTACTCTGGTACTTTTGCCTGGAAAATCTCATGGACAGAGGAGCCTGGTAGGCTGCAGTCCATGGGGTAGCACAGAGTTGGACACGACTGATGCGACTTAGCAGCAGCAGCAGCAGTGTATACTATTGATGCTTCCTTCTCAATTTGTCTCACCCTCTCCTTTCCCATCCTGTGTTCACAAATCTATTCTCTATGTCTGTGTCTCTCTTGTTGTTGTTCAGTCTCTCGGTTGTGTCCAACTCTTTGAGACCCCATGGACTGTAGCAAGCCAGGCTTCTCTGTCCTTTATTATCTCCAAGAATTTGCCCAAGTTGATGTCCATTGAGTTGGTGATGCCATCTGACCATCTCATCCTCTGCCACCCTCTTCTCCTCCTGCTCTCAACCATTCCCAGTATCAGGGTCTTTTCCAGTGAGTTGGCTCTTCACATTAGGTGGCCAGAGTATTAGGGCTTCAGTTTCAGCATCAGTCCTTCCAAAGAGTATTCAGCGTTGATTTCCTCTAGGATCGACTGGTTTGATCTTCTTGCCATTCACGGGACTCTCAAGAGTCTTCTTCAACACCACAGTTCAAAAGCATTAATTCTTCGGCATTCAGCCTTATTTATAGTCCAACACTTACATCCGCACACGACTACTAGAAAGACCATAGCTTTGACTACATGGACCTTTGTCAGGACAGTGATGTCTTTGCTTTTTAATATGCTGTCTAGGTTTGTTATAGGTTTCCTTCCAAGAAACAGGAGTCTTCTAATTGCAAGGCTGCAGTAACCATCTGCAGTGATTTTGGAGAACAAGAAGAGAAAATCCGTCACTTCTTTCAGTTTTTCCCCTTCTATTTGTCATGAAGCGATGGCATTGGGTACCATGATCTTAGTTTTTTGAAAGTTGAGTTTTAAGTAAGTTTTTTCACTCTCCTCTTTCACCCTCATCAAGAGGCTCTTTAGTTCCTCTTTGGTTTCTGCCATTAGAGTAGTATCGTTTGCATATCTGAGGTTGCTGACATTTCTCCTGGCGATCTTGATTCTAGTTTGTAACTCATCCAGCCTGGAATTTTGTATGATGTAGTTTGCATATAAGTTAAACAGGGTGACAATATATAGCTTTGAGTATTCCTTTCCCAATTTTGAATCGGTCAGTTGTTCCATATAAGGTTCTAACTGTTGCTTCTTGACCTGCATACAGGTTTCTCAGGAAACAGGTAAGATGGTCTGGTATTCCCAGCTTTAAGAATTTTCCATAGTTTGTTGTGATCCACACAGTCAAAGGCTTTCACACAGTCAATGAAACAGAAGATGTTTTTCTGGAATTCCCTTGCTTTCTCTATGATCCAACAAACGTTGGCAATTTGATCTCCAGTTCCTCTGACTTTTCTAAACCCAACTTGCACATCTGAAAGTTCTTGATTCAAGTACTGCTGAAGTGTAGTTTGAAGGATTTTGAGCATAACCTTACTAGCGTAGGAAGTGAGTGCAATTGTCCGGTGGTTTAAACATTTCTTATCATTGTCCTTCTATTCCTGCCCTGTAAATATGTTCATCAGTACCATTTATCAAAAGGAAAGAAACTGAGTCATGTGTAGTGACATGGATGAACCTAGAGCCTGTCATACAGAGTGAAGTCAGAATGCATGCATGCATGCTAAGATGCCTCAGTCGTGCCCGACCTTGTGCGACCCCATAGACAGCAGCCCACAAGGCTCCTCTGTCCCTGGGATTCTCCAGGCAAGAACACTGGAGTGGGTTGCCATTTCCTTCTCCAATGCATGAAAGTGAAAAGTGAAAGTGAAGTCACTCAGTCGTGTTCAACTCTATGCGACCCAATGGACAGCAGCCTACCAGGCTCCTCTGTCCACAGGATTCTCTAGGCAAGAGTACTGGAGTGAGTTGCCATTTCCTTCTCCAGAAGTCAGGAAGACAAAAACAAATATCATATTTTAACACATATATATGGAATCTAAAGTTTTAAAATGTAATGCTGGTGGATTTGTCCTGTTCTTTTGGAGCAGTCATATTCCACAGCCTAGAGCAGTGTACTGACTTGGATGAAGGAGCTCTCGGTTCTCATATCAGCTGCCACTACTTCGCCATTCTGGGTACCAATGTAAAATGAGAGAGTCATCCTCAGTAAACACAAAAGTTCTTCCCAGGTTAAGCTTCTATGGTTATGTTTAAACTGAGATTAGGGGTGATTGTCTCAACTGAAAGAACCAAATACATGCACATGTGCTCTAATAGAGTGTTTTTATTTGTTTAATTGCTCTCTTTTTGGTATTTTTAAATTCCTTTGGTGTTTGCTATTTATTGGAGACAGTCTGGAGGTCCTTAACCCCTGACTTGATTCTTTTTCCTAACTCAGAACGTTGCTTGGCTGTTTTGATTCTAACAGCCACCTGACCTGACTGGTCCTGCCTTTTTTCTTTCTTTCTTTTTTCACCATGCCTTCCACTTCCTCTGTAAGTTTGCCCATCAGACCTGTGAATTGGGATAAGACATGGAGAAGAACAACACTTTCCAATCTGGACATAAACGTAGTTTCCCTGGTTAGAGATTTTTCCCATCCAAATAATGAAGCATTTAACATAATTTTTCTAATTACTCTATTGTTATCATGGTTTAGAAACAAGGAGGCTTGTTTCCAGATGTCTTGTTCAACAGTACCCTGGAACACATGGGAATATTTTGTAGTGGCTGACAGAATGGGTTGGAGAAAAATAAAAACAGATGTATACAGATTAACTCTATCCATTCCTAATTTAGATGCTTCTCTGTAGATTCTAGTCATGAGATGTTTTTCTCCTAATTGCTAGACCAATTGCAGGTTTGAAATAGAACAAACCATTCTGAGTTGGTCCATGAATCCTGTGCATAAAGTCACATTACACCAAATGCAGTCTGGTGTTGGAGCAGTATTTGGTATTAGTTTATCTCTGAATAACAAACTCTTTGACTAGCCCCTTCTTCTGTTCAGTCATTACAAGGAGAGTTGATGCTCAAAGATTCTCTGGATAAATTCATATTACTTCCTATTGGCCAGAATTTGAGCTTGAAATGTGTGGTCTCTCTGTCTTATATTGAACTAAGGTGGACTACATAAAAGCTCTTGCTGCTGCTGCTGCTGCTAAGTCGCCTCAGTCGTGTCCAGCTCTGTGCAACCCCATAGATGGCAGCCCATTAGGCTCCTCCGTCCCTGGGATTCTCCAGGCAAGAATACTGGAGTGGGTTGCCATTTCCTTCTCCAATGCATGAAAGTGAAAAGTGAAAGTGAAGTCGCTCAGTCATGCCCAGCTCTTAGCGACCCCATGGACTGGAGCCTACCAGGCTCCTCCATCCATGGGATTTCCAGGCAAGAGTACTGGAGTGGAGTGCCATTGCCTTCTCCAACATAAAAGCCCTTTCCCCCCGATAAAATCAAGTGGCTTTCTTGACCCCATTTCTTTGAGTTCTTATTCTTAACTCAGCCTTCTCGATCTTTTTATTCTGATTATGAGAAGTAAACAGAAACAGATCCTCCCCGCAGAGGTGAAGAACCTCAGGCATCCTATCCTTGGATATCTCTGTCCCAGTGACATTTCTGAATCGAGGAAGCCTCCACTCCCATCTTAGAGATTGTTCCAAGCCTGTCTTATGCTGTAGCCTCATAGGCATGTCTTAAATTGGGTTCCCTGCACACAGAGCTTGAGATGAAGATTCTTTTCTAGTGATTTATTGATGGGGTACTCTCAGAAGAGGGGTTTCCCTGTGGCTCAGCAGTAAAGAATCTTCTTGCCAATGCAGGAGATGTAGGTTCAATCCCTGGGTTGGCAAGATCCTCTGGATAAGGGAATGGCAACCCACTTCAGTATTCTTGCCTGGAAAAGCCCATGGACAAAGGAGCCTGGCAGGTTTATAGTCCACGGAGTTGCAAAGAGTCAGACATTACTTAGCTACTAGACAACAACTCTCAGAACAAGAAGGCTGAAGGAAGCAGGGTAGGTTGGGAAAGAAAGCTACTCAAAGAAGTTGCTTAGCCTGGAAACTAGTTCCCATCTGATTGCATGGGAATAGCCTGAGACAGAAGTACACTGCAGAGTTGTTCCAACATAAGGGAAGAGGTGGGTCTGGTCTTTTGGACCCTCAAGCCAGTAAGTCATTGGCTCCTGACTGTCCCTAAGGAGACAACCAAACTCACTTCTGTTTGACCAAGGGCAGTTTTCTGCAGCAGAGGGCAGCTATAATCTCTTTTCAGTCAATACTCATAGCCACTAGGACCTGGGTGTACCAACATTATGGGGATATTGGCAGGGTCCAACAGCACCCACGATAGATGAGAAAGAAAGAGGGAAGCAAGAAATCACAAAATTACTCTGATACCCCAAACTCCACTTTCTGCAATGGAATGTGCTTGACTCATCTTAGTGTTTTTCTTTCTTGGGGGTAGGGCTAGTGGGAAGGGAAATTCTTGAACTATCTCCTGGGATTAGAGAGTGTGTTCAGTATTTAAATCCAAAGGCTTCTGTGTAGGATCTTTCTGGCAATATAGAATAACAATATGCTTTGCCAGTTGTCAAGTTAGTTTTTAACATGAAGAATGGTGATGTCTCTGAGACTTTGTCTATATACATTTAGTTACATTACTTTTGTCTGTTTGTAAATTTGGAGGATTGTTTCCATTTTTCTTAACTTGGATCCAATAACAACTTCCTATAAAGAGGCATTAGATTTCTGCTTATTGTGTAACTTTAGGGTCTCTACAGCTCATAGATTGTCAAAATATTATCTCATTTACAGTTGGGAAATCATATACTCTCTAGAGTTTCATTATTAGTTTATAAAATTCCTTAACTTAAAAATTGAGATTCTTAAGCCCCCAGATTATTTAACTTGCTCAAGTCCTAGAATTGATTTTGGTACCAAACAGGATCCTGTGGGGCTCCTCAACACAAAAGCCTTTCTGTGTCCCCCATTTCTTGATTACAGAATAGGTTTCATTCAGTCTTCATGACCATTCATGAATTCCAAGGAATAGATTCAAACAGATGGTTAAGAAGGGGAGGGAAGGAATGTGGAGACAAGGGGAAAACATCCAAGTAGCGAAGCCCTGGGGGCAAGGACCTGGTTCCCCATCAGAAGATACACATAACAATACCTCTGAGCTGTCTTGCAGATACTGAAACCCCCACCAGCTGGGAAAAATTGATGGTATGCTGCCCACAAGCTGGTACACCCCAGACCCGTTGGAACCAGAAGGCTGATGATGCTGACTCCCACTTACCTCACCACCAACCAATCAGAAAAATGTCCACAAACTGATCATACCCTTTCTGAACCATTAGTATAAAATCTCACTACTCCCTCCAGGTTGGGGACATAGTTTCAAGGGCATTAGTCCTCTGTGACCTGCTCCCCGCATCCCCCCTCCCCCCCCCTTGCATGGCAAAACAAGAAAGACTTCTTCTTCTACTTCACCCAAAACTGTCTCTGAGAATTAATTCCTGTTGGAGTACAGAGGTCATGTTTGGCTTCAATTTGCTCCAGAGGGATAGGAAACTGCAGGAAACTGGATTCTGTGGTATTGACTTTAAACTGCCAACTGCTACTCACTGTCTTATTGTTATCCTAGTGTTCATTTCTTATCAGTGATGACGGTAATGGCACCTCCCCCCTCCCCCACCACCACTTCACAGTCTTCTTAGAAGAGTGTTTAACACCCTCCTTTTAGCAAGGGAATGTCCCTGCTCCTCCTTCCTTCTACCCATGGAGAAAGGATTATAATCCAATTGTTCAGACCATGAAGAACTTCTTAGACCTTGTTTGTGATGGGTGGGAGCCACTGTGGGTTGAATGGTCATGTGCTGCCATGTCTGAATATCTTTGACTCCTTTTCTCTTCAAGAGTGATCATTAGCTAGATCTCAGCTTGCAGCAGGCCATGTATCTTTCTCCCTGCTCATGCGCTCTAGATCCTTGCTTTGGATTTTGTATCATGTGGCTGGTCAGAGGCTCTGAGAACCCAAGGTTGAGATTCGGATTTAAAGGAGACAGAAGATTTCTTTAGAATTAAAGTTTAAGCTGCATGTTCCAACCCAACTTTATCAGAATTCAATACTGTAGGATTGAGGGCATGGGCATATTAAACAAAATAAGTGAGACTTTGATTCTTTTTTTCATTGTGTATATAATCCCCTTGGGAACCTTGTGGAAGGAAGGGATTTTCTAGGAAAGGTTCAGAAATCCTTGTGTCTTCTGGTCAAATATTATCAAATAGTATCAAAATCATTCTCAATATTATTATAACAGTTATCTAAATGATGCATATTATGTGCTGAAACTAGAGTTTAGTGATAGATAACCTGCAAATAGATGGGAAAACAGTGGCTGACTTTATCTTTTGGGCTCTGAAATCACTGCAGATGGTGACTGCAGCCATGAAATTAAAAGACACTTACTCCTTGGAAGGAAAGTTATGACCAACCTAGACAGAATATTAAAAAGTAGAGGCATTACTTTACCAACAAAGGTCCATCTAGTCAAGGCTATGATTTTTCTAGTAGTCATGTATGGATGTGAGAGTTGGACTATAAGGAAAGCTGAGTGCCAAAGAATTGATGCTTTTGAACTGTGGTGTTGGAGAAGACTCTTGAGAGTCCCTTGGACTGCAAGAAGATCCAACCAGTCCATCCTAAAGGAAATCAGTCCTGGGTGTTCATTGGAGGGGCTGATGTTGAAGCTGAAACTCCAATACTTTTGCCACCTGATGTGAAGAGCTGACTCATTTGAAAAGACCCTGATGCTTGAAAAGATTGAGGGCAGAAGGAGAAGGGGACAACAGAGGGTGAGATAGTTGGATGGCATCACCGACTCAATGGACATGAGTTTGGGTAGGCTCTGGGAGTTGGTGATGAACAGGGAGACCTGGCATGCTGCAGTTCATGGGGTCACAAAGAGTCAGACATGACTGAGTGACTGAACTGAACTGAACCTGTATCTCAGGGCTTCCCTTTTGGTTCAGCGGTAAAGAATCTGCCTGCAGTGCAGGAGCTACAGGAGACACAGGTTCGGTCCCTGGATCAGGAAGATCCCCTGGAGAAGGGCATGGCAACCCAATCCAGTATACTTGACTGGAGAATCCCATGGACAGAGGAGCCGGGTGGGATACAGTCCATGGGGTTGCAAAGAGTCAGACACGAATGAAGCGACTTAGCACACATGCACACACAAGCTGTACTCTTTGACACAGCCTCTATTACAATGACTAATACAACAAATATTTCAGTACTCAAAATGATGAAGTATATAAAAGGCACTAACGTGTAGTTAGTGGTTGGGTTGGGAAGATCCCCTGGAGAAGAAAATGGCAACCCGCTCCAATATTCTTGCCTGGAAAATTCCATCAACAGAGGAGCCAGGTGGGCTATTGTCCATGGCGTCACAAAGAGTACACACACACACACACACACACACACACCACAACATGTAGTACAGTTAGCTTCAGGCTCTTCAGTTAGTGGATTCAAATCTGCTTAGTGTATCTTACTGGTTCTAAGACTTTGGGCAAGTAATCTACATTTTTTTTTTTTTTTTTAGTGTAGAAAATTGCAGCACATTTTATTTTTTAAAAGTTATTTATTTATTAATTTTTGGCTACACTAAGTCTATATCGTTGCATGTGGGCTTTCTCTAGTTGCAATAAGTCAGGGCTACTCTCTAGTTGCAATGTGCAGGCTTCTCTTTGCAGTGACTTCTCTTGTTGCAGAGCACGGGCTTTTGGTTCATGGGCTTCAGTAGTTGCTGCCTGTGGGCTCTAGAGTGCAGGTTCAGTAGCTGTGGTACACAGACTTGGTTGCTCTGTGGCATGTGGGATCCTCACTGACCAGAGATTGAACCCGTGTCCCCTGCATTGGCCGGTGGATTCTTAACCACTAGACCACCAGGGAAGAACACTATTTACTTTAGAAGACTATTGTGAAAATTAAATGATATCATGCACACGTGTAAGTACTTAGCATCAGATCAGATCAGATCAGATCAGTCGCTCAGTTGTGTCCGACTCTCTGCGACCCCATGAACCGCAGCACGCCAGGCCTCCCTGGCGTGGGAGCTCCATCACCAGCTCCCAGAGGTCACTCAGACTCACATCCATCAAGTCAGTGATGCCATCCAGCCATCTCATCCTCTGTTGTCCCCTTCTCCTCCTGCCCTCAATCCCTCCCAGCATCACAGTCTTCTCCAATGAGTCAACTCTTCGCATGAGGTGGCCAAAATACTGGAGTTTCAGCTTTAGCATCATTCCTTCCAAAGAAATCCCAGGATTGATCTCCTTCAGAATGGACTGGTTGGATCTTCTTGCAGTCCAAGGGACTCTCAAGAGTCTTCACCAACACCACAGTTCAAAAGCATCAATTCTTCGGCGCTCAGCCTTCTTCACAGTCCAGCTCTCACATCCATACATGACCACAGGAAAGACCATAGCCTTGACTAGGCAAACCTTTGTTGGCAAAGTAATGTCTCTGCTTTTGAATATGCTATCTAGGTTGGTCATAACTTTCCTTCCAAGGAGTAAGCATCTTTTAATTTCATGACTGCAGTCACCATCTGCAGGGATTTTGGAGCCCAGAAAAAGAAAGTCTGACACTGTTTCCACTGTTTCTCCATCTATTCCCATGCAGTGATGGGACCAGATGCCATGATCTTCGTTTTCCGAATGTTGAGCTTTAAGCCAACCTTTGCACTCTCCACTTTCACTCTCATCAAGAGGCTTTTTAGCCCCTCTTCACTTTCTGCCATAAGAGTGGTGTCATCTGCATATCTGAGGTTATTGATATTTCTCCCAGCAATCTTGATTCCAACTTGTGTTTCTTCCAGTCCAGCATTTCTCATGATGTACTCTGCATATAAGTTAAATAAACATGGTGACAATATGCAGCCTTGACGTACTCCTTTTCCTATTTGGAACCAGTCTGTTGTTTCATGTCCAGTTCTAACTGTTGCTTCCTGACCTGCATACAGATTTCTCAAGAGGCAGATCAGGTGGTCTGGTATTCCCATCTCTTTCAGAATTTTCCACAGTTTATTGTGATCCACACACTCAAAGGCTATGGCATAGTCAATAAAGCAGAAATAGATGTTTTTCTGGAACTCTCTTGCTTTTTCCATGATCCAGCGGATGTTGGCAATTTGATCTCTGGTTCCTCTGCCTTTTCTAAAACCAGCTTGAACATCAGGAAGTTCACGGTTCACATATTGCTGAAGCCTGGCTTGGAGAATTTTGAGCATTACTTTACTAGCGTGTGAGATGAGTGCAATTGTTCGGTAGTTTGAGCCTTCTTTGGCATTGCCTTTCTTTGGGATTGGGATGAAAACTGACCTTTTCCAATCTTGTGGCCACTGCTGAGTTTTCCAAATTAAATGTTATCTATCGTTATTATGATTCTAAGGGTTGTGCGCATCTTCCAGGCTGGCTTCTCTGACCTCTATATCATGATTTCAGCATATCTGTACACACTTTGGATGAAATTATGAATGAAAGCATAAACAGGGTACTACTGGGAATCCCCTGGAATACCAGTGGTCAGGACTTCATGCTTCAGCTGCTGGGGGCACAGGTTCAATTCTGTTGGCGGGAATAAGATACCATAGCTACATGGCATGACTTTAAAAAAATCAATCCACTTGGTTTTGCTGACTTCACAGAGAAGCAAATGCTCTTATTTTTCTAGATGTCTTATACTCACTGATTGCCGACCAGGGGTGAGGCTACTAGTGAATATGTCTGATCTTGAAAGTCTATGGATTTCCTCAGTCTTCCCTTATATGGTAATGGCTGATCTCTCCATTATTTATGAGAAAAGAATAGTTTGAAGTTGTGTAAGTCCATTTTGATTCGGTCTGTAAGACAATGCCTGGTTTACTACTGAGCAACCTGGATGCTGGAAGCAGATTGTGTTTTAAGGACTACAAAAGACCATTTTCAATTTGGGAAAAAGTCATCAGTCTATTTTTTTAATTTTTATTTTTTTGGCCCCATTGCATGGCATGTAGGATTTTAGTTCCCTGTCTAAGGATTGAACCTATGCTCCCTGCAGTGAAAGTGGGAGTATCAGTCACTAGACCACCAGGGAAGTCCTAAAAAGTCATCATTCTATTGAAAAATTCAAATTAAAGCTTGGGAGAAAAAGGAACCCTGACCAATTCTTCATATAGATCAATGGCTGTCAACTTACTACACAGCCCACAAAAACTGTTAAATTAATACACAGAATGTTTGCTGAATGGAAATCTACTAATATTTTTTAAAAATTGAGTCATTGAATCACATCAATTAATATATTCAAGTCATCAAAAACAGGGCTTCCCTGGTGGCTCCGCACTAAAGAATCCGCTTGCTATGCAGGAGCCGCAGGAGATACGGGTTCAATCCCTGGGTGGGGAAGATTCCCTAGAGGAGGAAACGGCAACTCATTCCAGTATTCTTGCAGGGAGAATTACATGGACAGAGAAGCCTGGTGGGCAACAGTCCATAGTGTTGCAAAGAATTGGACACAACTGAAGTGACTTAGCATGCATCAAAAATGCCTTAAGCAAAGAATTTTCTCCCAAAGCAACATAAACAAATCTCAAGTAAGGATGAACTTATTGCTAAATGTCATCTTTTCCAGTCTAATAAAAGTTTGTAAATAGCATTTGAAAAAATCCCTAAAACAATACTATTCGACTTTAAAAGTGGGATTTAGTGAAGCGGTCACTACCTAAAAATTATATGTGGAAACATGCTTCCACTTATTGTTTAGAATGTTTTTACTGAAACTGTTTTTTAGGAAGCTTTTCATGAGATCGCCAAGGACATCAGATGTTACGTTTTGCAGCCAGAGAAATCTGAGTTCAAATTTGATGAAGGTTAAGATTTTGGATATTCAAAAGCAGAGACATTATTTTGCCAACAAAGGTCCATCTAATCAAAGCTATGGTTTGTCCAGTAGTGATGTATGGATGTGAGAGCTGGACTGTGAAGAAGGCTGAGCACCGAAGAATTGATGCTTTTGAACTGTGGTGTTGGAGAAGACTCTTGAGAGTCCCTTGGACTGCAAGAAGATCCAACCAGTCCATTCTGAAGGAGATCAGTCCTGGGATTTCTTTTGAAGGAATGATGCTAAAGCTGAAAATGCAGTACTTTGGCCACCTCATGCGAAGAGTTGACTCATTGGAAAAGACCCTGATGCTGGGAGGGATTGGGGGCAGGAGGAGAAGGGGACGACAGAGGATGAGATGGCTGGATGGCATCACCAACTTGATGGACATGAGTTTGAGTGAACTCCTGGAGTTGGTGATGGACAGGGAGGCCTGGCGTGTTGCAATTCATGGGGTTGCAAAGAGTTGGACACAACTGAGCGACTGAACTGTACTGAACTGAACTGAAGACTTTGGATTCTTCTTAGATCTTCAGATTAAGTAAAACAGTCCTCAGGTCCCCAATAATTGCACCTAATACTGTATTTGCAGTACCCAATGCAGTATTCTTGCCTGGAAAATTTTATGGACAAAGGAACTAGGTAGGCTATATATAGTCCATGGGGTCACAAAGAATTGGACATGACTGAGCATGCAGACACAATATTGTATTATTTGGATCATAGAAAAAGCAAGAGAATTCCAGAAAAACTTCTATTTCTGCTTCATTGACTATGACAAAGCCTTTGATGGTGTGCATCACAACAAACTATGGAAAATTCTTAAAGAAATGGGAATACCAGACTACCTTTCCTGCCTCCTAAGAAATTTGTATGCAGGTCAAGAAGCAACAGTTAGAACCTGGCATGGAGCAATGGACTGGTTTCAAATTGGGAAAGGAGTGTGCCAAAGCTGAATATTGTCACCCTGCTTATTTAATTTATATGCAGAGTACCTCATGTGAAATGTCAGACTGGATGAAGCACAAGCTGGAATCAAGATTGCCAGGAGAATTATCAGTAACCTCAGATATGCATATGACACTGCCCTTATGGCAGAAAGAGAAGAAGAGCTAAAGAGCCTCTTGATGAAGGTGAAAGAGGAGAGTTAAAAAGCTGGCTTAAAACTCGACATTCCAAAAACGAAGATCGTGGCATCCAGTCCCATCACTTCAAGGAAAATAAATGGGGAAACAATGGAAACAGTGAGAGACTTTATTCTTTGGGACTCCAAAATCACTGCAGATGGTGACTGCAGCTGTGAAATTAAGAGGTGCTTGCTCCTTGAAAGAAAAGCTATGACAAACCTATAGAGCATATTAAAAAGCAGAGACATTACTTTACTGTCAAAGGTCTGTCTAGTCAAAGCTATGGTTTTTCCAGTAGTCATGTATGGATGTGAGAGCTGGACCATAAAGAAAGCTGAGCTCCAAAGAATTTATGCTTTTGAACTGTGGTGTTGGAGAAGACTTTTGAGAGTCCCTTGGACTGCAAGGAGATCCAACCAGTCATCCTAAAGGAAATCAATCCTGAATATTCATTAAAAGGACTGATGATGGAGTTGAAGCTCCAATTCTTTAACCACCTGATGCGAAGAACTGACTCATTTGAAAAAACCCTGATGCTGGGAAAGATTGAGGGCAGGAAGAAAAGGGGAACTCAGAGGATGAGCTGGTTGGATGGCATCACCGACTCGGACATGAGTTTTAGTAAGCTCTGGGAGTTGGACAGGGAAGCCTGACATGCTGCAGTCCATGGAACTGAAAAGAGTTGGACATGATAGTGACTGAACAACAAGAATTCACTTAAAACCATTTAGCTCATTACTATAGTACTAGAATTTAAAACCCGCATTGGTCAGGCTTCAACTTTGTGGAGCTTCCATTAAGTTATACTGTATCTAACATTAAGATAAATTTTGAAGAGCTATATTACAAAGTAAAAAATTAATTTCAAATCCAGCAAGAAAGTAATGTAACTTTTCTATTCAAATTAAATAGTAAATTTATTGTCCTGAGTTTACTCTTGTTTGTTTATTCACATGGTTCATACTGATGGTCCACACACACTCCAATCTACAGAAAATATGGCACTTACATCAGTGATGCATTATAAAAAAGGTACTTACCAACTACATTTTGCATTCACTATCTTCTGCTAGAGAGTTTAGAGAGTATAAGGAATCTAAACCATGAATTATTCTTTCTTTCAAGCAGTTTATAATCAAGTTGTGGGAAAAAAAAAAATCTATCCATACCTAAAGGCTAGCAATATAATCAGGTTATTTGTATTTAGTAAGACCAGACAAGACAGATTGAAGAACAGGAAGGCTAAGTGATTTTTGACTTCTGTTCCCAAAGAGATAGTCCAAAGGATCCAATTCAAAGAAATTTAAAAAATTCTGGCCAAAGTATTAAAAGTCATTTTTAAAAATATATCTCTGAGCTGGTTCAAAAGGAAGGAATTGGCAGAGTCATGTTTTGAAACAGAAAGTAGAAACTCTGGAAGGAAAAAAAAAAAGAAGAAGCTTAACACTGGCATTTGTCCTAAGGGTTTGTGTTGAAATCTGGCACTCCAGAGTTCCAGCTTTGATAGAAGCGTTAAGGTGAATGGTCTCAGAAAGCTGCTGTCAATCTATGGGTCTATCCTGAGCCCATATCAACTGGTGTCCACAGAGTCAGGGAAAAGGCAGGAAAAAAGTAGAAAAGGTAGATTTCAAAGCAACATACACAGTCTGATAAAATCTTTCTTTGTAAGATACATATTAATACTAGAAATACATCAAAACATTTATCCCCACACAAGGAGGCTGTGGGTGATTTTTATTTTCTCTTTATATTGTGCATTTTCCCAGGATTCTGCAGTAAACTTGTATTGCTTTTATAACCTAAAATACTTGTTTTCAGTTCAGTCGCTCAGTTGCGTCTGACTCTTCCCAACCCCATGAATCACAGCACGCCAGGCCTCCCTGTCCATCACCAACTCCCGAAATTCACTCAGACTCACATCCACCGAGTCAGTGATGCCATCCAGCCATCTCATCCTCTGTCATCCCCTTCTTCTCCTGCCCCCAATCTCTCCCAGCATCAGAGTCTTTTCCAATGAGTCAGACATCTTAAATTTCTACTTGGACTGTATCAATAGAAAGCTGGAAAGATCATAGGTCCCTCCCCCCCACACACAACAGCAAAATAATAAATAAGCCAGACAACCTGCACATTCACAACTTTTATTGACCCATCTGAAAACTGAGTTCACACAGACATCAAGGAGAGACGAGACATAAACCCTATTCATCTGGGTAAAGAACTTAGGTAAAGTTATTAAGTCAGTAAAGGCAAAATGAAGACTAAATACAGAAACCTCTGGGAAGGCAGATATATCAAAATATCAAAATCCCTTTGATTTTTTTACCCACTTGCAATCTCTTCACTACAGAGCCTGCAGGTTGGTAAGGGACCTGAGAAAGGGTCTCCCAAGCCAGAAGTCTCAGGGAATAACAATGTCTTTGGAAAAGGCACACAGCCTCATCCAAAGCATGCCTATTGAGGAAAAAAAAAATTTTTTTAATATGCATACTTGTGGAAAAAAGTGAAGAAAATACTGCCATTTTGAGGATGCTACTGAAAAGCCAATGCAGTTAGAGAGAAGTGAACAGAGAACAAACAAAAAACAGAAAGAAGCTCTTGCTCTAAGGGAAGAGCACGAACAAAGTGCTGGACCCAGAACTATATCCAAGAGAGGGATGGGGTGCTGACAAGGCCACACCCCCCAGATACAGGGACATGGCACCTCATTAAATAAGACTGAGAACTAATCAGATCAGCAGAGAAAGTGCCCTACCTCTAGATGAACAAATATCAAGTAAGAAGTTTCAACTGAAAAGTTAAATGCACAACCTACTGCAGATGGTGACTGCAGCCGTGAAATTAAAAGACGCCTACTCCTTGGAAGGAAAGTTATGACCAACCTAGATAGCATATTGAAAAGCAGAGACATTACTTTGCCAACAAAGATTCGTCTAGTCAAGGCTATGGTTTTTCCTGTGGTCATGTATGGATGTGAGAGTTGGACTGTGAAGAAGGCTGAGCGCTGAAGAATTGATGCTTTTGAACTGTGGTGTTGGAGAAGACTCTTGAGAGTCTCATGGACTGCAAGGAGATCCAACCAGTCCATTCTGAAGATCAGCCCTGGGATTTCTTTGGAAGGAATGATGCTAAAGCTGAAACTCCAATACTTTGGCCACCTCATGCGAAGAGTTGACTCATTGGAAAAGACCCTGATGCTGGGAGGGATTGAGGGCAGGAGGAGAAGGGGACAACAGAGGATGAGATGACTGGATGGCATCACTGACTTGATGGATGTGAGTCTGAGTGAACTCCTGGAGTTGGTTATGGACAGGGAAGCCTGGTGTGCTGTGATTCATGGGGTTGCAAAGAGTCGGACACGACTGAGCAACTGAATTGAACTGAACTGAACTGAACTGAAAGGTTCAGAGTTATATTTTATTCAGAGTAAATTTTTAGGACTTAAGCCTGGGAGGCAGCATCTCAAGTAACCCTGAGAGAACTGGAGGTGAGGAGATGAAGAGGGAGCCAGGTTATACAGAAGTTTTGCAGCAAAGGGCAGGTAGTCTGAACATCAAAAGATAACTGTTAATTAAAGAAAACCAGACATCCCAAGTTAAGGAATTTAGTGCCTTGCTGTATATGGGAAGATGCAAGAGTCTAGGCCAAATGAAATCATTCTTTTGATATGCACCTCCACTCTCTGGGGCCAGTATCCTGTGTTTTCACTTCCTGAGTTCCTCAGGGCTCACCATTGGAGTACCTTCACTCTGATGGCTGTTGTGTGCTTGTTCTATCGCTTTCCACTCTGTGATCTTGTGGACAGTAGTCCATCTGGCTTCTCTGTCCATGGGATTCTCCAGGCAAGAATAATAAAGTGGGTTGCCATTTCCTTTTCCAGAGGATCTTCCTGACCTGGAGATTGAATCCACATCTCCTGAATCTCCTGCATTGCAGGCAGATTCTTTACCACTGAGACCTGGGAAGTCTCGATGGCAGGTTTTCTTTTCCTGAGTTCCCTCAGGGCTCACTGGCTCACCATAGGCAGTGACTCCAACTGCTGCTAACTGTGAACATCTTTTGTTTACTGATACAGCAGGCAGTATTCCATTTCTCAGAATAAATGGTAAGAGTTTCAAAAGCATGCAGACCCTCTCTCTGAAGTACTGTTTGAGCAGTGACTTAAACCTGAGGGTGGAGAAAAACTGGAAAAAAAAAAAAAAAAAAAGATGCTGCTACCAGTCAATCCTAAAGGAAATCAGTCCTGAATATTCATTGGAAGGACTGATGCTGAAGCTGAAACTCCAATACTTTGGCCACCTGATGCGAAGAACCGACTCATTGGAAAAGACCCTGATGCTGGGAAAGATTGAAGGCAGGAGGAGAAGGGGACGACAGAGGATGATGAGATGGTTGGATGGCATCACCAACTCAATGGACAAGAGTTTGAGTAGGCTCCAGGAGTTGGTGATGGACAGGGAAGCCTGGCGTGCTGCAGTCCATGGGGCTGCAAAGAGTTGGACACGACTGAGCAACTGAACTGACTGACTGACCCCAGTTCAAATGCTGGGTCTCCACAAGGATTAAGTTTGCAAATCCTAGATGTGGCCTTCAAGATGTAAGTTAATAATACAAAAAATACAAATCTCACTAAATATATTCATTGTTAGCTTACAGCTCAACACACAATCCATGTATATTTCTAACAGGAGTATTTCCATTGGTGAGGGAAATAGTTCTTTGCAGTGACTCTGGAACCCAATCACCTCAGATTAGAACTCCAGTTCCTCCACTTACTATCTTAGGATCAAGGGTAAACTACTTCATTTCTCTGATCCATATTTCCTATTTTATAAATGTAGATAAAATTGATCCCTATCACATTATGTTTTGTAAGGATTGCATAAGATGAGACATGAGAAAAACTTAGCTCAGTCCCCAGAAGAAGTAAACTTTCAATAGACGAGAGCTATTAAAATGACCCAGCGAATCCTGAATTATTTTAGAACTTTGATGGAGGCTGTAGTTCTAAGCTTCCTAGAGGATATCACATGTTCAAATGTTTCTTTATAGTTTGATTATTAAATGAGGTAAATTAGGAGCTCTCTTTCACTACATTTGCACGTTAGCATCACTAACTAGTAAAATCTTCTGGCAATGCAGGAGACACAGGAGTCTGAGTTTCGATCCCTGGGTTGGGAAGATCCCCTGGAGGAGGAAATGGCAACACACTGCAATATTCTTGCCTAGAAAATTTCATGGACAGAAGAGCCTGGCAGACTACAGTCCATAGGGTTGCAAAGAGTCAGACACGACTGAGCGTGCACACACACACACATGCACACACACCACTAACTGAGCCATCATGTAATATTGGCACACTACTTGAGTTTGCCAAAACAAATAATCAAAAGAGCTAGGTCATAAGGTTGTATTGAACTATAAGGTTAGTAGAAAGCTAGTAGAGATCTCTAAGTATTTTTGTGGTGTCTGGGATGTGTCAATTCAATGCCAGCTGTTCTGAGTGGATTCGAGTCACTTCTGTGTAAGACCCCCTCAGATCTGGGAGGGTGCTCTTTAGCAATCTCAGCTAGTGAAATGCTTTTTTGATGTCCTACCTGGCTTTCACCTCTTCCCCCAGGTGTAGGCTCAAATGGAGGTTGTGCACGGCCCAGGACCCAGTGTGCAGGTCTGGTGCTGCTTCCCCTCACCCCACCCTGTCCAGGATCTGAAGAGGCGCCCGAATCTGGGGCTGGAATGGGTTTATAAGTCAGGGTGATACAGGTGAGGGGATCTAAGAGATTCAGCAGCCTCACTCTTGTGTGAAGGTAAGATTTCCATCTTCTATCAGACCCATCTCACAGCTCCTTTGATTTTCCTCTTGTTTCACACACACCGATTTGATAAAAACAAGTTTTTCTTGAATTAGTGTGGGGATCTGAAGGTAGACACAAAATATCTCAAATTTTCAGTCAAATATTAGCAACAGATGGTAGTTAATGTCTTTAAAAGTTTTCTTAATGATAGCAGCTTATATTTATAATAAATGTATTTATTTTTTACTTTATTTTATTTTTATATCTTTTGACTGCACCACATAGCATGTGGGATCTTAGTTCTCTGACCAGGGATCAAACCTGCACCCCCTGCATTGGTAAAATGGGGTTTTAATGCCTGGATCACCAGGGAAATCCTTATAATGAAATTATTTTTAATCAAAATATTTCTGTGAGACAGAAGATAGTCTTGACTAGTTTTATAGGAGAAGTTAGCCATGGAGAGTTTCACAGACTTATATATGCCCAGATCCCTCAGCTATAAATTGTAACATTAAATTCAAGGGAAATCAAACATTGTGTAGTATTTGTTTTCCTTACCATCTCAAGTTCACTACAAAATCTTCATTATCAGGAGATGAATACTTTCTCCTCTCTTTGTCTTTGCTTCTTTCTTTAATAAAATTCCTTCTAGAATAATCCATATTCAAGACTAGATGGTGATCAGTTTTGACTTCTGATTTTCTCTGGAGTGCATTTCATTTCTAGTGTACAATGTTTTGAAACGTACTCATTCAATTATTTAAATAACCAATTACAAAATGAAACAGTCAAGTTACTCAAGTACTATGACACGGGAAAATTCAATCAGTACAAGCTCTCCTATGTACAAGTGTTAAATGACTATTTTACAACCTTTGTTACAACCACCACCATTATAGTACCAGCACTTCTTTATAACACCTTAAAAAGCTTGCCTGTTTCCATGAATGGTATTATAAATATATTTCTTTATTCTATTCTCATTATAACAGGGGGAGGTCAATGGTCTAGAGGGTGGTTTCCTATTATGAGAGGATGAAAAGTAAAATCAATAAATCTCCTCCAGATCATAAATGTTGCTACAGTCTGGCAAGGTTGAGAAAATTATGAGCCTCACCTCATGATGTCTGGATATGGTAGCCTGTAAATTTCTACATACATATGTATGTAGTTATGTATATACTTGCTGCTGGGCCTTTCCTAGAATTTGCTTAAAAATGTAATAGCATTTTGTTCAGTATTGGTTCTAGGAATATTGAGGAAAATGTTGATAGAATACATCCCTATACAAAAGAAGATAAGACATTACTTTATTTGGGAAATGTTTCTAAGATTATAAAGTTGTACTTTCGTCCTTTGGCTTCATTACTTTGATCAGGAAGCTAAAATAGGAAATCGTTTGCTTCTTCCTTTGTTCAATAAATTATGAATATTGATATTAATTGGCAAAGCTTTTGCCTGGTACAAATCTTCTCCTTGAGTGGTGATAATTTTAATAGTTCCACCACAATAAGAGAGATCATCAGAAATAGAATAAATTTGCTCAAAAGAGGACAATATGTAATAAATTATTATGCAGTCCAGCATGAAGTTTTAGGCTGTGTTGCTTAGTGATTAAGTGCAAGGACAATGAAAATAGATTGCCCATTCAATTCCTACCTCTGTCACGTAAGAGCAGTGCAACCTTGAGTAAAATACTTAACGTCTCTATGCTTCATTTTCATTTATAAACTGGGGAAAATGAAAACTTCTACTTAGATATTGTGAGGATTAAATTGGTTAATACCTATAAAGAGCTTATGTACTTAATACTTAATGAGCACTATATATGTGTTGGTTATAGCAACTTTACAAGTAACTCAAATACCAATGAAAGAATGGATTTTAAACGCATTCTCTGAATTTATCTAAAGCAGAGCATGAAAACTTATTTTAAAATTGATTTCAGGAATCTGAGGGGCTCACCGTAAAAAAAAGAGAGTATGCTTGATGTTTTTCTGCATGTTGAGCCTATTGCAGTGTGTGTGTGTGTGTATATATATATGTGTGTGTGTATATATATATATATATATCAGGTTGTAATACATATATAACATATGAGGTAGTAAGTGCCAATGAAAAAAATCAAGCAGATTAGAGGACGAAGAGTGATAGGGAGGTATAAACTGGGATCAGGAAAAAACACAGAAGCAGATTCACTACCTAAAAACATACCAATTTCTATTGAGCAGCATATTTTTATATCCCCTTAATTAAGCCTCACACATACACATAAATTGGGGATTCACAGAATTTTCAACATGTTCAGTATATAGGACTTTTAGTGTTGTAGTGTGTTATTACAACTGTTTCTTTCCCCCAGAAATATATTAAGAATGTATTAAGAACACAACCTGCTCTATCCTCCACCACATATATCACCTTTTTCAAAGGCACAGAGGTAATTTCAGAATTTATTTCTGGTAAGCCTGGGGTGTGCTCAGGCATTGTGATTTGCTAAAGTGCATTGGCAGCAGAACCAAGAAAGCCAAGGCAAAGCTGGGTGATTAAAATTGGGACATGTCCTGCTGGAACATTCCTGTCCATGTAAGTGCCTGTTAGGAGGAAGTTACCATGAAGTCCAGTATCAGAAGGTAGGTAAATGGGGACTTCCTTGGCAGTTCAAATGATTAAGACCCCATGCTTCCACCGCTAGGCGCATGGGTTCAATCACTGGTCAGGAAACTAAGATCTTGCATGCAGCCTGGTGTAGCCAAAAAAAAAAAGTAGACAAATGGTCCAGAAATTGAACACACAGATTTTGGGGGTGTGGAAACTGATGATAAGCTTAATTTGGGAGCAATTCAGGTACTAGCTGGAAAAACCAAGGAGTGAACCAAAATGAGCTTAATAGCCAAAGGACAAATGGAAGTGAGAGGTCAAAGCAATGTAGCCAGTCTTTCTCTCTCAACCAGCCAAATACCTCATTTCAATGGATGACAGTTAACATTTCTGGGCTTTGGTTCTTTTCCCCCAACTTGCTCCCCCTTTTCTTGGCAAGAAAAATAAGTCTTCTCTAGGACGATGTAGTTGGCAATTGGGAGTGGGCAGGCAACATCTCATGGGGACTTTTCAGAAGATTATCCATTAAAAAAATTATTCTCAAATTGCTCCATCCATTTCAAGAAGTGAAGAGTCATTTGGGAATGTATTTGATCATCAGGATTTTTTTTTCCCCTGGTGCTTTGTGTTTAGGATGAATAAAAGTTCATGGAAAATGTATTAAGGTTGACAGTGCACTGTGAACTTCAGTGTTCAGCAAGGTGAGCTGGCAAAATACTCTTCAACTGGAAAGAGAACTAGGACAATGGAACTAACCTATCACATCACTTCTCCATTAAGACTCTCCTGGGAGAGCCTTTGTCAAAACCCGTTTGTCATGTGCTCCGGGCTCTTTGATGGTTTTCTTTCTTAGCTTTGGACTCCAGGCACATATTCAAGATATAACTTAACTCTACTACATAACATCTGCCTTGGGGTTTTAAAACCACAAAGCAAGCACATTTAATGATTCAAAGTTCACAGCTTTATCAACACCAACAACTGTTCACGATCAGAGTCAACATGCCATCACCACATGTTATTGACGTGATTGTGAGTGGTGTTGATGATTACCACATTCACATGGTACCTTCCCCAATGATCTGTTTTTCAAACGCTAATTAATGAATCCTCTCTGGACCTGTGTGAAGAAATACTATAGCACTTGAGTTGGTTGGTTTCACAGGCAGGCGTGTTAAATGACTCTGCTAACTTTCTCCACTCACCACTCTTGTTATCTTTCAACTCTTTCCATGGCCCCCACCCCATGGGCTTCCTGAGGCTAAGAGTATCTAATGTCAGAAGAAAAAAGCACATGCAGTTCGACGTTCAGATGCAGCATTTCTGAAAATCGTGTTCACAGGATAATGAAATGCTCTGCGCAAAGATCTGTCAAATGAGCTTGTGGATAATGCAGCCTATAATCCTCCTTGGGGATTTATAACTAACATGACCATATGAAAGGTTCTGGGTATTTCTGCAGCTTTGTGACCCGCTCACTCGACATTCCCAGTGCTGCCTTCTGTGCAAGCTGCGACTGGTTATTCCGAGTCCCTTCTGTGTGCCTTGCTTAAACTGGCGTGTGAAGGGGGAGCCTGCCACAACTCTGCCCTGGGACAGTGTACTCCTACTGGTCTTCCTGCCTCCACTCCAGCCTCCACAGATAGCCTTCCAAATCTGTACTGCCTAATACTTGGCCACTAGCTTTGATATACAAGTAGAGATGTGGTATCAGGGTGAAACATGTATGAGATTCTGAACACTTGGTATGAGAAAAATACTGTAAACTATCTCAATAATTTTATATTAAAAAACACAAAGCCTCTGAGTATTTCTACAGCATGGGTCTTTTCTCACTTAAAGTTGGGATTATGGGAGAAGGATGAAGGTATTTTTAAAAAATGGAGAAGTGGGAAGGAATAAAGTAGGATAGATGATAATTATGCTTTAATTTTTTTTTTTGGCTATGCCTCACAGGATGTTAGTTCCCTGATCAGCTGTTGAATCTGTGCCCCCTGCATTGGGAGCTCAAAGTCTTAACCACTAGACCACCAGGGAAGTCCCAATTATTATGCTTCAAATGACAGGCAATTGTGAGTGAAATGCAAATACTCAACTGAAATCCACTGGTATTTGAAAATACTTAAAGTAGTTTTCCACCGGAGAATATGAAAGTCTTGCATGGGAAACTGATATGAAGTCTACTTCTGACTCTGACACTAATTAATTGAATAACATTGAGTAAATCATTTAATCTCTCTGGGATTCCCTTTCCTCATTTTAACTCATTTCTGGAAGTTTTTTTTTTTTTTTTCCAAAAAGATACTTAAGATAGTTGAAAGCATTTTAAATTTGTTGTAATGGCCTTATATGACCTTTAGTCTTATACGAAAGTAGGTAAGGCTCTAATGAATAAAAAAATAATTATTTTCATGTTGAAATTTTAAAAAACTAAAAAGGCACCTTAGGAAAGCACTGTGCTGACATTTCCCTTAATGGCTTTATCACAATCTGGATTGTAGCCCTCAAGTTCACAGTCACAGAAAATTGTGGGTGAGTCTCCTTTCAGAAGCATACTGAAATTCACAGACCCTACCCTACAGGGGTGAGTGTATACAGAGCTAACATTATTTTACGATATCTATAAGCACCTCCAGCAGCTCTGTTAGTGGGTTCTTTTCTGACAACATCTGAGAAGCAAGCCATGTCTTCAAGAGAACAGGTCTTGGAATCCATGGAATCAGAAGACATGAGGTTTGTTTGTAACTCAGATGTTTGGTAGCAAGGAACCATGATTGCCCCAAAGAGTAACTTAATCTTGGGATTGGCTAAGTCACATCCTGGAACCCCCATGGATATGCACCTCTGTAATCTCATCTACTGAGTTTCCATGACTGCCCAATGCCTTTGTTGATCCTCCTTTTTAAAATGAGGTCTTGTGATGGAGAAAAACAAACATGATTCCATATTAGATCTGTTCCCTTGGTTCTAATCTTTGTGCTCTGTTCCCTGTGCTTAGCCATGCTAGCTTTGCACCTTTTGTAAAAGAATGCTGCCTATAGTCTGAAATATAGGCAGCAGAGGAGAGCCCACTCTCAAGGCTCTGCTTCCCTGCTTTGATGTTTAAAAGTATAACATTTTTCATTCATATGGTTATTACAAAATTGCAGAACAGAGAATAACATTTGCCTTGTTGGAGGTTTATAGGAACAGGTGACCAAAACCATGGAGCTGAAAGAACTAAAGAATATCACTTCCTCTCTGGGATCTGGCCAACACAAAAAGAACAACAACCAGTCACACATCCTCCCCGTCTAACGTAAAAGAAGTCTAACTCTGTAAGGTGAATCTTTGGCATACTAGTTTATCATCTTCTTGGTCTTCTGGCTTCCAGAATAAAGTCACTCTTCCTAGCCACAACATTTCATCTCTTGATTTGTTGGCCTGTCATGCAGCTAGCAGCATGAGCTTGGACTTGGTAACAGCCTTGCCCTGGTTCTGGTCTGGAAGACAGTCTATCCTCCTTAAAGTCGTCTTTTTTGTTTGTTTCTTTTTTAGTATCTCTGACTCTTCTATTGGGGAAGGCAATGGCACCCCACCCCAGTACTTTTGCCTGGAGAATCCCATGGACGGAGGAGCCTGGTGGGCTCCAGTCCATGGGGTTGCTGAGAGTTGGACACAACTGAGCGACTTCACTTTCACTTTTCACTTTCATACATTGGAGAAGGAAATGGCAACCCACTCCAGTGTTCTTGCCTGGAGAATCCCAGGGACAGGGGAGCCTGGTGGGCTGCGGTCTATGGGACTGCACAGAGTTGGACACGACTGAAGCGACTTAGCAGCAGCAGCAGCAGCAACTCTTCTATTATTCTTTTGTTTTACAGTTTAACTCTCAGAAGACAACTCTACCTCCCTCCTTCATAGCTAAGACCTTTGTGGAGATGGGGGCATTATCATTACCTTCATGTGTTGCTGCTGCTGCTAAGTTGCTTCAGTCGTGTCCGACTCTGTGCGACCCCAGAGACGGCAGCCCATCAGGCTCCACCATCCCTGGGATTCTCCAGGCAAGAACACTGGAGTGGGTTGCCATTTCCTTCTCCAATGCATGAAAGTGAAAAGTGAAAGTGAAGTTGCTCAGTCGTGTCTGACTCTTAGCGACCCCATGGACTGCAACCTACCAGGCTCCTCCATCCATGGGATTTTCCAGGCAAGAGTACTGGAGTGGGGTGCCATTGCCTTCTCTGAGTTAATTGTACAGAAATTAACACTTGCTATTTTCTGGAGGGAAATAATTAAAGGACTTTATAAATTCCAAATTCTTCAACTTATCTCATGTTTAAATATGATGAAATACGTAAAGGGCTTTGCTTCAGGTACATAGTGTTTGTTCAATGTCAAACTGAAAAAGAAAACAAGATACAAATAAGCAAACAAGAACCATTAGCAGGGATTTGAAGTTTAAAGTAATAAATTCTTTGACCACTTTTGCTTACTATTTTCAAAGAAAATAGACATTTTTCTGGTCTTATCATTAAACTAAGAATAATGTCTACTCTACTGATATATTCTAAGGGACAAATGAAATAGTGTACAACACATCTGTATGTTTTATAGCTAGTAAAATGTTTTTCAAGTGTAAGATGTGTTATAGTTTTTAAATTTTAAGGTTTTAAAATTTGTAGCTTATTTAAGATTTTGCCACTCAAAAATGTAAGCATCATGCAAAAACATTTAAATTTTAGATGGTGTTGAAAAGTTGCAGGTAGTAAGCAAAACCAATTTATGTTAGACCAATCCATTTTATCCCATGCACAGTTATTTGTAATATCAAAACAACATCAAGACCTAAGTTGGTCTTTCTGGTAAACTCTTAACAGGAGGGTGAAAACAAGTGAACTATGTTGTCTGTGGGAGGCCTTGTTATTAGACTGTGATGAATGTGGCTGTTAAACATTTAGGCAAAATAGATTTGCAGCTTTCAGTGCCATAGGGAGCAGCTTTCTCTGTATCCTTACCCAGTCAAGTGATACAAAGCAAACTTGGCTGCTGAATAATTTCATGTAATTGTACCCTAGAGAACTGAAAATATACAGGAAGAAGAAGGTCTTTTGTGTACAGTACCCATTTAAGAAACTACAATGGAAAATGAATACATCTGTTGGTGAAGGCTTACCTGCAATTATCTTTAGCTGAATTTCCAAATGTTGAACAGAAGGGAAATTCCCCGGGTGGAAAAATGTCCCTGGTTAACTTCAGTAGCTACTCATTACTCCTTAAATGCTCTTACCAGGCCAACTGAGAAAAAAGAAACCTCTTTTCTGAAAACGTTACCTGCAAAGTACAAGGGCAGATTGGCTAGTCTGTGTAGGCAACAATTCCTCCAAAGGGTCTTGTGACTTTGTTGAGGGGATAGTCTCACTCCTTCACCTGTCTAATCCCATCCTTGGCATGTGTTTCCTTTGGTGGAACCCACTGTTTCAATCTTCTAACCTGGAATTAACTGGAGTGGGAGACAGTTTCAGGTGGGCAATTAGGATTTTCTTTTTCAAGAGAGGTGTTAAATCTTTGCCACTACTCATGTCACATAATACTATGCTTTACAGCCACTCATTAGTCCTGCACAGTAGACCAAGTGAGTGATCCAAGGTATTGCCCTCATGAGATAGCTGAGAAGAAACTAAATAGTAAAGAGGTTATTCCCCGCCACCCTCTCTGTCAAGGTAGAAGTGGAACTAACTAGTTGTACTTTCTCAGGAACTAAGGCTTTAGACAACTAAACAAACACTTAAATGCTCATGCAGAGAACTGGCCTTCACCTCCTCTCTCATCCGGCTCTCTCCCAGAACACTTGCTGGAGCCTCTCCCAGCCTTTGCACAGTCGGTCCTTGTGAAATTTCCAGGGAATGCCTCATCTCTCACTGCTGTATCTGGCTCCGTTCCCCGAATGGATGCCAAGATTCTTTGCTTATCCTCATTTCGTTGCTGCTGATTTCTCTTTCTTCCCCCAATCCTACCTTTGGAGGGCTGTGGGAATCTCCTCATCTTTTATCCTCTATGTTCCCTTTCTGCCATACTGCCTCATCATTACTTGCTATATCCCTTTTTGTTTAAAATTTTTTATTGGAGTATAGTTGCTTTACAATGTTGCATTAATTTTTGCTGTACAGCAAAGTGAATCAGCTGTAAGTATAGGTATATCCTTTCTTTTTGGATTTTCTTCCCATTTAGGTCACCACAGAGCATGGAGTAAAGTTCCCTGTGCTATATAGTAGGTTCTCTATTTTATAAATAGTAGTGCATATACATCAAGCCCAGTCTCCCAATTCATCCCATCCCCTTCTTTCCCCTTTGATATCCATATCTTTGTTCTCTATGTTGGTGTTTCTATTTCTGCTTTGTAAATAGGATCCTCTATATTGATTTTTTCAGATTCCATATATATGCATTAATAAATGGTATTTGTTTTTCTTTTTCTGACTTACTTCACTCTGTATAAAAGTCTCTAGGTCCATTCACATCTCTACAAATGACCCAGTTTCACTGTTTTTAATGGCTGAGTAATATTCCACTATACTGAGTGACTGAACTCATCAGTTCAGTCACTCAGTTGTGTCCAACTCTTTGAGACCCCATGAACCGCAGCACACCAGTCAGTCCTCCATGTCCATCACCAGTTCCCGGAGTTCACCCAAACCCATGTCCATCGAGTCAGTGATGTCATCCAACCATCTCATCCTCTGTTGTTCTCTTCTCCTCCTGCCTTCAATCTTTCCCAGCATCAGGGTCTTTTCAAATGAGTCAGCTCTTTGCATCAGGTGGCCAAAGGATTGGAGTTTCAGCTTCAGCATCAGTCCTTCCAATGAACACCCAGGACTGATCTTCTTTAGAATGGACTGGTTGGATCTCCTTGTAGTCCAAGGGACTCTTAAAAGTCTTCTCCAACATCACAGTTCAAAACCACCAATTCTTCAGCGCTCAGCTTTCTTTATAGTTCAACTCTCATATCCATACATGACCACTGGAAAAACCATAGTTTTACTAGACAGACCTTTGTCGACAAAGTAATGTCTCTGCTTTTTAATACGCTGTCTAGGTTGGTCATAACTTTCCTTCCAAGGAGTAAGCATCTTTATATGTACCACATCTTTTTTGTCCATTACTCTGTTGATGGACATTTACATGGTTTCCATGGCTGTATCTCTTCTTAACAACTATATCCGACCATCTTCTATCTTTTCTTGCCTCTCTCCTCAGAACTCCTCAGTGGTTTCAGTGTTTCAGACATACTCCTTTGCATCCATTTAGCTCAACCACTTTTCATTAGCCATCAGAAGAATTGATGTCAGAATAAGCACATCAAAGGAGCTACCAAAAAAACTGATGTGAAACCAAAGTGCCACAATTAAAGAATGGCTAAATGTAGGATACCTTTCGGGGAAGGCAATGGCACCCCACCCCAGTACTCTTGCCTGGAAAATCCCATGGACAGAGGTCCCTGGTGGGCCGCTGTCCATGGGGTCGCTAAGAGTCGGACCCAACTGAGCGACTTAACTTTCACTTTTCACTTTCATGCATTGGAGAAGGAAATGGCAACCCACTCCAGTGTTCTTGCCTGGAGAATCCCAGGCACGGGGGAGCCTGGTGGGCTGCCGTCTATGGGGTCACACAGAGTCGGACACGACTGAAGCGACTTGGCAGCAGCAGCAGGATACCTTTACTCAGTGGAAATATTTTAAGTGACCATAATAAAGATAATAGAGAAATATGAAAAAATAGTTTTGATAAAATGTTAAATGAAAAAGTACAATGCAATGTGTTATTTTTATTATAATTCAATTTATGTGTATGTCTATGGATGAAGATTGAAAGAGAATATGTAAAACAAAAATAAGGATAAAAGGTTTATGGAAGCTTCCTGATGGGAGAGACTGACCGAGGGGGACACTGGTTCTTGTTCTGATTCGCCATGCTTGGTAAATCTTTAATCCAATTTTCTGATGATGGGCGGGCCTGTGTTCCCTCTCTGTTGTTTGACCTAAGGCCATGACTGCAGCCATGAAATTAAAAGATGCTTACTCCTTGGAAGGAAAGTTATGACCAACCTAGACAGCCTATTAAAAAGCAGGGGCATTACTTTGTCCACAAAGGTCCGTCTAGTCAAGACGATGGTTTTTCCAGTAGTCATGTATGGATATGAGAGTTGGACTATAAAGAAAGCTGAGCGCTGAAGAATTGATGCTTTTGAACTGTGGTGTTGGAGAAGACTCTTGAGAGTCCTTGGATTGCAAGGAAATCCAACCAGCCCATCCTAAAGCAGATCAGTCCTGGGTGTTCATTGGAAGGACTGATGTTGAAACTGAAACTCCAGTCCTTTGGCCACCTGCTGTGGAGAGCTGACTCATCTGAAAAGACCCTGATCCTGAGAAAGATTGAAGGCAGGAGGAGAAGAGAATGACAGAGGATGAAATGGTTGGATGGCATCACTGACTCAATGGACATGGGTTTGGGTAGACTCTGGGGATTGGTTTTGGACAGGGAGGCCTGGCATGCTGCGGTTCATGGGGTCACAAAGAGTCAGACATGACTGAGTGACTGAACTGAACTGATGGTGAAAGTAATGAAGATAATGGAAACCTCCTTCAAAAGGTCCCATGCACACACTGCTGCACTCAGTGCCCCCAAACTTGCAACAGACCACCAACCCATGCCTCCGCTGGAGACTCTTGGACACTCATGGGCAAGTCTGGGTTATTCTCTTGTGGGGTCACTGCTCCTTTCTCCTGGGTCCTGATGTGCACAAGCTTTTGTTTGTGCCCTCTGAGAGTCTGTTTCCCCAGTCCTGTGTAAGTCTGGTAGCTCTATGGTGGGGTTAATGGTGACCTCCTCCAAGAGAGCTTATGCCATACCCAGGTCTGCTGCACCCAGAGCCCCTGTCCCTGTGGCAGGCCACTGCTGACCCATACCTCCATAGGAGACACTCAAATACAGTTCTGGCTCAATTTCTGGGGGTCTCTGGGTCTTGGTGCACACAAGTTTTGTTTGACCTTACCGAGCATCTCTGGCAGGTTATGGGGTTTGATTCTAAACATGATTTTGCCGTCCTACCATCTTGCTGGTGCTTCTCCTTTGCCCTTGGGTGTGGGGTATCTTTTTTTGGTTAGATCCAACATTATCCTGTTGATGACCGTTCAGCAGCAAATTGTAATTTTGGAGTTCCCACAGGAGAAGATGAGTGCACGTCCTTCTACTCCTTCATCTTGTATATAAGACATTTTAGGAATCAGTGAACTACAATGGACTGCAATGGGTGAATTTAAATATGATAGTCATTTTATCTACTACTGTGGGCAAGAATCTCCTAGAAGAAATGGAGTAGCCATCACAGTTCAACAATAGAGTCTGAAATGCAGTACTTGAATGCAATCTCAAAAATGACAGAATGATCTCTTTTCATTTGCAAGGCAAACCATTCAATACCGTGGTAATCCCCATGGTATTACTGGTATGCCCCAAACAGGAATGCTGGAGAAGTTGAATTTGAACAGTTCTATGAAGATGCACAAGACCTTCTAAAAGTAACACCCCCTCAAAAAATGTCCTTTTCATTATAGGGAACTGGAATGCAAAAGGAGGAAGTCAAGAGATACCTGGAGTAACAGGCAAATTTGGCCTTGAAGTACAAAACAAAGCAGGTCAAAGGCTAACAGAGTTTTGCCAAGAGAATGAACTGGTCATAGCAAACATCATCTCCCAACAACACAAGAGAAGACTCTACACATGGACATCACCACTGGTCAATACCGAAATCAGATTGATTATATTCTTTGCAGCCAAAGATGGAGAAGCTCTATACAGTCAGCAAAAACAAGACTGGGGGCTGACTGTGGCTCAGAACATGAACTCCTTATTGCCAAATTCAGACTTAAATTGAAGAAAGTAGGGAAAACCACTAGACCATTTAGATATGACCTAAATCAAATCCCTTATGATTATACAGTGGAAGTGAGAAATAGATTCAAGGGATTATATCTGATAGACAGAGTTCCTGAAGAACTATGGATGGAGATTCATGATATTGTACAGGAGGCAGGGATCAAGACCTTCCCCAAGAAAAAGAGAAGCAAAAAGGCAAAATGGTTGTCTGAGGAGGCCTTACAAATAGCTGAGAAAAGGAGAAGCCAAAGGCAAAGGAGAAAAGGAAAGATATACCCATTTAAATGCAGAGTTCCAAAGAACAGCAAGGAGAAATAAGAGAGCCCCCCTCAGAGATCACTGCAAAGAAATAGAGGAAAACAATAAAACAGGAAAGACTAGAGATCTCTTCAAGAAGATTAGAGATACCAAGGGAACATTTTATGCAAAAATAGCCACAATGAAGGATATAAATGGTATGGAATTATCAGAAGCAGAAGATATTAAGAAAAGGTGGCAAGAATACACAAAAACTATACAAAAAGATCTTCATGTCCCAGATAACCAGGATGGTGTGATCACTCACTTAGAGCCAGACATCCTGGAATGCGAAGTCAAGTGGGCCTTAGGAAGCATCACTATGTACAAAGCTAGTGGAGGTAATGGAATGAAGTTGAGTTATTTCAAATCCTAAAAGATGATGCTGTGAAAGTGCTGCACACAATATGCCAGCAAATTTGGAAAACTCAGCAATGGCCACAGGACTGGAAAAGTTCAGATTTCATTCCAATCCTAAAGAAAGGCACTGTCAAAGAATGTTTAAACTACCACACAATTGCACAGATCTCACAGGCTAGCAAAGTAATGCTCAAAATTCTCCAAGCCAGGCTTCCACAGTACATGAACCATTAACTTCCAGATGTTCAAGCTGGATTTAGAAAAGGCAGAAGAACCAGAGATCAAATTACCAACATCTGTTGGATCATCGAAAAAGCAAGAGAGTTCTAGAAAAACATCTATTTCTGCTTTATGGACTATGCCAAAGCCTTTGACTGTGTGGGTCACAACTAACTGGAAAATTCTTCGAGAGATGGAAACCAGACCACCTGACCTACTTCGTGAGAAATCTGTATGCAGGTCAAGAAGCAATAGTTTAGAACTGGATATGGAACAACAGACTAGTTCTAAATCGGGAAAGGAGTATGTTAAGGCTGCATATTGTCACCCTGCTTATTTAACTTATATGCAGAGTACATCATGAGAAATTCTGGGCTGGATGAAGCACAAGCTGCAATCAAGATTGCCAGGAGAATTATCAGTAACCTCAGATATGCACATGACACCACCCTTATGGCAGAAATTGAAGAACTCAAGAGCCTCTTGATGAAAGTGAAAGAGGAGAGTGAAAAAGCTGCCTTGAAACAACATTCCCAAAACTAAGATCATGGTATCTGGTCCCATTACTTCATGGCAAATAGATGGGGAAACAATGGAAACAGTGAGAGACTTTATTTTGGGGGTCTCCAAAATCACTGTAGATGGTGACTGCAGCCATGAAATCAAAAGACACTTGCTTCTTGAAAGAAAAGCTATATCAACCTAGACAGCATATTAAAAAGCAGAGACATTACTTTGTCAACAAAGGTCCATCTAGTCAAAGCTATGGTTTTTCCAGTAGTCATGTATGGATGTGAGAGTTGGATTGTGAAGAAAGCTGAGCACTGAAGAATTGATGCTTTTGAACCGTGGTGTTGGAGAAGACTCTTGAGAGTCCCTTGGACTGCAAGGAGATCCAACCAGTCCATCCTAAAAGAGATCAGTCCTGAATATTCAATGGAAGGTATTGAAGCTGAAACTCTAATACTTTGTCCACCTGATTTGAAGAACTGACTCATTGGAAAACACTCTGATGCTGGATAAGATTGAAGGTGGGAGGAGAAGGGGACAATAGTGGATGAGATGGTTGGATGGCATCACCGACTCGATGGATATGAGTTTGGGTAAGCTCTGGGAGTTGGTGATGGACAGGGAAGCCTGGCATGCTGCAGTCCATGGGGTCACAAAGAGTCAGACTTGACTGAGTGACTGAACTGAACTGAAAACAAGAATACAGATGATTTGGATGATGAGATTATAAGAACTTTCAAATGTAAAACATTTCTGTAAAGATGTCATGCTCTTTTGATAATAATCCTCACTTTTCATGCAGTCTCTGATTTATCCCTTTTCTCCCCAATCTAAATGATTACTACTTTGAGTAACATGTCTCTTTCAGTGTTAGACTGAGATCACTTTCTTTCAGTTTTAGAATTTGGAAGATCTATAAATTCCATATTGAAGGAAAATGATGATCAATATACAAAATGAATTGCCACAAGGAAAAGGTTATCACTTAGGTTAAATTTATGAATAGCATTTCTAATCAGTTCTCATTCTTTTAATAATTTACACTGTAGATTTTTTAACTTGTCAAATTTAAAAGTTAATTAAAAAGAAAATCTCTCCCCTTCATTGCCTTTTTCTCCATATACTCTGTAAATGAAGGGAATCCCAGAAAAATCGAAAAGACAGTGGGAACACTCCTCTCTAAGGAAAAAGATGTTCAATCTTAATGTTATATTGGGATTAGGTATCTTTCAGAGTAGCTGCTGTTTAAGAGAGGGTGGAAGAAGCTTCCTTAGACAAAAGAACAAGCACCTCATTTTGCTTCAGGAGAAAAGTGTTATAAATGCATCATAGCTAATTTTGTCTAATTGTTCTTCCCAATATCAGCCTTCTTTGACACTGCAGCAAGGTCTCCGGAGTGCGCTTCAAGGGTGTTCCTTGGGTTTGGTCTAGTGAAGACCACACTGGCCCGAGTTAAGGAGTCTCAGTTCCTTCAGATCTGTGTCTCCTGCTTCTTGGGCTGAAGGGTCGGGGATTCAGGCATTTGAGACACCGGGTCTGATGCTAAACACCAAGCTGTTTGTCTCCTTGCTCACAACAGGGGTAAGGCAAGACCCGCTGAGTTTCAAGCTTTCCCACAGGCATGGGGTTTTCTTCCTAGATCCAGCCCTGATGGATTGTTAATTCTGAGAATGCAAAAGAACTTCATACCATGAATACGGTACCTCAGTGCCAGAGCTAAGCCTGCCCTGAGCTGAAAATGGAATGGTTCAATGTTGCACGCAGGTTATTAAAGATTCTGCTTACTTTACAACGGTCTGTTAACAGCTCTAATGTCTTTAACATGTGCAGCCTATTGACTTTTAAGTAACGTTTTATTGAAGTAACTGCCGCGCTTATTAGCCCGTAAGATTTACGCTTCATTTTCAGTCCTGAATCTGGTGAAGGGGGCAGCTTTCTCTTCGCTGCTGAGGCAGGAACCTCGTGAGATAAGAGATACTCGGTGTGAGCGGGAACATCTGTGGTGCAGTCGGGTTGGAAGAGAAGCAGCTAGTCTCCTAGGATTTGGAGGGTGCTAAAGGTCATGGAGAAACAATCACATCTTCATTAATGGGACTGAAATTCAGAGGAAAAAATATTTGCAGATGTGGCCGGTGTGAATGGCTTGTGTCGTGGTTGTACTGTTTTATGGTGTCAGGTGGATAGTTAATTTCAATGAGTGCGAAATTTCACATAAGTGAACATACAGAGAACCACCAGGACTGACACCTGAATGTTCCGTGCTGCCTTTACTGAGGCATTTTGGAAAAATAAGAAATTTCCCCATGTGGTATCTTTTCACCAATGCTGTTGGCTCTTGGAAACACAAAGGATTATGCTGATCTACATGTACAGATCATTGTGCATAAAATAAGTCTACATGCAAATTTGCAAAAATCTACAAAAACATCACAAAAAGGAATATTGGCATTCACTTGATCCCAGAATTTTGGGGGTCTGTAGGACATGAAAGGAAACTTCAGTGCATTTAAAACAAGTTTCGATTTTATGTTAAACGCATTAGAAATATGTTTGTAAACAGATGAATAGCTACATAGTTTTTCTTTTCTTTACACTTGAGGAAAACAGTCATGTACAAATGTGAGTTTACTTAATGAAAGAGAATCTTTCACATAACTGCACATTCATGTGCTCCATATAACAGGGTGACCGTGAAATCTTCAGATGGCTCTAGTAAAGAACACAGAATGAAGAAAGCAAAAACCAGTTCATCAGGATAGGCATAAATATGACTTTCACAATGATCTGAAGTTTTATGGCCTAGGGAAAACTCTATGTTTTTCATCTCATTTTTCAAACTGTGACTCAGAAATCAGCTGAAGGATCCGAGCACAAGGCATGGTTTTCTCATAACTTTTCCAGACCAGAGATAAAGCATTCTTGAACATTTATGGTAGAAAGTAAAAGGCTGATAAGAAGCCCTCAGCTAAAGCTGGGCCAGTACTCTTTTTTTTTTTTTGAACATATAGTCGCTTAGAGGACTGGGAGTTTTCTATTAACAGATACAAACGATTATATGGATGGATAAACAACAAGGTCCTTCTGTACAGCACTGGGCCAGTACTCTTTCTTCTGCTTTGACATTGTCTTTTCCTTTCTGAGAATTCCCATCATCCATGCATGAACCGATGGAGGAAAACTGTCTGTCTTAGCCTCAGGGCTTAAATTACCAGCTTTTCAGGTCTGCAGAGACTTTGAGAAATGTACTAATATATTCACAACAGGAGTAAAGTGCCAACAGAAACAGATCCTGAATTGGTTCCCAAACAGGATGACAAAAATGTCCACCCGGACCACACACAACTCAGCCGCATTGCACGGGGGTCCTGCAACATACACTTGTTTTGCTTCACCCACCTATCAGCAGCCCCAAGCACTTCACGTGGGGACTGGATAGCTCCTGCCACTTAATTAAATTTTGCACTTAGCTCAGCGACTCAGAATCTGTGTTGTTAAAAAGTATATATTTCTTCCAAGCAGTTCAGTTTTCAAGGGATGTTTCCTTTAAGAAAAAATAAAAGACGTGAGAGGTGGGGGGCAGGGGCAGTGTGCAAACAAGAAAGTTAACATTTAGGCTCTGACATCGCCGTGTGTTGTATGTATCTCTGTGCAAAATCTGCATTTTCATCTTAAAATTTTTTAGAGTGGTTTTTAAATTTTTTTAAAATTGAAGTTTAGTTGGTTTACAAGGTTGTATTAATTGTGGGTATAGAGCAAAGTGCTTTAGTTATACAGATATATTCTTTATCATATTCGTTTCCATTATAGTTTATTACAAGATATTGAATATAATTCCCTCCACCTTACAGTAGGTCCTTGTTGTTTATCTGTTTTATATATAGTAGTAGGTATGAAAGCAGTTTTTTAAAATTTAAGAATAGAGCAGTTTTTTTTTTTAAAGAAATATATGTGCAATCATTTACAAGGTAACAAAGTACTAAAGTAAGACTAAAGCAAGATCTCTCTATTGCAAAAACCTGGAAAGTCAATACAAATTTAATAAAATCAGTTTCTAGCATGCTCTTTTCTGGAAATAGAATCTTTTAAAGAGATTGTGAAATCTGGGCTGGCATCAACCGATAGGACTTTTCATACTTGGAGTGTATACCCTGAAAACGTGATCCTAACCAGAGCAAGCAAAGCAAGGCTCTACCCAAAATAACTGAAAAAAAAAAAAAAAAAATCCCCAGTCTAGCTGCTTTGTCTAAAAATTTAAGTATTATAGGCACAAAAATGAAGTGCTAGGTACTTCTAAACATCTGTGATGTCTTCTTTAACTTTTGCTTAATTGTAGATATGCCCCATGTGAAAACGACTGATATAAGGCTGAGAAAGATTGGTGATTATAAATTCCAAAGATTTCAGAACCTTGATATGAGTTTTTTCACCCCTGGTAATGCTTTAGTCCCAACACCTTTAATAAAATCAAGGTGACAGACCATGAAAACATTTACTTCAGAACTACAAGCAAATCTGATACTATTGTTGAAAGATGCCTGGGGGCACATGGACCAGCGATTCGCAGGAGAGGAGGCTGTGGAGGTGATGGAGGTGTGCGGTAGCCCAGCGTAGGAGACCGCGGGGTTCTGCAGAAGGACTGTGAAGCTTTGAAATTTTAAACCAGCTAAAAGAGAAGACGCCTGAGAGCAAATCCTACGCAGATCACAGGAGAGAGTGTTATCCAAAAGCATATTTATTCTCTCATAAAAATTGGATTTCTCCCCTGATTTTAAGTAAAATGTGGTTTCATAAATTAATGCCTGTGCCACATGAAGGAGACTGAAACGTGACCATGAAATTTTTTTCACCCCGCGCAGTTCACAACTCACGCTTCATCCACCATCCAGCCCAGACCTCGAATATGCCAACAGGCAATTTCACAGCTAACCAAAAAACACTGGTCGTTAAATAACAGAATCTCTCAGACTTCCAAATAGTTTATTTCACAAAACCACAGAGAAATACTTTTGTAACTTCCTGGATGGAAAATCGGAGAGTGATAAAACCTAGATCATTTTAGGGATCTGAGAATATCTATTTAGCCACTCTAGTGTTATCTAAGAAAAGAATAGGTTCTGATCCACATCCATCATGATGTTCTCCCATATTTTTATTGGCTAAAAGTAGATATAAAAATCAGAGTGCATTTATTTCATAATGTTTTGATCGGTGTTTGTTTCTGAACATATTCTTTTTTATTTTCTGCTGTGTTGTGATAACTTTCTGAAAAAGCCCCTATGTTTAATGAAGTTTGAACATACTGCACTCCAGGGATTTCTGAATGCCAAATATTTGGATATTTCCCAAAGAAGGATTAGTCTATAGAGAACTGAGGTCTGATGTTGCACAAGTAAAGTGATTACATAAGGGAAAAAAAAATACTATGTTTCTTGAGAAAGTGACTATAGAATTTACTATCTTGCTATATCAAATTAAGTCTAAAAGTTGTTGCATTTATTCTCACATGACCAAAAAAAAATCATTTTTTCTTATAATTTTATGCTAAAATTTCATTAAATTGTATAATGGGCTTTATATCTGATAAAGAAATGAATTGTACACAAATGAAAAATGTTAGTTGAAACACATAAAAACAGTTGTTTAATAGTGATGCTTATTTTTATTTTTGATGTTTATTCTTAAATGTTTAAATCATCAAAAATGTGGGAGATTAGTTCTAATTTTAAGTCCATGCAGATGCTATAAGGGTGTCATAAAGAAATGTGAGCTACTAGGTATATTCATAGATCTCACTCCCATACCTTTCTCTCTCACAGTATTAAATAGCATGTTAGGTAATTCTACTGGAAGGTTAGAGCTCCACTGTATAGAACTGTGGATACTGTGTTATCTCTAATGGAAATTATCTTAATTTAAAGCAATAGCATATTAAGCTAATCCTACTTTAGATGAGTAACTTTATTAATAAAATTATGTACTACCATCTCTTCTCTGATTAACTAAATTAAGTGAAATTTTGTCAAAATTGTAATCAGTATTCTATAAAATTATACATTACCTACTGATTTTTATGATTACAATTGGTATTATTAAAAACTATTAAAATTATTTTAAAGATCCATTTCTCTGGGTGCTTGGGTATGTGTGTATGAAATTATGCTGTCTCTGTATGAAAAGAAAAAGCATTCCACTTATCTAAGAACTCAACATCATTATTGGCTTCTAAGTTCCAAATAGATGAGAGTTAAGAATGATTTGAGTATGGTAGGAAAAATAAACAATAAAAATACATTTCTTATACAAACCACCAGAATCATGACAATTTCTTTTCAAATAAGCTTATTTTTATTGTTAATCATATTAAAGCAACCATATGAGTCTCTAGGGAGTTGAGTGTTTAAAAAAACTTAATGACTTTGTAGATTGCAAAGTGTTCTTTACCATTCATTCAGTTCTTAATTTAAAGAAGGCATTTCATTTCTCCACTCTCCATAGTTACTGATATCACAGAGCCTGTTTGGTTTTCAAGAGCATCATGGCAAACACAGTCATATGATAAACCTGTAGAGAACTTTATCATTTTCAAAATTTTCACACACAAAATCTTGAGAGGCTGGCAGAGTTTCCATGCTGTTCTACAGATGAGAACACAAAGATGCAGAAAAGTTGAGTAATCTCCAATAGATTCCAGACCTTAGTAACTGAATTGGAAAAACAATTCAAGTTTTAAGACATCTAGCCTAGATTTAGTAATTTTTAAAGACCACGCATGCTTGTGCCCACTCCCCAAGGCCTGGAAAACCTTTATACCAGCAATAATATAAATGCATTTTAATATATTTATTTCCATGTTAATATCTTCTTAATTCTAACTGCATATTTTTATGTTTATGAACAGAGAAGAATCACTCACACAAAATGTGTCTAAAATTTTTTTTAAATGGAGCATATTAGCCTGGGGGGTGAAAGTTGGAGCTGGAACCAGTGTACATTTGGACTCTGTGGGTCCAAGTCAAAGCAGCCGTCATCATTCTGGAAGCCTCAGGTTCTCAGTTTTATCCCCTTTAGTGCGGCTCTGGTCAAGGTTAAATGCTAGTTGTACCACTGTAGCTCTGCATCTGGGAAAGCTGTTCAGTCTTCTTCAGCCTTAGTTTCCTCGACTCTAAAACGGTGACAGTTATAATATCTCAAATATAGGGATTTTTGTGAACATGAGGTAATGGAAGTAAAGCAATTAAACTGTGCTCTTAATTTTCCAGGATGTCCACAACATGTATGGCACCTAACTAGGTGAATTAAAATAACATTGTTGGGAATTTCTGGTAATTGAGTGGTTAGTACACTGCAGTTTCACTGCTCAGGGCGAAGGTTCAATCTCTGGTCAGGGAAGATCCTGCAAACTGTGCAGCATGTCCAAATATTTATATATGGGTTTTCCTGATAACTCAATTGGTAAAGAATCTGCCTGCAATGCAGGGCACTTTGGTTCTATTCCTGGGTTGGGAAGATTCCCTGGAGAAGGGATAGGCTACCCACTCCAGTATTCATAGGCTTCCCTGATGGCTCAGACAATTAAGAATCTGCTTGCAATGTAGGAGACCTGGATTCATTCTCTGGGTTGGGAAGATCCCCTGGATGAGAGCATGGCAACCCACTTCAGTATTCTTGCCTAGTGAACCCTCATGGACAGAGGAGCCTGGCAGGCTATAGTCTGTGGGGTCACAAAGAGTGGGACACGATTGAACAACTAAGCACAGTATATATATATATATATGTGTGCGTGTGTGTATATATATAGCATTGTTCCCTTACAGCTATGGAGACCAAAAGTCTGAAATTAAAGTATGATCAAGACCACACTCTCTCAAACACTCTAGAAGATACTCCTTCCTTGCCTCTTCCAGCTTCTGGTACGCCAAGCATTTCTTGGCTATATAACTCCAATCTCTGCCTCTTCAGATGGCTTCCTTTTGTCTCCATGTCAAATCTCCCTCTGCCTTTCACTTATAAGGACACCTGTCACTGAATGTAGGGCCCACACAGATAACCCAGGATGATCTCATCTTGAAATCCTTATGAATAATTACATCTTATTAACAATTAATAACTACCCCTTTCAAATAAAAGTCACATTCATTAAGAGGTGGACACATCTTTCTAGGTGGTCACCATTCAATCCATTACATACTGTGCTGGGAACAAACCCTTGTGCCCACTATTATCCTTGATTTAGACCATAGAATGTGGTCAATTCTAGAGTGATTAGTCAGTGGTCCCGGGTTTGATGGCACGCCAGGATCACTGGGGGCATCTTTTAAAATTCCAAAATCTGAACTATATTATAGACCAATCAAGTCACACTCCCTAGGGGTAGAACACAAGCATCTGTATTTTTCAAAGTTCTTCAGGTGATTCCAAAGTGCAAAGTTAGGAACTATGAGATAAGGGCACAAGTGGAGGCTGGTCATAGAGACCCTGCTGCTGCTGCTGCTGCTAAGTCGCCTCAGTCGTGTCCGACTCTGTGCGACCCCATAGACGGAAGCCCATCAGGCTCCCCTGTCCCTGGGATTCTCTAGGCAAGAACACTGGAGTGGGTTGCCATTTCCTTCTCCAATGCATGAAAGTGAAAAGTGAAAGTGAAGTCGCTCAGTCGTGTCCGACTCTTAGCGACCTCATGGACTGGAGCCTACCAGGCTCCTCCGTCCATGGGATTTTCCAGGCAAAAGTACTGGGGTGGGGTGCCATTGCCTTCCCTGATAGAGACCCTAGGTTTTCTGAATTAATCCAGAAACATTAGGTTTTATCTATTAGCAACTATAGTACTCTGGGATATGGCAGGACCCTGTGGGCCGCCTGGGCACAAAAGTTTTTCTGGGTCCCCCATTTCTGATTACAGGAAATAGGCTTCTTTTGGCCTCCATGACCTTCCCTGAGTTGCAACTGGGCAGATTCCTACAGCTGCTAATTATAGAAGGGAGGGGATGCGGAGACAAGGGAGAAGCAGTCAAAAGAAAAAATAGTACAACCTTGGGGTAGGGTCCTGGTTCCCCCTGAAGGGATATAAATAATATCTTTGAGCTGTTTTGTAGATACTGAACCCCTACCAGGTGTGAGATATTAACTACATGCTGCCCGCAAGACCTGTTGGATCCAGAAGGTCAAATATGCTGACTCCTACTTATCTCATGACCAACCAATCAGAAAAATGTCTACAAGCTGATCATGTTCTCTTTGAACCATTGCTATAAAACTCACTACGCCTCCAGGTTGGGACACACAGTTTTGAGGGCAGCCTGCTGTGGTTCCCTTTGCTTGGCAAAGCAATAAAGTTATTCTTTTCTGCTTCACCCCAAATCAATCTCTGAGATTTATTCTGTTTGGGGGTACAGAGGCAGTATTCGGCTTCAGTAGGAACACAGAGGAACTTATTGTTTCATCAGTTCACCTTGCAAATCAAGGTGCTCCTGCATGCCATTTCTGCCTGTGCTTTGTGCCAATTCTCATCTGCAAGAGCAGAGTTTAATACAAGGGTTTAAAGTGGGACTTGATGGAAATTTGCAAGATAAATCAAGCTCAAACTGCATTACCTACTTGATTCAAGAGTACTCTTTGCAATGGGGCTGGATCTAGACATAACCTTTTGTCTCCAAATCTAAATTATATGAAGGCGTTAGGCAGTGTGAGGAGCACTGCATTCCTGGAAGAATCCCTTCCTAAAGTTCCTAAGCACTTTGTGCTTATAAAAACAACTTGCCATTTTTTGCAAGAGCTCTCCGAGTGTTAGTATAGGTGATGTTTGCTAGGTTGGGCTATTCAGAGAATTAGCAGACTCTTCTTTCAGTTATTTTCTTCCAACACTGTTTCACACACTGACCTCCATGGGGTACAGATTTCCTCTCTCAGCAAAACTCCAGAAGAAATGTGGGAAGAAAACTTAGTATAGTGACACCTGCCTCAGGAAGCCAGCATATATCACTATCAAATACTGCTGCTGCTGCTGCTGCTAAGTCGCTTCAGTCGTCTCCGACTCTGTGCGACCCCATAGACGGAAGCTCACCAGGCTCCCCTGTCCCTGGGATTCTCCAGGCAAGAACACTGGAGTGGGTTGCCATTTCCTTCTCCAATGCATGAAAGTGAAAAGTCAAAGTGAAGTCGCTCAGTTGTATCCGACTCTTAGCGACCCCACGGACTGGAGCCTACCAGGCTCCTCCGTCCATGGGATTTTCCAGGCAAAAGTACTGGGGTGGGGTGCCATTGCCTTCCCCGTATCAAATACTACCACCATCCAAAAACTTAAACCCAATGGGCCCCTGCTAACAAGCACATAGTATTTAATGCACTGTTCTTTTCTACCTGGCTTGACTACAGTCTTCCAACGCAAGTCTTCAAGAGGTCCTGTCAATGATCCCATCAATCCTGATCATCTCCCCTTGTCCTCTCTGAAAACATGATTCCAGAAATCAGTCGAGGACCTTCTTTTATTATGCTAAGTCACTTCAGTCATGTCCAACTCTTTGCGATCCTATGAACCATAGCCCGACAGGCTCCTCTGTCCATGGGATTCTCCAGGCAAGAATACTGGAGTGGGTTGCCATTTCCTTCTCCAGGGGAATCTCCCTGACTCAGTGATCGAACCTGTGTCTCTTACATCTCCTGCATTGGTGGGCAGGTTCTTTACCACCAGTATAACCTGGGAAGTGCCTTCTTTTACTATGAAGGATATATAATTGATAAAGTAGATTAGGATGCCCATCCCAGGATCAGTTTGTTTTCAAAACACAACCTTATGCCAAAGCAATAAAGTCCCAAATTGTAGCATTAAGGCACTGACCTGATTTTGAGACTTATGTTGAAATAACTGAATGAGGGGGCTTGGTCCCTTGAAACACACAACATATCTGTCCACCCACTTTTCCTACACATTATGCTACACCCAGGGCTGGCAAGCAATTTTGGAGCATGCATAGAATGCACTGGTTGTTAGCTATATACGTGCACTCTGTCATTTACAGCCTAAGAACCTCAGAATCAACTAGAATTAAGGAAACTGAAGTTGGCTTGGGAAAGGGCCATGGATCCTGGGAAATTTAAATCTTTTGGCCAGGAGAAAGAGGTGGGAGTATGAACTCTAAAATTTCCATCCTAGAGGAGATGAATAAAAACATGCAAAATCATTCACTTTATATTTACATAGATAGTAAAACTACATTTAAAAATAACTCAAGAGAATGAATATCACAGAAGTCAGGATAAAGTTACGTTTTGGGGAAGGGAGTTAATATACAGAAGAAAAGGCAGCTGAGGCCCTCCAAAGTAGAGCAATGTTCTGTTTCTTTATCAGCTGATGGTCCCACCTGTGTTTTATTATTAACTAATAATTAATTGTTTCATACAGTATATTCTTTTTTACATAAGCTATAATCTATAATTTTAAAATATAACTGAGTTAACTTGGACAATGAAGTATTTAAAAAACAATTTTTTTCTTCCATTTATTTAATACGATTTTTTATTTGAACAGTACACCTGATTTGTACTCTTATTTGTCAATCATTAAACAAGTTACCTTAACCCATAGTATCTTTAAGTTGAAAATTTTCAAATTCCATTTTTAGAACACAAGGGAAGTTCTCTTCAGGGGTGAGGACACAGCACCGTAAGCAAATAGCTCCGTTCGGCAAATATGCCTTATTGTCTTTGTTGTTTAGTCACTAAGTCGTGTCTGATTCTGCGACCCCATGGACTGTAACTTGCTAGGCTCTTCTGTCCATGGAATATTTCCCGGCAAGAATACTGGAGGGGGTTGCCCTTTTCTTCTCCAGGGGATCTTCCCCACCCAGGTCTGTGTCTCCCGCTCTGCCAGCAGATTCTTTACCACTGAATTACCAATTCTGAAAAAGAGAAATCCTGAGAGATGAGTAAAATGGCAGTTGGAAGAGAAGGTTAGAGTATGGGCAGTAAAATGCCATTTAACTAGTCTTCCTGTCCAATTTTCCATGCATTTTAACTTTTTCTTTTCTTATAGAGTTTACAGCCCCCACCCCACCCCCCACCAAGTACTGCTGGTTTTCACCCCAATAATGCCTGCAAAAGCCATTTGTAGAGTCAACTGGAAGATATTTTGGAAAAAATGGGAGTGTGTGGCTCCAGAAATGCGGACCTAGGCTCCAAAATCTGGCCCCTTGTCCCAATTCCCTTCCTTGGGAATTGCCTGAAGAAATGCCTCTGCCAGGGCTTGTTAATTTGCAAATGGACTTTCCCCATTGTTTGTCAGAAAGTAACAACAGAAGAGCATTTAAAATAGCTAATGTAAACGAACAGCCTTTAAATCAAGGTGATTAAGACATTTTTATTCTGCTAATGCAGATTTTAAAAGTGGCAAGTAGAATTTCAGTTATAGTCTTCCCTTTTCCTCTAAAAAAGTAATTTTGGAATGAACACTGGAAAGATAATGTTCTTTTTACTTTATATAAGAGATCACTGGAATGAAAATGGTGGTGATCTGTTTAAAAAGATTGTTTTTTAATCCATGCAAGAATGTAATTCACAATTGCTTGCTTTTTGTTCCTAATTTCTCTTATCCAAAAATCTAATTTCTCTTATCCAAAAATGTAATGACTCACACATTTCAAATTCTTTTTTAATACCCCAAAACCTTTATCGCATATACTCTGGTTTATTGGTTTTGTCAGTTTTAGCAAATCTAACAATTCTTTTGCAAGGCAAGAAACATTATGAAGACTAATTTTAGGTATCAAAACTGATCATTAAACTAGAATTTTTGTGAGCGTGAATCTGGTAACACAAGCTCACAAGGCTTTCTTTGTTGTGGCAATATTTATTTACTGAAATCCTGACACATTGTCTATTCTACCTGAAAAAAAGAAAGGATGCCCTTTAAGTTAGAATTCGAAGTATTCAAAGAGTTTCCTAAATTCAGCAACTGCTCAGCCATCAGCGCAGAGAAAGTAAGTCATTTAGAATTGCTTACGTTTTGAATAAATGCAGTGGACAGACGCTCCTTTCCGTTTCCATGGCTAAGAGAATTTTGAAAGAGCAGAGCCTACCCAGGGGTGCCCTTCGCCCAGTTTACCATGGGGTGGCGCTCTAAGGCCCAGATTTGCCCACCCTCGCTTCCTTGCGCTATTGTAGGCTGCGGAACCTTCTTTAGCTCTCTTTTAGCTCTTTCTCGCTGTACTTGTAAAATATAGAGAGTAAAACCTCATTGACTGTACAGCACTGATGAAAATGACAAAGTAATTAGAAATCATTGGACATTTGTATACTTAGTTATCCCAAGTATGTTTATACAGGTAATAGAAATGAAGGTTTTGGATAAAAAACTAGTACCTATAATTTCAAAGTTAGAATTAATTTTTTCCTGAAAATATTTTAGATTGAAAAACAAAAAAAAACCTTTTATATCTAACTTCCCAGGGATCCACCTTAAACTTTTAAATAAATTATGCTGTACAACACGGTTTTAAAAACCAATGATGCAAAGAGACAGAAAGCTATTGTTGAAGTCAAAGTTGCTGTGTATATTTTTTTCATGATAAAAGAAGAAAAGTGTATTTTAAATAATGACGATTTCAGGCTAGCAGCTATTTTTTTTGGACACCATGGACTACATACACCCTTTGAGAGGTATTAAACATGTGAAGTCTTAGAATAAACTACAACTTAAACTCTGTTCCCCCAATAATCTCAATCATTTTTATTGTTTTACAGGGCAGATATATTACTTTATGCAAAGGGGAAAAGGAGAGTTCCATTATCAAAGGGAAAGAAGCATAGAGGATAAGGTTCACAGCTACAAAAATACATATGATTCATTTCAAAATGGAGCCTTCTTAAAGACAGTGGTCTGGTCAGCCATCAGCATCTTCCATCCTCAACAGGAAAATATTCTTCCATACGCATAGTTTGGATTGTGCTATATTTACCATTTTCCATCTTATTTGTTTTACTTAATAAAATTTCATGGGCAGTTTCCCAAATTATTAAATACTCTAAAAAATATCTGATTGCTGATGGCTATTTCATGATTGTTTTAACAACTTGTTTGTTAATCAATCATTTGGCCAGCTGTCTTCTATTTTTCTAAATAATGGCTTAATGACTACTGTAAGTAAAATTTTCGTGGCATCAAGCAACTGGTTTTAAATATTTAGGAAGTTTTTTTTTTAGTAGAAAAATAATATATCTGATCTTTTAAAAGTTTTTTTTAAACAAACCATTTTTATGCAGTATTAGATCAATATAAGCGTATATGATATAAAATTGATTTGCTATGGACACTTTATTCCCTTTTTGTCTGGATGTTAAGCTCCCTAATGAGAGTAAACTGGTACCAGACCTACCTGGATCACCTTTGAGATGCTACATTTCTAGATATATAAAAATCACCTCTGGAACTATTTGTTAATATTTCTATTTATGTCAGATTTCATACTCAACAAATTGGGGATATTAAAACTAATTTAGTATTTAAATGTTGATGCTTTATGATACTTTTTACAGAAATATTTGGATTTTAAAGGAAAACCAAGAGCTATCCTGGGAAAAACTTTTGCCCGTAAACCAAGAAAGTGCCATTCTTTTTGAGAGGATCATGTATTTAATTTTGTGCATGAAAATGAATTCCCCACATGAAGGCTGCTAAGTACAGAAGACATTTGTCTATGATCTCAAAATAATGGGAAAAAACCCGAAGATATAAAAGGTTATGTTTGGATATGGAGTTAAGCATATGGTATCTGCTTTGAAATTCTCTATATTTAGGCATGAATTTTTTCCGAGGTATTCAAGCATAGTCTGTTTTGATTTTCTGTTTACATATGTCATAGTCATCATTTTCTATCAAAGAAAAACCTTTGTTTTTTAAAAAATTAACCTGTAAGAAAATAAAAGAGGATTTTCATAATGTAAAAACTTCTCACTAAGGCTGTTATAATTAACAAATCCAGTTTAGAGCAGGTATTTCAAAATCTTACAACTGGTTTTATCGAACCCAATTTCATCTTTTTTTCCCATTGTGATTTACATAACTTTTGAGTGCATTGTGATAACAACTTGGGAAACTGTAATGTTATATTCATACATCAAAAAAGGCATTTCTTCTACAGGTCAATATTTAAAAGCTTTATAGGAAGAAGTACAAGACTCTTAATTGACAACTCTCTTGAAAGCAAGAAAAGCTACACACTTTTAGGACTTTTATGTTTACTGTCATTGCCAAAGGAAGATGGGCAAAGAGGAATTATCTATGTTTCTAGAGAGCAGTGACCACGGCGAAGGATTTGTTTTTTTATAGTCACCAGGCCAGACCCTGGTGCAGGTGGGTGCTTCCCTCACAGACTCTGCCTAGTGGAATGATCTGCACAGGAAAATTGTCCGCTCTGCATCTGTGGATGTCTGTCATTTGGGGACCACGACCAGCTCTATATTTTCTTAACCCAATATGGACAGAGAACGTGTTTGGATTGTATTGTATGACATCCCCTTCTCTATCAAAAAGGTCCAAGAGGGGAAGGGGGTGGGGCCTGGCTTTTTAAGGATGGGTCTAATGCGTTCAGCTGTTATCACACTTTGCTGATTGTAATCACTCGTTTTATGGCTTCTTTTCCAGCTGCTCCAAAAATTCATTGCCGTGTCTTCTAGGTTTATTTTTAATATCCTGTAATTCAAAGATCTAAGAAAGGAGAGTTGAAATAGAAATCCATGTCCTGATTCCCTCCCCACTTTTTTCTCGTGGGGAAGAAGGGATTTAAGATTTTTGGACACATTCTTCAAAATCCTTTCTGGAGAAATGTGTTCTTTTCTGTAGGGAAGGAGTCAGTTTGGAGAACATCCACAGGCTTATTCAATTGATGAGGGAATTGGGAAAGATCCTGTGTAAACATACCAAAATGTTTAAATTAAAAAAAAAATTAATTCTGTCTTCAGAGCATTTATAATTAAAATGTTTCCTTTTTGAGAGTGGTAGCAAAAAAGTAGTTACTGTGTTGGCATCTTAGGATTTCTAGATCCCTGAAATAAAGTATTTTCTCTAAATGCTGTTGTTCCAAAACTTTACTGAAGGTTTAAAAGTGTAGTTCTGTATGCTTCAGATCACTTTCACAGTTAGGAAAGCTTAAAGACGGATTGGGGGTGTGTGGGGGGTGTGGTGTCCCCACACGTACTCTCTCTGAAATATCTTGACTTACATTTTAAATTTGACTTATTTCAGAGAAAGTATTAAGTGTCAGTTTTCTTTGTTTCCTCTTGTCAGCTTAATCTTCCCGAGAGTCAGGTCTGAGAAACAATTCAGCTAATAGTTATAAGTTGCTATTTCTACATTTTCCACTATGCAGCAGGCATTTCTACTACGCAGTCATCCTTTCAGTCATTTTAAAGTCTTTTAAGAGCCCATACAAAGAAAAACCCCAAAACCAAAGAAACCCGCCTGTAAATCAGAAAGACCCAGTTTCTTGATTTCAGCGAGGGGGAGCTTTACTGTCTGCTGTCGCCACAGTTGTCAGCAAGATGCCCTAATTGTCACCAGGGATAGATTGTTCCTTAAGTAATTGTTTAGATCGGCTAATCTACGTCCATCATCTGCAAAGGGCAGGCAGTCCCGAGCATCCTGTAATTTAGATAAAGCTCCCATCCTTGGTGTAAACACCATTGTTTGGGTGACCAAGGGTCAGAGGACCAGAGAGCCTACCCATGGGTGGAACAAGAGTGTGAACTGTCAAGTGAGGACTGGGTGAGCCTCCAAGCTTACCAGCCCGGATCAGCTGCACGTGTCTGCCCAGCAACAACTGCAAATCATTAGAAGGTTCTGTTTCATTGATCTCAATATGCCAAGAACCCAAACAGAGCTGATAGTCAAGATCACTGCCGAAACCAGCTCTTATATATGCATTTGTATGGGTTTTATGACATGATTGTGCTGCTGTGTTTCCAAGTTATTCCTAAACTTTTCTTCACTTAAATTTCTGAAAACACACAGTAGTATTTATATATATAATTATATATATATGTATTTGTATATATAATAGTACTGCTACTGCTACTGCTAAGTCACTTCAGTCGTGTCCGATTCTGTGTGACCCCATAGACGGCAGCCCACCAGGCTCACCCGTCCCTGGGATTCTCCAGGCAAGAACACTGGAGTGGGATGCCATATCCTTCTCCAACGCATGAAAGTGAAACGTGAAAGTGAAGTTGCTCAGTCGTGTCCGACCCTCAGCGACCCCATGGACTGCAGCCTTCCAGGCTCCTCCACCCATGGGATTTTCCAGGCAGAAGTACTGGAGTGGGGTGCCACTGCCTTCTCCAGTCTATAATAGTACACCTACTTCATATTAGAATGCAGCCTCCCTTCCTAGAACCACCACATTAGTCAGCTCTTCAAAACAACTAGTTTAATTCATTATTTTAGACTATGGAAGAGTGCCTCCCTTCCTAGAGCCACCACATTAGTCAGCTCTTCAAAACAACTAGTTTAATTCATTATTTTAGACTATGGAAGAGTTTTTTTTCTCCTGTATTCATCTGTTCTTTCTTCCACTCAGTAAAAATTTGTTTCAGACTCATACAAGGCAGGAAAGAAAGTTTTCATGTCTCAGAAATGCAAACCCTTTAGAAAGGAGCCATCACCTTACATTTATATAGTTCTTATTCGAAAGTGCTTTCAAAAGAATTGAGTCAATTTAAAATTTAAAAACAATAGCAACCAGGTCCTTGCACTCAATTTACTGAGTACAAGTGAAGGGGGAGGTGGGGGATGGGAGAGGAGAAAGACATCTATGATACAGAAATAAATTAGCCTTTCCAAAAGAACCATTCCTTGAGATGCTTTAGAAAGGGATCCAGAGATGTTTTCTTTTTAAATGAAAATTTGGAAATCTCACCACACACTCTCTCTCTCATTCATACTTAGTACACATTCTATTAATTTTGCAATAAAGAACCCTATTAACTTTGTTTAGCCAGTGCTTATAGAATAGATTCTGGAAAAATAGTAAAATAAGTACAGTTGCTAAATAATAAGAATAACCAGCATATCTTGTGGCATTATCTTAAGCATTTTACATGTACAGATTCATTTAAACATCACAACAACCTTGTGATATTGGTACTCATATTATTCTTATTTTGTAGCAAAACTGATTCACAGTTTAACTTATTCAAGATCACAGACTGTCCTAATGGATTAGCACAGAATAGTTAGGCAAACTCTGAAAACTTTTTAGAGGAAACAGGCTTTGAAATGGGAATTAAAGACACGTAGAAGAGTAGCGAGGGTTTTTAAGTTGCACAGAGGCAGATGGACAAGGGGCACAGATACTGGTTGTTGTTCAGTTGCTAAGTTGTGTCTGACTCTTGGCAACCCCATGGACTGCAGCACGCCAGGCTTCCCTGTCCTCCACTCTTGTTTAAGTTTGCTTAAGTTCATATCCATTGAGTCGGTGATGCTCTCTAACCATTTCATTCTCTGCAGCCCTCTTCTCCTTTTCCCTTCAATGGTTGCTGGAGATTTAATGTAAAATCGATTGGAGAGAAGCAGAGATCCAGCCTGGGGCAGAGGGGAAAAGAGAGCCTGGAGGGCCTGTAGGGAGCCTAGGACAGCTGAAGGCAGCCCTGAACAGCCGTGGGGGAGCGCCTACCTTTTAGCAACTTGATTTTATCACTTTCACCTATTACACTGAGTACAAGAACTTGGCAAATCAGTAGATTTTTCCTTTCCTGCCCACTACTGCAGCTATTTTTCAAGAATTTTTCTTGCTGATTACTGCAGCTACATACTTCTTGTATGTGCTTCTTGAAGCAACTATGAAAAACATATAACACACACTCACAAGAAAATAATGACATTTAGAACTGCACCTTCCAGAGATGTATACATAACCATTTTACTGAGTGCATCAGATTGAACTTATTTATCTAACAGATCTGCTAATGATAGGTAGATTCTTCCTTTTTTTTTTTTTTTTGCTCTGCTGTTCCATACAGTGCTTCATGGCTTCCCTGGTGGCTCAGACAGTAAAGAATCTGCCTGCAATGGAGGAGACCTGGGTTTGATCCCTGAGTCAAGACGATCCCCTGAAGAAGGGAATGGCAGTAGGAGATGACTGGGCAACCAACACTTTCATATATATATATATATATATATATATAATACAATATATATATTATAATATGAAATTATAATAAATAATCTCAATTGGGGAAAGTATTATTTGGAAAGTATGTTCACTGAAGTATTTTGTTAGTTGTTCAGTCAGGTCTGACTTTTCGACCCCGTGGACTATAGACTCTCTCCGTGGAATTCTCCAGGAAAGATTCCTGGAGTGGGTTGCCATTCCCTTCTCCAGGGGCTCTTCCTGACTCAGGGATCAAGCCTGGGTCTCTTGCATTGCAGACAGATTCTATACTATCTGAGCCACCAGGGAAGCCCATATTTTATATTAACTGACTCATTTAAAACAGTATGCACAAACTTTGAGTTTTATAATATGGAGTTTATATAAATTTTGGTGGTTCTAATTGATTTCAATGTTCACAAAGTTGGCTATGTTATAGAGATATAAAATGGGAAATTTTCTAGTTGTAGAAGTGTGTAAACTGGATCCAATTCTAGAAGAGATTTGGTGACCAATATTAGCTCTACTGTGTTCTACCTAAACAATAGAATGCACTCTTTTATGTTAATATGAACATAAATTGATTATAAAAGATTTTCTACTAATCCAAATACAGTCCTTTGGAATTTTTTTAAAGAAGCATACATATATATGATATGTAATTGTACATATATATTTTTAATGATTTTTATACCTAGTGCTAAATGTAGATTCTACCATTGTACCATAGATTGTACCATTTTATCCCTCTCGAAGCAAAGACTGAGAAAGTCATTTCCTCATACATTAAACCACACAGGTAGACCTTCCTGTGCTTTCAACTTTGAATTTACAAGCTTTCATGGTGAGGAACAAAGCCATGCCTCAGACAAACAGCAGGTCACCTCTCCTTGCCACCAATAGATGGCGATGGCTGCCACTTGGATATTTTCACGTGCATTTAGAAATGGATTACTTTAGCCTTTTCCAAGTTAAACTTTAAAAATCATTATCAATTTGATAAGCAAAAGTGGTATCTCCTTGTTTAAATTTAGATTTCTTTTGTCATTAAGGAAACTAAACAGATTTTGTATGTTCATCTGTGTTTATTCTGTGAATTGTCACTTCTGCTCTTTTTATTTTGTGATGCTCATGTTTTTCATGATTTAAACATCATTCCAGGTTTCCATTTGCCTTCTAGTATATAACTGTGTTTAAAGTTTAAATGGATAAAGGAAAGGGAAGAGGTAGAGAAGTACCTGTCAATCCTAAAGCAAATTAGTCCTGAATATTCATTGGAAGGACTAATGCTGAAGCTGAAACTCCGATACTTTGGCCACCTGATGCAAAGAACTGACTCATTGGAAAAGATCATGATGCTGGGAAAGATTGAAGGTGGGAGGAGAAGGGGATGGCAGAGGATGAGATGGTTGGATGGCATCACCAACTCGATGGACATGAGTTTGAGTAAACTCCGGGAGTTGGTGATAGACAGGGAAGCCTGACATACTGCAGTCCATGGGGTCGCAAATAGTCGGACACGACTGAGTGACTGACTGACAGAAGTTTTAAATGTTTATATAGACATTACTATTTTATTTCTTATAATTACTTTTCATCTTTATGCTCAACAAGCTTCTCTTCACCTCAAGATCAGAAAAATAGTTTTCTATATTTTCTTTTTTTAATGTAATTAACTCTTTGATATGTCTGATATTTATTTTAGTGTAAGAGGCCAGGAGCAATTCAACATTATTTTTTTCCCCAAAAGTGAAAGTGAAAGTCGTTCAGTTGTGTCCAACTATACAGTCCTTGAAATTCTCCAGGCAAGAATACTAGAGTGGGTAGTCTATCCTTCTCCAGCAGATCTTCCCAACCCAGGAATCAAATTGGGGTCTCCTGCATTGCAGGAAGATTCTTTATTTTTTCTTTGGAAAAAAGCAACTTTTTTCCCAAAGAGCTAACAAATTCTGTACTGTTTTAAGCAACCCCACTTTTCTATAATGATTAGAAATACTGAGATCTACCTTGCTTTGTTTTAGACCTTTCTATTCTATCCCATTAAAATTCATCTTGGCTTCCTTGGTGGCTCAGTGGTAAAAGAATTCACTTGCAACAAAGGAGACGTGGGTTTGATCCCTGGGTTGGGAAGATCCCCTGAAGGAGAAAATAACAACCCACTCCAGTATTCTTGCCTGGGAAATCCAATGGACAGAGGAGCCTGGAGGGCTTCAGGCCACAGGATTTCAAAGAAGTCAAACATGACAGAGCAACTAAACAACAAAAATATGTTTAATTACAGGAGCTGCTTGGATTCAGTAATCTCCTCAATATACCGTCATGCTGATGGACCTCAGCATCGTTTCTCTTTTTGTTTTCATTCTTTTAAAATATTTTATTGGTTTTGACTTCTAAATTACTACATGAACACACGCTTCTTAAAACAAATTAAACAGCAGAGCATTGTGTAAAGATGAATGATTTTCCCCTCCTCCTTGTAGCCTTACTCTGCTGAGAAAACAAGGCTTATAGTTCAAGGAATAAAATTTTGCACTTTTGTCTATTTTCTTATGACATAATAATAATGATGATGATGATAAAGACTCTTTGGAAAGAAATGCTCCCTTCTTTCATTTTAAATGAGGATTTCTTTCCATAGTCTTTCTTCTTCTTCTTTTTTTTTTTTTTTTAACTGGAGATTGAACCCTTGCCCCCTGAAGTGGAAGTGCAGAGCCCTAACCACTGGACCGCCAGGAAATTCCCCAAAGAGTCTTTTAAAAGATATATTTATTTATTTGGCTGTGTTTGATCTTCGTTGCGACACACAGGGTCTTCAAAATTTACTGTGGCGCATGGGATCCAGTGTCCTGACCAGGGAGCAAACCTTGGCGTCCTGCACTGGGAATGTGGAATCTTGGCCACTGGACCACTAGCAAAGTTCCCTGAAGAGTCATTCTTAATACATTCTAGCACTCTAGCTCAAACTACGATTAATTTTTTTTTAAATTCCCATTACATCAGTTGTTTTGCCCAGGATTGCACTACAAACTGGTACAGATTGGGATTTTAAAGGTCTCCAATGCTTGGCCCACTTTGTTTTCACTATATCAGAGTGTCATATTTACTCTGACCTCAGCTAATAATCTTATTAACTAATGATGGCTAATCCAAGTTGTTCATTTAGCATCTTAGAATATAAAAAAGATTTCACCTATTCTTTAGAAGCAACAGTAGATAAAGCCATTTTGCTTTACTTAATCTGGTTGGCTGATAGGGGTGGGGGTGGGGGTGCGGGCAGAGATATCTTTTTCCCTGTAAAGAATGCCCTATCCATAATTCAAAAAAATACATGCCCCTCAATGTTCATTGCAGCACTGTCCCGTAAGGACATGGAGGCAACCTAAATGTATATCAATAGAGGAATGGATAAAGAAGCTGTGGTAGTAATATATATAAACAATGGGATATTACTCAGCCATAAAAAGGAGTAAAATAGTGCCATTTGCAGAGTCATGGATGGACCTAGAGAGTGTTATACAGAGTGAAGTAAGCCAGAAAGAGGAAAACAAGCATCGTAGTTCAGTTCAGTTTAGTTACTCAGTCATGTCGAACACTTTGCGACCCCATGAATCGCAGCTCACCAGGCCGGCCTGTCCATCAACAACTCCCGGAGTCCACCCAAACCTATGTCCATTGAGTCGGTGATGCCATGCATCTATTTCATCCTCTGTCGTCCCCTTCTCCTTCTGTCCTCAATCTTTCCCAGCATCAGGGTCTTTTCAGATGAGTCAGCTCTTCGTATGAGGTGGCCAAAATATTGGAGTTTCAGCTTCAACATCAGTCCTTCCAATGAACACCCAGGACTGATCTCCTTTAGGATGAACTGGTTGGATCTCCTTGCAGTCCAAGGGACTCTGAAGAGTCTTCTCCAACACCACATTTCAAAAGTATCAATTGTTCTGCACTCAGCTTTCTTTATAGTCCAACTCTCACATCCATACATGACTACTGGAAAAACCATAGCCTTGACTAGACAGACCTTTGTCGGCAAAGTAATGTCTCTGCTTTTTAATAGGCTGTCTAGGTTGGTCATGGAGCTACCCCATGTCCAAGGTCAGGGGCGGCGGCCGAGACAAGCTACCACATGCCCGAGGTCAGGTGAGACGGCTGAGAGGAGCTATCCCATGTCCAAGGATCGGCAGCTGCATGGGTGCAGGAGGACCGAGAGGAGCTACTCCATGTTCAAGGTCAGGAGGGGTAGCCATGAGGAGATGCCCCTCGTCCAAGGTAAGGAGCAGTGGCTGCACTTTGCTGGAGCAGCCATGGAGAGATACCCCACACCCAAGGTAAGAGAAACCCAAGTAAGACGGTAGGTGTTGCAAGAGGGCATCAGAGGGCAGACACACAGAAATCATAATCACAGAAGACTAGCCAATCTGATCACATGGACCACAGCCTTGTCTAACGCAATGAAACTAAGCCATGCTGTGTGGGGCCACCCAAGATGGACAGGTCATGGTGGAGAGATCTGACAGAATGTGGTCCACTGGAGAAGGGAATGGCAAACCACTTCAGTATTCTTGCCTTGAGAACCCCATGAACAGTATGAAAAGGCAAAATGATAGGATACTGAAAGGGGAACTCTCTGGGTCAGTAGGTGCCCAATATGCTACTGGAGATCAGTGGAGAAGAACTCCAGAAAGAATGAAGGGATGGAGCCAAAGCAGAAACAATACCCAGCTGTGGATGTGACTGGTGATAGAAGCAAGGTCCAATGCTGTAAAGAGCAATATTGCATAGGAACCTGGAATGTCAGGTCCATGAATCAAGGCAAATTGGAAGTGGTCAAACAAGAGATGGCAAGAGTGAATGTAGACATTCTAGGAATCAGCGAACTAAAATGGACTGGAATGGGTGAATTTAACTCAGAGGACCATTATATCTACTACTGTGGGAAGGAATCCCTTAGAAGAAACGGAGTAGCCATCATGGTCAACAAGAGTCCAAAATGCAGTACTTGGATGCGATCTCAAAAATGACAGAATGATCTCTGTTCGTTTCCAAGGCAAACCATTCAATATCACGGTAATCCAAGCCTATGCCCCAACCAGTAATGCTGAAAAAGCTGAAGTTGAACGGTTCTATGAAGACCTACAAGACCTTTTAGAACTAACACCCAAAAAAGATGTCCTTTTCATTATAGGGGACTGGAATGCCAAAGTAGGAAGTCAAGAAACTCCTGGAGTAACAGGCAAATTTGGTCTTGGAGTACGGAATGAAGCAGGGCAAAGGCTAATAGAGTTTTGCCAAAAAAATGCACTGGTCATAACAAACACCCTCTTCCAACAACACAAGAGAAGACTCTACACATGGACATCACCAGATGGTGATGGTGTCCAACACTGAAATCAGATTGATTATATTCTTTGCAGCCAAAGATGGAGAAGCTCTATATAATCAGCAAAAACAAGACCGGGAGCTGACTGTGGCTCAGATCATGAGCTCCTTATTGGCAAATTCAGACTTAAATTGAAGAAAGTGGGAAAACCACTAGACCATTCAGGTATGACCCTTATGATTGTACAGTGGAAGTGAGAAATAGATTTAAAGGACTAGATCTGATAGAGTGCCTGATGAACTATGGACGGAGGTTCTTGACATTGTACAGGAGACAGGGAGCAAGGTCATCCCCATGGAAAAGAAATGCAAACAAGCAAAATGGCTGTCTGGGGAGACCTTACAAATAGCCATAAAAAGAAGAGAAGCGAAAAGCAAAGGAGATAAGGAAAGATATAAGCATCTGAATGCAGAGTTCCAAAGAATAGCAAGGAGAGATAAGAAAACCTTCTTCAGCGATCAATGCAAAGAAATAGAGGAAAACAACAGAATGGGAAAGACTAGAGATCTCTTCAAGAAAATTAGAGACTGAGGGAATATTTCATGCAACGATGGGCTTGATAAAGGACAGAAATGGTATGGACCTAACAGAAGCAGAAGATATTAAGAAGAGGTGGCGAGAATACACAGGAGAACTGTACAAAAAAGAGCTTCACAATCCAGATAATCACGATGGTGTGATCACTCACCTAGAGCCAGACATCCTGGAATGTGAAGTCAAGTGGGCCTTGGAAAGCATCACTACGAACAAAGCTAGTGGAGGTGATGGCATCCCAGTTGAGCTATTTCAAATCCTAAAAGATGATGCTGTGAAAGTGCTGCACTCAATATGCCAGCAGATCTGGAAAACTCAGCAGTGGCCACAGGACTGGAAAAGGTCAGTTTTCATTCCAAGCCAAAGAAAGGTAGTGCCAAAGAACGCTCAAACTACCACACAATTGCACTCATCTCACGCACTAGTAAAGTAATGCTCAAAATTCTTCAGCCAGGCTTTAGCAATATGTGAACCACGAACTTCCTGATGTTCAAGCTGGATTTAGAAAAGGCAGAGGAACCAGAGATCAAATTGCTAACATCCACTGGATCATGGAAAAAGCAAGAGAGTTCCAGAAAAACATCTATTTCTGCTTTATTGACTATGCCAAAGCCTTTGACTGTGTGGACCACAATAAACTGGAAAGTTCTGAAAGAGATGGTAATACCAGACTACCTGACCTGCCTCTTGAGAAGCCTATATGCAGGTCAGGAAGCAACAGTTCGAACTGGACATGGAACAACAGACTGGTTCCAAATAGGAAAAGGAGTATGTCAAGGCTGTATATTGTCACTCTGCTTATTTAACTTATATGCAGAGTACATCATGAGAAATGCTGGGCTGGAAGAAGCACAAGCTGGAGTCAAGATTATCGGGAGAAATATCAATCACCTCAGATATGCAGATGATACCACCCTTATGGCAGAAAGTGAAGAGGAATTAAAAAACCTCTTGATGAAGGTGAAAGTGGAGAGTGAAAAAGTTGGCTTAAAGCTCAACATTAAGAAAACTAAGATCATGGCATCCAGTCCCATCCCATAATGGGAAATAGATGGGAAAACAGTGGAAACAGTGTCAGACTTTATTTTGGGGGCCTCCAAAATCACTGTAGCTGGTGATTGCAGCCATGAAATTAAAAGACGTTTACTCCTTGAAAGGAAAGTTATGACTAACCTAGATAGCATATTCAAAAGCAGAGACATTACTTGGCCAACAAAGGTCCATCTAGTCAAGGCTATGATTTTTCCAGTGGTCATGTATGGATGTGAGAGTTGGAGTGTGAACAAAGTTGAGCGCCGAAGAATTTATGCTTTTGAACTGTGGTGTTGGAGAAGACTCTTGAGAGTCCCTTGGACTTCAAGGAGATCCAACCAGTCTATCCTAAAGGAGATCAGTCTGGGTGTTGATTGGAAGGACTGATGCTGAAGCCGAAACTCCAATACTTTGGCCACCTCATGCAAAGAGTTGACTCATTTGAAAAGACTCTCATGCTTTGAGAGATTAGGGCAGGAGGAGAAGGTGACAACAGAGGATGAGATGGCTGGATGACATCACCGACTGGATGGACATGAGTGAACTCCGGGAGTTGGTGATGGACAGGGGGTCCTGGCCTGCTGTGATTCATGGGGTCGCAAGGAGTTGGACATGACTGAGCAACTGAACTGAACTGAACTGAAGTTGGTCATAACTTTCCTTCCAAGGAGTAAGCGTCTTTTAATTTCATGGCTGCAGTCACCATCTGCAGTGATTTTGGAGCCCAGAAAAATAAAGTCTAACACTGTTTCCACTGTTTCCCCATCTATTTGCCATGAAGTGATGGTACTGGGTGCCATCATCTTAGTTTTCTGAATGTTGAGCTTTAAGCCAACTTTTTCACTCTCCCCTTTCACTTTCATCAAGAGGCTCTTTAGTTCTTCCTCATTTTTTGCTATAAGGGTGGTGTCATGTACATATGTGAGCTTATTAATATTTCTTCCAGCAATCTTGATTACAGCTTGTGCTTTATTCAGCCCAGCGTTTCTCATGATGTACTCTGCATAAAAGTTAAATAAGTAGGGTGACAATATACAGCCTTGACATAGTCTTTTTCCTATTTTGAACCAGTCTGTTGTTCCATGTCTGGTTCTAAATGTTGCTTTCTGACCTGCATACAAATTTCTCAAGGGGCAGGTCAGGTGGTCTGGTATCCTATCTCTTTAAGAATTTTCCACAGTTTATTGTGATCCACACAGTCAAAGGCTTAATATCGCTTATATTGAAATCTAAAAAAAATGGTACAGATGAACTTATTTGCAAAGCAGAAATAGAGAAATAGCTATATAGAATAAACTTGTGAATTCCAAGGTGGGATGAACTAGGATATTGGGATTAATACATATATATGCTATTATATATAAAATAGGTAACTAATGTATAGCACAAGGAACTCTACTTAATTCTCTGTGGTGACCTAAATGGGAAGGAAATCTAAAAAAACAGGGTGTGTATGTATGCATGTGTGCTACATCACTTCAGTCATGTTTGACTCTTTATGATGCTATGGATTGTGGCCTGCCAGGCTCCTCTCTCCATGGGATTATCCAGGGAAGAATACCAGAATGGGTTGCCATGCCCTCCTTCAGGGGATCTTTCCAACCCAGGGATCAAACTCTCATCTCTGTGTCTCATGTATTGGCAGACAGATTCTTTAATACTAGCCCCTCCTGGGAAACTCCCATATATGTAGATACATAACTAATTCACTTCATTGTACATCAGAAACTAACACGACATTGTAAAGCAAATACACTCCAATAAAATTTTAAAAATTAAGTTATCCATACATCATTGCATAAAGCCACACCTATTAAAAAATAATAATAATAAAAGAATGGCCTTTCTAAATAGATTGTAGATACCCTTTAAGACCCACATCAGATGTCCTTGTTTCTATGAAGACTTTTATGCCTTCATAGGTCATTTGTTTGGTCCTCTGTGTTCCCATCTCACACGAATCCTTCTTTTGTTTTGGCTCTTGTCAAAAAGTCTTAGTTATCTTTTGATTTGTCCCTTCCCCCTCATAAAATTATAGCTCCCTGAGTACTAGGACATTTCTCAATCATCTTTGAAGTCTAGAACCTAGAATGTGTTTGGCATGTGGTCAATGCAACCACTGTCTTTTGAGTGAATGGTGGATGGATGAATGAAAGAGCATTCATTATTTTCCCTGACCACCCCATGATGTTATTAGGTTGAAGTTATTAAAATGAAGCTTTAATAATCACTCTGTCCGGACTGTCTTTATGTGTTCATTTTATTACACAAAGAATAAAGGGGTGTGTTAAAAAATTAGGTCACTTACAGTTCAGTGAATGGCCCAGTCAGAGGCAGTTCATTCTTTCATGGTCCTGTGGATAGGGAAACCCATTACATCCATCCTACCTGAGATACAATATCCCAGCATCCTGGGTTCCATACGGTTACATTCAGTTGAGACTTGGTGATGCTTTTATTAATGAGGAGGTTTCTCTAAGAACTTGGGGGACCAAGTCTTGAAATAAACTGGACTAAGCCTTGAAAAAAAAATATTGGAAGTCTTGAAACCCTTACATGGGATGGTTTTTCTCTGCCATGCAAAACTATGAAGTAACTGGGCTTTAACCCCAATACTTCCAGTATTTTCAGCACTCTCAATATGCCTATTAGCATCATCTCCTCTTTAGCCTGAAAGGCAGTGCCGCTAAGTGGTTAAGACTATGAATCCTCAAACCAGACTGGTGGGTTTGAATTCTAGTTTAATCCCTCAGGAAAGGATTTCATCCAGTATGCTGAAACACACAACTTCAGGGAATGCTATTTACATAGAACACAGTGTCAGATAATGCATGGCGAACTTGAAATCACTTAAACCTTAGCAGGTAGAATTCATTAAATATGCAAATACTATTTTTGTCATCCGAAACTCCTTTTAGTAGACATTAACACCATATCAAAGATGGAGAAGTTGTGGTCCAAGGAGGTTAAATGGTTAGTTCAAAGTTACACAGGAAGTTAGACGTAGACTGCTAACATCCTTAATCTCCAGACTCACAAGTGTGGCCTTTATTTCCGCCAGTACTATTTATTATGAACACTTCTTTGCAAGGATATGCATGTAGTCTGTTTTATTTTGTTGTTTTTGTTTGTTGCTTTTCTGGATATGACTTTTATTACTGAGCGTGGAACAGGAATTTACAATGGCTCATACCAAAACAAAGCCAACACTGCAGGAGCAAAACATACATTTCAGATTTTGAGGCTGGTTCACCTATATGATGGCATCACCCATGCGATGGACTATGAGTTTGAGTAGGCTCGGGAGTTGGTGATGAACAGGGAAGCCTGGCGTGCTGCAGTCTATGGGGTCACAAAGAGCTGGACGTGACTGAGCAACTGAACTGGACTGAACTATTATATTTAACAAACTCTTCTGGCCTATAGTCTCCACCTTCACCCCCTTCCACATACAATATCCAATCCTTGAGAACAGGAACTGTGCCTTATTCATCTTTGCATTCTACCAGGGATGTACAATAGTGTTTCATATACAATAAATACCCAATAAATATTATATAAAATAAATAGCTTACTATCTAAGAAAAAATTCTTAATTTTGTTAGTTACTGACTGAAACTGCCCACCCTGGTCAGGCACCATAGTAACCATTTGCATGAGTTGTTTTATGACAGGAGGTCCTGGTAAGGAACACGGAACTAATAAGCCACCACAAGCAGGCAGAGTTCAGTAAAGGTCAAAAGGAGACACCACATGTCTGACTACCTCCCAGAATCCTTCTCACTGGCATCCATCTTGGCTGAACAAGGCATGCACCACCAGGAAGGACTCTGAGTAAGAATGATTGGCTAAAGACACCCAGGGAACTAATCCCATCACCATAAAACCCAAGACTGCAAGCCATGTGGCAGAGCTGTTCTCCTGGGTTCCCTCACCCTACTGCTCTCCACCCAGGTGCCCTTTCCCCCCAAAATCTCTTGCTTTGTCAGCACATGTGTCTCCTTGGGCCATTCATTTCTGAGTGTTAGACAAGAGCCCAGTTTACGGCCCTGGAAAGAAGGGATTCCCCTTCCTGCAATAATTTCCTTATTTTCTGCTTTCATTTTGTAAGGACTCTTTAGAGTGGACATTTTTATCATAAGGTAGCATTTAAAAGACTAGTATAGCAATTTCTTTTTCAGATAGTTCATGACCTATACTATCTGAATAAAGAAATTTTTAGTTGAGATTTTTAAAAAAACTAAACTGGCTTGAGGCTAATGCAAAATCCAGCTATCATCTTGAATGATGAGCAAATATTTTTGAATGATGAGCAAATATTTTTTTAGTCTTAGTGTTATTTTAGTCTTAATGTTGTCCTTAGTGCATTATTTTAGTCTTAGCGTTGCCCTAAAGGCAGGATGCCCTTCCTTCCTTTGGGTGAAAGAAGTGTGTACTCTTGCTGAAAAATAAAAATATCTTATAATTGTTGATGATGAGTCTTTGAATTCATGGTGATACAAAGCTTACCATATTAAATTATTCAGGTAAGTGAAAATAAAATTCATATCTCAGAGTAACACTGGGTTAGAGTAAGTATCATGCATTTCAGCCAACATTCTCATAACTAAAATTAATCTAAATTAAGATCTGCAAATATAATGAAGCTACAACTTCCACATCTATGAGGCTATGTTTTAACAGCTATATTTCAGTAAGGCACTACTTTTGGTTACTTTATCTCATGAGAAGTCCCCATAGATAAAATAACTTGATCATAAAAGAAATCTTCCATGGAATAAAAAATGCTTCTCCTTAATTAAAATACTATGCATACATTATAATGTCCAGGTGCTTCAGGATATTCTCAATAGCGGCCTTTTTGAGTGCATTTATGGCTGCAAAGATTTACACATTTCTTTTTACAGTCAATGTGCTTCCCATGCAAGCCAGCAGACATCCTCTGCTGGCAGTCGTTGATTCTTGCAATTTCTCTTTAATGTTAAGTCCTACAAGCTGTTGGGAATAAATAATCATGCCTATTTCTTGGCATGAAAACGTCCATTCATTCACCAAATACTCAATTTCACTTCCACATTAGCTGATTTTCTTTGTGAGTAAAAAGGTAGCTTCCATGTCTCCTCAACTTCAGCTGCATCCCAGCTGTGTTTATTAAACAGAGATTTCACATTGTCTGCCCTTTTGTTTGCTGTCCCATCATTTTCCCATCTGGCTCCCCACCCCCCATCCTAGTGAATATATCCATATTTTTACTGACAGTAGGTTTTTTTTTTTTTTAATGTATCTTTCCCTGATGATAGCAGTTAACATTCCTTTAAAAGCTTACGTTTCACCTCTGTTCCCCTGTTCACATTTCAACTACGTGAAATTGGGTGATTTGAAACAATTTTAGCAGCTTCTCACTCAAACATAATCCCTTACGACTTATGATGGTTTTGAATTCTTGGCAACTGTTTCCTATGCCGATTAGAGTCTCTGTGAAGGAAGGATTGGCAAGAATTACAAGCACAGAGGCAGTGCCTTAAAGAACAAAGGAGACACTTTTTATTTCCAGAAAAATAAAGTGGAATTTCACAGTCACTCGCCCAGGTTTCCCTACTTCCCCAGGTGGAAATAGAACGAGAGTAGAGAAAAGACACCCCAACATCTGAGGAGAAATGGGACCCATGAACTTTCCTGGGTTAGCTCGTATTTTCTTCAGAATGCAAAGATATTAATTTCCAAATGCCTCTGCTGTTAGTTGTAAGACTTGCAATCTTATTTTTTTTAGGCTCTCACAATTAAAAGAAGAAGTTCTCTCTCTCTTTGGCTAATACCTCAAAAGTAAGGTCACAAGAAAGGAATTAACTTTGATTCATTTGTGCATACAAGATAGATTTACACAAATACATTTCATAGAATTTAAAGTCATTAATCTCTCATTTTTCAAAATCAAATAATATTTCTTTAAAAGGTATAAATACAAAATGGCCATTAGTTTATTAAAAACCACATGGACAAATCTATTACAAAAGAAAATATTAAGCTTAACTATTAATTTCAAATTTAACCATGTAATTTTCTTTTTTTACATTTTCTAATCACAGAAAAATTATAATGGTCTTTAGCATGGTGCAGTGGTTAAGAGACTGAAGCCAGATGAGATGACCTAGATTCAAATCCTAGCTCTGTCTCTTCTCAGATGCTTGGCCTTGGGGAAATTATTCAGTCTTTCTCATCCTCAGTTTCCTTTTCGAAAAATGCAGCTGATAATAACAGTACTTACCTTATAGGATTGGTTTAAAGATGAAATTTGTTAACCCAGATTAACCTCTTAGAACAATGCTTGGCATAGAGGAGTTTTCTGTCTTTGTAAGCTGTCATTAGTAGTTATAGTCAAAGTATTTATCGATCTGATGCATGGCTTACATAGGGTAGGGATTAATGAACTGCTGCATCAGTTAGCTAATGAAAATTAGTACTCTCAAACAAAAAGCACTTGATGAACCCCGACTATGTTTTTAGTGCTGTAAGACAGCAAAGTGGATAAATGATTTATCTAGAAGTTAAACCAAACTTTATGTATACATAGATTTACTGAATAACAAATGAAGAAGACAACAAAGAAATAGAACAAATGGAAAAAAGTGTCTTTGTAAGTAAAAACAAAACAAAACAAAAAAACCCTGAACTAAATTATCTGAAAGAGTGAAAAAAAAAAATAAAGATTATGTTCATAATGCTATCATTGGTTAGTTTAATGATATGAACAAAAGCAGCACTTTGTTACTAGAGGAGGTAAGCTATTTTGAAGAAAGGCAAAAAATCAGAAAGCTAGAAGAATACCACACAACAGGAAAATTTGAGGAAGGGGGAAATGCCCAGTAGCTGGAGAGCTTGGTTTGGATATACAGTAAGTCCCCTACACGTGAATCTACAAGTTGTAAACTTTCAAAGATGTGAACGTGCATTCCATTCACATCAGGTGTGAATGAAATTGCAGCTTGCCTTCCATCCCCTGTTGCTGACAATCCTTCAGCTCTACCATCTCCTACCTCCTTTCCCTCGTCCAGTCAATAACTCTTCTCACCTGTTCACTTGATGCCAGTGCCTATACCAACTGTTGTGCTGTACTACTGTACTTTTTAAGGTACTGTACTATAAGATTGGAGAAGGCAATGGCACCCCACTCTAGTACTCTTGCCTGGAGAATCCCATGGACGGAGAAGGCTGGTGGGCTGCGGTCCATGGGGTTGCTAAGAGTCGGGCATGACTGAGCGATTTCACTTTCCCTTCTCACTTTCATGCATTGGAGAAGGAGATGGCAACCCACTCCAGTATTCTTGCCTGGAGAACTCCAGGGACAGAGGAGCCTGGTGGGCTGCCATCTATGGGGTCGCATAGAGTCGGACACGACTGAAGTGACTTAGCAGCAGCAGCAGCAGCACTATAAGATTAAAGTTGTTCTCTTTATTTTTTGTGGGTTTCTCCGTATTATCTGTGTGAAAAGTATTATAAACCTATTAAAGTACAGCACTATAGTTGATTATGTTAGTTGGGCAGCTAGGCTAACTTTGTTGGACTTATGAACAAATTGGACTTACAAATGCACTCTTGGAATGGAAGTCGTTCATATGTAGGGAACTTACTGTACTTTGGCTTGAGTTTAGAATTCTCTCTGACATTTCAAACTTTGCTCTCAACCTTAAGGACTGTGGCTGCTGGTAAAGAACTCTCCCCAGCTCCCCTATGCTTACCTTTTAGCAGAGAGGGACAAGCCCACTGGAGTAGAAGCATGGACAACTGTGTACTTGCTAATGAGTAGATAGAGAGCCAGGGATGCAGAGGAAGGAAAACAACATCCTTGATTACAGAGATCCCTTGATAAGAGAAGCCCTGTGGGAGCCACTTCTTATATTTCTGTTAATTCATCTCTTTGTATCATATTATTTGCATTTCTTGAATCTCAGTAACTTTGTTTGTAAAATACATACATTCTATCAGGAAATCTCTAAACTATTCAATATTTGCATTTCTGAAAATCCATTTTTAGAAATCTAGTCTCATCACTAGATGAATGGTGGGATCCTAGTCACCCAAGGAAAGGTCTAATTAGTTTGGTGGTTAGCATGCTTCAGTGAATACAGAATTAAAATTATAATGTTGTACACATGAACTTACATGATGTTATTAACCAGTATTACCTGAATAAAAAGGTCTAATGGTCTTCTATTCATTTTTTTTAAAATAAATAACTGTTGAATGCTGGCTCCCCGAAAGTGCCTGAAAAATTTGTGGATAAAGAAAAGCTAAGTTTATTGCTTAGTATGTTGGAATAGCACTGTCCCAAGAGAGTAACTCTCAGAAAAATTAGGGTGAAGCTGGGATCTTTACGGATATTTTGAAGTCTGGTTTAGTGTGGGGGAGTGGGATTTGGTTACATTTGGGTAAGGATCATAATATAGGTTTGGTGAACATAGCAAGGCAAGGGTTTTGAGCCAAGGGGTTGAAGGTGTCAATTTCCCACAGTCTTCTAAATGTTTCTCACTGGAGCTCTTGATCCCATCCCAGTCTCTCCCCCATCTCAGTGGATGACCTGATCTCCTACTTTACTGGGACCAGGCCACCTGATATCCTTGAATTCTTTTTTGCCCATTGAAAAGTTCTTGATTTCGTCCATTCTTTCCTCTTTACCCATCTCTTAAGAGAACAATGCATTCTTAAAACTCTCTATAGCTTGGTTTTGCTTCTGCCTCATAGCCATTTACCCATTAATCATCTGCTTTTTCTTATATGCTAACCTCATGGTTCTTTTCCCTTGGCCTAAAAACATGATTATGTATCTTTTAGTATAAAAAATATCTACTGGCTCTGTGGGTTACAAGCCATGGTCTTCTCTTGTTTTTTCTCTTCTGCCTGAGTCTCTATCTCTTGCTTCCTTGACAAGTCCTGGCAGCCTTGATGGGGACTAGGAAAAAGGAAAAGTCTCCCTTCAGCCCAAATCCCTCTGTAGGTATCATCTTCTCACTCTCCAATCCTGTTCTTTTCTGCCATAGTTTTAGAAAGTGTAGCTGAGGCTGCTTGTCCGCACTTACTCATTCCCATTTACTTCCCATTTCATTGTAATCTAAGGACCTTGGGAAAGTTATGAGAGATAAGTGCCAGTTTCAAAGGAAAATTTAAATTCCTTGTCTCCGTGGTATATGACACTGCTGACTACTCCCTCTTCATTGCAAAACATATTTCTTTGGCTTCTGACATCACCCCTTCTTGATTTTTTTCTGAAACTCTAAAACTTTTCTCTCTCACTAATTGGCTCCTTTTTCTACCTTGGCTCCTTAGATGTTACCAATTATTTCAGGTTTTTGTCCTTCGTTTCTCACTTCTATCACAATATCTGTTCTCATGGGATGATTTTAACCATTATCACTTACCCAAGTTTGTTTCCTAAATTAAAATTTAAAAATTTCCAGCATGACCCTCTCCTTAGTTTCAGATATGCAGTTACCTGTTAAACATTTCCATTTAAATCAAATTTATTATTTGCAAAATGAATTTATGATAGTCGTTATGAAAACTCTTCCTTCTACCCTTGACTCTGTCAATGGAACCACTATCTACAATCCAGTGTTTCCCCAACTTCCCAGATGATAAGCATCACTGGCAATTCTTGTTAATCAGATTAAAGGCCTCCCACTCAGAAATTCTGATTCACTTAGTTGACTGTGGTGGGTAGCTTAGGAAGCACAGATAGTACTGAGCATCATTCCTGCCCTTTTCATCTGCTTCATTCCTACACCACCCATTTGGTCACTGGGATCTGTCCACTGTAACTACTGAATATTTCTCAAACCACGTCTCCCCTCATTGTCCACTGTTACAGCTTTAGTCCCAGTCCTCGTGAATTGTTTGGTTTAAAAGTTGTTCTGTGCTTATTCTGCAAACCTAAACCTTCTATTCTCATTGAACTGAGCATCCAGAAGTTCTTTGTCAGGCCATGTTCTTTCTCATTTCTGTTTTGTGTTCCTGAAACATAATCCCCCATGCTAGCCTCTTTTCCCTGTCAAACAAGTCATCCTTTGAGACCCAACTAAAGTAAGTTAGAACATAGTTACTTGGAACATGGCAAATATATGCTGATTGTGAATGACTAAATCCTTATGTACGTCTTTATTTAGTTTCATCCTGAATGTAGTTTTTCATGTTCTTGCCAAGAGAGCAGTACTTTGCAGAATCTTTTGTTTCTGCAGAAACAAAAGTAAGCTGTAGCTCATACTTTGGCTTCACATAAGCTTGAATTTAATTTCTGTTATTTCTATTTAATGATGCAGGATTTGGGGGAAACTCTGTAAACGTTCCAAGCCTCAAGCCCTCATCTATAACAAAAGAGATGATAATTGTGAAAATTAAATGACATAGTAGAAGCAATGTGTTGAACCCAGTTCCTGGCACCACTAGGGCTCCAGAATCTTGTACAGTCAATAATTTATGGTTCAAATCATAACTCTTTTGAAAATTAAAGAAGGTGCTATTAATAATTTTTCTGGAAGATACAGACTGTTGATGGCAAAGGACACATGGTTACCTACATACAGGAGACCTTTTCGGACCACCTTCTCATTGGAAAGGGGTCAACAGCTAAAGGATTTGATTCAAAGTTGCATTGGCAGATGAATCCCACTCTTGTTACTGAAATCATATGTCTGAGGTGATACTGGGGTGGACTAAAGACTCTCTTTGCACCATCATTTCCTGGCATATGACAGATGCATGCGCATAATCTTTATAGTTATTGACCCAGGCACCTATATGGTATGCTTCTTTCTATTTTCATTTCCAATCTAAACTTTGAGGCCTTGTCCACTTGAAGGCCTTTGAGGCCTTCTCTGTTTCAGACGTCAGCTTTCCCACCCTCTCAGTCTCTCCTGGTTAGACATTTAATGCTGGCCGTCTTGTAGAGTACCTCTGCTCTTTGAAGAATGGAAGTGGGGCCTCATCCACTCTGTCATCTGGGATCAGAAATCTAGTGAGGCTATTTCTTTTTTCTTTAGCCCAGCCACGTGACATGCAGGACCTTAGTTTCCCAACCAGTGGATTTGCAGAGTCCTAACCACTGGACAACCAGAGAATTCTCAATGTTACTTCTTCCTTGTTTTATTGACCTTCTCTAAACAGAAGGAGATGCATTCCACATATATGAGTTCTAGAGTCTCTTCTCACTTAGCAAGTAGCTCTTTGGCATTACTGACAAATGGAATTAAACCTTGCCATTGTCCAGGCTTCCCTGGTGGCTCAGTTGGTAAAGAGTCTGCCTGCAGTATAGGAGACCAAGGTTCAATCCCTGGGTTGGAAATATTCCCTGGAGAAGGAAATGGCAACCCACTCCAGTATTTTTGCCTGGGAAATCCCATGAACAGAGGAGTCTGGCAGGCTACAGTCCATAGGGTCACAGAGAGTCAGACATAACTGAAATAACTTAGCACTCTTGCACAGAGTATGAAACCTATTTTTAATGTATCTTTTTATCTACAAAATGTGGCACAGTGTCTGCCATAGTGGATTCTCAAGAACCGTTTAATGTATGACCTAATTATTACATGTAAATAATGCTATGAAGTATTAAGTACCAAGAGTTATGCTCTTGGTCATACCTCAAAGCACCACTCCAGCAAACTAAGCTATTAACCCGTAATCTAGGGCATGTCATTAGCACAGTGAAAAATCTAAGTTGGCTTTAGCCTCTTGTTTGTTCTTGCCCCAAAGCCACCTTTGCATCTAAGCTTTCACCACTTCAATTTCAGGGAAGTACAGTCCAGAGCACACATGCCAAGGAAGGAGAGACTCCAAAAGAAAAGCACCAGGGCAGCCAGGCCTCTGGGTTTCTCTTCCGTCTTGAGGGAGAAGACAAGGACTCAAAGGCTCTTCCTTTCTAGCATTACCTGCAAAGCCAGAGACTCAAGAGGAGTCATGACACTTCCCAAGGGGATGGTTGACATCTGGAGAGTGATTTATGCTCTAGAAACTCTCTTACAAATTGCTATATTGGCTTTATTTTTTGTTGTTGTTTTGTTTGTTTTTGGAGCTACGCTTTTAAAATTAACTTGTAATTTTGTATTTAGTTCAGTTCAGTTTTGCTATGACCAGTGCATTTTCTTGGCAAAACTCTATTAGTCTTTGCCCTGCTTCATTCCGTATTCCAAGGCCAAATTTGCCTGTTACTCCAGGAGTTTCTTGACTTCCTACTTTGGCATTCCAGTCCCCTATAATGAAAAGGACATCTTTTTTGGGTGTTAGTTATAAAAGGTCTTGTAGATCTTCATGGGGAAGGCAATGGCACCCCACCCCAGTACTTTTGCCTGGAAAATCCCATGGACAGAGGATCCTGGTGGGCTCCAGTCCATGGGGTCGCTAAGAGTCGGACACGACTGAGCGACTTCACTTTCACTTTTCATTTTCATGCATTGGGGAAGGAAATGGCAACCCACTCCAGTATTCTTGCCTGGAGAATCCCAGGGATGAGGGAGCCTGGTGGGCTTCCGTCTATGGGGTCGCACGGAGTCGGACACGACTGAAGCGACTTAGCAGCAGCAGCAGATCTTCATAGAACCGTTCAACTTCAGCTTCTTCAGCATTACTGTTTGGGGCATAGACTTGGATTACTGTGACATTGAATGGTTTGCCTTGGAAATGAACAGAGATCATTCTGTCATTTTTGAGATTGCATCCAAGTACTGCATTTCGGACTCTTTTGTTGACCATGAAGGCCACTCCATTTCTTCTGAGGGATTCCTGCCCGTAGTAGTAGATATAATGGTCCTCTGAGTTAAATTCACCTAGATAGCATATTCACCTAGATAGCATATTCACCTAGATAGCATATTCAAAAGCAGAGACATTACTTTGCCAACAAAGGTTCGCCTAGTCAAGGCTATGGTCTTTCCTGTGGTCATGTATGGATATGAGAGCTGGACTGTGAAGAGGGCTGAGCGCGGAAAAATTGATGCTTTTGAACTGTGGTGTTGGAGAAGACTCTTGAGAGTCCCTTGGACTGCAAGGAGATCCAACCAGTCCATTCTGAAGGAGATCAGCCCTGGGATTTCTTTGGAAGGAATGATGCTAAAGCTGAAACTCCAGTATTTTGGCCACCTCATGCTAAGAGTTGAGTCATTGGAAAAGACTCTGATGCTGGGAGGGATTGGGGGCAGGAGGAGAAGGGGACGACAGAGGATGAGATGGCTGGATGGCATCACTGACTCGATGGATGTGAGTCTGAGTGACCTCCGGGAGTTGGTGATGGACAGGGAGGCCTGGCGTACTGCGATTCATGGGGTCGCAAAGAGTCAGACACGACTGAGCGACTGATCTGATCAGTTCAGTTGCTCAGTTGTGTTCGACTCTTTGGGACCCCATGAACGACAGCACGCCAGGCCTTCTTGTCCATCACGAACTCCCGGCGTCCACTCAAACCCATGTCCATTGAGTCGGTGATGCCATCCAACCATCTCATCCTCTGTCGTCCCCTTCTCGCTGCGACGGGCACGCTAAAGCGCAGGCAGCTGCGACGGGCGCACTAAAGCGCAGGCGGCTGTGACGGGCACCCCAAAGCGCAGGTGGCTAAGCGACGGGCCCCCAAGAAGAGCTACTCCACGTCCGAGGTGAGGGGCAGAAGCTGGGAGGATCCCACGCCCGAATGGCAGCGGCCAAGAGGAGTTACCCCACAGCCTAGGTCAGGGGCAGTAACCGAGAGTGCCAGACTGGGAAGGCGCAGGAAAGGCCGAGAGGAGCTACCCCATGTCCGAGGTGAGGGGCGACGGTCGGGAGGACCAACCCCAAGCTGTGGCTGCTCGGGCACAGGAGGGCCTAGAGGAGCTATCCCACGTTGAAGGTCAGGAAGGGTCGCAGTGAGGAGATACCCCTCTTCCAAGGTAAGGAGCATTGGCTGCGTTTTGCTAGAACAGCCGTGAAGAGATACCCCATGCCCAAGGTAAGAGAAACCCAAGTAAGACTGTAGGTGTTGCAAGAGGGCCTCAGAGGGTAGACACACTGAAACCATACTCACAGAAAACTAGTTAAGCTAATCACACTAGGACCACAGCCTTGTCTAACTCAATGAAACTAAGTCATACCTGTGGGGCAACCCAAGATGGGCAGGTCATGATGGAGAGGTCTGACAGAATGTGGTCCACTGGAGAAGGGAATGGCAAACCACTTCAGTATTCTTGCCTTGAGAACCCCATGAACAGTATGAAAAGGCAAAATGATAGGATACTGAAAGGAGAACTCCCCAGGTCAATAGGTGCCCAATATGCTACTGGAGATCAGTGGAGAAATAACTCCAGAAAGAATGAAGGGATGGAGCCAAAGCAAAAAGAATACCCAGCTGTGGATGTGACTGGTGATAGAAGCAAGGTCTGATGCTGTAAAGAGCAATATTGCATAGGAAACTGGAATGTCAGGTCCAAAATCAAGGCAAATTGGAAGTGGTCAAACAAGAGATGGCAAGAGTGAATGTAGACATTCTAGGAATCAGCGAACTCAAATGGACTGGAATGGGTGAATTTAACTCAGATGACCATTATATCTACTACTGTGGACAGAAATCCCTCAGAAGAAATGGAGTAGCCATCATGGTAAAGAATCCGAAATGCAGTACTTGGATGCAATCTCAAAAACGACAGAATGATCTCTGTTCGTTTCCATGGCAAACCATTCAATATCACAGTAATCCAAGTCTATGCCCCTACCAGTAACGCTGAAGAAGCTGAAGTTGAACGGTTCTATGAAGACCTACAAGACCTTTTAGAACTAACACCCAAAAAAGATGTCCTTTTCATTATAGGGGACTGGAATGCAAAAGTAGGAAGTCAAGAAACTCCTGGAGTAACAGGCAAATTTGGCCTTGGAATACGGAATGAAGCAGGGCAAAGACTAATAAAGTTTTGCCAAGAAAATGCACTGGTCATAACAAACACCCTCTTCCAACAACACGAGAAGACTCTATACGTGGACATGATCAGATCGTCAACATCGAAATCAGATTAATTATATTCTTTGCAGCCAAAGATGGAGAAGCTCTATACAGTCAGCAAAAACAAGACCAGGAGCTGACTGTGGCTCCGACCATGAACTCCTTATTGTCAAATTCAGACTTAAATTGAAGAAAGTAGGGAAAACCACTAGACCATTCAGGTATGACCTAAATCAAATCCCTTATGATTATACAGTGGAAGTGAGAAATAGATTTAAGGGCCTAGATCTGATAGATAGAGTGCCTGATGAACTATGGAATGAGGTTCGTGACTGTGTACAGGAGACAGGGATCAAGACCATTCCCATGGAAAAGAAATGCAAAAAAGCAAAATGGCTGTCTGGGGAGGCCTTACAAATAGCTGTGAAAAGAAGAGAAGCGAAAAGAAAGGAGAAAAGGAAAGATAGAAACATCTGAATGCAGAGTTCCAAAGAATAGCAAGAAGAGATAAGAAAGCCTTCTTCAGCAATCAATGCAAAGAAATAGAGGAAAATAACGGAATGGGAAAAACTAGAGATCTCTTCAAGAAAATCAGAGATACCAAAGGAACATTTCATGCAAAGATGGCCTCGAGAAAGGACAGAAATGGTATGGACTTAACAGAAGCAGAAGATATTAAGAAGAGATGGCAAGAATACACAGAAGAACTGTACAAAAAGACCCAGATAATCATGATGGTGTGATCACTGACCTAGAGCCAGACATCCTGGAATGTGAAGTCAAATGGGCCTTAGAAAGCATCACTACAAACAAAGCTAGTGGAGGTGATGGCATCCCAGTTGAGCTATTCCAAATCCTGAAAGATGATGCTGTGAAAGTGCTGCACTCAATATGCCAGCAAATTTGGAAAACTCAACAGTGGCCACAGGACTGGAAAAGGTCAGTTTTCATTCCAATCCCAAAGAAAGGCAGTGCCAAAGAATTTTCAAACTACCCCACAAATGCACTCATCTCACATGCTCGTAAAGTAATGCTCAAAATTCTCCAAGCCAGGCTTCAGCAATATGTGAACCGTGAACTTCCTGATGTTCAAGCTGGTTTTAGAAAAGGCAGAGGAACCAGAGATCAAATTGCCAACATCTGCTGGATCATGGAAAAAGCAGGAGAGTTCTAGAAAAACATCTATTTCTGCTTTATTGACTATGCCAAAGCCTTTGACTGTGTGGATCACAATAAACTGTGGAAAATTCTGAAAGAGATGGGAATACCAGACCACCTGTTCTGCCTCTTGAGAAATCTGTATGCAGGTCAGGAAGCAACAGTTAGAACTGGACATGGAACAACAGACTGGTTCCAAATAGGAAAAGGAGTACGTCAAGGCTGTATATTGTCACCCTGCTTATTTAACTTATATGCAGAGTCCATCATGAGAAATGCTGGACTGGAAGAAACACAAGCTGGAATCAAGATTGCTGGGAGAAATATCAATAACCTCAGATATGCAGATGACACCACCCTTATGGCAGAAAGTGAATAAGAACTAAAAAGCCTCATGATGAAGGTGAAAGTGGAGATTGAAAAAGTTGGCTTAAAGCTCAACATTCAGAAAATGAAGATCATGGCATCCGGTCCCATCACTGCATGGGAAATAGATGGAGAAACAGTGGAAACAGTGTCAGACTTTATTTTTCTGGGCTCCAAAATCGCTGCAGATGGTGACTGCAGCCATGAAATTAAAAGACGCTTACTCCTTGGAAGGAAAGATATGACCAACCTAGATACTATATTCAAAAGTAGAGACATTACTTTGCCAACAAAGGTTCATCTAGTCGAGGCTATGGTTTTTCCAGTGGTCACATATGGATGTGAGAGTTGGACTGTGAAGAAGGCTGAGCACCAAAGTATTGATGCTTTTGAACTGTGGTGTTGGAGAAGACTCTTGAGAGTCCCTTGGACTGCAAGGAGATCCAACCAGTCCATTCTGAAGGAGATGAGCCCTGGGATTTCTTTGGAAGGAGTGATGCTAAAGCTGAAACTCCTGTACTTGGCCACCTCATGCAAAGAGTTGACTGACTGGAAAAGACTCTGATGCTGGGAGGGACTGGGGGCAAGAGGAGAAGGGGACGACAGAGGATGAGATGGCTGGATGGCATCACTGACTCGATGTTCTGAATCTGAGTGAACTCCGGAAGTTGGTGATGGACAGGGAAGCCTGGCGTGCTGTGATTCATGGGGTGGCAAAGAGTTGGACACGACTGAGAGACTGATCTGATACTGCATGATAGAGGATCTCAGATTGACTGAGTGCTCTCACAGCCCTCATGGAGCACATGGTTCTGGTGGGAAAGGCAGAGAAATGAACAGAATGAATTGTGAAACTGGAAAAGTCAACAACGGGAACATGCATTAGTTGTTATGGAAACATAAAGAAGAGTTGAGCTAACCAGCCAAGTTGGGCAGACAGCAGTTGCAGAGTTGTTAGGGAAGGGCTGCTGGAAAAGGAACTCTGAGCTAAATCTTATAGATGAATAGGAATTAGAGGGTAAGTAATCAAAAATGGGAAAGGCATTTCAGGCAAGAAGATAACATGAAAAAATCTTCAGGACAAATATAATGTTAGCAGCTTTGCCACTGCTATCTCTATGGCTTTGTGGAGGTGATCTAATCTCTCTGTACCTTGGTTTCTTCTTCTGTAAAGTGGGGAAGGTATTACTAATATTTACTTAAACTTCTTCTAAGGACTAAATGAATAAATAGGTGTAATGTACTTAGAATCATGGCTTCAGATATTTTAGTATTGAGAATCCTTGTGAAGACATCCAGTACTTGGGCTTGATATGTTCATCTGAGGGCTTTCCACGGGGCACTAGTGGTACGGAATCCACCTGCCAAGGCAGGAGACATAAGAGATGTGGGTATGATCCCCGGGTCAAGAAGATCCTCTGGAAGAGGACATGGCAACCCACTTGAGCATTCTTGCCTGAAGAATCTCATGGATAGAGAAGCCTGGAAGGGGTTGTAACCATAGGGTTGCAAAGAGTCAGACAAGACTGAAGTGACACCATACAAGCATGTTCGTCTGAAGTTGCCAAGAAAAGGCTTCAGTTCAGTTCAGTTGCTCAGTCGTGTCCAACTCTTTGCAACCCCATGAATTGCAGCACTCCAGGCCTCCCTGTCCATTACCAGCTCCAGGAGTTCACTCAGACTCATACCATCGAGTCAGTGATGCCATCCAGCCATCTCATCCTCTGTCGTCCCCTTCTCCTCTTGCCCCTAATCCTTCCCAGCATCAGTCTTTTCCAATGAGTCAACTCTTCGTATGAGGTGGCCAAAGTACTGGAGTTTCAGCTTTAGCATCATTCCTTCCAAAGAAATCCCAGGGCTGATCTTTAGAATGGACTGGTTGGATCTCCTTCAAGTCCAAGGGACTCTCAAGAGTCTTCTCCAACACCACAGTTCAAAAGCATCAATTCTTCGGTGCTGAGCTTTTTCACAGAGCAACTCTCACATCCATACACGACCACTGGAAAAACCATAGCTTTGACTAGACGGATCTTTGTTGGCAAAGTAATGTCTCTGCTTTTGAATATGCTGTCTAGGTTGGTCATAACTTTCCTTCCAAGGAGTAAGCGTCTTTTAATTTCATGACTGCAATCACCATCTGCAGTGATTTTGGAGCCCCCCAAATAAAGTCTGACACTTTCCACTGTTTCCCCATATATTTCCCATAGGCAATGGCACCCCTGCCGGGGTCCAGTCCCAGTGGATCCAGGGAATTCGAAGCGGGGACGGCGTTGGCGACGATCAGGAAACAATTGCTTAATTATTAACTAAAGATATAAAGAATAATAGAAATGAGGATAGCTCAGTGAGGAGGAAATTCAGTGAAGAAAAGCGGATGAAATAAGGATAGCTCAGTGAAAACATTTTGTGGAGAGAGGAGGCTGAGTAATTCAGCCAGAAGGTAAGAGAAAGAACGACATGGGGAGACCAAGTTTCGGTGAACAAGGTCCCGCACTTTATTTTTCAAAGTAGTTTTTATACCTTAAGTTATGCATAGAGGATAATCGGGGAAGGGGTGGAGTCATGCAGGGACAGCATTCCCTGAGCCAGGCTTTCAAACCTATCATAAGCAAAAGTTTAGGTGAGTTACATCATCTTCTGGCCCGGAGGCCTATTAACATTTTAAGGAACTTATTTTCTCTAAAGATGATTATTCTAAAGTCAGGCACCATCCCCCAAAGGCATTGGAGTTGCATTTCTATAGGGCAAAGGTGTGGTGGGTTGTAACAAGAAAAAGAATTAACTCAAGGGTCCAAGGTTACAAATATTAAAGCTACTACTTACATTTCTATACACCAATTATATCAATCAATACACTGCCAAGGTCACAATAGGTAAGGGATATGGAGACTTAGCAGCAAACATTGGCCCAACAAGTGAAAAACCCTTCACCAATACAATTTCTAATCAATCTTTTAACTGCTCAAAGGAATCTGTGCTTAGACAGAACATCTCATGCCTCTCACAGTTGGGAGGCTCTAAACAATCACATGTGGCTGGAAAAACCTATTCAGGCAGGCTAGAGGATTTCCAAAAGGAGTTTGTAGACTGAAACACTGTCACACCCAGGAATTATTAACTGGAGCTGTAAGTTAGCTCTTTTTTCAGAGAAAGGTAGTGGGGGACAGCTCCCTGTAAAGTCAGAGGTGAGAACACAAAGCAGAAAGTAGGCAGACTCCGGCTTTTTTGGGGGTAGAAGCTCAAGAACCTCCAAGGGGCTCCTGAAGCCAGATCTCGCGTGTGCCAAGCCTCCTTCCTCATGACCTTTTTCATGGGCGGAGCGCTGATCCAAGCCGGCTCCCGACACACCCCACTCCAGTACTCTTGCCTGGAAAATCCCATGGATGGAGGAGCCTGGTAGGCTGCAGTCCATGGGGTCGCTAAGAGTCAGACACGACTGATCAACTTCAGTTTCACTTTTTACTTTCATGCATTGGAGAAGGAAATAGCAACCCACTCCAGTATTCCTTCCTGGAGAATCCCAGTGATGGGGTAGCCTGGTGGGCTGCCATTTATGGGGTCACACAGAGTTGGACACAACTGAAGCGACTTAGCAGTAGTAGCAGATGGGACCAGATGCCATGATCTTAGTTTTCTGAATGTTGAGTTAAGCCAACTTTTTCACTCTCCACTTTCACTTTCATCATGAGGCTTTTTAGTTCCTTTTCACTTTCTGCCATAAGGGTGGTGTCATCTGCATATCTGAGGTTATTGAGATTTCTCCCGGCAATCTTGATTCCAGCTTGTGCTTCTTCCAGCCCAGCGTTTCTCATGATGTACTCTGCATGCTATGCTATGCTATGCTAAGTCACTTCAGTCGTGTCCAACTCTGTGTGACCCTATAGACGGCAGCCCACCAGGCTCCCCCCGTCCCTGGGATTCTCCAGGCAAGAACACTGGAGTGGGTTGCCATTTCCTTCTCCAATGCATGAAAGTGAAAAGAGAAAGGGAAATCGCTCAGTCGTGTCCGACTCTTAGCGACCCCATGGACTGCAGCCTACCAGGCTACTCTGCATAGAAGTTAAATAAGCAGGATGACAATATACAACCTTGACGTACTCCTTTTCCTATTTGGAACCAGTCTGTTGTTCCATGTCCAGTTCGAACTGTTGCTTCCTGTCCTGCATATAGGTTTCTCAAGAGACAGGTCAGGTGGTCTGGTATTCCCATCTCTTCCAGAATTTTCCACAGTTTAATGTGATCCACACAGTTAAAGCTTTGGCATAGTCAATAAAGCAGAAATAGCTGGAGGTAAAGATATTTAAAATTTCAGCATATAAGTACGTCTTAATAAAAACATAATGGTCAAGTCAGCAGAGGGAAGGAAATCATAAAGATTAGAGTAGGGAAAAATAAAATAGAGAATAGAAAAAAAATAACAAAACCAAGAAACAACAAAACCAAGTTTCTCAGAAGGATCAACAAAACTAATAAACTCTTAGCTAGACTGAGAAAAAAAGAGATAAATTAAAATTAAGCATGAAAGAGGAGACATTACAACTGATGCCACAGAATAAAAAGGACTACTAAGAACAATTACATGCCAACAAATTGGATAACTCAGAATAAATGGATAAATTAATAGAAACATGCAATTTACCAAGACTGAATTATGAATAAGCAATCTGGACAGACCTATAACTAGTGAAGATATTAAAGCAATTTAAAAGAATCTTCCAACAAATAAAAGCCAAGGACCAGATAGCTTCATCAGGGAATTCTACAAAACATTAAAAAGACGGTGAATACCAAACCTTTTCAAATTCTTCTAAAGAATCACAGAGGAGGGAACACTCCCAAACTCATTGAGTAAGGCCAGCATTACCCTGTTACAAAAACCAGATGACAACAGAACAAGAAAACTGTAAACCAGTATCCCTCATATAAAAATCTTAAAATACTAGCAAACCAAATTCAATAGCACATTAAAAAAGATCGTATGCCACAACCACATGATATTTATACCTGGGATGCAAGAATGGTTCAACACGAAAATCAATCAATGTAATATACCACATTAACAAAATAAAGGAAGGACAACAACCATCTGATCATCTCAATCAATGGAGAAAAGGCATTTCACAAAATTCATTTCATGATAAAAATAGCCCACAAATTAGGAGTAAAAAGAAATTACCTCCACATAATAATAAAACATAATAAAAACATAAAACATAATAAAAGCCATATATGAAAAGCCCACAGCAAACATCATATTTAATGGGGAAAAACTGAAAGCTTTTCCTCTAGTATCAGGAAAAAGGCAAGGATGCCTACTTCCACCATAACTATTTGACATATTACAGAAAGTTCCGGCTAGAGAAATTAGGCAGAAAAAACAAATACAAGACATATAAATTAGAAAAGAAGAAGTAAAATTACCTCTGTCCATAGATGACATTATTTTATATGTAAAAGACCCCTAAAGATTCCACCAAAACGCTATTAAAAAGCAAAGCAAAAGTATAGTTAACAAAATAATAAATGAATTCAAGAAAGTTGCAGCATAAAAAAACAATGGCTATCATACAAAAATAACAAATATTGGAGATGATGTGGGGCAAAGGGAATACTCATACACTGCTGATGGGAATGTAAATTGATGCAGCCACTGTGGAAAATAGTATAAAGGTTCCTTAAAAAATAAAAATAGAACTACTGTATGATTCAGCAACTCCACTCCTGGATATGCAATGTGCTCAGTCGGTCAGTTGTGTCCAGCTTTTTGTGACCCTTTGGACTGTAGCCTGTCAGGCTCCTCTGTCCACAGGGTTTTTCACGCAAAAATACTGGAGTGGATAGCCATTTTCTTCTCCAGAAGATCTTCCTGACCTAGGGACTGAACCAGTCTTTTGCATTTCCTGCTTTGCAGGCAAATTCTTTACCACTGAGTCATCAGGGAAGCACTCCTGGGTATATAACCAGAAAAGACGAAAATACTAATTTGAAAAGATACATGCACCCTAAGGATCTGAGCAGCACTACTTCTCATAGCCAAGACATGGAAGCAACCCAAGTGTCCATCAACAGGTGAATGGATAAAGAAGATGTGCTATACACACATACACACACATATGTATGTATACATATCTATATCTATTCATATGTGTGTGTTGTGGAATATTATTCAGCCATAAAAAAGAATGGACATGTTACCAGTTTCAGCAACATGTATTATGCTTAGTGAAATAAGTCAGATAGAAAAAGACAAATACTATATGATATTACTTATTTGTAGAATCTAAAGAGTAATACAAATGAATGTAAATACAAAACTGAAACCTGAGATTAACATATATACACTACTATATATAAAACAGATAACCTACAAAGACTTGGAGAAGGCAATGGCACCCCACTCCAGTACTCTTGCCTGGAAAAATCCCATGGACGGAGGAGCCTGCATGGTAGCCTGCAGGGTAGGCTGCAGTCCATGGGGTCGCAAAGAGTCGGACACGACTGAGTGACTTCTCTTTGACTTTTCACTTTCATGCACTGGAGAAGGAAATGGCAACCCACTCCAGTGTTCTTGCCTGGAGAATCCCAGGGACGGGGGAGCCTGGTGAGCTGCCATCTCTGGGGTCGCACAGAGTCGGACACAACTGAAGTGACTTAGCAGCAACAAGGACTTAAACTGTATAGCACAGGGAACTATACATAATATTTCATAATAACCTTTGAGGGAAAAAGAATCTGAAAAAATAGATCTCTGTGTGCATATAACTGAATCAATTTGTTGTACATCTAAAATTAACACATTATAAATCAACTACACTTCTATATATAAAATAGTATTTCCCAAGTTTAAAAAAAAAACACACACACACAACAGACTCACAGACCTAGAAAACAAACTTGTGATTACCAAATGGGAGAGGAAGTTGGGGAGGAGGGACAAATTAGAGGTTTCGGATTAACAGACAAAAACGACTATGTATAAACATTTACTATAAGATAAGGATTTACTACACAGCACAGAAAATTTTACCCACTCTCTTGTAATTACCTATAATGTACTTACAATGAAATATAATCTTAAAAAATACTGAATTACCATGCTGTACACCTGAAACCAGGCAACATGTTCAAAGCTGTAACTGTGGGGGCATTTGGGTGCATCTCTGTGGCCCTCATTGGAAGACACAGTGCCTTTCTTTGTTAAGATATTACAGGCTAGTTTTGAGCAGGGTGACCAGAAAAAGAGGTGACAGGTACTAGAGGGTATAGCTGAAGTTGGCTTTCATCATAAACAAGACAGTTGACTTGGAACACTATCTACCCGCCTTTCCAAAGCCCCATACCTCCAGTGGCCCAGTGAATGTTGTGGAATCCTTGCATCTTTGTGAATGATTTTCAGCAGCAGGACTGGAAGAGAGAATATCAATATCAGTTTATCAACAGGGCCCTGCTCTGTGGGCTATAAATTTAGCTCTGTTACAGGCACTAAATTCATTAGCAAAATTTTATTGTATTTAAACCTTTAACTCAAACATTGTAGCGAGAAAAGAATGAAGGTAGGTAACCCTGGCCCTAAGCAATAGAGACCAGATTCTAAGTAACACCAGTGGCTCTGTGTCTACTTATATAGATGTTTCTGCCGCTGTTGCTAAGTCCCTGGGATTTTCCAAGCAAGAGTACTGGAGTGGGTTGCCATTGAGGAGGTAAGTAATCCACATATTTCCTGCAGCTGAACACTTGATCTTATAGCATTTGGTATATAAAGTGTCCCTCTATCAGAGAAGGCAATGGCAGCCCACTCCAGTACTCTTGCCTGGAAAATCCCATGGACGGAGGGGCCTGGTAGGCTGCAGTCCATGGGGTCGCTAGGAGTCAGATACGACTGAACGACTTCACTTTGACTTTTCACTTTCATGTATTGCAGAAGGAAATGGCAACCCACTCCAGTGTTCTTGCCTGGAGAATCCCAGGGACGGGGAGCCAGGTGGGCTGCCGTCTATGGGGTCGCACAGAGTCAGACACGACTGAAGCGACTTAGCAGCAGCAGCAGCAGTGTCCCTCTATAGGGAAGAAACTTTTCTCTCTCCCGCGAAGTTCTATTATTGGCCCAAGAACCCCATCTCTCTCTTAGGTGCTCACGCATGCACTAACAATGCAGTCACTTAAAAGTTAGACTTAATGTCCTTCTTAATGGGAAAGTCAGTGATCTTAGTGATCTAAATGCTTGAAGCTGGTAAAGGCAAAGGAAACCTTGGCTAGATCATCCAGAGCTTCAGTCAACTGTATCTTTCTAAGGACATTTTATCTTGAGTCTGCTGCTGCCGCTGCCGCTGCTAAGTCACTTCAGTCGTGTCTGACTCTGTGCGACCCCATAGACGGCAGCCCACCAGGCTCCCCTGTCCCTGGGATTCTCCAGGCAAGAACACTGGAGTGGGTTGCCATTTCCTTCTCCAATGTATGAAAGTGAAAAGTCAAAGTGAAGTCACTCAGTTGTGTCCGACTCTTGGCAACCCCATGGACTGCAGCCTTCTATGCTCCTCCATCCATGGGATTTTCCAGACAGGAGTACTGGAATGGGGTGCCATTGCCTTCTCTGTATCTTGAGTCTACCTTCCCTAAAGAAATGCCACTTTCTTTCTCATCAACATCTCTGAAAAAAGCAACAGTAATTGATGCATTTCTCCCGGCTCTTGAACAAGCATTTAATTGAGAGTTTTTCTGTGATAAGTGTTCAGACTTGAGTGTGTCACCTGGGCTATTTGGGCCCCCATGCATTCATAGCACAACTCTGCAAATAAACAGTGTTGAGTTCCTGGGGAAAAATGCAGCTTACACAGCACTTAGGAGTGCTCAAAGGGCCTCTGTTCCCTCTTCATACTAATGTGGTTTCACAAGAAGACCAAGATTATTTTATTGCCCCAGGAAGCCAGGAAATTTTCATTTGGCTCCCTCAGATCTTTGGGATAAAAGTGGGACAGTAAGGAAAAGAATTCCCTTTGCTGTCTTAGATTTCTTTTCTCCAGGAAAATATGTTATGTTTTCTAAGATCAGATACTCTGTCGTTTATTTTTAGCTTTGGTAACTGTATTATTTTACATCCCCCAGTCCCCATTTTTTCAAAGGAATATCTCTCCCTCTGGTTCTTCCTGTTTTGGATATTTTCATGGGACTCTACTTTTGGCTAAGGCACAGGCACAGTGCCTTTCACGCACCACAGGCTTATTGACTGATACAGAAATGAAGGACACGGGTCTATCAAGTAGAAATTATAATCAATAAAAACTAATGAAGTAAGTAACCTTTCTAGTATACCCTAAAATAGTTCACATTAGAAGTTTTTGAGGTGTGGTATGTGTGTGTGTTCAGTCGTGTCTGAATCTTTGTGACCCTATGGACTGAATCCCACCAGGCTCCACTGTTCATGGGATTTTCCAGGCAAGAATACTGGAGTGGGTTGCCTTTTGTTGCTCCAGGGGATCTTCCTGACCCCAGGGATGGAATCTGCGTCTCCTGCATCTTATGCATTGACAGGCAATTCTTTACTGCTTGAGCCAGCAGGGAATTGTCAGAATAAGTTTAAGACTATCCACTTGAGAGCTTATGAGAAAGTGCTTCACTGACCACCCTTTATAACATTGTACTTCCCCGCCTCTGTCACCTTCAGTAGGCTTAAGTTCTCTTCATAGCACTCAACACCTAGCATTGTATTTATTTACTGTCTGTCTGTCTCTACTAGAATGAAATCTCCATAAATGACAGGGTTAGGTTTTACCTGTGCTGCACTTCTGGTGTGTAAGAGCTGTATAATGAACGAATGACCCCACGGTAGGGAGGAGTAGCCTATTTTTATATTTAAATAAAACTGAATGCTGACGTGGAATCAGTTTCAAAAACTCTATTATTCCATTTCTTAGGCTCTCACCAGGAATAATTCTCCCTGCCTCTGCTCTGCAATAAAGTATTTCACAGGGACTACTTCCCTGCTGGTTCAGTGATTAAGACTTCTTGTTTCCAATGTAGGGGGCACCGGTTTGATCCCTGGTGGAGGAACTGGGATCCCAAATGCGAAGCAGTGCTGCCAATAAACAAATAAAGTTTTGAAAAACATAAAAAATAAAGTATTTCACAAATCCCACAAGCCATGAGAGCACATCTGAATGCTCACTTTTACTACCTAGTGAGAGGAAGCCTCCTTCCCTGCCTTTCCCCTTCGCTCCCTCCATCCCTTGAGTAGGGAGCTCTTATGTTTGTTTCTCACACGTGGACTCGGTTCTCTGTACTTTGTACAGAGGTTTGTACAAAGTTTTCCCAGGGTTTTCCTGTAGTTCTGCAAGATATGTGGTCTTGCAGTGCAGATCAGCTTTTGACAAAAAGAGAATTCAAAGCTTTCTACCATTTGTGACATTAAAAATGTAATGCACATTTCCAAAATAGGAAATAAAAACATAATAATGTTGCCATGCTGAATTCACTGAGGAATCAAGTGGGGGTACAAATAATAAATCATAATGAAATGGACATATACAGGTTTCCTTCACATACATTTTCCTCCTGAGTTAACAGGTTATTCTCTCTCTCTTTACCAACTCTGTTCTCCAAATGCCCAAATGAAAATTTGCACACTGAATAAACATGTTTTATAGGGGATATGAATACTAAATCTTATTAGGAAGGCCATTTCTGCTAACCTGATTTCCTCCCTCATTTCTCTCAAAGATTTTTTCATATGCTTTTGACCATAAATAAAATAAACTGACTTTGAAAATTTCTCCTCAAATATTTGAGTTTTATTGCTCATCAAAGTACTGGGTAGCTCCATTTACAGTTTAATTTGATGCTCACAACTACCAAGTGGAGTAGATGCCACTTACCAAAAGAGAGATTCTAAAGTTTAGAGAGGTTAAGTTATACACTCAGAGTCACACAGAAAGCAAGACAGGGAACTAGGATTCAAACCTAGGTTGTCTTGGCTTTAAATCCCATGTTCCTCCTCTTGTGTATTAAACCTGTCATCTGACTTATTACATGAAAGTGAAAGTTATTCATTCAGTCGTGTCCGAGTCTTTGTGACCCCATGGAATGTAGCCCTCCAGGCTCCTCGGTCCATGGAATTCTTCAGGCAAGAATTCTGGAGTGGTTTGCCATTTCCTCACGTATTTATTTCTTATCCTATTGGAGGTGGGGGAACCTACACACAACCAGAAACCTGGATTAGTTAACAAAGCACAAAGAGAGGAGCTATTCCTTAGGGCTTAGTTTTCTCACCTGTAGAATGGACAAGGGGGGCTTTAAGATTTCTTTCTATGGTAATAAAGAATTAGAATAAATAATTAGTTAATAAAGAATAAAGATTTCTTTCTTTGGTAAGACTTCAGTTCTATGGTAATAAAAATGGTCTTGATTGTAATCAGTAAGAATAAAATATAATTTCAAAATACAACTGGTTCAGTGCTGAAAACTATATTCCAAGCTCTTCTTGGAATATATAAAAACATTGCATTTTAAAAAGTGTTCATATCAAATATAGTTATAAGTTTGAGGATTAAAATGTTTTTAAATTTTCATTATTCTAAAGTCAGGACAATTACAACTGAAAAAATTTAATATATATTTAAAATCATATATATATATATATATATATATATATAGGCACAAAGTAATTCCCAGGCCAGGCTTGTGAAAAGGCGGCAAACACTGCAGCCTCTGTGAAGTGGCGTGTCCTGACTGATAGAGCATGCGACGTGTGACCCCCAGACACCAGTGCCACCCTGGGCTTTGCAGGGTCTCAAGGACACATCCCAGTTGCCACTTTGTTTAACAAACAATAGCCCCTCCCCGCCAACTCCTGACACGTTTGTTAAAACCAATGAGGAGGGCATTGTGTCTTACTCAGAGAAAAATGTCCAGTACCAAAGCCTTCCTAATCAATAGTCTACAGTAAAATGCAAGTTTCATACCAGAGTATCTTTTTCATTTTGCGACTAATAATCCCTGATCTGGAATTCTCCTCTTCCCTTTGAATAGTCTCAAATATTTCAAAATGTCCTTTGACTGCTCTGTTTCTTATAAATCACAGTGGTGGAGGTGGTGGTTTAGTCCCTAAGTCTTGCCAGACTCTTTTCGACCCCATTGATTGTAGCCTCCCAGGCTCCTCTGTCCATGGGATTTCCCAGGCAAGAATACTGGAATGGGTTGTCATTTTCTTCTCCAGGCGATCTTCCTGATCCAGGATCCAACTCGAGTCTGCTGCATTGCAGGTGTACTCTTTACCTCTGGGCTACCATCACATCAGTGCTTTCTTCCTTTTAATCATGTTTATAGACATTAGAATGTTTTCCACTGAACATGTACATATTTTTACAACTTTTTAAAAGTAATCACAATCTTTTAAAGCATCGATAACCCAAAGTACAAATATCTAATGGTATTATTTTAAACTGAGATTAAAAATAATGTTGAAACACATTTTGAATATATTTTCTTTGAGAACATTACTATTTTTGTCTAGTGCAACTTTCATTTTTGAAGGGAGTTGTGGAGGAAAAATCTCTGCAGACTTTTACCTTAAACATAGCTTTATGGAGACAATGTGTAGTATAAGGAATGAGAAAAACAGGAGAACTGTTTCATTGGCAAGATGCATAAATTAGTATCTGGATTTGCCAAAATAGCACAGACATCATGAAATCTCACATTCAGAATTGCTAAGGTTTCAAGTGTTAGTCACTCAGTTATATTCGACTCTTTGTGACCCCATGCACTGTAGCCCGCCAGGCTCCTCTGTCCATGGAATTTTCCAGGCAAGAATACTGGAGTAGGTAGCCATTCCCTTCTCCAAGAAATCAATGCCCCATTTAAATGTTGTTTAAAGATGGTCCTTACTTTCAAAGAGTGTCTACCCAAGTTGTATCTTTCATCCAGAAATTCTACTATCTAAACATTTCAGAGACTTTGAAATGGAAATTGTCTCCATAAAGCAATATTTTTTAGGGGGAGGCCAAATTCTCAGGGAAAAATGTCCCTTAAAATCTTTATCAAAGTGAATAAAACTCCAAATCCAAATTCCCTATGCATTTGATGTTAAAGCTAGTTCATGATTTGCTTATATATTTTTAAAAAATGATCTTAAGTCAGGATGCAGCATATATCTTATCATTTGAGGAATTAATTCCAGAAGGAAAGTCAGAGTGGCTTATTGAACAGGTGAACAGTGTCTTTGAAGCAAATAATTCCATATACTGAATAGAGCTTGCATTATCCAACATGGTTGATGAAGGAAACTATATATGAAAAATATAATAGCAGGCAGGTTAAATATTTTAGTAGTAACTTCACTTAAAATGACAATAATTTGAGAAGTCATTTAAAACATGTCCCGTGTGTGCATATGTGTGCCTGCTTATGCACACTGCACACACACACACACACACACACACACACACACACACACACACACTCACCCTTTCTAACCCAGCCAGATTCACCTATAGTCTGGAGGGTAAGATTTTCATCAGGTTATGGAATTAAGCCTAACCTTACTTCTCATGTTAAGTATTTGTTCTGACATATTTTTTTTTCTTCCTTCCAATCTCATTGGATTTTTTGATTCCATTTTTATAGGACAGCTTTGACTCTGCACTAAACCATGCCACTAACACGTTACTTAATCTAACTGGCACATTGTAAAATTTTACACATGCGCTCATCCAGATAATTACACAATTAATTTTCACTTAGTTCAGCTGAAACAGGGATAATGAAATTTCCACTGGTGTACTGTTACATTCATGGGCCAAGGGTCAGTTTCCTGTTTGGATAAGGGTGAGTTTAAAGAGGATTTCTGACAGTCTCCTTACTTCAACTAGTTCTAAAAACATTGCAATGGAATTTCAATTTACAGCTCAGTTCAATGAAAGGAGCAGATGTTGAGCGTGAACCACTGCTATATAAGAGCCTCCTTCCACACAGGTGTGCAAGCAAAACCATCAGCTCTTGCTTTAAAGACATGTCTCTTCTACCTTGCATTCTGGTTTGAAAAAGTGGCTGACAGGCACTTGGAATTCATTTTTCCTTTCAAGATTTACACATCTGCTGAGCTGTGATATTAAAGCAAAGATCTCAGTTCCCACTGCCTTGCATTCTATAGAGAAACAGTAGAAACTCAATGACTAAATTGTTCTTGAATTTAGAGGATACTTGAAATCACAGTCTTGTGAAATTTCCTCACAGAGCGAAAGTGGCCCAAGATGTAGGTTTTCCTGGTGGTAAAAGTGAAGACATTCTACTGTGAAACAAAGTATAAATCTTAATCTTTTCTTGACAATCTGCTTGTTTTGCTCTAATTTTCAGGTTTAAAACTCTCATCCTTGACACCAGCTGGGTATTTTATAAGTGGCTGTGAAAGATATCCAACAAGGGTATTATGGATTTCTTGATTAACCCATTTCATTCTTCAAAATATTCTTTTAACTGAAGAGTCAGACATACTACTAAAACTCTCCATGTGGTTGAAAGAAGAACCAGGTTCTAGCACAAGCCAACATTATGTTAGATCACTGTCCATGTAAAATGGTCATTGTATGGTGGTGATAAAAGTCCTGACCAGAGCTTTATCTGTTCATTAATACAGCCTCTCTGAGTTCCCTGTTTTGATGTCAATTCCTGTCTAGATTAACATCAGGAGTGGAGAATTGCTTTCATAGCTGAATCAAAATGCCTGAACATTGCCATGGGAACGAAGAGGCTGAGATGTTTATTTATATAGATGATAAAGAAAATTACTGAAGGGAACTATAGAAAGTATGGAACATTACTATTAATAACCAAGCATGCACGACTCTTTGGAAGTCTTCTGCATTGGAAGACTCAAATATTAAACCTCAAGAAAAAGAGGTTTTAGATTATGGTAGCATATTAATTCCAGACTTCCCAAAGAAATCAGTTTCACCTTCTAAAATGAATGAATCTTACATATGTCTCAAATAATTGAGGAAAAATGATCTGGCACTTATTGGTATAGTTCAGAAAAATGCATCCAGGTAGAGTACATTTTCTCTTTCATTTGCAAGATAGTAGGCTAATCTAGACTCTGCCCCTCCTTCAACCTGGCATGCTTCTGCCTCAGGGGTCTTTGAACCAGCTATTTTGTCAGCTTGGAATATTCATACTACAGATAATTAAAAGAACACTCTTCTTCCAGGTATTTGCCCAAATCTCTCTTTTCAATGGAGTCTACCCTGACCATTCTAACTTGAAATTGCAACTCACACTGTGCTACTGCCTCTCTTGGTCCTACCTCTTGCAGATCCCTCTTTATCCTGGTCTACTTTTCTCTTTTCGTAACACAACACATTCAAATATACTGTAAAATTTACATATTTATGACACATCTATTGTTTATTTTCCTGTAATGGATTATAAGCTCTAGGGTGGCAGGGATCTTAGTTTTGTTTGCTGCCATATCTCAAGCACCTAGAATGATGCTTGATGGATGCTCACTGGGTATGTTTTGAATGGCTGGATGCAAGAGAAAGCTCTGTGAGGTCAGGGGCTATTTCCCTTTAACTTATTTATGCAATCACAAAAACCATTAATAACACAGTCCTGAATAGGGAAACAGTGTCAGACTTTATTTTGGGGGGCTCCAAAATCACTGCAGATGGTGACTGCAGCCATGAAATTAAAAGACGCTTACTCCTTGGAAGCAAAGTTATGAACAACCAAGATAGCATATTCAAAAACAGAGACATTGCTTTGCCAACAAAGGTTCATCTAGTCAAGGCTATGGTTTTTCCAGTGGTCATGAATGGATGTGAGAGTTGGACTGTGAAGAAAGTTGAGCGCCGAAGAATTGATGCTTTTGAACTGTGGTGCTGCAGAAGACTCTTGAGAGTCCCTTGGACTGCAAGGAGATCCAACCAGTCCATTCTGAAGGAGATCAGTCTTGGGTGTTCATTGGAAGGACTGTTGCTGAGGCTGAAACTCCAGTACTTTGGCCACCTCATGTGAAGAATTGACTCATTGGAAAAAACCCTGATGCTGGGAGGGATTGGGGGCAGGAAGAGAAGGGGAGGACAGAGGATGAGATGGCTGGATGGCATCACTGACTCGAAGGACATGAGTTTGGGTAAACTCCGGGAGTTGGTGATGAACAGGGAGGCCTGGCGTGCTGCGATTCATGGGGTTGCAGAGAGTTGGACACAGCTGAGTGACTGGACTGAACTGAACCGAACTGAGCTTTTATTGTGGAATAAATGAATGAAAAACCATGTGCTGTTGTTTTGCCTTTTTTTTAAAAAAAACATTTATTTATTTATTTTTGACTGCACTGGTTCTTCGTTGCTGTGTGGGCTTTCTCTAATTGAGGTGAATGGGGACTACTCTCTAGTTGTGGCACACAGGCTTATTGTTGAAGTGGCTTCTCTTGTTGCAGAGCATGGGCTCTGAAGCTTATGGGCTCAGTAGTTGTGGTGCAAGGGATTAGTTGTCCCAAGACATGTGGGATCTTCCCAGACCAGAAATCAAACCCATGTCCCCTGCACTGGCAAGCGGATTCTTAACCACTAGACCACCAAGAAAGTCCCATTTTGCCTTTATATGCTGGAGATGCAGAGCATACTGAGAAGGCTCGCCACCCTAAGAACAGTGAATGATAACCTCAAGAGCATAGCAGGTTGAAGGAAACAAAGTTCCAGGGTGCAGGTGACTAACTGTCTGGGGTAACAGCCTAGAACACACATGCCTGTTCTGTTCTTAACTTATTTATCCGGAGCCAATCACTCAATTTGCTTTGAGTTCACAGTGTTTCACCTCTCATTCTTGCAAACATTCAGAGTGATCAATTGCATCTTTAATATACTTTTATCCTATGGCAGATACTGTAGATCAGAAGACAGTTTATCTTGCTTCTAGGTCAGACTTGGCAGGGGTGATTTCACATATATTATTAAACACACATGACACACTTTCATGCAGTTTCCCTGATGACTCAGATGGTAAAGACTCTGTCTGCAATGCAGGAGACCTGAGTTCTATCACATGGTTGGGAGGATCACCTGGAGAAGGGCATGCCTTTCCACTCCAGTATATTTTTGCCTAGAGAATTCCGTGGACAGAAGAGCATGGTGGGCTACAGTCCATGGAATCACAAAGAGTCAAATACAACTGAGAAAGTAATACACACACAACACTCTTTCATACTTTTAAGAAAAGCATCAGAAAACCTTGGTGTGTTGAGTGCACGTGAGAATAGAAGGAAGACATTTCTGGGAATAATAAGGTTGCAAACCTATCTTTCTTTTTTGGTAGAAATAAAAAGCTTTTGCCTTGAATGAATCTGAAGCATCCATTAGAGTTCCATGATACTTGGGCTGATGATATCACCCCTTGGGCTTGAGCAACGGTCATTTTAAAAAGCAGCTATTAAAGGATGGAAGAACTCTGGTGACTTCCACCTGAGGATGAAGAAGGAGTTCTTATGATATATGTTTTTTTCTAGATGTACATGCTACAGGTAACATTTTTAAATAAAATTTAAAAAAGTTTATCATAAGCTTGCTCTAATTTGTTATGTTGTTTTCACTGAACTCTAGTTCTGTAACAACAATGATTTGATGTGAAACAAAAGAGGAAATGGGTGGCTTTGATGCCTGAGTTCCACCATCATCCTAGGCTTGATTGATTTTCATTTTATAGCAATGCCACCTCTCTAGAGAAGTTCAGGTAAACTTGAGGTTAGCTAGATCCACAATGAGGAAGTAGAGGCCAATAAATGCCATTCCTCCAGACTCTGACTCTTAGCACTTGTCTTATAACTGCTAGCACTTCTTTCCTTCTGCTGCCTACCTCTTATGAAAGATAGACATCCACAGAGTTCATATCTTCTCCCATAGACAAGTGATCCCAACCACATCCACCTTTATGTACCGTCTAGATCTCAGACTTAAAACCAATCTTCCTGAGAAGATCTGTCCAGAAAACCTGTTTCAGCTGTTTGACACCCACGTTTTTCTCAATCAGTGTTCTGAGCACAAATTTTACCTTGTTTTTTCCTATTCCTTAAAATCACTGAATTTTCTAAGATCACACATCCATTTCCACTGACATTCTGTCCTGTTAGCCAAGGTCCTCAGGGAATCTAGACACAGGGGGAAACATTACTTAAAAGTGATCAGTGTTTTAGAGTCTCTGTTCTTTATATATCACTGAAAACTGGGTGATGGATTTGCAATCCCCCTGGCCTTTATCTGTCATTCTTAATTGAATCACTGCATTGCTTCCATATGTTCAGTATTACCCTTCCTTCATTTCATTTTGATCCTTCTTCATGTGCTGTGACTGAGTATCTAGTGACTTTCCAATGGAATGGTGAGCACCTCACTGAAAACTGCCACACTGAGCACCAAGTTCCTCATTGAAACTGTACCATCTGTACTAATAAAAATTATAGTGCATGGGTGTTAAGTCACCTCAGTTGTGTCCAGCTCTTTGAGACCCTGTGGACTGTAGCCCACTAGGCTTCTCTGTCTATGGGATTCTCCAGGCAAGAATACTGAAGTGAGTTGCCAGATCCTCCTCCAGGAGATCTTCCTGACCAAGGGATCAAACCTGGATCCCTCATGTCTTTTGCGTTGGCAGGTGGGTTCTTTACCACTAAAGCCACCTGGGAAGCTCTGAAATCAAGATTCTGGATAGAAACATGATATCTCCAAGCTCTCTCTCTCTCTTGTCTTCAAGACATCAAAATTTCAATTTAGCCTATTTGCTCATTTAAATCATTTTTAAAATCACCTAGTGCCTGAGAATGAGGACAGGTATGAGGCTCTCAGAAACTTTAACTCCTTGTAGTAGGTACAACAGTGTCCCCTCCATATTCATGCCTACCTGGAACCTCAAAATGTGACCTTATTTGGAAATAGGGTTATTGCAGAGGTAATTAGTTAAGAGTCAAGATGAAATTAAACTGAATTAGGGTAGTCTTCAAGTCCAATGAGTACCCTTGTAAGAGACAAAAAAGATCCATAGAGACACAGAGAAAAAAGTGATGTAAAGATGGAGGCAGACTGGAACAATGTATCTATGAGCTGAGGGACACTAAGGGTTGCCTACAACCAACATGGCTTCCAGAAGGAACAAAATCCTGGAAGGGAATGACACCTTGATTTCAGACTTCTGGATTCCAGAACTGAAGACTGGTAGCTTACAACATTATATTATTTGGTAAATTAGTAAGCCCTTTTTAAATGTCATTAATCTTTATTATAATCCTGATTATACCAGCCTACTTTTTAAAAAATTAATTACTTGATTTTTAATAGCCTTTGTTTTATTTGTTTGTGTTTTTTTCCTGACTGCTCCATGCAGTGTGTGGGGATCTTATTTCCCTAACCAGGGTTTGAACCCATGCCCCTGCAGTGGAAGCATGAAGTCTTAACCACGGAACCACCAGGGGAGTCCCATATCAGCCTACCTTTAGAAACTATTGAATAAATTGACAGACAGGACTTTGAGGTATGATTTTAAGATGGTTATCCTTTTATTCAGGAAGAAACCAATTCCTTTATTTTACTGAAAAAAGTATTTTATTTAAAAATAAATTTCGGTTGTTGTAAGCCACCAGTTTGCAATAATCTGTTATGGGAACCATGGGTGATTTGTTCATTCTCTACCTTCTTTCCTCCTCTCTGTATCTGTTCAACCTACTCTGTCCCTCTTCTTTTGATTTCACTCTGCTCTGAGTGTTTCTGGAATATTATCCCTATAGTTGAAACCACATTTAAAATGATGGGCAAACAAGACCTAGAGAAAAGTGAAAATCTGAATACATGGGAATGTTAAGAGAGAAATGCAATGTATTTGTATGTTTTTGAAAAGTTATTGCAGTGTGAAAGCAGAAGCTGCAGTCTTACATGTTTTAACTTAGGTATTTAAATAATTTGCAAACTCTAAAATGACACATAAATGTTAGTTATTCTTATTATTGATCCACAATGCCATGTTAGAAACCAAAAAGACTTGATATTAAAAATATCACAGGAAGTTTATTACACAGCTTTGTTTTGTTTTTTTATTTTTACTTTTTCATCAGTGAAGTAAGCTTTCCCAAGAAATCATGAAATATCCTTGCTGGAGGCACTTAAATTGAGATGAGACAGACATTGGCCAGATAATCTATAAATGTCTTAGATGTTAACTAGTTGAGTAATCTTTGGTAGCTGATCTACCCTCTCTGAATCTGTGTCCTAATATGGAAAATAAAATATAAATATCTGTCAGTGGGAGTGGTTTCTCTGAAGATATAAAGCGCCTTCTGAGCTAGAAAGCAAAATACAAACCAAAGGCACTAAAGTTGCTGTTTACTCTAAATGATTCTGCATGACCTCCCTTTCTCAGCTTCTTGGGGATTAACATCACCGCCTGCTGCCTTTATTGCTAAGAACACAGAGGAAATTCTTGGAATCTGTGTGGGGTCTTTATTAATGCCTCAGTCATGCCTGCTATCCTGACCAGAACAACTTCATTGAGGATTCTTCAGGTGACCATTCTGTATGCTTGATCCTGTAGACACCACAATTGGTAATTTTTTCGATCTCTGTGCTGGAATACTATGAACTAGCCTTCTTTCATAATTGGCTTTTGTACTTTGGTTTTTCTCACATTTAAAAAATAATAAGCCAATTCAACATTAGTCTTCTTATCACTTTACCATTGTTGAATATGTTGTCTAGGTTAGTAAAGGCTGTTGTTTTGACATTTTTTGTGTAGTATCCTCATTTCTTTATGTTTTAAGGTATTCTTCATTTGGCCTGGCTTTAATTAATGGACATTTGAAGATGCTCTATGATTTGTTTCTATAGTTCTCTAAATTAGTGGGTTTTTTCCTTTTATCTTTTTCCGATTTTGTGACTAATGCCTAAACAAAATCTTTATGACTACATAAAAGTACCTTCTTTCATAATACATTATAAAAATTGAAGGAGATAAAATAGGGTAACTTTACATTTATGTTTAAGTCTACATATTTTCAAACTAAGTGACCAGATGTCTTTTCATTGTTAACATTGAACTCATTCTATCAATTCAACTTTTTGAATAGAAATTCCTAATAAGAGGCTCTATAACACCTAATAATTAACCTCTGAGGGGCTAGTATGCCTACTCTTCAGAAATAGAAACTTCGTAATGCTCCTTTCTATCATTCCCCTGCAAAAAGGAGGTCTTTCACATTTCAAATATTAGTTTTTGCTGCTTCTACACATGGCAAATTAATTTGGCTTTTATAATGAGGTGGAATGTTTCAAATCTAAATTAACACCTTTGGCTTTACTTTGTGAGAAGACCTGCTCATTACTCTCTAGTAACTTAATGGCTGTGCTATTCTATGAACCAAAATAGTGTAATGTAATCTGACATTTATGACTTCCACATAATATCAACTGCTAAAGTTTGAAAAAAGGTTTCTATTCAGAAAAAATCTCAAACTAATAAGCATGCGTCCGATATTAAAATCGGGTCAGTGATCCTTCTCACTTTCATTACATATAATTTATGCCACTTGAATGTAGTTTAATAAGGTCATAAAAATGCCAGTTGTGGTATCTCATAATACTTTTTATAAACTGGTTTTACAGTCTCTCCTTTGTTCCAAAGTTCAAAGTGACAATTGAAATGCACAGGTTGCTTAGGAGTGCTTGAAGTTTCTCCTGGAAAAAATTGGTGAATATATAAATCACTTATACGTGTACATGTATTTATGAATGATACATAGCATTTATGAATATTTATGTAGCTTATGCTTATAGGTAAGTTTTAAATGTTATTTATTGAAGATCTGTGCTTAAAATGTAAACCCGTTTTCCAAAATCTTCATAATTTACTAGACATTCTTTTCTTCCAGGTGCATTTAAGTTGGACACTTTCAATTAAAAGGAAAAAAAGAGAATTCAAGAAAAAAAGCTAGTTTTGTACTATTGCTCTGGCCCTACCCTTTTGTTAAGTTGAAATAAAAACTTCCCAATGCTTAGTCCTCAATTGGTCAACGTCAAACAATACCCTGAGGTGCCCTTACAATGGTGGCATTGTCAGCCCTCCATGACTTCATTCATTTGCTGACCATTGCCTTACTTCCTGGCTGAGGTAAATCGGGCTTTGCGAGCACTTCCCCTAAGTCATTTCAGAGGAGATAAATTAAATAATGATTGCAATGTAATATTGTGATAGTGCTAAAATATTTCCTTCACATTTCAACTTGGAGCACAAGTTTCCAATAATATATAATTTTTCATTTGCTAGCTCAAACTTTGGGCTTTATTAAATTCTACAGCTGCACTCAGTATTTATGCATTTGGTGACCAACCCTGATATATTATAATAATATGGACTTAAGACTTTTATATAAGAATATAAAAATGTTTCAAAAATCACTATTGACTCAAAAATGGGTATTCAACACAATTTGCTTAATCATCAATTGAACAAAAGCATGAGAAATAGTTTTTGAGCCAATATTAAAACTGGTATTCACACAGTTTGCTCCATTCATCTGAAGTCTTTTTTTATAGATTTGTTTCTATTTTCAGGTAAGAGAGTTATTCTGAAAGACCCCAATAAGAGGTTCCTATTCATTGTTCAACCACACTAGAGATTTCAGTGAAGTTGATACTCAGTGACAATAGAGACACTCCTTAGAAATGTTTATTTTAGTCAGTTAAAAACAAAACAACAAAACAGTACAGCATTTGTATTGCTTTTGACAGAGAGAGAAATGCAAGTGTTGCAGACAGGGCTGAGTTTAGTTCATTGACTTTGTTTATAAGCTCTTGTGACCTTGGACATGCAACCGAAGCTCTTTGAGTGTCCCCATCTGTGAAATGGAACTAATAACAGTGTTCTATAAGATTAGCATCAAAACAAGATGCATATTAAATGAACACTAGAATATATATCATAAAAGAACATTCTCAACATCATCATTTTCATTATTATTAAAGGGAAGTGCACATGATGGATCAAGTGATGGAGGTGGTTTGCTCCTGTTTTCTGCAGGATTCAACAAAGACCCTGTCTTCTCAAGTCACATACTCTGGCATAATGAATATATCAGTGCATCTGGGAAGGGTCCACTCTGGTATAGATGGGGACCAGGACCAAAGATGACAAGGGCTATCAAGAAATTGCTAGAATTTGGGGGCAGTAGGGCAGAAGAACTGGCTTTTGGAAGGACAGTGACTGGGTAATGCTGGTTTCCTGGCAGGATCAGGGCTGTAAGCTATACGTTGTGACCAGATAGAGCAAGAATCAGTGTTTTCACTGGCCCAGTTATTCTAAATAGAGTCTTCTCCTCCACTCTCAAACCTGTGCCCTCAAGTCTAGATTTAAGACACAGTTCTGATTTCACAGCAGCACTGGTCTTGAACTTGAAAGAGTGGAACACACTCTCACCAACTTCATATAAACTTTTGTTTGGGAACACCTTCTTAGTTTACAGTAGTCAGGCACTCTCCTGGTGGGGAATTTAGAAAGAAACCTAGTAAATTTTCATGGGAAAATATACTTTGAGTTATTAGATGAAACCAGGACCAGTAAGTATGTGAAATATATGATGTGTATTAAATACAAACTATTTGTTCCTGCAAATCCTATGATTTAAGTGGCAATTTCACTTTTCCCCTTCAGAAATAATTTTGCATCATTTCAGACATGGCTTTCTTCTTTCTTTGTAAAATAATCTCCACACTTGAAGTCATCATGGTCTCCCATGTTTTATTATTCATTTTACTTCTCTTTCTCCCTCACTCCAAAGGATGCTAGAGAGAAGGAAACCTTGGTTTGAACCCCACTTGATACCATGCTACCTGAGCCTTGATCCTCACAGAATCAGGATGATAATCCACCATTAACACCACCACCACACTGAGTTGCCAGGCAACATCCTCAGAATGATCTTCAAAGTTTACATTTGGAAGCAGAAACACCACTATCAAGACCCAACCTCAGTAACATCATTAAAGGTCCTTTGAGCCTGGTGGGTTACAGTCCATGGGGTCTCAAAGAGTCAGACATGACTGAGCGACTTCACTTTCACTGTATTATTATGTGACTTTTGAAGGATCAGAGCATATGCAACACTCAAAGAGAGAAAGTTAGGGACTTCCTGGTGCTCCAGTGCTTAAGACTCTGTGCTTCCACAGAGTAGCAGGTACAAGTTTGATCCCTGGTCAGAGAACTAAGATCCCATATGCTGTATGGTGTGGCCAAAAAAGAAAAAGAAAGTAAAGTAATTAGGTGTATATGGTGAGAGCTAAAATGGGCAAGTGTTTGTGCATACTGAATAGACAGGATTGCAGTAAAGTTAGATCTGTGGCCCAGACACGGTCCTTAGAAATTTACCTTGTATGGCAAGAACTCAACAAGAAGGAAACAACTCTGAGTAGTGACCAGTGAAATAGTCTCTTGCTGTTTTTAATCAGATCTTGGTTCCTGTTGCAACTTCCTCATAGGGTAGGAGTCTCTGAAGACTTAGGGTTTTGATATGAAAATCATCTGACATCCTTGTTGGTAATTCCCAGCCCCATGCTGTTCCTTCAGTCATTCCAAGGTTCATGTGTAAAGATGTGTTAAGAACCTAAACAGCATATCAAATGTTGATATCCTAAGCATTCTCCAGTTTCAAATATCACAATGCTAAAGGCAAAAATTTTGAGGAAGAATCATAGACTTTATCCCAGAAATCAGAAACTTGACAGAAAATAGGTTTTTCCCTGTTTGAAAGTGAAAGGGAAAGTTGCTCAGTCATGTCCAACTCCGTGATCCCATGGAATTCCATGGACAATTCTCTAGGCCAGAATACTGGAGTGGTTAGCCATTCCCTTCTCTAGAGAATCTTCCCAACCTAGGGATTAAACCCTGGTTTCCTGCATTACAGGCAGATTATTTACCAGCTAAGCCACTCTGTTTATCACCTAGATTTTTCTTTATCTGGCTGTGTTTGAGAGTCTCTTTGTGTACCCATTTCATAACTGAGGAGTGAGCACAGAAATTAGAGCTACTCTGGGGAAATCTTACTGTCATGAATTTAATTCATTTAAAGGACTTCCCAGGTGGCTCAGTGGTAATGAATCTGCCTGTGATGCAGGAGATGCAAGAGACATGGATTCCATCCCTAGGTTGGGAAGATCCCCTGGAGGAGGAAATGGCAGCCCACTCCAGTATTCTTGCCTGGGAAATCCCATGGACAGAGGAGCCTGGTGGGCTATAGTCCATGGGGTTGCAAAGAGTTGGACACGACTGAGTGACTGAGCACACTTATACACATACATATTAATTCATTTATCTTTGGAGGATAGTATACTGCAATGTAAATTGCTCTGGATTTAGAATCAAGGACATGTGAGTCAAATTTGAGTTTTAACTCTTGCTAGGTAGTAATTCCACATGACAATGAAGGACCAGCCCATGAATTACTATGGGGTGATGTATATAAAGCAGAAATAGATGTTTTTCTGGAACTCTCTTGCTTTTTCGATGATCCAGCGGATGTTGGCAATTTGATCTCTGGTTCCTCTGCCTTTTCTAAATCCAGCTTGAACATCAGGAAGTTCACGGTTCACATATTGCTGAAGCCTGGCTTGGAGAATTTTGAGCATTACTTTACTAGCGTGTGAGATGAGTGCAATTGTGCGGTAGTTGGAGCATTCTTTGGCACTGTCTTTCTTTGGGATTGGGATGAAAACTGACCTTTTCCAATCTTGTGGCCACTGCTGAGTTTTCCAAATTTGCTGGCATATTGAGTGCGGCACTTTCACAGCATCATCTGTCAGGATTTGGAATAGCTCAACTGGAATTCCATCACCTCCACTAGCTTTGTTCGTAGTGATGCTTTCTAAGGCCCACTTGACTTCACATTCCAGGATGTCTGGCTCTAGGTCAGTGATCACACCATCATGATTATCTGGGTCGTGAAGATCTTTTTTGTACAGTTCTTCTGTGTATTCTTGCCACCTCTTCTTAATATCTTCTGCTTCCGTTAGGTTCATACCATTTCTGTCCTTTATTGAGCCCATCTTTGCATGAAATGTTCCCTTGGTATCTCTGATTTTCTTGAATAGATCCTTAGTCTTTCCCATTCTGTTGTTTTCCTCTATTTCTTTGCATTGATCGCTGAAGAAGGCTTTCTTATCTCTTCTTGCTATTCTTTGGAACTCTGCATTCAGATGTTTATATCTTTCCTTTTCTCCTTTACTTTTCGCTTGTCTTCTTTTCACAGCTATTTGTGGAAAATTCTGAAAGAGATGGGAATACCAGACTACCTGATCTGCCTCTTGAGAAATCTGTATGCAGGTCAGGAAGCAACAGTTAGAACTGGTCATGGAACAACAGACTGGTTCCAAATAGGAAAAGGAGTACGTCAAGGCTGCATATTGTCACCATGTTTATTTAACTTATATGCAGAGTACATCATGAGAAATGCTGGACTGGAAGAAACACAAGTTGGAATCAAGATTGCTGGGAGAAATATCAATAACCTCAGATATGCAGATGACACCACCCTTATGGCAGAAAGTGAAGAGGAACTCAAAAGCCTCCATCCCAGCTCCCGATGAAAGTGAAAGTGGAGAGCTGAAAAGGTTGAGTACTGCGCTTAAAGCTCAACATTCAGAAAACGAAGATCATGGCATCTGGTCCCATCACCCCATCCATACATGCCACAGGAAATAGACTGCGGGAAACATTGTTGGAAACAGTGTCAGCTTTTGAATTCTTTATTTTTTCTTCCAAGGGTGCTCCAAAATCACTGCAGATCGGTGACTGCAGCCATGAAATTAAAAGATCGGCATCTGTCCCATCACTCCATGGGAAAAGATGGGAAAGTTCAAAATCACTGCAGATGGTGACTGCAGCCATGAAATTAAAAAGGACCTGAGATATGACCAACCTAGATAGCATATTCAAAAGCAGAGACATTACTTTGCCAACAAAGGTTCGCCTAGTCAAGGCTATGGTCTTTCCTGTGGTCATGTATGGATGTGAGAGCTGGACTGTGAAGAAGGCTGAGCGCTGAAGAACTGATGCTTTTGAACTGTGGTGTTGGAGAAGACTCTTGAGAGTCCCTTGGACTGCAAGGAGATGCAACCAGTCCATTCTGAAGGAGATCAACTCCAGGATTTCTTTGGAAGGAATGACGCTAAAGCTGAAACTCCAGTATTTTGGCCACTTCATGCGAAGAGTTGGCTCATTGGAGAAGACTCTGATGCTGGGAGGGATTGGGGGCAAGAGGAGAAGGGGACGACAGAGGATGAGATGGCTGGATGGCGTCACTGACTTGATGGGTGTGAGTCTGAGTGACCTCCGGGAGCTGGTGATGGACAGGGAGGCCTGGCATGCTGCAGTTCATGGGGTCGCAAAGAGTCGGACACGACTGAGCAAGTGATCTGATCTGATGTATATAAGGCTTCCAGTAGAGCCACTGGTTCAGAGTAGATTTTCAACAATCCATAACCTCTAACCACTGTTATTTATAGGAGCTGAAATGTTGAGTGTTTCTTGTATGGTGCAGGGAAGAGTCTAGTCCTAGCTGCTTCCTCACACAAGTTGATTTTTCCAGTCACCAAATACCTTTAAGTTAATTGTGAAAGTATTTAAAACCCAGATCTTTTAAAATCCATTCTAAGAATTCTCAGAGGGCTTTGAAGTCCCAAGCACTGATAGAGGGTCTCATGCCCAAATATTTTTCTTCAGTTGTTAAAGATTTGACTGTCTTGTAATATTCTGGGGGAAAAAATTAAAAAAATAGTTAAAACCCAATCATGGGAAAATGACATAGATAGTTAATCTAATCTGTTTTTCTTCCCTACAGGAAATATTGACACACTGTTCATTCTTTCTTACATAAGATAACTCTCTGTCTTTAAAAGTTTTCCAATTGTTTGAAGTCAAACTGAAAGTAGGCAGGAAAAAGACATTATCTGATATATCTGAGCTTGAATTTGAAAAGCTATCTTGAAATATATGTTTATACAATGATTTAGAATAACACAAAATTTTCCAGTTGACTTTCCCTTAAAGATAACAGAACATGTGTTTATATTTTTTGGTGTTATGAATTACTCTCAGATAATACCCATTTGATTCAAATGCCTATAAAACACAGTGGTCAGCCATAGCAAAAGGAGTTTCATGCCTTTAACAAATAGATGAACACTGTCACAACTTCAGTGACAGTCTCATGAGAACTGAACTTCTCATTAAGTCATTGAGTCATAATGGACAATCCACTTTTAGGTAGAATTTGGCATCGCAGTCTTTTTTTATTCACTATTTGGAATATTTGTGCCTTGTGGAAGTGAAATGCACTGTGGTTCTATAAGCTTAAGGTAAAATAGTAACGTGGTAGACTATCTACAAAGATCGTCGCCAACCGTCTACCAATGTCTAGGCAGGCCTTTCTCTCTCCTTGCATCTGAGCTGGTCTAGATCAAACGAATGCAGAAAAAGTGATTCTGTACTATTATTGGGCCTGCATTTTAAGAACCTGGTGGCTTTTACTTTACTTGCTTGGAAGCCTACCATCTTGTTAGAATTTTGGCTTCTCAGTGAATAATGAGAAAGCAAGGAGGGGGGGTATGCTATGTAGAAGAACTATGAAGCACCCCAACTGATAACCAGCACCAAAGTCCCAGACATGGTAGTGAGGCATACTGGCTGTTCCAGCCTAGATAACCTCCAAAGTGTGTGTTGCAGCGTGGAGCAGAAGAGCCACTAGGTGACCTCAATCAGCCTACAGAAAGGGACTTTTTTTTTTTCTTTCAGTCTCTAAGTTTTGGTGTGATTTCTTATACAGAAAAAGAACAGAGGATGTACCTCACTATCAAAATCAGAGAAGGGAAGGTAGCAGTTCTTAAACTGGAACTTCATAAATTGCAGCCTTTAGTGTAGTAGTCCTAGCAATATCAGGCAACAATAATTCAAGCTCCTTTCTCAGAAGAAGAATCTTTTGATTGAGTTATGTTGGTCTCCTCAACATGACTTGCAGTCTTACTTGAATCCCCAACTTTTGCTGCAGCAATTCCTCATGACTGTGAGATTGCCAGCCTGGGGGTCCTTCAACAACAGGTCTGATTTTCCTCAGTTAAGTTTAAAAAATGGATAGACAGCAAACATAGACCACTACTGTACATTCCAACCTTGTTGTGCAAATAATTAAGCTGAAGATATGATGCCCTCTGACATGTGTGTTGGAAAAGTTTAGCAAAGATTTTGAGTCACTGTGCAAGGTAGGTTCTCACAGAGAACAATATTATACACTCCAGCATGCACACACTATTTAGCATGTTTTATACCTTAGAAAAAAATTGTAGGACCTGACCTCCAGTCAGGTGAGAGATAGTGGGAATCTGAACTGAACTCATGATAGTGAGGACAAAAAGGAAGGATAATAATACAAGGTTTAACAACTGTTAACACAAAGGAAGAGGGAATTCCCTGGTGGTCCAGTGATTAAGAATCTGCCTTTCAATGTAGGGGACTTGGGTTCCATCTCTGATCTGGGGTACTAAGATTCTACATTCTGCAGGGCAACCAAGCCCACAAGCCATGACTACTGAGCCTGAACCTGAGCCCCTCAACTAGAAAAGCCTGTGTGTGCCACAGTGAAGACTTAGCATGGGAAAAAAATTAAAAAAGAAGGATGGTGACAGATTTAAAGAGATCAACAAGGGAATCTAGATATAAAATGAATGTTTTAGAGCATGTTGCCTTCTTTTTTGGGGAGAGACAAGCAGACCTCTGGGGAGCTATCTTTTATTGCCATAAAAACACCTTAGTGTTTATCCCACTCTAAACTCCTGTGATCTACAAGGACAGACATTCCCCAAAATGCTTAAAAGTGAAGATGCTTTTTAAGTGTTTTCATTGGACTGCAGGTCAGAAATAGAAATCTGGGGGCAGTCCTAAGATGGAGGAGGAATAGGAGGGGAAAACCACTTTCTCCCCCACAAATTCATCAAAAGAACATTTGAACGCTGAGTACATTCCCCAGAACAACTTCTGAATGCCGGCAGAGGACATCAGGCACCCATAAAAGCAGCCCATTGTCTTCGAAAAGAGATGGAGAAGTCTTGAGGCTACTGTAAAAATAAGACTGAAAACCAGAAGCAGGAGGCTTAAGTCCAAATCCTGAGAACACCAGAGAACTCTTGACTCCAGGAAACATTAATCAATAGGAGCTCATCAAATGCCTCCATACCTACACTGAAACCAAGCACCACACAAGGGCCAACAAGTTCCAGAGCAAGACATACCATGCAAATTCTCCAGCAACACAGGAACACAGCCCTGAGTTTCAATATACAGACTGCCCAAAGTCACTCCAAACCCACTGACATCTCATAACCCAACTGGACACTTCATTGCACTACAGAGAGAAGAAATACGGCGTCACCCATCAGAACACTGACACAAGCTTCCCTAACCAGGAAGCCTTGACAAGCCACCCACACAACTCCACCCACAGCGAGGAAACTCCACAATAAACAGAACTCCACAAACTGCCAGAATACAGAAAGGCCACCCCAAACACAGCAATATAAACAAGATGAAGAGACAGAGGTCTACCCAGCAGGTAAAGGAACAGGATAAATGTCCACCAAACCAAACAAAATAGGAAGAGAAAGGGAATCCACCTGATAAAGAACTCCAAATAATGATAGTGAAAATGATTCAAAATCTTGAAAACAAAATGAAATCACAGATAAATAGCCTGGAGACAAGGATTGAGAAGATGCAAGAAAGGTTTAACAAGGACCTAGAAGAAATATAAAAGAGTCAATATATAATGAATAAAACAATAAATGAGATTAAAAAAAACACTCTGGAGGGAACAAATAGTAGGATAACGGAGGCAGAAGATAGGATTAGTGAGGTAGAAGATATACTGGTAGAAATAAATGAATCAGAGAGGAAAAAAGAAAAACAAATTAAAAGAAATGAGGACAATCTCAGAGACCTCTGAGACAATGTTAAATGCCCTAACGTTCGAATCATAGGAGTCCCAGAAGAAGAAGACAATAAGACCATGAGAAAATACTTGAGGAAATAATAGTTGAAAACTTCCTTAAAATGGGGAAGGAAATAATCACTCAAGTCCAAGAAACCCAGAGAGTCCCAAACAGGATAAACCCAAGGCAAAACACCCCAAGACACATATTAATGAAATTAACAAAGATCAAACACAAAGAACAAATATTAAAAGCAGCAAGGGAAAAACAACAAATAACACACAAGGGGATTCCCATAAGGATAACAGCTGATCTTTCAATAGAAACTCTCCAAGCCAGGAGGGAATGGCAGGACATACTTAAAGTGATGAAAGAAAATAACCTACAGCCCAGATTACTGTACCCAGCAAGGATCTGATTCAAATATGAAGGAGAAATCAAAAGCTTTGCAGATAAGCAAAAGCTGAGAGAATTTAGCACCACCAAATCAGCTCTCCAACAAATGCTAAAGGATCTTCTCTAGACAGGAAACACAAAAAGGGTATATAAACTCAAACCCCAAACAATAAAGTAAATGGCAATAGGATCATACATATCAATAATTACCTTAAATGTAAATGGGTTGAATGCCTCAATCAAAAGACAAAGACTGGCTGAATGGATACAAAAACAAGACCCCTATATATGTTGTCTACAAGAGACCCATCTCAAAACAGGGGACACATACAGACTGAAAGTGAAGGGCTGGAAAAAGATATTCCACACAAACAGAAACCAAAAGAAAGCAGGAGTAGCAATACTCATACAGATAAAATAGGCTTTAAAACAAAGGCTGTGAAAAGAGACAAAGAAGGACACTACATAATGATCAAAGATCAATCCAAGAAGAAGATATAACAATTATAAATATATATGCACCCAACATAGGAGCACCGCAATATGTAAGACAAATGCTAACAAGTATGAAAGGGGAAATGAAAAATAACATAATCATAGTGGGAGACTTTAAAACCCCACTCACACCTATGGATAGATCAACTAAACAGAAAATTAACAAGGAAACACAAACTTTAAATGATTCAATAGACCACTTAGACCTAATTGATATCTATAGGACATTTCATCCCCAAACAATGAATTTCACCTTTTTCTCAAGCATGCATGGAATCTTCTCCAGGATAGAACACATCCTGGGCCATAAATCTAGCCTGGGTAAATTCAAAAAAATTAAACAAACACGAAGAAATTATTCCAAAAGCAATCTTTTCTGACCACAACTGAAGTAGCAGATTAGATCTCAATTACAGGAGAAAAACTATTAAAAATTCCAACATATGGAGACTGAACAACATGCTGGTGAATAACCAACAAATTTCAGAAGAAATCAAAAAAGAAATCAAAATTTGCATAGAAATGAGTGAAAATGAAAACACACACAATCGAAAACCTGTGGGACACTGTAAAAGCAGTGCGAAGGGAAAGGTTCATAGCAATACAGACATACTTCAGGAAACAAGAAAAAAGTCAAATAAATAACCTAACTCTATACCTAAAGCAACTAGAAAAGGAAGAAATGAAGAACCTTAGAGTTAGTAGAAGGAAAGAAATTTTAAAAATTAGGGCAGAAATAAATGCAAAAGAAACAAAAGAGACCATAGCAAAAATCAACAAAGCCAAAAGCTGGTTCTTTGAGTGGATAAATAAAATTGACAAGCATTAGCCAGACTCATCAAGAAACAAAGGGAGAAAAATCAAATCAATAAAATTAGAAATGAAAATGGAGAGATCACAATAGACAACACAGAAATACAAAGGATCATAAGAGACTACTATCAGCAATTATATGCCAGTAAAATGGACAACTTGGAAGAAATGGACAAATTCTTAGAAAAGTAAAACTTTCCAAAACTGGACCAGGAAGAAATAGAAAATCTTAAAAGACCCATCACAAGCACGGAAATTGAAACTGTAATCAGAAATCTTCCAGCAAACAAAAGCCCAGGTCCAGATGGCTTCACAGATGAATTCTACCAAAAATTTAGAGAAGAGCTAACACCTATCCTACTCAAACTCTTCCAGAAAATTGTGGAGGAAGGTAAACTTCCAAACTCATTCCATGAAGCCACCATCACCCTAATACCAAAACCTGACAAAGATGCCACAAAAAAGAAAACTACAGGCCAATATCACTGATGAACATAGATGCAAAAATCCTTAACAAAATTCTAGCAATCAGAATCCAACAACACATTAAAAAGATCATACACCATGACCAAGTGGGCTTTATCCCAGGAATACAAGGATTCTTCAATATCCGCAAATCAATCAATGTAATACACCACATTAACAAATTGAAAAATAAAAACCATATGATTATCTCAATATATGCAGAGCAAGCCTTTGACAAAATTCAACATCCGTTTATGATAAAAACCCTCCAGAAAGCAGGAATAGAAGGAACATATCTCAACATAATAAACGCTATATATGACAAATCCACAGCAAACATTATCCTCAATGGTGAAAAATTTAAAGCATTTCCCCTAAAGTCAGGAACAAGACAAGGGTGCCCACTCTCACCACTACTATTCAACATAGTTTTGGAAGTTTTGGCCACAGCAATCAGAGCAGAAAAAGAAATAAAAGGAATCCAAATTGAAAAAGAAGAAGTAAAACTCTCTCTCTTTGCAAATGAAATGATCCTTTACATAGAAAACCCTAAAGACTCCACTAGAAAATTACTAGAGCTAATCAATGAATATAGTAAAGTGCCAGGATATAAAATCAACACACAGAAATCCCTTGTATTCCTATACACTAATGATGAGAAAATAGAGAAATTAAGGAAACAATTCCATTCACCATTGCAACAAAAAGAATAAAATACTTCAAAATAAATCTACCTAAAGAAACAAAATACCTATATATAGAAAACTATAAAACACTGATGAAAGAAATCAAAGAGGACACTAATAGATGGAAAAATATACCATGTTCATGGATTGGAAGAATCAACAGAGTGAAAATGAGTATACTACCCAAAGCAATCTATAGATTCAATGCAATCCTTATCAAGCTACCAATGGTATTTTTCACAGAGCTAGAACAAATAATTTCACAATTTGTATGGAAACACAGAAAAACCTCGTATAGCCAAAGCAATCTTGTGAAAGAAGAATGGAACTGGAGGAATCAACCTGCCTGACTTCAGGCTCTACTACAAAGCCACAGTCATCAAGACAGTATGGTACTGGCACAAAGACAGAAATATAGATCAATGGGACGAAATAGAAAGCCCAGAGATAAATCCACGCTCATATGGACACCTTATCTTTGACAAAGGAAGCAAGAATATACAATAGAGAAAAGACAATCTCTTTAACAAGTGATGCTGGGAAAACTGGTCAACCACTTGTAAAAGAATGAAACTAGAACACTTTCTAACACCATAGACAAAAATAAACTCAAAATGGATTAAAGATCTAAAGGTAAGACCAGAAACTATAAAACTCCTAGAGGAGAACATAGGCAAAACACTCCCCCACATAAATCACAGCAGGATCCTCTATGACCCACCTCCCAGAATATTGGAAATAAAAGCAAAAATAAACAAATGGGACCTAATTAAAATTAAAAAGCTTCTGCATAACAAAGGAAACTATAGGCAAGGTGAAAAGACAGCCTTCAGAATGGGAGAAAACAATAGCAAATGAAGCAACTGACAACTAATCTCAAAAATACACAAGCAACTCCTGCAGTTCAATTCCAGAAAAATAAATGACCCAATCAAAAAATGGGCCAAAGAACTAAATAGACATTTCTCCAAAGAAGACATACAGATGGCTAACAAACACATGAAAAGATGTTCAACATCACTCATTATCAGAGAAATGCAAATCAAAACCACAATGAGGTACCATTTCACACCAGTTAGAATGGCTGCGATCCAAAAATCTACAAGCAATAAATGCTGGAGAGGGTGTGGAGAAAAGGGAACCTTCTTACACTGTTGGTGGGAATGCAAGCTAGTACAGCCACTATGGAGAACAGTGTGAAGATTCCTTAAAAAACTGGAAATAGAACTGCCATACGACCCTGCAATCCCACTGCTGGGCATACACACTGAGGAAACCAGAATTGAAAGAGACATGTGCACCCCAATGTTCATTGCAGCCCTGTTTATAATAGCCAGGACATGGAAGCAACCTCGATGTCCATCAGCAGATGAATGGATAAGAAAGCGGTGGTACATATACACAATAGAATATTATTCAGCCATTAAAAAGAATACATTTGAGTCGGTTCAAGTGAGGTGGATGAAACTGGAGCCTATTGTACAGAGTGAAGTAAGTCAGAAAGAAAAACACCAATACAGTATACTAACACATATATATGGAATTTAGAAAGATGGTAACGATAACCTTGTATGGGAGACAGCAAAAGAGACACAGATGTATAGAACAGTCTTTTGGACTCTGTGGGGGAGGGCGAGGGTGGGATGATTTGGGAGAATGGCATTGAAACATGTATAATATCATATGTGAGACAAATCATCAGACCAGGTTCGATGCAGGATACAGGGTGCTCGGGGCTGGTGCACTGGGATGACCCAGAGGGATGGTATGAGGAGGGGGGTGGGAGGGGTGTTCAGGATGGGGAACACGTGTACACCCGTGGCGGATTCATGTTGATGTATGGCAAAACCAATACAATATTGTAAAGTAATTAGCCTCCAATTAAAATAAATGAATTTATATTAAAAAAAAAAAGAAATAGAAATCTGGATAATAAGAGATATAGATTTGGATTTTAGGTTAATGCAATGAAACCAAAACCAAACCAAATAAAACAAAAAATCCAAGACGGAGTTAATGGAGGCCCATCAGGATGGTGGCTTGTGCTGTATTATTCGCGGACTCTGAGAGCCCAGCAAAGCAGATCACTGCACAGTTGTCTTATGATTTCCAGAAGCATCTTTTCTTGAAAAGTTTAGGTATGACTAAAATGTTTTCTTCAAAAAACATTAGGTCCTCCAGTAGTTTTCCAGAGCTTTCAGCCCCTATCAGGGTGCTGAAAGAATTTCTTTATTGGAAAATTTCTTTCTTGGGTTTTGTTTAGAGCTAGATACTCTGCTCAGCTCAGTCAGGGAAATGCTCATATTTATTGGTCGATAGGCATATTTCCTGGGTGAATATTATTTTTAAAAATCGCTTTTTAATTTTTTTGGCCATATCCCTCAGTAAGTAAGATCCTATTTCCCCAACCAGAGATTGAACGCATGCCCCCTGCACTGGAAGTATGGAGTCTTAACCACTGGCTTACCAGGGAAGTCTTCATATTTTCCATTTTATTCTCACTGCTGGAGTACTGAAACATTCTATGCCATGTATAAGACGACTGAAACCCCAAATCCATCATGGTCTCCATAACCACTCCCTGTCTCTCCCTGTCTCTTTTCTCACACTCACACTTCTCCACAGCCTTATATAGGCACACATTGTTTTATTGTGCTGTACTTTATCATACTTCACAGGCATTGATCGTGTGCTTTTTACCAGTTCATTGAAGGTTTGTGGCAACCCCTGCATCGAACAAGTCTATTGATGCCATTTATCCAAGAGTATTTACTCACTTCATGTCTCTGTCATATTTTGGTAATTCTTGCAATATTTTAAACTTTTTCATTGCTACTATATTTGTTATGGTGATCTGTGATCATTAATATTAGTATTGTAGTTGTTTTGGGACACCACAAATTGTACCCATATACAGACGATGAAATTATTGATAAACGTTGTGTGTGTTCTGACTGCTTTACTGGTTGGCTCTGTCCCACATCTCTCTCTTCTCAGGCCTCCCTGTTCCCTGAGACACAACACCTTGAAATTAAGTCAATTAATAGAATCCTACAGTGGCCTCTAATTGTTTAAGTGAGAGTCACACCTTTTCACTTTAAATCGAAAGCTTGAAATGATTAAGCTTAGTGATGAAGGCATGTCGAAAGACATAATGGGCTGAAAGTTAGGCCTGTTGCATAAAACAGTTAGCCAAGAATGCAATGCAACAGTTCTTGAAGGAAATTGAAAAAGCTGCTCCAGTGAAGATGTGAATGATAAGATAGTGAAACAGCCTTATTGCTGATACGAAGATCAAACCAGCCTCAACATTTCTTTAAGACAAAGCCTAATCCACAACCAAGCAAGCCCTAATACTCTTCAATTCCATGAAGACTGAGAGAGAAGAAGCTGAAGAAGAAAAATTTGAATCTAGCAGAAGTTGGTTCATGAGATTTAAGTAAAGAAGTCATTTCCATAACATAAACATGAGAGGTGATGTAGTAAGTGGAGATGTAGAAGCTATGTCATATTATCCCGAAGATCTAGCTAAGATTATTAATAAGTGTGACTACACTAAGCAACAGAATTTTCAACACAGGCAAAACAACCTTATATTGGAAGAAGGTGCCAACTAGGACTTTCCTAGCTGGAGAGGAGAATCCAATGCCTGGCTTCAAAGCTGCAGAGGATGGGCTGACTCTCATTTGGGGCTAATGCAGCTGGTGACTTTAAGTTGAAGCCAATGCTCACCCACTGTTCCAAAAATGCTAGGGTCCTTAAAATTATGCTAAACCTATCCTGCTTGTGCTCTATAAATAGAAAAATAAAACCATAACAGCACATCTGTTTACAACATGATTTACTAAATATTTTAAGCCCATTGTTGAGCTCTACTGTTCAGAAAAAATAATTTTTTTTTCTTCAAAATACTACTGCTCATTGACAATGCTGGTCAGCCAGGAGCTGGTACTATGAAGTTAATGTTTTCATGCCTGCTAACACAACGTCAAGAAGTAATATCAACTTTCAAGTCTCATTATTTAAGAAATACCTTTTGTGAGACAATAGTTCCCAAAAGATAGTGATTTCTCAGATGAATTTGGGTAAAGTAAAGTAAAAATATTATGGAAAGGATTCACCATTTTAGATGTCATTAAGGAACATTTATGATTCATGGGAAGAAGTCAAAATATCAACATTTACAAGAATTTGGAAAAAGTTGATTCCAGCTCTCATGGACTTCAGAGAAAGAAGTAATTGCAGATGTGGTGAAAATAGCAAGAGAACTAGAATTAGAAGTGGAGATTGAAGATGTGACAATTGCTGCAACCTTATGATCAAACTTAAATAGATGAGGAGTTACTTCCTGTAAATAACCAAAAAAGGTGTATGGTTTTTTTTTTTTTTTTTTTTTTGAATGGAACTAAAATTCCTGGTGAAGATGCTGTGAAAATTGACATAACAAGAAAGAATTTTAGACTATAACATAATCTTGAGGTTCTGTGATGGCTCAGATACAAAGAGTCCACCTGCAATGCAGGAGATCTCGGTTTAATCCCTGGGTCAGGAAGATCCTCTGGAGAAGGGCATGGCAACCCACTCCAGTATTCTTGCCTGGAGAATCCCAAGGACAGAGGAGCCTGGCAGGCTACAGTCCATAGGGTCTCAAAGAGTTGGACATGACTGAGCGACTAACATTGGTTGATAAAGTAGCAGCACTTTGAGAGGACTGACTCTAGTTTTGAAAGAAGTTCATTGTTGGGTAAATATCATGTATTTGATGTCATATTTGATGTGGCAAATATCAGTGTTGTATTATTTTGAGAAATAAAGATAAGCTATCTCAGCTTTCAGCAACTACCACCCTAATCAGTTAGCAGCCTCCAACATAGAAGCAAGACTCTCCACCATTAAAGACTGATACTTGCTGATGTCTTAGATGATGGTTAACATTTTTTTAGCAATAAAGTATTTTAATTGAGGTATGTGTGTGTATATATATATATATATTTAAGATAATACTTATCTCTTCTTGCTATTCTTTGGAACTCTGCATTTAGATGTTTATATCTTTCCTTTTCTCCTTTGCTTTTCACTTCTCTTCTTTTCACAGCTATTTGTAAGGCCTCCCCAGACAGCCATTTTGCTTGTTTGCATTTCTTTTCCATGGGGATGGTCTTGATCCCTGTCTCCTGTACAATGTCACGAACCTCATTCCATAGTTCATCAGGCACTCTATCTATCAGATCTAGGCTCTTAAATCTATTTCTCACTTCCACTGTATAATCATAAGGGATTTGATTTAGGTCATACCTGAATGGTCTAGTAGTTTTCCCTACTTTCTTCAATTTCAGTCTGAATTTGGCAATAAGGAGTTCATGGTCCGAGCCACAGTCAGCTCCTGGTCTTGTTTTTGCTGATTGTATAGAGCTTCTCCATCTTTGGCTGCAAAGAATATAATCAATCTGATTTCGGTGTTGACCATCTGGTGATGTCCATGTATAGAGTCTTCTCTTGTGTTGTTGGAAGAGGGTATTTGCTATGACCAGTGCATTTTCTTGGCAAAACTCTGTTAGTCTTTGCCCTGCTTCATTCCATATTCCAAGGCCAAATTTGCCTGTTACTCCCGGTGTTTCTTGACTTCCTACTTTTGCATTCCAGTCCCCTATAATGAAAAGGACATCTTTTTTGGGTGTTAGTTCTAAAAGGTCTTGTAGGTCTTCATAGAACCTTTCAACTTCAGCTTCTTCGGCGTTACTGGTTGGGGCATAGATTTGGATTACTGTGACATTGAATGGTTTGCCTTGGAAACGAACAGAAATCATTCTGTCATTTTTGAGATCGCATCCAAGTACTGCATTTCGGACTCTTTTGTTGACCATGATGGCCACTCCACTTCTTCTGAGGGATTCCTGCCCACAGTAGTAGATATAATGGTCATCCGAGTTAAATTCACCCATTCCAGTCCATCTTAGTTCGCTAATTCCTAGAATGTCGACATGCACTCTTGCCATCTCTTGTTTGACCACTTCCAATTTGCCTTGATTCATGGACCTGACATTCCAGGTTCCTATGCAATATTGCTCTTTACAGCATCGGACTTTGCTTCTATCACCAGACACATCCACAGCTGGGTATTCTTTTTGTTTTGGCTCCATCCTTTCATTCTTTCTGGAGTTATTTCTCCACTGATCTCCAGTAGCATATTGGGCCCCTACTGACCTGGGTAGTTTCTCTTTCAGTATCCTATCATTTTGTCTTTTCATACTGTTCATGGGGTTCTCAAGGCAAGAATACTGAAGTGGTTTGCCATTCCCTTCTCCAGCGGACCACACCCTGTCATATCTCTCCACCATGACCCGCCCATCCCAGGTTGCCCCTCGGGCATGGCTTAATTTCATTGAGTTAGACAAGGGTGTGGTCCTAGTGTGATTAGACTGACTAGTTATCTGTGAGAATGGTTTTAGTGTATTTGCCCTCTGATGCTCTCTTTCAAGACCTACTGTCTTACTTGGGTTTCTCTTACCTTGGGCGTGGGGTATCTCATCCCGGCTGCTCCTGGCTGCTCCGGGCCAGCGAAGCACAGCCATCGCACCTTACCTTGGACGAGGGTCTCTCCTCACCGCCGCCCTTCGTGACCTCGGTCGTGGGGTAGCTCTCCTCGGCCGTGCTTAGTGCGCTGGCCCTCACCGCCGTCCTTCCTCGGTCGTGGGGTAGCTCCTCTCGGCCGCGCTCTTAGTGCGCGACGCAGCCGGCGGGGCGCTCTTAGTGCGCGACGCAGCCGGCGGGGCGCTCTTAGTGCGGGAATGACCTAGGGATCTCTTTAAGAAAATCAGAGATACCAAAGGAACATTTCATGCAAAGATGGGCACGATAAAGGACAGAGATGGTGTGGACCTAACAGAAGCAGAAGATATTAAGAAGAGGTGGCAAGAATACACAGAAGAACTGTACAAAAAAGAGCTTCAAGACCTAGATAATCATGATGATGTGATCACTGACCTAGAGCCAGACATCTTGGAATGTGAAGTCAAATGGGCCTTAGAAAGCATCACTACGAACAAAGCTAGTGGAGGTGATGGAATTCCAGTGGAGCTATTCCAAGTCCTGAATGATGATGCTGTGAAAGTACTACACTCAATATGCCAGCAAATTTGGAAAACTCAGCAGTGGCCACAAGATTGGAAAAGGTCAGTTTTCATCCCAATCCCAAAGAAAGGCAATGCCAAGGAGTGCTCAAACTACCGAACAATTGCACTCATCTCACACGCTAGTAAAGTAATGCTCAAAATTCTCCAAGCCAGGCTTCAGCAATATGTGAACCGTGAACTTCCTGATGTTCAAGCTGGTTTTAGAAAAGGCAGAGGAACCAGAGATCAAATTGCCAACATCCGCTGGATCATGGAAAAAGCAAGAGAGTTCCAGAAAAACATCTATTTCTGCTTTATTGACTATGCCAAAGCCTTTGACTCTGTGGATCACAATAAACTATGGAAAATTCTGAAAGAGATGGGAATACCAGACCACCTGATCTGCCTCTTGAGAAATCTGTATGCAGGTCAGGAAGCAACAGTTAGAACTGGTCATGGAACAACAGACTGGTTCCAAATAGGAAAAGGAGTACGTCAAGGCTGCATATTGTCACCATGTTTATTTAACTTATATGCAGAGTACATCATGAGAAATGCTGGACTGGAAGAAACACAAGTTGGAATCAAGATTGCCGGGAGAAATATCAATAACCTCAGATATGCAGATGACACCACTCTTATGGCAGAAAGTGAAGAGGGGCTAAAAAGCCTCTTGATGAAAGTGAAAGTGGAGAGTGAAAAGGTTGGCTTAAAGCTCAACATTCAGAAAACGAAGAACATGGCATCTGGTCCCATCACTACATGGGAAATAGATGGGGAAACAGTGGAAACAGTGTCAGAATTTATTTTTCTGGGCTCCAAAATCACTGCAGATGGTGACTGCAGTCATGAAATTAAAAGACGCTTACTCCTTGGAAGGAAAGTTATGACCAACCTAGATAGCATATTCAAAAGCAGAGACATTACTTTACCAACAAAGGTTCGCCTAGTCAAGGCTATGGTCTTTCCTGTGATCATGTATGGATGTGAGAGCTGGACTGTGAAGAAGGCTGAGCGACGAAGAATTGATGCTTTTGAACTGTGTTGTTGGAGAAGACTCTTGAGAGTCCCTTGGACTGCAAGGAGATCCAACCAGTCCATTTTGAAGGAGATCAATCCTGGAATTTCTTTAGAAGGAATGATGCTAAAGCTGAAACTCCAGTATTTTGGCCACCTCATGCGAAGAGTTGACTCATTGGAGAAGACTCTGATGCTGGGAGGGATTGAGGGCAGGAGGAGAAGGGGACGACAGAGGATGAGATGGCTGGATGGCATCACTGACTTGATGGGTGTGAGTCTGAGTGACCTCCGGGAGCTGGTGATGGACAGGGAGGCCTGGCGTGCTGCGGTTCATGGGGTCGCAAAGAGTCGGACACGACTGAGCGACTGATCTGATCTGATCTGAAGATAATACTACTGCACACAGTAAGCTAGATCAGATCAGATCAGATCAGTCGCTCAGTCGTGTCTGACTCTTGTGACCCCATGAATCGCAGCATGTAGGAGGCTGACTGTATCAGCTTTAGATAACATTACTTTCAGACTCACATCCATCGAGTAATCCATATTTCTATTGCAACATCTACCTTACAAAGGGCAGCTTCTTTATTCCACTTCACTTCCTTATTCTAACTATAAGTTTGTTCTCCTTCTTTTTCCAACCTTTCACTCTCCACTTTCACTTTCATCAAGAGGCTTTTTAGTCCCTCTTCACTTTCTGCCATAAGGGTGGTGTCATCTGCATATCTGAGGTTATTGATATTTCTCCCAGCAATCTTGATTCCAGCTTGTGTTTCTTCCAGTCCAGCATTTCATGATGTACTCTGCATATAAGTTAAATAAACAGGGTGACAATATACAGCCTTGACGTATCCTTTCCTATTTGAAACCAGTCTGTTGGTCCATGTCCAGTTCTAACTATGCTTCCTGACCTGCATACAGATTTAATACCAGACCACCTGATCTGCCTCTTGAGAAACCTGTATGCATGTCAGGAAGCAACAGTTAGAACTGGACATGAGACAACAGCCTGGTTCCAAATAGGAAAAGGAGTACGTTAAGGCTGTATATTGTCACCCTGTTTATTTAACTTATATGCAGAGTACATCATGAGAAATGCTGGACTGGAGGAAACACAAGCTGGAATCAAGATTGCTGGGAGAAATATCAATAACCTCAGATATGCAGATGACACCACCCTTATGGCAGAAAGCAAAGAAGAACTAAAGAACCTCTTGATGAAAGTGAAAGTGGAGAGTAAAAAAGTTGTCTTAAAGCTCAACATTTGGAAAACAAAGATCATGGCATTCTGTCCCATCACTTCATGGCAAATAGATGGGGAAACAATGGAAACAGTTAGAAACTTTATTTTTGGGTGTTCCCAAATCACTGCACATGGTGACTGCATCCATGAAATTGAAAGACGCTTGCTCCTTAGAAAGAAAGAAATGACCAACCTAGATAGCATATTAAAAAGCAGAGACATTACTTTGCCAACAAAGCTCTATCTAGTCAAGGCTATGATTTTTCCACTAGTCATGTATGGATGTGAGAGTTGGACTATAAAGAAAGCTGAGTGAAGAACAATTGATGCTTTTGAAGTGTGGTGTTGGAGAAGACTCTTGAAAGTCCCTTGGACTGCAAGGAGATCCAACCAGTCCATCGTAAAGGAAATCAGCCCTGAACATTCACTGGAAGGACTGATGCTGAAACTCCAGTACTTTGGGCAACTGATGCGAAGAGCTGACTCATTTGAAAAGACCCCAATGCTGGGAAAGATTGAAGGTGGGAGGAGAAGGGGACGATAGAGGATGAGATGGTTGGATGGCATCATCGACTCAATGGACATGAGTTTGAGTAAACTCCGGGTGTTGGTGATGAACAGTGAGGCCCTGGCATGCTGCAGTCCATGAGGTTGCAAAGAATGAAACACGACTGAGCAACTGAAATGAACTGAACTGAATTGAAAAAAGACATTCAGAATGATAAGTAGAAGTAAACATTGAATTGTTAAATGAAAAAAATGAAATTTTATCTTGCTCGTGCTTGTGCTAAGTTATTTTAGTCATGTCTGATTCTTTGTGACTCAATGGACTGTAGCCCACCAGGCTCCTCTGTTCATGGGATTTTCCAGGCAAGAATACTGGAACAGGGAGGTATTGCCTTCTCCAGGGTATCTTCCTGACCCAGGAATCAAAACTGAGTCTCCTGTTTCTCCTGCATTAGCAGGCATAATCTTTACCACTTCATCACCTGGGAAGCCCTAAAGGTTTAAGAATCTGCCTGCAATTCAAGAGGCCCAGGTTCGATAACACATAGTTGGAATATAGAAAATGAAATGAATCACTAACAATCACTGCAGCCTACCTGTACCTGTCAACTATTCAAAACAAAGATGCTTCTCTTTCAGGATTCCCTCACATTTTCAGGATTTCCTCACATTTTCAGGATTCCAAACAAGAACAAGCTCTTTCTCATTGGCTCTGCAGTAAAGAATCCACCTGCAATGCAGGAGACACAGGAGTCACTGGTTCAATCCCTGATTTGGGAAGATTCCCTGGAGGAGGAATACTCTAGTATTCTTGCCTGAAAAATTTCATAAACAGAGGAGCCTAGTGGGCTACGGTCTATAGGGTTGCAAAGAGTTGGATATGACTGAGCACACGCACAGAAAACAATAACAACAAATAATAAGAAGAGAAAATTAGCAGACTGACATTTCCACTATTAAAGTTTGCAAAGCTTTGAAAAATTCTTTCCCTTTTGTAGGATCTTCATAAACCTTCTATAACGTGGTCTTCGTGATTTAGAGTTTGGGCAACGCCCTGTCTGATCCATTTTTCTGACAGAATTTCTGACGTATGTTAGCACAGGAGGAAGGCAGAGAGCGAGGTTCTAAGGTACTATGCTGTTCTTTATCCACCCCAGCATCTGTTTGGGCATGGCTGCCTAGTCTAAGTCTGGTCCTGCCATATTTAGTCATTGGCTCTGATTTTTTTATCCAACTCAGACTGCTATGGCCAATGGCAGGTTGCAGGATATCATTTCCAGGGGACACGCTGAACACCTTTGGGGTGAGGTGGGGATAAGTCTGATGCCCTCCTCACCCGGCTATGGTACTGCAGCTAGTTTTGATCTGCGGGCTCCCTCTAGGACCTGCTGATCTCTTGGTCAGGGTACTGCCCTCAGTGTTTGAGGGAATGTAACTCCATCCTTGCCAGTCTCAGTGGGTGACAATGAACTAAGCAGGTTTAATGAGAAAAATGCCATTTGCAGCAACATGGATCGATCTAGAGATAATCATACTAAGTGAAGCCAGACAAAAACAAATATCACATGATATCACTCACATGTGGAATCTGAAATATGACACAAATGAACTTGTCCATGAAGCAGAAACAGACTTACAGACACAAAGAACAGACTTACGGTCACCAAGGGGGAGAGAGGCTGGGAAGGATGGGGAGTTTGGGATTAGCGGATGAAGACTAGTCTACCTAAGATGGATAAACAAGGTTCTACTGTATAGGGAACTATATTCAATATCCTGTGATAAATGATAATGGAAAAGACTATGAAAAAGAAATATGTATAACTTTGCTGTACATCAGAAACTAACACACCAATGTAAATCAGCTATACTTCAATGAAGTAAAGTAAAAAAAAATTAACCTAGATTCTGATCTGAAAAAACTGCTGCTGCTGCTGCTAAGTCGCTTCAGTCGTGTCCGACTCTGTGCGATCCCATAGATGGCAGCCCACCAGGCTCCCTGGTCCCTGGGATTCTCCAGGCAAGAACACTGGAGTGGGTTGCCATTTACTTCTCCAATGCATGAAAGTGAAAAGTGAAAGTGAAGTCGCTCAGTCGTGTCTGACTCTTCGTGACCCCATGGACTGCAGCCTACCAGGCTCCTCCGTCCGTGGGATTTTCCAGGCAAGAGTACTGGAGTGGGGTGCCATTGCCTTCTCCAAAAGCCAACAGCACCCGGTATTCCTAGGTGGTCTCCCATCCAAGTACTAACCAGGCCCGACCCTGCTTAGCTTCAGATATCAGCCGAGATTGAGTGCGTTCAGGCTGGTATGGCCGGAGACCTGAAAAAACTAAAAGTAAAAAATAACACCAAAGAAGTTATGAATTGGGGGGTGACTTGATGAAATTTCAGATTTTATTCTGTAAAAGAGTAACTTGAGATAAAGACACTTAAGACTTAAACCCTCATTTTCAAAGGAAAGAGGTTATCTTTTTAACATGACAGTTAATGACCACTATATGTGAATAGCCATTTCGGGATATGTAAAATCTAAGTTTTATGTAAGAATACAATATAGAGAACAGAGTCTGAAAATAGTTACGTAATAAAGTAATTTTTATTATCTTTTTATAATTTTTGCTTTTTTTAATTAAAATTAAGGATAAATAATTAAAATCTTAAATAATGTGTAAGTACAGTTATGATAAAATAGTTCAAGATTTATAGGAGTAGGAAAAGAGTTGATTCTTTAGTTAGGGAGGAAAACTTTTTTGCTCTTCTAGAACTTGGACACATGCTGGTAAATAGACACCTATCTCATGATGTGTATTTGGCACAAATATATAGTGAGAGATTTTTTTGTGTACTTACAGAACAAGGATTTGATTAACCCCAAGGTTTATGTGGGCTTCCCTGGTGCCTCAGTGGTAAATAATCTCCTGCCAATGCAGGAGTCTCAGGTTCGATTCCTGGATCAGGAAGATCCCCTGGAAAAGGAAATGGCAACTTCTTTTAGTATTCTTGCCTGGGAAACCCCTTGGACAGAGGAACCTGACGGGCTACAGTCCCATGGGTTGCAAGAGTCAGACACGACTTAGTGATTCAACAACAACAATAACAGCAATTTATATGGTAAACCTATTACAATTCCTTCTTCAGCACTATAGGTCCTATCATGAAAATTTAGAGCATTTTTTAATTTCCCAGAGTTCTTTTCCTTGGCACCTACTGAGATGCAGGAGTTTTAGTATTTTCAGTCTACACTCAGGCTACGGATGCAAAAGGCAATGACAGTGTACCTAAATCATAGAAACCCGTTGTCCTTAGAGGGAGAAACCTCTTGTTCTCTTTCTCTCCCTGCTTTCCTCACTCTTTCCCATGACTGGGAAGGAAGTCTATATGCTCTACAGGACTAGTGAAAAGGGAACAGAACACTCATAGATTAATGGCCTACTGTGTCCCAGACTACATGCATAATTAACATTTCATATAACAGTTCATGCAATTGTATACCATTTCATTTGATCCACACAGTAATTATTCACAAGAGGGTATTATTTTCTCTATTTTGCGGATAAAGGAACTGAAGCTCAGAAAGACTCAAGAATGGATGGAGATCACACAACTGGATGTGAACAAGTCTATCTGTCTGCAAGGTCTGTACTCTTTCTTCTTCTTTTTTTTTTTTAACCTGTCTTTTACCTTAAAAGATTTATTTATTTTTGGCTGCATTGGGTCTTCACTGCTGAGCTTGGGCTTTGTCTAGTTGTGGTGAGCAGGGGGCTGCTCTCTAGCTGCAGTGTGTGGGCTCCTCATTGTGGTGGCTCTCTTGCTGTGGGGCATGGGGTCTAGAGCTGTCAGGCTTCAGTGGTTGCGGCACACAGACTTAGCTACCTGAGAAGGAAATGGCAACCCACTCCAGTGTTCTTGCCTGGAGAATCCCAGGGACGGGAGAGCCTGGTGGGCTGCCGTCTATGGGGTCGCACAGAGTCAGACACGACTGAAGTGACTTAGCATAGCAGCATATGCATGTGGAATCTTCCTGGACCAGGGATCAAACTTGTGTTTCCTGCATTGGTAGATGGATTCTTAACCACTGGACAACCAGGAACGTCCTGCACTCTTTCTTCTACATGCACATCATGTTGCAGGCAAGAAGCTCTCCCATTAGAGATGAAAAAAGATAGTCACCCACTTCAGAACAATACTGCTGACCTGTTAAGGGCTCTCTATACTAACTATTTTCTGTTGAAGGAGACACATCAGCAACTCTGGGGGGAAATATAAATTGCTGGAGAGTTGCATCTTGGTGGTGGTGTTCAGTTTTCCTTTTGCACAAGCAAGAGCAATGTGCTGTCTTCCCTTCAAGTGGCATCCAGTGACAAAGTCAGTGTGGGAGGTAGTTCAGGGGGATGAGGGCATCTACTGCAGAGGATAACAGCTGTGTAGTTACCTTGCATGGACTTTCCACTTCTGACTATAGCTGGGGGGCATCCCTTGATCCCCATGAGAGCATCATCAGTCCAGCTGGTCAGTAACCTCATTTTCTACCCATAGACAAACTCCTATCCCACTTCCAATCTGTCATGACCACTGAGAGCCAAGTCCCCGAGCTAGAAAGCATGAGCATGTTGTTACCTTTTTGACTCTTAGGAAAGTAGGGATAGTGTAAAGAAGGCATGTGACCACTGATTCCAGTAGCTGCCATCTCTAAGAAGCAGGGACTGTTTTATACTATTTTTTGAGATGGCCATTCAGATCTGGCCACAAGAAAAGACAGAGGAGAGGCTCAGGAAAAAATAAGATTTGTTTTATTCACAGATCCTAAAGACAGGAGGCACACAAGGGCCACATGGATAAACCCCAGTGTGGTCAAGAGGCAGAAAGCAGGCCTGAAATGAAAGCTTATTTCTCTACTCTTATTTATTGAGACTTCCTCAACAAAGGCAAAGCAGGAAAGGGTGAACAGTTTAGGACTGGTTAGTTTGATATGTAAAATAGATAGCTAGTGGGAAGTTCTCGGTATAGTATAGTGCAAGGAATTCAGCTAGGTGCTCTGTGATGACCTAAGGGGCGGGATTGGGGAGGAGGTGGGAGGGAGCTTGAAGAGGGAGGGGACATATGTACACATATGCTGATTCACTTTGTTGTACCACAGAAACTAACACAACATTGTGTTAGTTTATATACTAACAATTATACTCCAGTAAAAAAGCAACTATACGCCAATAAAAAATAAAAGAATTTCAGTGGGCTTTGGGCCATACGGGTGGTCTCCAGCTGCCTGGTACTTGGCCCTGGGGTAATTAAGGCAGAGGAATATTGCCTCCAAGGCCCCTAATAGTGTCCTAGGAAGCCAGCCTGGAGCAGCCAAATTTCATGCGTGACTGAATTGTGTGAACTTGGGCAAGTTAATCATCTCCTTGGGTCTTAGTTTCCTCGTTGGTCAATAGAGCTTGAGCTAGATGATAAAATTGTTTTCAGCTATAATTCACACATTTAAATAAAGCTTATGTTAGTGAAATTTCTGGGTTTCCTCAAAGGGAGGCAGGTCTAGGAGTACAAATTTTGACTTAGCTTCTAAGTGCAAATATTTTTCCAGGTTTGCTTCTCTACTCAAAAGATCCTTGAGGTTTACAGTGAGTTAACACCAAACCAGGGAGGTAAGCTGTAAATTGTTTAGTTGGCCAAAACCAACTGTAGGTCAGTTATTTCAAGACTTGCTCAATTTTAGTGTTTGAAAAACATCAACACCTCCATTATGTTGTTAGCATTAATGGAAAAAAGTACAGTAGACCCTCTTCTAGAGAGAAAAGGCTTGGGAGGTGGGGAAACTCTCAGGGAGCCATGACACAGAGGGTGTTTTAATAAAGAGGGTAAAACAAGGCCTTTGAAAGGGAAGTGTTGATTGCAAAGCATGCATAGAGGAATTTGAAAAATAAAGCAGGCCCTATGTGGCTAAATGATTAGCAATGTTATTTGAGAACTAGAAACTTAAAGACTGGCATGAAGAACTTTATTCATGTTAATCTATTCATCAGTCAGCTGTATTTAGAAGTTGTCTCAAGTACATTTTGGATGGACTGTGAGAAATTTACACAGAAAAAGTGCTACTGTGACTATGCCAATAAATTGTGTATTTCACCATGTGCTAATGATTTTTTTCTAAAAAAGAATATGTTGTGACCTCAATAAACTTTTATATGTCAAAATAATGAAACAGAACCTTATTTTCTGGTGCCAACCTTCTATAAAATCACTCTTTAAAAAATATTAATCTCACTGTAGCATGTAGAATTTTACACACAGTTTCAGAATGGGTCTGGCACTGCACATCCTTATAAAGTGAAAGGACTTGGAATAGATTCAAGATTCAAATGCTAAAGTTTGTATCTGCACCTTTGACTTATTGTTTTTTTTTTAAATGCATATAGCATATGCTTACATTGTATCATATAACACAATCACATCTTTGATAATATCAGCAAGTTGATGTTGCTCTTTCATTGCATTTTCCACAGTGGACATTTTTATAGGTCTGTCATGTGGAGGACAGCAAATCAGTATATATTTCCTTTTGTCCAGCCAAAGTTTTCGTAGCCCTAAAAATGACAAAATTTAATGGCATTGTGTTTTTAAAAATCTAAATGTCAACCTTTAGACTGGTTAATTTGTCTTCAATGTAGTGTCCTGGTTAAGAAGAGCTAAGGCTGCTTCATTTCAAGAGCCAGCTCTGTCTATTTCTAGCTGTGTGACTTTGAATGCATTATTTAACCATCCTGTGCAGAGGTTTTCTTCATGTCTACAACAAGGGTCATAATAACATTTATTTCATAGGATCTTATGAGCTAGTATATGTAAAGTGTGTTAGACAGTGCTTGGCAGAACAGAAATGTTGCAAAGTTCTTGTTGTTTCTTATTGTCCTTAGATACATGTGGAAATCTGGAGAGATAAAGATAATCTATATTCTGTAGGGTAAAAAATACCAAAGAACAGCTTGGCAGAAAAAGGAGAATAATACAATTACATTGGTTACACAAATCACTTCAATATTTGTTAACAATTTAAAATCTTTATGATCTGGCATTTTCTAAACAATATTTCCATCAAGAATACTCTGCTACTGCTGCTAAGTCACTTCAGTCGTGTCCGACTCTATGCAACCCCATAGATGGCAGCCCACCAGGCTCCCCCGTCCCTGGGACTCTCCAGGCAAGAACACTGGAGTGGGTTGCCATTTCCTTCTCCAATGCAGGAAAGTGATAAGTCAAAGTGAAGACACTCAGTCGTGTCTGACTCTTTGCGACTCCATGGACTGTAGCCCACCAGGGTCCTCCGTCCATGGGATTTTCTAGGCAAGAGTACTGGAGTGGGGTGCCATTGCCTTCTCCAAAGAATACTCTATTATAAGGCAATAGGAGAGTGAACATTAGTGGGAATGGTGTAGAAAGGACCTCCAAAGAGTTGTTCCATTATATAAGCAAGGAAAACATTGCCAAAAATCATCAAAAGTAAATTTTTCAGAACTCTGGAAATTAACCAAAGATTTGCAGTAAGCCATGGAGATTTTTTAAAAAATCTGAATCTGGATTAAAAACAGTAGGTTTTGTAATGTGTGAACTTGCCCTTATTCCCATCACCCTCTCTTCAACTCTCGGATAGCCGTGGAAACTAGCTGTCTCACAAACATGATTGCAATGAAAAACAGTGGCCTAGTAGGGACTGGAGGGGACAGAGCAGCTTTGGAGCTCCTCAGAAGCATCAGCTTCAGAGAACTGTCACTATTTGAGCTGTCTGATGATTCCTGAAAACTCCCATTCAAAGTGTTTGCCCTTACTCTGTGTGAACAGTCTTTTTCCTGGGAGAATTTGTCAAAACAACCAGCGACAACTGTTAACATTGCCATTACCTGAGAGAGTGATATTAATGATAATTAGATAGAAAAAAATCTGATCAAAAAACTTATAAGGAAAAGTTGGAAAATAACATGTCCCCAGGGTTCTTTAAACAAGTCTAACTTTCCTGGGCATCTAAAAAACCATATACATGTGTCTGTGAATGTGTGTGTGTGTGTGTGTGTGTGAGTCTCTCAGTCGTGTCCAACTCTTTGCGACCCCATGGACTGTAGCCCACCAGGCTCCTCTATCCATGGAACCAACCAGGCAAGAATACTGGAGTGGGTTGTGTATGTAGGGCTATGGAAATGCCCAGAGGAACACCTGAGAAAGTCCTAAACCCTCACTTTTGGCTAACTTGAGATGCCACACAAACAAGAATGCAATGTCAGGTTAGAATTACAACCTGCCTTCCTGAGTGTTGAATGTGTGCCCCAAAATACACACAGAGCCCCTTGACAAAGGCCAGAAGACTTACTGATGCCAGGTATTTAAGGAACTATATTCCATCATTAGCTGACTGGGACTGCTGAACTAACTGTGCAGAGACTTCAGTGGCCGCATGTGAAAAAGAATACAAACTTATACAGTTTGCTCAGGAAATTCATGAGATAAACAAACAGCAAAAACAACAACCTACATCAGCAACAATAAATCCTGGAAAGGAGGGGGATCTGATTTCCTGAGCTTCCGCATTTTATTGTTTAAAATGTCCAGTTTTTAATGAAAACATGTAAATGCAAGAAAACAAGAAAGAATGACAAATCATGGAAAGAAGCAACCAACAGAGGCTGTTCCTGAGAAAGCCCAGAAGTTGACTTAGCAGACATAGATTTTAAATAAAATATCTTAAGTGTGTTTAAGAACTGAAGTAATCATGTCCAAAGAGTAAAAGGAGAGAGCAGTGTCTCACAAAACAGAGAATACTAATAATAGAAAGAAATAACAGCAAATCAAATAGAAGTTTGGGGTTTAAAAGAACAGTAACTCAAGTGAAAATTCAAATGAGAGACTTAAAAGCAGATTTGAACTGGAAGAAGAATCAATAAATTTAAAGGCAAGTCAATTGTGATTATTAAGTTCAAACCCTATCAGAGTTAACAAGTTAGATCAATAAGCTTGCAAGATAGAGATCAATATACAAAAAGGTATTGCATTTCAATATACCAACAATATACCAATCTGAAAATGAAATGTAAATGTCTGATTTATAATACCATGAAAAAGAATAAAATATTTAGGAATAAATACTTTAGAGAAGTATAAGATTTGTGTACTGAAAACTATGAAGTGTTGTCAATGAAACTGAAGAAAATAAGTAAATGGAAAGACATTTAATAGTCATGAATCAAAAGATTTAATATTGTTAAGATGACAATACTCACCAAATTGATCTACAGATTCAGCATTTCGTGTCAAAATCCAGGCTGACTTGATGCAGAAATTCACTAGCTCATCCTAAAATTCAAATAGAAACATAAGGGACACAGAGTAGTCAAAGCACTCTTGACAACAAAGCATAAAGTTGGAAGATATACACTTCTAGAGCTAAAAAGCTATGGTAATCAAGACAGTTTAGTACTAGAAAGGGTATTCATGCAGCTCAGTGGAACAGACCTAAGTGTCTAAAAATAAACACATTTTTGGCAAACTGATTTTCTGTAAGGGTGACAAGACAAGTCAATGCGGAATTAACAGACTTATTAACAAGTGGTGCTAAGACAAATGGTGCTTTTCCACATGTAAAAGAAAGAAGTTGGAGTTCTACCTCACACCATACACACAAAAATTAATCTAAAATGGACAATTTAAACCTAAAATAGAGCTAATATGTAAGAGCTAAAACTATAAAACTCTTAGAAGAGACTATAGGAGTGAAAAATTGTTGATATTGTATTAGGCCATAATTTATTAGACAGCAAATATACAAGCAATAAAAGAAAAAATAGACATATTAAAGCTTATCAAAATTAAAAAAATACCTTTGTACTGCTAATAATAGCATTAAGACAGTGAAAAGACAACCCATGAAATAAAAGAAAATATCTGCAAATAATTTATTTGATAAAGAACTTGCATTCAGAATATATAAAGAACTCTTACAACTCAACAATAAAAAGACATATTGTCCAGGTAAAAAATACAGGAAAAAATTTGAGTACATATTTCTCAAAACAACAAAAAAAGATCCATGCAAGTAACCAACAAGCACCTAAAAAGAGGTTTAACATTTTTAGTCATTAAGGTATTGCAAATCAGAATTGCAATGTGATATCACTTCATACAAATTTTGATGACTCTAATCAAATAGATCAAGTACTGGAAAGGGTGTAGAAAAATCGGAACTCTCAAATATTGCTGGTGGATTGTAACATGGTGCAGCATCTTTGGAAAGAAGACTTGCATTTTTCAAAAAGTTAAACAGTTTTATATGACTCAACAGTTTCATTCCTAGATATATAAACCCAAGAGAAAAGAAAACACACATCTTCACAAAATCATGTACATGAATTTCAGAACAGCACTTTCCCAAATAGCCAAGATTTAAAACCAAACCAAATATCACTCAGTTGATTAATGAGTGCAGTGAATCCCATACAATAGAATATATTAAGCTATAAGAAAGAACTGATAAATACTACAACATGGATTAACTTGAGAAACATTATATTGATAAACAGTGAAATAATTCAGACACAAAAGGCCACATGTTGTATGATTCCATTTGTATGACACGTCCGGAATAACAAATCTTCAGAGACACAAAGATAAGTGGTAGCTGCCTGGTACTGGAGATGTGACTGTTAACAGGTTCTGGGTTTCTTTTTAGGGTGGTGAAAATATTCTAAAATTAGATAGAAATGATGATTGCACAGCTCTGTGAGTGTGCTAAAAAACACCGACATATACCCTGAGGGGGTTAAGTGAGAAATTTTTAAAATAGTAAAGTACTCCAAGGGCTCAGTGGGTAAAGAACCTGTCTGCAATGCAGGAGACACAATGTTTGATCCCTGCACCAGAAAGATCCTCTGGAGAAGAAAATGATAACCCAATACAGTATTCTTGCCTGGGAAATTCCATGGACAGAGCAGCCTAGCAGGATACAGTCCAAAGGGTCCTGAAGGTCAGACACGATTGAGCCACTAAGTACTTGACACTGTCTGACAAATACAAGGCACTGAGCACATGTTAGTGGTAATCATTAATTGAAATAGATTATTCTTTTTTTAAGATTTTGTTTTGATGAGGACCATTTTTATTTATTATTGGAGTATAATTGCTTTTCAATGTTGTGTCAGTTTCTGCTGTTCAACAAAATGAATTGGCTACATGTATACATATATCCTTGTTGAGCTTCCCTCCCACCCCTCCAGGTCTTCACAGAGCCCTGAGCTGAGAACTGATGCTGACCATTTTTAAAGTCTTTATTGACTTTGTTACAATATTGTTTCTGTTTGGGCTTTTTTGGCCATGAGGTACTGGGAATTTTAGCTCCCCGATCATGGATGGAACCCGCACCCCCTGTATTAGGAAGGCGAAGTCTTAACTACTGGATTGCCAGAGAAGTCCCTGAATAGACTGTTCTGTCAATATGTCACAAAGAATAGAAACACAGATGAAAAAATAACTAAATTTTCTGTGGGGGAAATAATTCACAGAGTATTTTACTGAGACGTGAAACGGGTTTCTGAAAGAGTGAACAATCCCTGTGCCACGTGGGAAAAGGATGAAATCCTGTTGTGCCATACAGGGTAGACGTGCAAAACACTGGTGCTTCCCTGCATTACTTAGCTGATAAAAAGCCTTCACTTAAACAAATAAATCTCTAATACTCCCCGGTGACTCACTTGTGAGAAGCAGCCTGGTTACAAAGTGATGCCTTCTTTTCTGACAATTCTGCTGTGGTGACTTTCAGTCAGGGGTTCATGTTGACGATCCGACCATGATTTATTTCTCTTTCAAGGGCATCCATAATAGCCTGGCCCTTCAATGAACTCTGTTTTCAGCTGTCCTGGGGGGTGATGGCATGATTCTTGGAGGTACAGCCACAGGGTAGACCCTTCATAGGGTAGACAGACTATATTTTAAATCAGAGAAGCTCACACTTACCCTTTGAATTTGGTGCCAACTTCTCTCACGACTTTCAAGAGATACAGAAATTTAATACAATTTATTTGTATTTTAAAAAGCTTCCCTTTGTATTCAGTATGATAGACAATGGGGAAACTCTGATGGGATAAAGTTGCATGCACATCTGTGGCTCTGAGAGTACACAGGAGCGTACTCAGACAGCTAGCTCTCCTGAAACTGGGCAAAATCTGATTCTCCAGGCTAAGGAGACAGGTTTTGTCGGTGAACAAAAGAGGCAGAGGAAGATAACACTGGCAGAAGATGAGTATAAATGAAGGCACACAGAGTTTCTTGAATGGCTAGGGAGGAAAGTCTCTGGATGGGAAAACAGAAGCATTCCTGGCCGTTATGTACATGTGCGTACTCAGTCGCATAAGACTCTTTGTGACCCCATGGACTGTAGACCGCCAGGCTCCTCTGTCCATGGGATCCTCCAGACAAGAATACTGGACTGGGTTGCCAGTTCCTTCTCCAAGGAATCTTCCCAACCCAGGGATCAAACCTACATCTCTTACGTCTACCGCACTGGCAGGTGGATTCCTTACCAACTGTGGTACTTGGGAAGCCCCAAGGCTTCCCCCATCATCTTCGTGAAATTGTTCCTCATATGTGGACAAAGTCACAGGCAGGGAGAAATCATTTTCCACATTCAACACAACTCCTTTAAATATCTAGGACTATGACACCATTCCCAAGAAGGTCAAGGAAATCATAGATGAAATCACTTTCTTGCAGCATCAACCTCTTCAAAAAGAAAATGCCAAAGCCTTTCCCTGTGGCAGAGAAACTAGGATTTCATCACACTGTCTATTTGTGGGTGTTTCTCTACTGCTATGGTTATTAATATGTCTGTTTTCTCTAAGGCTTAAAATTAGAACACCAGTCCCACGTTTGTTTACAGTTCAGCATGTGCAAGGCCTGAACCACACAGCCCGGCCACCAGGAAGCGTGTGTGCAGGGCACCGCCATGCTCCACGCAGAAAGCATCACATGGGGTGTGTTTAGACAGCAGAGCCCAGACAAAGGAGCACACCGTAAACGTTGCCAGTCATTCAGAAACTGAGATATCTGGAAGTGATAAAAACTGTGATTGATAAAAGCTTCCCTTGTTAAATGTAGGCCACATATACTCCAAATAAAATATACCACTTAGGAAATGATTTGTGTTGATAAAACTTGATGGAGCTGTTTTTCCAAATGTCTTCTCCCTGCTGGGAATTTCACACTTTGGCAGGCTCTCCTCAGGCCTCTGCAAGTTGCCTGTCTCCTTCCTTGACCTGACCTGGTGTTGTTTATACGGCTGTTTACACATTTCTTAACAACTTTTGCAAAGGGCCTTTAATGACTTTCACTCCTGGCAGTGCTTAGCTTTAGGCAAAACTCCAAAGGCTGCCAGTGTTGCTCTGTTTCTTTGTGCAGTGCCCTCCCCTAGCTACCCTCTGCACCCTACCCCTACTCCATCCCCCCAAGAGACAAGCCTGGAAAACATGATGCAGGTTTGATAGCTGTAGTAAGATCTGAGCTGTGGTTGTTAGTAATGAAGTATGGTATTGTCCATTTAAATAATTCATTTAGGAAACTTCATGTTTCAAAGGGGCGCCATTAAAGAATCTAACATCAATGTTTGAGTCCATTTGAAGAAATAGCATGAAAGGTCCCAACTCCAATATTCAATGGTTGTAGAATAGAAGAGAAGTTGACCATCTTTCCTGGGCCTTAGCTCCCTTGTCTTCTAGGTGAAGGGATTGAATTGGCTTGCTACCAGTTTTCATTTGGCTATGGATTATGTAAGAGAAAAATTTGCTCCTGCAGAAGTCTTGCAGAATATTACCAGAAGAGAATTTGGCTTTTAGGCTAGAGTAATATTTTGGAAGGAATGATGCTAAAGCTGAAACTCCAGTACTTTGGCCACCTCATGTGAAGAGTTGACTCATTGGAAAAGACTCTGATGCTGGGAGGGATTGGGAGCAGGAGGAGAAGGGGACGACAGAGGATGAGATGGCTGGATGGCATCACTGACTCGATGGATGTGAGTCCGAGCGAACTCCAGGAGTTGGTGATGGACGGGAAGGCCTGGCGAGCTGTGATTTATGGGGTCGCAAAGAGTCAGACACGACTGAGCGACTGAATTGAACTGAACTGAATATTTTGGAGTGTGATGAGGGTGACAGTCTAATTCTATAGTGCAGGCCATGAAAATGCATGTAAGATAAATTATCTAGAGTGATTTTTTTTTAACTGCATGTTGCCAACTCTTCCTTTTTACTTTGTAGAGACCATTGTAAAGTCATGGAGAAGCCAGGAATCCATCATGAAATGAATGGGGACAGAGTCAGGAAAGACCATGAGCATCTGGGTGGGCAGAGCAAGAATATTCTGGAGGAAGAGGAGCTCCTTGTGTGGCGGGGGGTTCTAGATACTTACAACAGAGCAGTGCCCTGACTTCCACCACATTCACACCAGCTGAACATCAGATCAGATCAGATCAGATCACCTCGTCGTGTCCGACTCTTCCCCGCCGCAGCACCCAGGCCTCCCTGTCCTCACCCTCCCGGGTCACTCAGACTCGCCCTCTCGTGTGCCATCCAGCCATCTCATCCTCTGTCGTCCCCTTCTCCTCCTCCCTCAATCCCTCCCAGCATCAGAGTCTTCTCCAATGGCACTGCTGAATTCAATGGCCTTCATATCAGCAATGTTTTTATACCAAGAACATGACCCTCATAGAAATACCAAATAAAAATATCAAACTGAGTCTATTTGACCTTAAAGCAGTTTCAGAGATTTCTTATTTTGAGGAGAGAGTAAGACATGTTGGAATGATGTGATATTTCAAAACATGGTCATCGGTCAATGTGGCAAATGGACTCACATATCTGAAAGATTTCAAACTATTCTAAATTCAGAGAAAGCATGCTAAAATGAATGAACGTTAATGTGGAGATCTCGCCTGTTACATACCAATTACTAGAGGAATATTCCTCTCTGACTTGGTCACTCCAAAATCTTCATGATCTCATGATACATTACTTTGGTGGAAGTTTCTTAAAATGATGATGTGAGGGTTGCCAGATTTCCAGGAGGTATTTATTAGACATTGTTGTACTGGGCCTGAGAATACCAAAACGAAGACTGCACACATAGGTTATGTCTCTGTCTCAAAGAGCTTAAACACTAAAGATAGTAAATGCCAGATAATTTTGAAATGCTGCAGAAACTCTCACTGAAGTTAGCAAATGCATCCATTAAGTTTATTTCCTTGAGAAAAGTCTTTTTTATAAGAATTGAGGAACACATGCACTCTGAATGTTGTCCCTCATCACATATACTTGGGCTGTTGGTTAACCTAGATAAGGAAAGCAGCTTACTTTAAATGATTTTCTGTCTGGTGTTTTCTACAGCATTATCCATATGCATGATCCTTGCAGTAGTGGAATCTCTCAGTTCATTGAACTCTTCTCTTCTGGTGATCATGCCTCTCCCCTACCTTACTCTCTGGGTCATTACTGACCTTGTCATTATAAAAAACTGCAACTTCTCCTCAACAGAATTTATCACTCTTATGGATTTGTAATTGCTGGGTATATTCCAGGTCTTTTTCTCTTTTCCAAATGAGACCTTTATTTCAAGTCAAGTGTCTTAGTCTCACCATTGTGCATTGGAGGTGTGTTTATGGCTGGGTGGGATGAGGATGGCAGATGTCTTTGTTTAAAGGTAGATGGTCCACAAGGAACCAAACCAGATCTAATAGAGAGGAGTGTACAGTGTTCTTTTCTAGTAGTGGGAGAGAAAAATATAATGGGTGTATGGGACTTTCTTGGTGGTCCAGTGGCTCAGACTCCGTGCTCCCACTCCAGAGGGCCCAGGTTCGATCCCTGGGCAGGGAGCTAGATCCCACATGCTGCAACTAAGTCTTTGCATGCTGTAATGAAAGATCCTGTGTGCCACAATGAAGATCAATGAAGATCAGAGTGCCCATGTGCCTAAATTAAGACCGGGAACAGTCAAATAAATTATATATATATATACACATACCCACACACACATAAGATGGATGTATATTTTTGAATCTTCTTTCTTTTTTACTTTTTAAATTATGAAAGTATGATAACACATTTATAGGAAACTTAGAAAATACAGAACAAAGTTACATATAGTTACATTATTTATTACAATTATTTTTTTAAGTAGAAGTAAACTCTGCTAATACCATAAATTGGAAAGAGATGAGTGATTAGGAGAAAAATAAACCAGGACAGGAGAATTAGTTATATGGGAGAAGGAATTTTGGTGTGGCTAGTGAACACTTTGCTGGAATCAGATGGAAAACATGAGAGGAAATCCTGATACAGAAGAATAATTCACAAGATACAATAGCTGAAGAATAGGATTTTCAGCAGAGAATTTACAGAAAGAAGAAATAATAGAAGACACTTTCCATAGTTAGTGGGAGAAAATTAACCAGTTTTTCTACTTTACGAGGGATGAGAATCAAGTTGGTATCAGATTCTTCATAACTGGCAGTGAATAATCTAAGCAATGCCTCTGAAGTTTTGAGGAAAACCTATTTTCAATCTGTAAAATATCAGCCCAGCCAAACTATTAGTTAATTGTGAAACCAGAATAAAGAACTGCAGAACTAAGAAAGCTTACCTCTCCCAATGTTAGTAAACAGGAGAGAGGAAGGCATGAGCTCCAGTAAATAGTGTATTTTATCGAGAAGGTAGGGAAGGGAGAATAACCTCAGATATGCAGATGATACCACTCTTATGGCAGAAAGAGAAGAGGAACTAAAAAGCCTCTTGATGAAAGTGAAAGTGGAGAGTGAAAAAGTTGGCTTAAAGCTCAACATTCAGAAAACGAAGATCATGGCATCCGGTCCCATCACTTCATGGGAAATAGAAGGGGAAACAGTGGAAACAGTGTCAGACTTTATTTCTCTGGGCTCCAAAATCACTGCAGATGCTGACTGCAGCCACGAAATTAAAAGACACTTACTCCTTGGAATGAAAGTTATGACCAACCTAGACAGCATATTCAAAAGCAGAGACATTACTTTGCCAACAAATGTCCGTCTAGTCAAGGCTATGGTTTTTCCTGTGGTCATGTATGGATGTGAGGTCAGACTGTGAAGAAAGCTGAGCACTGAAGAATTGATGCTTTTGAACTGTGGTGTTGGAGAAGACTCTTGAGAGTCCCTTGGACTGCAAGGAGATCCAACCAGCCCATTCTGAAGGAGATCAGCCCTGGGATTTCTTTGGAAGGAATGATGCTAAAGCTGAAGCTCCAGTATTTTGGCCACCTCATGCGAAGAGTTGACTCATTGGAGAAGACTCTGATGCTGGGAGGGATTGGGGACAAGAGGAGAAGGGGATGACAGAGGATGAGATGGCTGGATGGCATCACTGACTCATTGGATGTGAGCCTCAGTGAACTCCGGGAGTAGGTGATGGACAGGGAGGCCTGGCATGCTGTGATTCATGGGGTCGCAAAGAGTCAGACACGACTGATTGACTAATCTGATCTGATCTGATCTGAGGGAAGGGGGTCCAAGGATGACTGACCATTTCATAAAACTAGAAGGTAGTTAGTCTTAGAAAGAACTAGAAAACATTTATCTAGCAAGAGGACAGGACAATAGAATCTTTGGAGGTGGAGTGGGAATAAGGTAAAGTCCAACTTTAGAGGACATGCTTGAGACATAGAGAAAAATGTAAGGAGGATATGATAATAGTAAATAATGCAAGTGATGAGAGGAAGAGCACACTAGAAGCTCTAGAGAAAACAATAATAAGTGATTAAGAAAATATACTCATAGCATGTTACTTGATATGACAGTTATCGATCTGCAGAATTATAAAAGATAGTGACATCAATTCATTTTTTATATTTAGAATCAACTTACATGCAAATATAGAGGACTTAACTATGAGTATAGAGATCAGTAGAAAGGTTATTTACCTTGAGAATACAACAGTAAAAATATGTATATCAGGAGTTGAGAACTTGAGAAATGAAGGCTGAAGAGCCAGAGGCAAGTGTAGAGATCCTAATACCCTCTTCATACAAATAAGATGCCCAGAGATTCCATGGATGATGAACATTTAGATGCTGAAAACAGCATTTAAAAGATGGAGAGAGAACATGTCTGATCCATTCTGAGCATACAGTTAATAAGATTTAACAGATACATGAACAGATATAAAGAGTATGAATTAGATGAATTCACTAACGATGAATTGGAATAAAATATGGCCTCAAAAGTTTTGTCTCTGGATGAAGGAGACTGATGGCACCATTACATTTGATAGATTCCTTGAGAACAGGTCCCATCTATTACTGCACTTGTAGATGAAAGAATCACAGAAATTGTGAGTGTGCATGAGAGAGAGAGAGAGAGAGAGAGAGAGAGAGAGCAATGTGTGGAGAGTCAGAGAGAGAGAGAGAGAGAGAGAGAGACAATGACTGATTAACCAAGGGTGTGGTTAATCTTTTCTCATGAAGGGAAGGGACAGGCTTAAGGACATACTGAGATTATAACCTTGAAAAAAAGGAAGAAAACAGAAGATTCATGACTCACTAAGATTACAATAAATTTAGAGGAGGTAAAGATTAATCAGATAAGAGCAATAAGATCAATCAGATTCTCAACTTTGGCTGCACATAGAATCATCTGAAGAGATTTTTTTTTTTAAGTATTATTTTTATTTATTTATTTTTGTTTTCTGAGTGTTAAGCTTTATTTATTTTTTATTATTATTTATTTTTTATTTTGCTTAACTTTACAATATTGTATTGCTTTTACTATACATCGAGATGGATCTGCCACCAGTATACACGTGTTCCCCATCCTGAACCCTGCTCCCTCCCCCCTCCCCACACCATCCCTCCAGGTCTTCCCAGTGCTCCAGCCCCAGGCATCTGTTACCGGACTGACCATACTGGCATTATACCTGGACTGACAACGCGTTTCAGATATGATATTATACATATTTCAATGCTATTCTCCCCAATCATCCCACCCTCTCCCGGTCCCAGAGTCCAAAAGTCTGTTCTATACATCAGTGTCTCTTTTGCTGTCTCGTAAATAGGGTTATTTTTACCATCTTTCTAAATTCCATATATATGCGTTAGTATACTGTATTTGCGGGGAAGGCAATGTCACCCCACCCCAGTACTTTTGCCTGGAAAATCCCATGGATGGAGGATCCTGGTAGGCTCCAGTCCATGGGGTCGCTAAGAGTCGGACACGACTGAGCGACTTCACTTTCACTTTTCACTTTCATGCATTGGAGAAGGAAATGGCAACCCACTCCAGTATTCTTGCCTGGAGAATCCCAGAGACGGGGGGCCTGGTGAGCTTTCGTCTATGGGGTCGCACAGAGTCGGACACGACTGAAGCGACTTAGCAGCAGCAGCAGCATACTGTATTTGTGTTTTTGTTTCTGGCTTACTTCACTCTGTATAATAGGCTTCAGTTCCATCCACCTCCTTAGAAATGATTCAAATGTATTCTTTTTAATGGCTGAGTAATACTCCATTGTGTATATGTACCACTGCTTTCTTATCCATTCATCTGTGGATGGACATCTAGGTTGCTTCCACATCCTGGCTATTGTAAACAGTGCTGCTATGAACATTGGGGTACACGTGTCTCTTTCAATTCTGGTTTTCTCAGTGTGTATGCCCAGCAGTGGGATTGCTGGATCATAAGGCAGTTCTATTTCCAGTTTTTTGAGGAATCTCCATACTGTTCTCCATAGTGGCTGTACTAGTTTGCATTCCCACCAACAGTGTAAGAGGGTTCCCTTCTCTCCACACCCTCTCCAGCATTTATTGCTTGTGGACTTTTGGATCGCAGCCATTCTGACTGGCGTGAAATGGTACCTCATAGTGGTTTTGATTTGCATTTCTCTGATAATGAGTGATGTTGAGCATCTTTTCATGTTTTTGTTAGCCATCTGTATGTCTTCTTTGGAGAAATGTCTATTGAGTTCTTTGGCCCATTTTTTGAATGGGTCATTTATTTTTCTGGAATTGAGCTGTAGAAGTTGCTTGTATATTTTTGAGATTAGTTGTTTGTCTGTTGCTTCATTTGCTATTATTTTCTCCCATTCTGAAGGCTGTCTTTTCAGCTTGCTTATAGTTTCCTTTGTTGTGCAGAAGCTTTTAAGTTTGATTAGGTCCCATTTGTTCATTTTTGATTTTATTTCTGATATTCTGGGAGGTGGGTCATAGAGGATCCTGCTGTGATGTAAGTCAGAGAGTGTTTTGCCTATGTTTTCCTCTAGGAGTTTTATGGTTTCTGGTCTTACATTTAGATCTTTAATCCATTTTGAGTTTATTTTTGTGTATGGTGTTAGAAAGTGTTCTAGTTTCATTCTTTTACAAGTATCAAAAATCCTTAACAAAATTCTAGCAATCAGAATCCAACAACACATTAAAAAGATCATACACCATGACCAAGTGGGCTTTATCCCAGGAATGCAAGGATTCTTCAATATCCACAAATCAATCAACGTAATACACCACATTAACAAACTGAAGAATAAAAACCATATGATTATCTCAATAGATGCAGAAAAAGCCTTTGACAAAGTTCAACATCCATTTATGATAAAAACTCTCCAGAAAGCAGGAATAGAAGGAACATACCTCAACATAATAAAAGCTATATATGACAAACCCACAGCAAACATTATCCTCAATGGTGAAAAATTGAAAGCATTTCCTCTAAAGTCAGGAACAAGACAAAGATGCCCACTTTCACCATTACTATTCAATATAGTTTTGGAAGTTTTGGCCACAGCAATCAGAGCAGAAAAAGAAATAAAAGGAATCCAAATTGGAAAAGAAGAAGTAAAACTCTCACTGTTTGCAGATGACATGATCCTCTACGTAGAAAACCCTAAAGATTCCACCAGAAAATTACTAGAACTGATCAATGAATATAGTAAAGTTGCAGGATATAAAATTAACACACAGAAATCCCTTGCATTCCTGTACACTAATAACGAGAAAATAGAAAGAGAAATTAAGGAAACAATTCCATTCACCATTTCAATGAAAACAATAAAATACTTAGGAATATATCTTCCTAAAGAATCTAAAGACCTATATATAGAAAACTATAAAACACTGGTGAAAGAAATCAAAGAGGACACTAATAGATGGAGAAATATACCATGTTCATGGATTGGTAGAATCAATATAGTGAAAATGAGTATACTACCCAAAGCAATTTATAGATTCAATGCAATCCCCATCAAGCTACCAACGGTATTCTTCACAGAGCTAGAACAAATAATTTCTCAATTTGTATGGAAATACAAAAAACCTCGAATAGCCAAAGCTATCTTGAGAAAGAAGAATGGAACTGGAGGAATCAACCTGCCTGACTTCAGGCTCTACTACAAAGCCACAGTCATCAAGACAGTATGGTACTGGCACAAAGACAGAAATATAGATCAATGGAACAAAATAGAAAGCCCAGAGATAAATCCACGCACATATGGTCACCTTATCTTTGACAAAGGAGGCAAGAATATACAATGGATTAAAGACAATCTTTTTAACAAGTGGTGCTGGGAAAACTGGTTGAACACTTGTAAAAGAATGAAACTAGAACACTTTCTAACATCATACACAAAAATGAAGAGATTTTAAAATGACCATATGGCCTGGCCACACTCTAAGCCAATGAAGCTCAGTATCTTCAGACATGGAGCCCAGGCATTGGCATTCTTAAAGCTTTGAAAGTGATCACAATAGCAGCCAAGGTTGAGAAATTTTGGAATAGGTGATCTAGATTGTGCTGGTAGGAGGTGAGGCCACTGGGAAGAGTCAAATGGAAAAGACCTGAAATGAAGAAGAACATTTATAGCAGGAAAACCAAATAAATCTTAGCAGAGAAGAATAAAAGACTTGGTCAGCAGCAGTGAGGACTTCCTATTGCACTGCACCCCGATTTTCCTACTACACCCTCTCAAAGGAGGATTCTTGATTTGGGGATGAACTCAGTATTAGAAAATGTGATTTTTTTTTTCTTTTTCTTTACCAGCAAAGGGTAAATAGATTTTTTTTTTTTAATTTACCAGCAAAGGGTAAATAGAAGAGAAGTGAGTCCCTATCAGCAAAGGGTAAATAGAAGATAAGTGAGGTTTAAGCAGGCTGGTAAACAGGATGTTATGAGTATCAAGGGGATGTGTAAACCTAGGGGCTTGCTAGTGAATTGTAGAAGGATTAACAGTGAGGTCTGAGTTGGTAGGGATACAAAAGTCAGGATAAAGGGGCTGAAAGTCATGTGACAAGTGCAATAGATAAATTCAAAGTAAAAAAATATCTTGGAGGACAATAGATTTTGGTTGGAGGGATGTCATCAGAGTTTGAGCTGTTAGCAACTTAGATCAACCCTACATCTCAAGCATACCTATACTGCTGAGTGGCTGAAATAAAATGAAAATAAAGGTTATTGAAGTCAAGGAGATAAAGGGGTTTTGAGAATCTTCAACAAGCTGTTAGAACCAGGAAGAATGATGTAAAAGTATAGAATGGAGAAAGGTGATGGGCATAAACCAGGGCACCTGCAGAAGATGTCAATAGGAATGGGGAAGGGATTGTATGCAGCTGTGTGAGGGGCCAGGGAACACATGTTTCCTTCAGGATTACAATCCACTGAGAAATTTGCTTAACAGTTAGTAAAGTCATTTTTAGAAATTTTGGAAAACTGTAATATGTGCTGTGCTTAGTAACTCAGCTGTGTCTGACTTTGCGACCCCAAGGACTGTAGCCCACCGGGCTTGTCTGTCCGTGGAAATTCTCCAGGCAAGAGTGCTGAAGTGGGTTGTGATGCCCTCCTCCAGGGCATCTTCCCAACCGAGGGATTGAACGCAGGTCTTCCACATTGCAGGTGGATTCTTTACTGTCTGAGACATCAGGAAAGCTCAAAATGTAATATAGAAGTCAAATAAAAATTTACCATCACACATGAATTCCTTCTCTGTAATGTTTTATATATAAGGAATACGTTCTGTAAATGAAGACATTTAGGAATATGTCTTAGATGCTGGTTCTTGTAGGCTTCCCAGGTGGCTCAGTGGAAAAGAATCCACTTGCAGGAGACAAGGGTTTGATTCCTGGCTTGGGAAGATCCCCTGGAGGAGGAAATAGCAACCCACTCCAGTATTCTGGCCTGGGAAATCCCCTGGACAGAGGAACCTGGTGGGTTACCGTCCTTGGGGTCATGAAGAGTCGTACACAACTGAGCAATGAAACAAGAGCAACAAGATAAAATAAATAGGATTAAATATTACAGACAGTGGGTATTATCATTTAAGAATGAGCTAGTGCCCACAATAATAATGCTTTGAGAAGAAGGAGCAGTGGGGAGGAGAAAGGAGAAGGAGATGGGGGAAAAGAAGAAGAGGTAGGAGAAGGAGAGGAATGCTATAGAATAATACCTAGAATATGACTCCGTGCGTATACATTTTAAGAACCACATATGTGGTAGTAGCACAAATCAAGGATTGGGCAAATATCGTCCAATTCATGATACTGGTTGCTTTTAGAGGGAACTGGGGATGATGCCAGAGAAGGACACAAACAGAATTTAAACTGTAGGTTTATTTTTTTCTATTTTAAAAAGTAAATTGTTTGAGGAAAATATGATCATATGATAATACTAATACTGGTGGATCAGCAATGAGTGTTTGAAAATATTTTTTCTTGTATTTTTGGTCAAGTACATGAATACAATGGAAGTGTTTGTAGAAGTATTTGCATTCAAAGAAAATTCCTTCTATGGCAACATCTGTGTTCACAGATGCTAACTCTTTACATCCTTCCCTACATTTTTGAGAAGGACACTGTCCTATTTATTCCCACTTTTCAGGTGACAAAACCGAGACTTTGGAGATATCTTTATCTTTTTGGAGATAGAAAGAAAGGGGGAAGAAGAGCTGGGGCACAATGTGGAATGCCTGTAAAGAACCTAAGCCAACACTCCTTTCAAGAAAAAAATACCCTTTATTTTACCCTTCCGTAAATAATTTATATACACGATTCCAACTGAGTCATGCTCACTCTTCTAAGATTTGTGCTTTTTGAGTTTGGTTCAATGAATGATGGAAAGTAGCCTTAGGCTGTGCTATAGGTTAGTATTTTGAGTCTGAGACTGAAAAAAAAACAAGCCTGAGGTCATTTTCTTCATCTCTTTTCCTCAGAACTTTTACCTTTTCAAGGAAAAAAAAAATCCCTAATTTCTACCTAATGCATTGTTTAAAAGGTCCTCTTTCTTACAGTACATTCACTGTCACTCAAACGTAAGAGCTTTATATTCTATTTCAATGGTTAACTTTTCTAGAAAACTATGAGTGCTTTATCAGTCCGCAAGAAGTCAGGATGGCAGGATTTAGGAACATCCCACTTGTCTAGGGAGATAGTCCGGTGAAGCTTTTATCTTTAAGTTGAAGCTACTCCTTCTCTATGACAACTAATTGTGGACCTGTATTTCATACCTATCATCAGCAAAAGGAGTAAACTGTTAAGTGGCACCAAATTAAAGAATGAATGTCTCAGTGACTACTATGCTGCATTTACAGAATCAGTAGCCATTTGTAAGATCAAAATCAGCTCACTAGCTCCTTAATTCCAAGTGCATGAAATCATATAAGAGCTATGTAATGCACTGTGGCCAGAAGAAGAAGAAAATTTTAGTTATTCAGCTAAAAGGATGCTCATTGCAGGAAATTTTTGCAGATTCATTTCACTGAAAGCAATAACACTCCTGGTGCAACTGAAAGAATTTGGATTGGGTAAAGAAATAAGCCTGACTTATTCTACCTCTGTCTTTTGGATAAATCACTAAAAGCCTATTTTCCTTCCCCCATCTTTAAAATAGCAATAGTGGATTTTAAATCAAATAAGATCATGAACATGGAAATATGTCAAGGAGAAAGTACCAGTCTAAGTTTAGCTGCTCCTGTTCATTGATGAAAATCATTATTATTGCTTTATTTTTATAAAGAGTTTATTGTTTTAGAATAGTTTTAGATCTTCAGGTTTTCTGTACTGAAGAAGTGCAGAGATTTTCCATACACTTCATGCCCCCAAACAAGCACTAAGAGGCATATATGTTTACTTTTCAGTAATTTCCGATCAGAGTATACCCCTATGTAACCACCACCTCAGTCAAGACACAGAACATTTCCATCATTCAATTAAGTTCCCCTAGAGCCCCTTGGACTGCAAGGAGATCCAACCAGTCCATTCTAAAGGAGATCAGTCCTGGGTGTTCTTTGGAAGGACTGATGCTAAAGCTGAAACTCCAGTACTTTGGCCACCTCATGTGAAGAGTTGACTCATTGGAAAAGACTCTGATGCTGGGAGGGATTGGGGGCAGGAAGAGAAGGGGACAACAGAGGACGAGATGGCTGGATGGCATCACTGACTCTATGAACATGGGTTTGAGTGGACTCCGGGATCTGGTGATGGACAGGGAGGCCTGGAGTGCTGTGATTCATGGGGTTGCAAAGAGTTGGACACGATTGAGTGACTGAACTGAACTGAACTGATGTATCTTTGTAGTCTTTCTCTTTTTGTGAAAAAAAAAAAAAAAAAAAAACTGATCTGATTTCAATCTGGAATTCATGTAAGATGTACACAAATACAACTATTTACTATCTGTATTTTTTCAAACAATGTAATGTTTTTGACCTTCATATATGTTGTGTTATATACACATACACATGTAGTTGAATTTCAAAGATATATATCCCACAAAATGTCTATCCATTCACTGACAGATGAGCATTTGTGGTTATTTTCAATTTTCAACTATTTTGTATAAAACTGCTATGAAAAGTCCCAGTACAAGTAATTTTGGAAGTTATATGTGTTCATTTATGATTATTATTAACGATCTCATCTGAATGGGCAAGCCGTACTTGAATATGTATTGCCTTATTTAACCCCCATAGCAGCTCTAAGAGGCAGGCTCTGTGGTTGTGTCCATTTTACAGATGAGCACAATATGCAGATACATATAGATAACTATCTATCTGATTTATACCTGTGGCAGTGATACAGAGATACTGTCCTTGCCCTCAAGCAGTCTACAGTTGAGCCCCAGAACCAGTCAGGGATGCAGACAGAGTGCAGCCTGATAAGTGCTTTGCCCAGGACTGACTTCGATCTGTGCTGTCATGCAAAACCCTGCACTTAGAAGAGCTCTAAGTTTGGTTTAATGGTCTGCTGTTGCTTTTCTGCCTGGAGAAGGGCATGGCAACCAACTCCAGTATTCTTGTCTGGAGGATCCCACAGACAGAGGAGCGTGGCAGGCTCAGCAGTGCAAAGAGTCATAAAGGACTGAAGTGACTTAGCGTGTGTGCATCCTTCTTCTGAAATTCTTAATGATTTCTGAACAAGGCCATTCTTTTTCTTCTTTCCCTGGGCCCCATAAATTCTGTAGCAAGTTCTAGTTTTGACAGAAATACAAATGGTGTGTTATGAGGGTGAGGCAGGGGGACAGTTAGAAAAGGGATCTTAGAAGAAGTTCTCCTTGAGCTTAATTTTGAAACATAGGAAGGAGTTAGCCTCCTCCCTCTCCTCCTCCCCTCTCTTCTCTTTTCCTCCTCTCTCTCCTCTTCTCTTTCTCATTCATCTTGGGGCAGAATGATATGGGCTTTGGTGTCAGAGAACCATGGTCTGCATTCTTCTTCAGATACCAGGATACTCTTGGTTAAGTTACAAGTCTCCCCAAGCCTCAGTCTTGAGGCTTACTCAAATCGTGTGGCTAAAACGTTCTTGGAGGATTTGGCATGTCATACAGAAAACAACTTGGAGAAGGAAATGGCAACCCACTCCAGTATTCTTGCTTGGAGAATCCCACGGACGGAGGAGCTTGGTGGGCTACAGTCCGTGGGTCGCAAAGAGTCGGACACTACTGAGCAACTTCACTTTCACTTTTCACAGAAAACAACTAACACTGTGCTTGCCTCATAGTAGGCACCGACCAGTTATCATGCCCTACACCCCAGCTGGCTTCCTGAAGACACACTTTCCCCTTGTTAGAATGTCAGCACCCTGAGGCAGGAGCTTGTGTCTGTCTTCCTCACACTCGAATCCCCTGCTGTCAGGGTTCTAACCTCTATAGAATGCCATTTAAGGATCCATTTGATCTGATCCCAACTTACTTTTCTTGTATCTCCTGCACACTGTTTTGTATCCTCTGTTTTAGTCAAATTAAATGGCTTGTTCTTCCCTCACACTTCAACTACTTTTATTTCAGCTCTGTCAGTACTCTGGACTCTAATTCCTCCCAATTCAAGCTGTGTTCATCTTTTCAAGCTCGGCTCACAGACTGCTGCCTCCATTAAGACCATTCCAATCCTCCCAAGCACACTCTTCTGACGTTATTGCAAATAACCCCCTTTCATGGCATTATATGTGTTGCACCAACATTATTGGGTTTGGTGTATTATAAGATGACTTTTGAGGGTAGCGATGTCTAATTAAAGTTTATATGTCCTTGGTTCATTCTCCTGGACCACAGAGCTCATCCAATAAACCCTGGAATACACTGCTGAGTTCATGAATGAACCCTAATTCCCCTACTCTGGGGCAAGGGAATTACCTTAAAAGGAAAAATTCTGACAAGAAACTATACATGACTTGAGGGGGTGATCCAAAGTTGCAGTTCTGAGGTTGAAACTGGATTCCCCCAAGTGCCAGTGGCAAAGACAAACTGTGTGGAGAACAAATGCACCTTGTTTGTAAACAGAATCTACAAAGATAAACCCATATGCTTTTTGCAGCTGGAGCTCATAAGCAATTTCCCCAGGGTTCAGCCTTCAGTGTCAAGGAGTGCTCCCTGCAGATGAAGCCTTGCTGTGTTAATTCTTAACACACCTCTAGACTGGGTTACAATGTGGAAGCTCCACATGCTTCTAGGAGTTGGTTTGCCTGGAAAAGTTATCACTACAAGGATTCTTCTATGTCTGCATCCTGCTTCTTGCGTCTAACTGAAGGCTACTATACATACTTCTGAATATAACTATATAAATGGTCTGTCGATTTCTCACCATGCCTTAGTCCCAAGTAAGTGATGAGGCCCAAGCACCAGGTGATGCTGTCCCCTGTACTTCCTTGTTACACACTCTTGGTTAAACTAAACAGAATGGATTCTGTGACTCACAGCAATCACACCAAAGAGTAGCAGCATCTGATTAATTATAAACTTTAGCAGGCCTTCTGTTCACCCTCTAGGAATTAAGATATGTTGGGTATAAAAAAAGCTGTTCCGATGGAAAGTGGATTTCGCTCTCATTTTCTATGCTATATCCACTTCTATGATGTATTCTTCCAGAAGAAGTACCCACTTGAACACTGGTTTCAGAAATAATTTCTGTAAAACCCAAGGTGACTAGTCATCCTGGTTTGCCTGGGATAGAACTGTTTCCCAGGATGTGGGATATTCAGTGCTATAATTAGGAAAATCCCAGGAAAACCAGGACCACTTGGTCACCCTAATAATAGCTGGTGGCCTGAAAAAGTTACATAACAGAATCTCTTGCTAAGACACCAAAATTGTTCCAAAATATTTGTCTAAATACTGTATATCAACTCCCTATAGATTTTTTTAGGCATATATAAATGTGTCTATGTCTCATGTTCATATCTTTTATTTCTATATGGCTGTTAGATTGAATCATGTAAAATTGACAGAATTCAACTATTTTTTGACCAAAAAATTCTCACAAAACCCAATTTCTTCATAGAGGTCAACCTATTCTTATTTATTGAAGAAGGAAATGGCAACCCACTCCAGTATTCTTGCCTGGAGAATCCCATGCAGAGGAGCCTTGTGGGCTACAGTCCATGGGGTCGCAAAGAGTAAGACATGACTGAGCGACTAAACAACAATTCTTATTTATATCTATCATCTTAGGCTCTATGTTGACCATCTTCCATGTATTAATATATGTAATTATCTAATAACCTTTGGAAATTGTGTGACTACATCATCTGATAACAAAGAAGCTAAGAGGTTAAGTTAAGCAAGATATATAACAAGTAACAACAAATTGGATGCTACATTTTCCCACCTAAGATCAAGTATCTTCAATTCTTTTTTTTTTTTTTTTTTTGCCAAACCACCCAGCTTGCAAGATTTTAGTTCCTTCACCAGGAATTGGACCCATGCACTCTGGAGTGGAAGCTCAGAGTCCTTACTACTGGACTTCTTGGGAAAGTCCCATTTTTACTAATTTGTAAGGTGGGGATTTACTGTACTTATTTTGTAGATTAAAGCAATGACATAAAAAGAGTTTGCACAAGTGCTCAACTTTCTTTAAACATTATTGTCTCATCTCATGCTGCCCTTCCTGAGGCCAGTTTTCTTCTAAAATGTACTGGCTTTAGGAATGACCTTGGTCTTCATGCATTTAATTAAATACAGTTGTTTCTCAGCATTGTCTTGCAAAAAATTACAAATACAGAAAATTTGTAATTTTATAGTGAATATGTTTATTTCCATGCCTAGATTCTATCATTTTAACATTTTGTCATATTGCTTGATTGTATATCTATTCAACTGAGCATCTGTCTAACCATCAAGACATTTTACTTTTTGGTGGGTTTCAAAGTGAGTTATAGACATCAGTAACTTTCACCCCTAAACATTTCAGCATGTATATCATTAGTGAGTTCAATATTGGTTTATAGTCTTTCCTTTTTAAAAACGGAGAAGGCAATGGCACCCCACTCCAGTACTCTTGCCTGGAAAATCCCATGGATGGAGGAGCCTAGAAGGCTGCAGTCCCTGGGGTCGCAGAGGGTCGGACACGACTGAACGACTTCACTTTCACTTTTCACTTTCATGCATTGGAGAAGGCAATGGCAACCCACTCCAGTGTTCTTGCCTGGAGAGTCCCAGGGACGGGGGAGCCTGGTGGGCTGCCGTCTATGGGGTTGCACAGAGTCGGACACGACAAATTGAGACATAAGTGACACATATTAGTTTTAGATGTTTTCAGGCTCCTTTTTAAAGGTAAAATTCACGTGTGTGTGCATTCAGTCACTCAGTGTCCAACTCTTTGTGACCCCATGGACTGCACCCCACCAGGCTCCTCTGTTCATAGGCTTCTCCAGGCAAGAATACTGGAGTGGGTAGCCATTTTCTTCTCCAGGGTATCTTCCCAACCCAGGAATCGAACCTGGGTCTCCTGCATTTCAGGTGGATTCTTTACAGTCTGAGCCATCAGTTAAGCCCAGATTTCACATACAACACCTAAATATTAAATATACCATTCGATGACTTCTAAGAGACACGTATGTCTGCATATAATAGCCCAAACCTTTATAAAGATGGAGAATACTTTTATTATCCAGAAGTTTTCTTCAAGCAACTTTCTAGTTGAACTTGACACCCACTTTCACCTTCATGGGTAACTAATGTTCTGATTTTTTTTCACATAGATTAATTTTTTCTGCTCTGCTGCTGCTGCTGCTGCTGCTAAGTCGCTTCAGTTGTGTCTGACTCTGTGTGACCCCATAGAGGGCAGCCCACCAGACTCCCCCTTCCCTGGGATTCTCCAGGCAAGAATGCTGAAGTGGGTTGCCATTTCCTTCTCCAATGCATGAAAGTGAAAAGTGAAGTCGCTCAGTCGTGTCCTACCCTTAGTTTCTGCTCTAGAACTCCATATAAATGGAATCAAACAATAAGAGCTAGTGTGTGTAATACTTCTTTCACCCAAGATAATTACTTTGAGATTTTTATCCAAGTTTTTACACAAGTCAATAGTTTATTGCTTTCATTGTTTTCATATCCCCATTCAATGACATGATCTAGTTATCCACTGTCTTGTTGATAGGAAAATAAATTATTGATTGGTTGCTTCATTTTTTTAGTTATGAATAAAACCTGCACTGAACATTCTTTTATAAGTTTCTGTGAAGACATATGGGTTTATTTTTCTTGGGTAAAAACCTAGAATTGGAACAATTCAATTACAGAAAGGTGTATGCTTAATTTTATAAGAAATTGTCAGACCTTTTGCCAAAGAGTTTGTGTCCTATGAGTAATGCATGAGAATTTTGGCTGCTTTAACTCCTCATAACTCTTGATACTAATGTTTTTAGTCATTCTGGTTGCTGTATGTCAGTATCTCATTGTGGTTTGATTTGCATTTCCCTGATCATTAATGATTTGGTCACTTTTTCCATGTGCTTATTGGCCATTCACATATTTTCTTTGCTAAATGACTGCTCAAATTGTTTGCTCATCTTTTTTTTTTTTTTTTTTTTTAAGTGCAAAAGAGACACAGATGTATGGAACTGTCTTTTGGACTCTGTGAGAGAGGGAGGGAGGGATGATTTGGGAGAATGGCATTGAAACATATATAATATCATATAAGAAATGAATCGCCAGTCCAGGTTCAATGCAGGATACAGGATGCTTGGGGCTGGTGCACAGGGATGGCCCAGAGGGATGGTATAGGGAGAGATGTTGGACGGGGGTTCAGGATTGGGAACACGTGTACACTTGTGGTGGATTCATGTTGATGTATGGCAAAATCAATACAATATTGTAAAATAATTAGCCTCTAATTAAAATAAATACATTTAAATTTTAAAAAATAATTTAAAAAAAGGAAAAAAAAAGCTACAAAGATATATTGTATGACATGAGGAATATAGCCAGTACTTTATAATAATTATAAACAGAACCTTTAAAAATGGTGAATCACTATATTGTATACCTGTAATTCATAAAATATATATCAACTGTACATCAATAAGAAAACTTTTAAAAAAAAAAGAAAAAGAAAGTGAGCATGAATTCTCCATGGCAGCCATATCACTCCCAAGTGGGCAAAAATTGGCTCTTGAGAGGAGGGGTGAAAACTTCTTAAGTATTACAATAGTTTGTAGCCATATAAAAGGCCACAATATATAACATATATACAGTATATTTGTAGTATTAAATTTTAATTGAGAGTGTGAGATTAGTGGGGAAAATGTTGAAAGAGTCTCCTAGGGGGATCTGAGGCGGCCGGGAGGAGCTATCCCATGCCCAAGGCCAGGGGCGGTGGCCGGGAGAACCAACCCCACGTCCAAGGAGCAGTGGCTGCGCAGGCGCAGGAGGGCCTAGAGGAACTATCCCACATTGAAGGTCAGGAAGGGCAGCGGTGAGGAGATACCCCTTGTCCAAGGTAAGGAGCAGTGGCTGCACTTTGCTGGAGCAGCTGTGAAGAGATACCCCAGGCCCAAGGTAAGAGAAACCCAAGTAAGACGGTAGGTGTTGCAAGAAGGCATCAGAAGGCAGACACAACGAAACCATAACAACAGAAAACTAGTCAATCTAATCACACAGGACCACAGCCTTGTCTAACACAATGAAACTAAGCCATGCCTGTGGGGCCACCCAAGATGGGCGGGTCATGATGGAGAGGTCTGACAGAATGTGGTCCACTGGAGAAGGGAATGGCAAACCACTTCAGTATTCTTGCCTTGAGAACCCCATGAACAGTATGAAAAGGCAAAATGATAGGATACTGAAAGAGGAACTCCCCAGGTCAGTAGGGGCCCAAATATGCTACTGGAGATCAGTGGAGAAATAACTCCAGAAAGAATGAAGGGACGGAGCCAAAGCAAAAACAATACCCAGCTGTGGATGTGACTGGTGATAGAAGCAAGGTGTGATGCTGTAAAGAGCAATAGTGCATAGGAACCTGGAATGTCAGGTCCATCAGATCAGATCAGATCAGATCAGTCGCTCAGTCGTGTCCAACTCCATAGGAACCTGGAATGTCAGGTCCATGAATCAAGGCAAATTGGAAGTGGTCAAACAAGAGATGGCAAGAGTGAATGTCGACATTCTAGGAATCAGCGAACTGAAATGGACGGGAATGGGTGAATTTAACTCAGATGACCATTATATCTACTACTGTGGACAGGAATCCCTCAGAAGAAATGGAGTAGCCATCATGGTCAACAAAAGAGTCTGAAATGCAGTACTTGGATGCAATCTCAAAAACAACAGAATGATCTCTGTTAGTTTCCAAGGCAAACCCTTCAATATCACAGTAATCCAAGTCTGTGGATTAATCCAATAAATCCCCTACAGGTAACACTGAAGAAGCTAAAGTTGAATGGTTCTATGAAGACCTACATGACCTTTTAGAACTAACACCCAAAAAAGATGTCCTTTTCATTATAGGGGACTGGAATGCAAAAGTAGGAAGTCAAGAAACACCTGGAATAAAAGGCAAATTTGGCCTTGGAATATGGAATGAAGCAGGGCAAAGACTGATAGAGTTTTGCCAAAAAATGCACTGGTCATAACGAACACCCTCTTCCAACAACACAAGAGAAGACTCTATACATGGACATCACCAGATGGTCAACACTGAAATCAGACTGATTATATTCTTTACAGGCAAAGATGGAGAAGCTCTATACAGTCAGCAAAAACAAGACCAGGAGCTGACTGTGGCTCAGATCATGAACTCCTTATTGCCAAATTCAGACTGAAATTGAAGAAAGTAGGGAAAACCACTAGACCATTCAGGTATGACCTAAATCAAATCCCTTATAGATTTAAGGGCCTAGATCTGATAGATAGAGTGCCTGATGAACTATGGAATGAGGTTCGTGACATTGTACAGGAGACAGGGATCATGACCATCCCCATGGAAAAGAAATGCAAAAAAGCAAAATGGCTGTCTGGGGAGGCCTTACAAATAGCTGTGAAGAGAAGAGAAGTGAAAAGCAAAGGAGAAAAGGAAAGATATAAACATCTGAATGCAGAGTTCTAAAAAATAGCAAGAAGAGATAAGAAAGCCTTCTTCAGCCATCAATGCAAAGAAATAGAGGAAAACAACAGAATGGGAAAGACTAGAGATCTCTTCAAGAAAATTAGAGATACCAAGGGAACATTTCATGCAAAGATGGGCTCAATAAAGGACAGAAATGGTAGGGACCTAACAGAAGCAGAGGTGGCAAGAAGAGGTGGCAAGAATACACAGAAGAACTGTACAAAAAAGAGCTTCACAATCCAGATAATCACGATGGTGTGATCACTGACCTAGAGTCAAACATCCTGGAATGTGAAGTCAAGTGGGCCTTAGAAAGCATCACTACGAACAAAGCTAGTGGAGGTGATGGAATTCCAGTTGAGCTATTCCAAATCCTGACAGATGATGCTGTGAAAGTGCCGCACTCAATATGCCAGCAAATTTGGAAAACTCAGCAGTGGCCAGAGGACTGGAAAAGGTCAGTTTTCATTCCAATCCCAAATAAAGGCAATGCCAAAGAATGCTCAAACTACCACAACACTGCACTCATCTCACACACTAGTAAAGTAATGCTCAAAATTCTCCAAGCCAGGCTTCAGCAATATGTGAACCGTGAACTTCCTGATGTTCAAGCTGGTTTTAGAAAAGGCAGAGGAACCAGAGATCAAATTGCCAACATCCGCTGGATCATGGAAAAAGCAAGAGAGTTCCAGAAAAACATCTATTTCTGCTTTATTTACCATGCCAAAGCCTTTGACTGTGTGGATCACAGTCAACTGTGGAAAATTCTTTAAGAGATGGGAATACCAGACCACCTGATCTGCCTCTTGAGAAATCTGTATGCAGGTCAGGAAGCAACAGTTAGAACTGGACATGGAACAACAGACTGGTTCCAAATAGGAAAAGGAGTATGTCAAGGCTGTATATTGTCACCCTGCTTATTTAACTTATATGCACAGTACATCATGAGAAATGCTGGGCTAGAAGAAGCACGAGCTGGAATCAAGATTGCTGGGAGAAATATCAATAACCTCAGATATGCAGATGACACCACCCTTATGGCAGAAAGTGAAGAGGAACTCAAAAGCCTCTTGATGAAAGTGAAAGTGGAGAGTGAAAAGGTTGGCTTAAAGCTCAACATTCAGAAAACAAAGGTCATGGCATCTGGTCCTATCACTTCATGGGAAATAGATGGGGAAACAGTGGAAACAGTGTCAGACTTTATTTTTCTGGGTTCCAAAATCACTGCAGATGGTGACTGCAGCCATGAAATTAAAAGACGCTTACTCCTTGGAAGGAAAGTTATGACCAACCTAGATAGCATATTCAAAAGCAGAGACATTACTTTGCCAACAAAGATTCGTCTAGTCAAGGCTATGGTTTTTCCTGTGGTCATGTATGAATGTGAGATCTGGACTGTGAAGAAGGCTGAGCGCCGAAGAATTGATGCTTTTGAATTGTGGTGTTGGAGAAGACTCTTGAGAGTCCCTTGGACTGCAAGGAGATCCAACCAGTCCATTCTGAAGGAGATCAGCCCTGGGATTTTTTGGAAGGAATGATGCTAAAGCTGAAACTCCAGTACTTTGGCCACCTCATGTGAAAAGTTGACTCATTGGATAAGACTCTGATGATGGGAGGGATTAGGGGCAGGAGGAGAAGGGGACAATAGAGGATGAGATGGCTGGATGGCATCACTGACTCGATGGATGTGAGTTTGAGTGAACTCCAGGAGTTGGTGATGGACAGGGAGGTCTGGTGTGTTGCGATTCATGGGTTACAAAGAGTCAGACATGACTGAGCGCCTGAACTGTACTGAACTGAGGAGGATCTGTAACTCTGTGACTGAGTTGTGCCAATTTTTTCAATATATATTCTGTACACAAGTCATTTTTCAAATTCATTTTAACTATATTTTCTCGCAATCTATGGCCTGTTTATTCGTTTTAATTATTGTATCTTTTGACCAGCAAAATTTTACAATTTTATAAAGGTTATATTTTTAGGTTTTAAAAAAGATTTTCTGTATCCTGCCTATGAAATCTTTGCCTTCTTTAAGCTTTGATGAAATCAATATTTATAAATTTTGTAAATTTTCTTCTGTTGTAATTTCCAATTTTATTTCATGTGGTAGTAGAAAATATTTTGCATGATCAATCCTGTACATTTATTGAGACTTGTTTTATAGCCTAACATAAGATGGTTTGCCCTGGAAAATACTCCATATGTACTTAAATAAACTGTGTATTCTTCTTTTGTTGTGTGGATACCTGTTAGTTCTAGTTGGTTTATAATGTTGTCTTCTATTTCCTTATTGATCTTCTGTCTATTTGTTCCATCTATTATTAAAATAGCTGATTTAAAGTGTTTGTCTAGTTAATCCAACATCCGAGTTCGCTCAAGAACAGTTTAATGGACTGCATTTTTTCCTGGATATGAGTCTATATTAGTCAGAATTCTCCAGTAAAACAAAACCAATAGGGGATCTATCTATCTATCTAAATGTATCTTCTGTATATGCAATTGTCACTTTCTTTAATTTATCCCACGTTCATTTTCCCCATGTTATCACATGTACTAGGCTATGTTCCCTTGTGTTTCCACTCTTTACTTGTTTTTCACTTTGGTCTCTGCTCTTAAGGATATGACCCAGGCTTCTTGGTCTTCTTAATGCCTCCACCTAATTGGGGAATTTCAGATTAATGGTGTAACTGATCATTTCCTTTTTCTGATCTTTGCTGACCCCTTTGGCTATCCTTAATTACAACTATACTTTCAATTCTGGCTTATGTTTAATACCACCCTTACCCTCTCCATTCATTTCTGACTTTCAGATGCATTTAGCTCCTTCTAATTTACTGGAAGTAGCTGTTAATAATTTTTCTCAGAAAGGTGGTCTGATACTTTCTCAATTACATGCTCTTTCTGTATGATATTATATTATTTCCGTTTTCTGTTTTTTTTTTTTTTTTTTGTTACATAATTATAAGATGAGAGACAAAATGCTTGGGTTTTCCCTGTGGGAATTACTAGGCATATTCATATTGTTGCTGCTGAAAGACTGTCTTTTAATCTTTAGACTTCTCACTTCACTGAACTTGCATAAAAACTGCATGCTTTACGTCTATATACACAAACTGAAACCTAGAAGCACAGAGAGTAACAATTCATTTCAAGAACTGGCTACTTTAAATTGCTAGCAAAAAATTCAAACCAGTAAGATCTTTTCCCCCCTACACTCTTCTCTGAATTTGAAGATGTGTCATATAACACATATCTGAGATAGTGTGGGAGCAGCCTGGGAATGGTAACTGTGCATTCTTAAAACAACAAAAATGTCATGTAGCACTTTGGTTTAGATAAGTGAACATTTGGGCTGAGCACAAGATGTAGGCAGAGGATACTAAAGCTCCAACTAATTAGGGAGTTATCACTTGAAAAGTTACATAGCTCTGGGTCACTGAAGTAACAGCTATCAAAGGAAACTTCTGGAAGCCATCTTGCTTTCATTTCACAATCTTCTGATGACAGAATAAGCAGTATGATATGGTAGCACTTTCCTTGAAATATTACTGCCTTTTCCATGTCAGTGACAGAATACAAAGATCATGAAGAAAAAGAGAAGCATTCCAGTAGTTTGAAATGCTGTGACTTTTAAATGGATTCTATTAGAATTAACTAGACTCAGCTCAAATTACATAAAATTAAGCTCCTTAAAAATGATAAAAGCAAACAGTGCTTATTGTTCATTGAAACTAAAAAAAAAAAAAATTCAAGAGTTTTGACATTTGTTTGTCTCTGACACTATAAAGACTTTTCCTAATGATCTTTGAAAATCAGAAGTTAGAGCAATAAAGGATGTGATAACTTTTTTGCTTTTTAAAAATTTATGAATATAATATGTAGGCACAAAAGGGCCATAAAACTTCTTTCTCTCTTTTTGTTTAAGTTACATCATTATCATCTCTAATGTATAATAAATTGATACATGTTTTGGGGTCACACGCATATACACATGCAGAACACATTTTTAGATGATGTTTACAATCTGAAGTATGGTTGTAAAATATGAGCATTTTGACAACTAAACTTAGTATAGAAATTAAGATAAAGAAGAGGTTATTTGGGGATTCGGTGGTCAGGAAGAGTTCATGAAGGATGTAATCCTTGAAAGATGAACATATTTAGAGGTGAGCAAGTGGTAGCAGCACAAACCAAAGTTGTAGGCTGCAACCCACATTAAATAGGGACTGTACGGGAGGCCAGCTTTGCTGTCAACAGGGGTTCATGTAGAGAGTGCTGGGAGGAGGCATCTTCTGAGGCCATGCTGTAGTTACAAATCAGGCCTAGTCTATATTTTATGTCAGAAACTGAGCAGCAGCAGCAACAGCGCTTCAGCATCCCTGTTGCTTGTGCTTGTCTGCCATGCTGCTCCTTTACAGCAGGGCTTCCATGGCTTCTTTTGTTTTAAATATCAATTATTTATTTTGCTGCACCGGGTCTTAGTTGTGGCACACAAAATCTTAGGTGCAGCATGGGGGATCTAGTTTCCTGACCAAGGATTGAACCCAGCCCTCCCTGCATTGGGAGTGTGGAGTCTTAGCCACTGAACCACCAGGGAGTTTTTCCCATGGCTTCTTAACTTGTCCTCTCTCTCTCTGCTCCTTCTTCTTCCATTGCTTCTCCTTGCTGGCCTCATGCAACATCCCATCTCACCTCTCACAGCCTATGTACGTGTATATGATTGAATCCTTTTATATTGCTGGAGCCCTTTTAAAATTTAACTTTATTTCCTCTGGAAAAGAAAAAGAAAATGAGGTAGTGTCTGAAATCACACCACATAGTAAGATTTTAAAATATTAAGACATTAGCACCAAAAAATATTTTAAATGCATAAATAAATAAAGGCAAAGGCAAAAGAAAGTTTGAACTACTAATGGTGGATTTAAAATTTGGATCTTAGCAAGCAAAGTGCAGGGCAATGACACAGCATTTACAGGATTTACACAGCCTAGGACTCATTAATCTGTAGGTGTCTATTTTGATGTAGCCCAAAGTCTTCAAGGCTAGAAATAAAAAGCATACTAGCCTAAATTCTAGTCTTAGCTCTTTCAGTAATGACTGTTGACAATCACGCAATCTCATGGGGTCTTAGTATCCTCATATGTTTTTAAAAAAAGTTTAGTTTGAACAGTCAGTAAAGCTCTTCCCAACTTGAACATTCACTTTATATACTCTGGCATATAAATTTAAAAATTACAAACATGACCTTGAGAAAACCCAACTAGAAAGGAATGAAAAGTGAAATAGAAACTCTTCTAATGCAGGAAACATAAGAGACACAGGTTCAATCCCTGGGTTGGGAAGATCCTCTGAAGAAGGAAACAACACACTCCAGTATTCTTGCCTGGGAAATCCCATGGACAGAGGAGCCTGGCAGGCTGCAGTCTATAGCATCTCAAAAGGGTAGGACATGACTTAGTGACTAAACAACAACAACAAATGGGTTATAGATCACATTTAGGAAAGTAACCAGATGGGGTCATATTTAGCTTTGAATAAAACAATGTGTATTCTGGTCCAAGAGGATTGGGAATAGGCTCACAATTGTACAGGAGGCAGTGATAAAGACCATCCCCAAGGGAAAAAAAAAATGCAAAAGGCAAAATGGTTGTCTAAGGAGGCCTTACAATTAGCTGAGAAAAGAAAAGACACAAAAGACAAAGAAGAAAAGGAAAGATATACCCATTTGAATGCAGAGTTCCAAAGAATAGCAAGGAGAGATAAGAAAGTCTTTCTCAGTGATCAATGCAAAGAAACAGAGGAAAACAGTAGAATGGGAAAGACTAGAGATCTCTTCAAGAAAATTAGAGATACCAAGGGAACATTTCATTTAAACATGGGCACAATAAAGGACAGAAATGGTATGGACTTAAAACGGCTGCTGCTGCTGCTAAGTCGCCTCAGTCGTGTCCAACTCTGTGTGACCCCATAGACAGCAGCCCACCAGACTCCCTCATCCAGAAGCAGAAGATATTAAGAAGAGAAGGCAAGAATACACAGAAGAACTATATAAAATCTTCTATATAGTATAGAATATACTATAATATATTATATTATATATATTATAAATATGTACACTATATATATATAGTATATATATATATATTATATGCTATAATATAACTATAATATCTTCATGACCCAGATAACCATGATGGTGTGACCACTCACCTAGAGCCAGACATTGTGGAATGTGAAGTCAAATGGGCCTTAAGAAGCCTCACTACGAAAAAAGCTAGTGGAGGTGATGGAATTCCAGTGGAGCTATTTCAAATCCTAAAAGATGATGCTGTTAAAGTGCTGCATTCAAAATGCCAGCAAATTTGGAAAACTCAGCAGTGGCCACGGGACTGGAAAAGGTCAGATTTCATTCCAATCCCAAAGAAAGGCAAGCCAAAGAATGCTCAAACTACTGCACAATTGCACTCATCTCACAGGCTAGCAAAGTAATGCTCAAAATTCTCCAAGCCAGGCTTAAATAGTACATGAACCGTGAACTTCGAGATGTTCAAGCTGGATTTAGAAAAGCCATAGGAATCAGAGATCAAATTGCTAACATCTGTTGGACCATTGAAAAAGCAAGAGAGTTCCAGAAAAATGTCTACTTCTGCTTTATTGACTATGCCAAAACCTTTGACTGTGTGGATCACAATAAACTGTGGAAAATTCCTCAAGAGATGGGAATACCAGACTATATCATTTGCCTTCTGAGAAATTTGATGCAGGTCAAGAAGCAGCAGTTAGAACTGGATATGGAACAACAGACTAGTTTCAAATTGGGAAAGGAGTACATCAAGGCTGTATATTATCACCCAGCTTATTTAACTTATGTGCAGAGCACATCATGAGAAATGCCATGCTGGATGAAGCACAAGCTGGAATCAAGATTGCCAGGAGAAATATCAATAACCTCAGATATGCAGATGACACCACCTTTATGGCAGAAAGCAAAGAAAAACTAAAGAGCCTCTTGATGAAAATGAAAGAGGAGAGTAAAATGTTGACTTAAAACTCGACATACAGAAAACTAAGATCATGGTACCTGGTCCCATCACTTCATGGCAAATAGATGAGGAAACAATGAAAACAGTGACAGACTATTTTTTTGAGTTCCTGAATCACTGTAGATGATGACTGCAGCCATGAAATTAAAAGATGCTTGCTCCTTGGAAGGAAAGCTATGACCAACCTAGACAGCATATTGAAAAGCAGAGACATTACTTTGCCAGCAAAGGTCTGTCTAGTCAAGGCTATGGTTTTTCCAGTAGCCATGTGTTGATGTGAGAGTTGGACTATAAAGAAAGCTGATCACTGAAGAATTGATGCTTTTGAACTGCAGTGTTGGAGAAGACTCTTGAGAGTCCCTTGGACTGCAAGGAGATCCAACCAGTCCATCCTTAAGGAAATCATTCCTGAATATTCTTTTGAAGGACTGATGCTGAAGCATCTAATACTTTGGCCACCTGATGGGAAGAACTGACTCACTGGAAAATACCCTGGTGCTGGGAAAGATTGAAGGCAGGAGGGGATGGCATCATAGACTCTATGGACATGAGCTGAGTAAGCTCCAGGAGTCATTCATAGACAGGGAAGCCTGGCGTGCTGCAGTCCATTGGGTCGCAAAGAGTCAGACACGACTGAGAGATTGAACTGAACTGAACTGATTCTGGTCCAACAGGATTGAGAATGGGTTACATGGCAATGTCCAGGGAGAGATGGAAGATGACTGCTCTATTTTCTACCAGACCTAAGCCAGTTTCAGTCCCTCTCTCCGCCACCACATCCTTATTCCTGCCACACCAGCCACAAGAAAATAGACCAGTTATGCTTTATATCTTAAAGTGCAGGTACAAGCAATCATCTGACTTTTATTCATACTCTAAGATAAAATTTTCCATCATCAAATGTAGGAATGAAATGATAGCTTAAATATTTATAGTTCTTACTCCACTGGGTTTTCAGTATTCCACTTATCATTGGGTTAAAAGTGCAATCAGCGAGTGTAGCTTTTCCTGGCATACTGTCTAGCAACATCTCCAGGACACACCAGCCTGTAAGTGATATTCTTCAGCACACACCACATTTTTCATAGTAGTGATTTTGCTTTCAGCTGATGAAGCAAGACCATACATTCTTGCTGTTTGGGCAGGACTAAAAGATACTGTCCTATAAATGAAAGCAGTACAGCGTATGATGGTGTGGTAGTTCCACAAACAAACCATTATTATTTGATAATGTGTTTCACTGCAGGCTTCCCTGGTGGCTCAGATGGTAAAGTGTCTGCCTGTAATGCGGGAGACTCAGGTTCAATCCCTGGATTGGGAAGATCCCCTGGAGAAGGAAATGGCAACCCACTCCAGTACCCTTGCCTGGAAAATCCCATGGACAGAGGAGCCTGGTAGGCTACAGTAAAACCCCCTCTTTGCATGGGGTTGCAAAGAGTCAGACAAGACTGAGTGATTTCACTTTTCTAAGTTTTCTATGAAGATCAGCTACACCCTTATTCAGAGGATCATTCTGAAAAACATTTTCAAAGGAGTACACATTCAAGGCATCTTCAGGGGAGAGGCAGAACCCATAGGGCTGGGAAGCCCACCTCTGATTCCTAGGTCCAGAATGGAGAAGCAGGGTTTAGGCTAACACATAGCATCACATACCTTCAGTTCAGTTCAGTTCAGTTCAGTCTCTCAGTTGTGTCTGACTCTTTGCGACCCCATGAATCGCAGCACGCCAGACCTCCCTGTCCATCACCAACTCCCGGAGGTCACTCAGACTCACGTCCATCAAGTTGGTGATGCCATCCAGCCATCTCATTCTCTGTCGTCCCCTTCTCCTCCTGCCCCCAATCCCTCCAAGCATCAGAGTCTTTTCCAATGAGTCAACTCTTCACATGATGTGACCAAAGTATTGGAGTTTCAGCTTTAGCATCATTCCTTCTAAAGAAATCCCAGGGCTGATCACATACCTTGCTGCTGTTGTTAAGTCACTTTAGTCGTGTCCGACTCTGTGCGACCCCATAGATGTCAGCCCACCAGGCTCCCCCACCCCTGGGATTCTCCAGGCAAGAACACTGGAGTGGGTTGCCATTTCCTTCTCCAATGCAGGAAAGTAAAAAGTGAGAGTGAAGTCATTCAGTCGTGTCTGACTCTTGGCGACCCCATGGACTGCAGCCCACCAGGCTCCTTCGTCCATGGGATTTTCCAGGCAAGAGTACTGGAGTGGGTTGCCATTGCCTTCTCACATACCTTACTCTTCTCCAAATTGTCTTATAATATTCTTAAAGTCCAAAGAAGACATTCAGAGGTGTTTTTTTTAATCACTTCCAAACTTTAATTTCTAAATAGATAACACAGAGATGTCCCATATATAAATATTTTTATTTTCATGTTAATATAGATTTTTGAAAATCTAAAAATCAAGTAATAAACAAAAATTTAATATCTTTTATATCCAAGAATCTTTTTAAAATTAATTTATTTTAATTGGAGGGTAATTACAATACTTTAATGGTTTTTGCCATATATCAACTTGAATTAGAAACAGAAAGCAAATACTGTATATTAACATGTATATATGGAATTTAGAAAGAGGGTAATGATGATCCTACTCACAGGGGAGCAAAGGAGACACAGATGTAAAGAACAGACTTTTGGACTCAGTGGGAAAAGGGGAGGGTGCGATGATTTGAGAGAATAGCATTCAGAAGTGTTTTGTTTTTTTTTTTTTTAAATCCTCAATCCAACACATTCCTTTTTTAAACTTCCAAAAGGTATCAAACAGTTCCCTTACATATACAAAGTCCTTTTCTAGACTCATGGAAGGATAGAGAAAGCCATAAAATATGACCTTCCCCTGAGGTGACTGGGAAAATAGGAACTAGATTTTCTGAGCTCTTAGTACATGCCGGGCACTGTGCATTTTCTTGTTTGATTCACAAGACAATTCTGACAGGTAGGTACTGTTATTATCCCATGCTACAGATGAAAATCCTGAAGTTTAGACTATTTAAAAACCTCAGTAAACAAAAAAGCTAAAATTCAAATTCTAGCCAGCTGGCTCCAAAATGCATCTCTTCCATGATGCATCATCAATGGGGTTGGAAACTGGTTTAAAAGGTTGCAGTGTGATGAACCAAAGAACTGGTGATAAACGCTGCCCAAAGCCAGTTGAACGCAGACTTTTTTTTCCTTACTTGGGAATTCACAGATACACAATAGTCTCATAGTATTAGGGAAATACATGAAAAGAGTCCTGCACAAAAGTCTTTTGAGTGCTGCAGAGATTGATAAATATGCCCCCTCCTTTCATTCACACTAAATGTAGTATTTCTGCTGCTTAACATGGACCACAAGAATACTAGGTCTTAAAGAGAAAATAGTTTAAATTTCTTTCTAGATTAATTTCAAACTGTGTCTTTATCCAGGGCTGATTGTATTTATAATATCATGTAGTCACCATGGCCATTTCTAGACAATATTACTTTACACTATCTGCCTGCAATGCAGAAGATCTGGGTTTGATTCTTGGACCAGGAAGATCCCCTGGAGAAGGACATGGCAATCCACTCAAGTATTCTTGCCTGGGACATCCAATGGACAGAGGAGCCTGGTGGGCTACAATCCATAGCGTTGCACAGAGTCGGACACGACTGAGCAACTAAAACCCAACACACTTACTCATTATGTTCAAGGTCCAAGAAAGGTGTTCAGTTTTCCTTTCAATTTCTAATAGCTCTGCTAGCAAAGCAGATGTTACATGTTTCTCCTTTTTCAGATAAGTTCTTTGGATTTTCAAAGAACTCATGTTGGGAAATACTTGTGTTCTTACTCATTGAAGTATGCCATTTTTTAAAAAGCAAAATATTGTATCTGAAGAGTTTTAGGTGCAAAATTCAATGGCCCTTATAGCTGCTGATCAATCAGGAGAGGATGGCACTGTTAGGGTACTAAAGGAATTGATCTCCCTAGAGATTTTCCAGGCTAATTTTGCCTCTGGGGCTCACAAAGCACAATTCTGTCATAGATGTCTCATCTGTGAGCTATTAATGCTATGAGCCGTTAAAACCACAGGGCCACCATTGCCCACTCCTGGAGCAGCAGCATTTTTCCAACTGCAGTCTGGTAATACTTGGTACAGATTTATCTAAGGAGCTATTTTTTTTTTTTTTTTTAATGTAGATTCTTGTGATTCTATCTGAAGTCCTAGGTGAGGCTCTGGAATTTTCGTTTTAAGTAATCTTCTCAGGGCCTGTGTGCTAAGTCACTTTAGCCATGTCTGACTCTTTGCGACTCTCTGGACTGTAGTCTTCCAGGCTCCTCTGTCCATGGGATTCTCCAGGCAAGAACACTGGAGTGGGTTGCCATGCCCTCCTTCAGGGGATCTTCCCTACCCAGGGATTGAACCTGTGGCTCCTACATTGCAGGAGGATTCTTTACCACTGAACCACAGGGGTATCCCAAACAAGCTTCTCAAGTGACCTTGCTTTGAGGAATTCTGATCTCAAAGTAGTTCTGTGAGCCTCAAGAGAATTGCAAGCCAGCGTGCCTTCAATGCATGCATTCTGAGAAATTCCAAAAGGTTTCATCAGTGTTTTCTAAAGTAATTTCTGCAGAATGACAATCCCAAGAGATGATTTGTAATGAACGATTTCCACTGTTAAATAAGTTTGGGAAAATTCCTTTCAAGAGCCCTCCTCTTAGAGGTTCCTAGCACACATATTAAAAGTTCTGAAACATATTGCAGGAAATAAACCTGTGCAACTAAACCCAAGTGTTTCCCAGGTAGGTTACACAATAGGACTTTTTTGGAGGGGATAACACTTGCCATGGAACTAACAGTATTCTTTAAGCTTCCTTTGGAGGAATGCCAGTTATAGGCTCACGGTAGAATTTCCAGAGGAGATGAACTAGGTTTGGAGATCCAGGGACTCAGCTTTAATTCTTGGTTCTTAGGAATCATTATGGAAAGGTGAGAAACCCTGTAGCTTATTAATTACACTTCACATCTGTGTGGTTTTTATAGTTCCACAGGCCCTTTTTCACACCTTTTCTCATTAAAGAAAAAGCCTCATTTGATTTCTGTGAGCCAAGCAGATTAGGCATTACTATCCCCATATTACAAGTGAATAAATACATTTATAGAGGGTAAAGAGTTAGCTTTCTGAGGTCATGAAACTCTGCCTCTTTTGCTTTCTTCATCACATCCAAACTTTGGAATGACCTGGCAGCTAAGGTTCCCAAAACATATCAGCCTATAAAATTTTGCTGAATTCACTAATAAGGTATTATCTTTTTAATGGACTGGTAATGATACTGATCAGCTATTGGTAGAAAGACCTGTGAATTATTTTTCCAATGGGGTGATAAATTGACTTGAACTCAGGTCTGCTGGTTCATCCCTCCTGTATCTATCCGGTGAAGTCCAAAGGTCCAGGTTATTATATACAGTCATGTCTGGGGGAGAGGGATTTGTAATGGGGAATTTATTTTCCTCAGTGTAGTTTTATTTGGTCTTTATAAGACATGAATTAAATTGCTCCTACACTATGTCCTGATCACATAAGTTAACGTATTCCTTGATGCAATTGTATTTCTTTTAGCAAACAAAACCTAGGATTTTGGGGACTTCCCAGGCCATCCAGTGGATAAGACTGCCTTCCAGTGCAGAGGGTTAAGATTCCATCCTTTGTCAGGGAGCTGAGATTCCATATGTCTTGAGACCAAAAAATAAAACATAAAACAGAAACAATACTGTAACAAATTCAATAAAGACTTTAAAAAAAAAAAAATTCCTAAGGCTTTTAAGGGTTATTATCTTAGTAACTTTAGTCTTCTTGTATTTTTGTGACCTTTTTTTTTTTTTTACATTTTCTACAGCTTGACTTCTCTAGAGCTTATTCTAATTTCTTTCAGTCCCAAGACTTACAGGTTTTGATTCACAAACATGAATATCACAGAAATATTTAGACCAATAGCAAAATTATAAGATGATGTTTAAACACATCTGTAATGAATGATTCCAAACAGTGAGCATAGATCTGTGTGTATCTGGGGAAGTTTTCTGCATGTCCAACTTTCTTGATAATGTGGATAAATGACAGATTCATAGGTTTAATATATCTTCCCTTGCCCTCTCTCACATATCACTCACAATTCAGCTTTTAATTTTGTGACTTGTGACAAATTTAGGATATGAATGTAGCTTAGTATAAATTTGCAAGGATTATTGAACATGTGTAATTGAACAAATTTCCCCTAAGTTTTAGTTTCTATATTTTTTCTCAATGTCCAAAAATTCACTAGGTTATTCCCAGCAACTTCTTTTCTTGTGGATTAAACTGGCTTTATTTTCTTAGGCTTTTTAGCTAAAAAAATATTTCTAGAAGCAGTCTATTCTCCACCCCAACCCTATAATCTGTTTTGTTCTAACTGATCCAGAAAAAATAAAAATGCATCATGTTTGAAGTCTTCACTGTTAGAGGGTAAACTGTGTCTCACTTTGAGTCATATTATATGTTCATTATATCTACAAAAACAATTTGGATAATAAAAGTGCCAAATGTTAACTCCAGCTATAAACATACAATGGCATATTTACATCATGCATCAAACTTTTCTAGATTTCTTTGCTTAATGCTTCTCATCTTGCACTAAAATTCTTAACCCATTTGTTTCATGATTTATGGGATAGATTAATTATTTTTGATGAATAAAAATTGGAAACTTTAATTGGATGCTATTCGAGGTTTGGTTGCATTAAATGAATCTACTGGTGATCAAAAATGTATTTTTAAAGGGAGTTTAGGCTAATATATCAACAAATGAGGAGCTATAAACATGATTAATATACACATTAGACTTTCCTTATCACATTCTGCTGGCAGTTTTTATCCGGTCACAGCTGAAATTCCATTGAGATCTTTCTCCTTTTGTATAAAATACAGATTATGTGGAGACAGCAGTCTGAGCAACTGGAGTTTCATCATGTCTGCCCATTAATTATTAATGCTGTTTCAGTACTTCTTATCTATCACTGCGAGAGATGGAGGGCTGTATTTTTATAGTCAGTTTCCAGTAAGAAAACAGGCTGGATGGTGCCTCTGTACTTGGCAATAGAGAAAGGATCAAAAGTACTTCCATTTTTATGGAACCTTGAAAAAGGAATGTTCTAAATCATTCACTTAACTATTGCCGTGAAAGGTGGTATGATTTTTGAAGCATAAATAAAAACTGAGAAGAGCATATGTCTAATTTGGACATCTTCCCCCCCCCCACCCCCCCCCCCAAAAAAATACTGTGATTTCCAAGGTATTGAATCCAAGCCATGTGGAGAATTGGGAGATTATGTCAATATGTCAATGTGAGTACAATTTAGCTCTAAGGACTTGACGGTCCTATAGAGGTACAGTGTTGTGATTAGAGTCCAGGCTGCAATGTAAGGATACTAGCTAAGCCAAGCAACAGAGTATTGAGTCTCCATTCCCTCATTGTATGAGGAGAACTTTTTCACCTGGCAGTGAAATAAAACAAAGCATTTCAATGCACAGAAAGTTTCAAGCAAGGCTAGTAAACTCTGAAACTTCACTGCTATTGTCTGTTTTACTAAAATCAATGAAATGTGCAACTCTAACGTTCAATAGGAAATATAACAAAAAAGTGGATTCAAGAGTACTTCAACCACTGGACTTAATTGAAGCTGGGGGCTGAGAGGGAGTGAGGAGGAAAATACAATAAATTTGCTGGACTATGATTTTCATCAATTTTGATGAATAATAGAAAAGTATAACAGGAGATCTGATTTACTAAGTAGAATTGGATTTGAGATATTGAGATACATTTCTATAATTACTTGATGACTTTAAACAGATTACCTATATTCCTGCCCATGTTCAATTTCTCCTTTATTCAATGTATCGAGTAATCCTTAATATTAGTGAATGTGTGGAAAATCTCAGTGAACATGAGAACACGCACATAACACACACACAGCCTTGTCATTACATATACCACAACAGCTCCAGCCTCCTCTGTCCATGAAATTTTCCAGGCAAGAATACTGGAGTGAATTGCCATTTCCTCCTCCAGGGTATCTTCTCAATCCAGGGATCGAATTCACGTCTCCTGCATTGGCAGGCGGATTCTTTGTCACTGAGCCACCGGGGAAGCCCTTGGGTTTGGGGTAGTGGCCCTACATCAACCACGTGGACAGGGTAAAATCCCAGCAGTGTGCAAAGTAACAACATGGAAGGGACCTGAACCACTGGGTGATCCTGCGAAGAAGAGGCACCTACCCATCCCATCCACAAATTAAAATGCAGAAAAAAATGAACTTCTAAAGCCTTTGATGCTTCCATTTGGAATTTCTTATTTATTTATTTTTTTTGCAGCACCTTACCATAACCTTAACAAAACAGTAGCTGTTTTTCCTAGGTGTTAGGTCTCTTAGTGTAGATGACTAACTGATGGATATATGTAACTTGAAAGAGTGGATGTGCTTCATGATGCAGATGACTCTGGTCAGTCATTGTGATTTGTAGCAGAATGTAGTTTCTAGCTCAAAAATAAAAAATATATTCTTTGGCACACACAGAAAATGCTATGACATTTATTCATTCTTTATCTTTTTATGTTTGGGGGACAAATAGATGAAGGGAGAGAGACCAAGGGCCATACAAATAGAAATTTCTTGCTGATATTGTGATCTGCATTTTGTGGTAAGAATGCATTTTAGAGACTCTGGGACAGAAAGTAATACTCACTGTCAAATCTGACATACATAGCAGCTGCTGATACCAAAAAGAATAAAGTCTCCTTGTATAAATCCCTAATTCCTTTCCCTAATGTATTACTACTTTCCCGAGGACACAATTATTATTTTGATTCACAATGGTGTTTTACCAGCCAATAGAAATACAATATTAGTGTATATACTAGGATTAGCACAACTCCAAGCTATGATAAGAACTAAATGCCTTTGAGCTGTCTTCATTGAACCTAATATGTGACATGTCATAAAATAATAATATTTTATGAAATGTTAATATATTATAATAAAATAAGATGAAGCAAAAGCTGGAATCAATTGCTGGGAGAAATATTAATAACCTCAGATACACAGATGACACCACCCTTATGGCAGAAAGCAAAGAAGAACCAAAGAGCCTCTTGATGAAAGTGAAAGAGGAGAGTGAAAAGGTTGGCTTAAAACTCAACATTCAGAAAACTAAGATCATGGCATCCTGTCCCATCACTTCATGACAAAGAGATGGGGAAACAGTGGAAACAGTGGCTGACTTTATTTTTTGGGGCTCCAAAATCACTGCACATGGTGATTGCAGCCATGAAATTAAAAGACACTTACTCCTTCGAAGAAAAGCTATGACCAACCTAGACAGAATATTAAAAAGCAGAGACGCTATTTTGCCAACAAAGGTCCATCTAGTCAAAGCAATGGTTTTTCCAGTAATCACGTATGGATGTGAGAGTTGGACAATAAAGAAAGCTGAGCACAGAAAAAGTTGATGCTTTTGAACTGTGGTGTTGGAGAAAACTCTTGAGAGTCCCTTGGACTGCAAGGAGATCCAACCAGTCAATCCTAAAGGAAATCATTCCTGAATATTCATTGGAAGTACTGATGCTGAAGCTGAAACTCCAATAGTTTGGCCACCTGATGGGAAGAACTGACTCATTGGAAAAGACCCTGATGCTGGGAAAGATTGAAGGCAGGAGGAGAAGGGGACGATGGAGGATGAGATGGTTGGATGGCATCACCAACGCGATGGACATGAGTTGAAGTAGGCTCTTGGAATTGCTGATGGACAGGGAAGGCTGGCGTGCTGCAGTCCATGGGGCTGCAAAGAGTCAGACATGAATGAGCAACTGTACTGATGATAATACATTATGATAAAAACAATAATGAGAAAATTGAAACTAAGGGAGTGATAAAATGATCCCTGAAAAGCATGGTCTAATTCATTCCCTACATCTCAAAAGTTTAACATCTTTCTAGTCATTTTTCTAGGATTAGTTTGGGACCAATGTAGTGGTTCATCCAAATTCCCTTTATAACATGTATATGTAATTCCTCTCCCAGCAGGGATCATGTGACACTAATTAACCTATACATGGATTCAACAGGAAAAAGAAAGTCTAAATAACTGAGCTAATCAAACTAGCTATGTTTGGTGGTTCTATCTGTAAAGACTCTGCCTGCAGTGCAGGAGATTGCCGGCAATGCAGGAGTGCTATGTTTGATCCCTGGGTTGGGAAGATCCCATGGAGAAGCAAATGGCAACCCACTCCAGTATTCTTGCCCAGGAAATCCCATGGACAGGGGAGCCTGAGGTGCTACAGTCCATGAGGTCACAAGAGTCAGACACAACTTAGAGACTAAATCACCACCATGTTAGAAGTACATATGCAGAACTCAAAATGTTATAGTTTATTTCCTACTACCATAATTACATCATAAGTACTTAAGAAAAGGAATATCATACATACCTAGATCATTGGGAAGGCATTAATGGTTAATTGCCAGCTCAAATCTTTGTGAAAAATATTCCCAAATTATGCAATACTCTTCCTATCAGATACTGACGAGCAAATAATGGGCATTTAAGTATTCTCTGGTATATCTGTGGCCCAAGACTTAGTGAGGGGCAAAAGTTGTGTTTTAACCACCAAGTAATCGTCCTGCTCTGATTAAACATATACTTTAGCAACAATTTCTAGAAGACATTAAAGTTTTCATGCAAAAAACAATTGAACTGTTGCTGAATTCCTGCCTATATGGTTTCTCTTTATAGCATCTGAATTAGTTTGACAGGTGAAGCTATAGTTGACCTCTAAAATGTGGCAGTGAGAAATCTGGCTTAGTGACAAGAAGACCCAAATCAGGAAATGAGGGAAAATAGCAATCCATAGAATAATGGCTAAAAGAAGAACATTAATACTAAATAATGAAGAAGAATGTAAACAGATAAGCGATTCAGAGAGCCCTAGATATTTAAAAGGCTGAAAGAGGGATGGTAAAGATAAAAAATGATAAGACCTGTCATGAAGAACAAAGTCAGTGTGTGTGCATTATTCAGTTTAAGGAATTAGAGTCACAAGGTCAAGTGTGGGTAACATTAAATATGAATAATGAGGAATAAAATCAGTAAAAAGCAAGTTAGTTTCATAAATCAATTCCAGAGCAACTTGGCTGGGGGATGGAGAAAAGGAGAACAGAGGACAATCTACTGTAGCCCGTTGAAATGTCAGGATCTATTACCAATTATCAAATAACAATATGGTCATGCAACATGTCAGTGTTTGGGGTCATAAAACGGTGCATTCCATTGACCAGTGGGACCTACAGGATTTGCACTTTGAAGTGTGCTTAAACAAAACAAAATAGAACTAAACAGAAAGCACTGGCATTTCTAAGAGGAGGGAATCATATGTGCAATGGCAGATGGAGACAAGAACACATGGGCTCCCATCACCATGTGTTATCCCAGGACGGTCTCTGAGGTGATCTGGGAGGGAACCCCTTCTTCTGTCACTTTGCAGTGTGGACAATGCCATGGAAGAAGCTGCTATAAAGGATAAGCAAGAGGGAAGATCTGGAATGAAGATTTGGGCAACAGTCATACTTCAAGGTTAAGGGCCAGAGCTCCTGCTCTTCATGCTCTTCCACTGGGAGGCAGGAGGAATGGGGATGGGCCCCTTGAGGAAGAAGGGGGACACTTGAGTCAGCCACTAACAACAGATTAAAGCCAAATGTAAATAGTGTGCCGGACACATGTGGGCTGCAGAGAGAGGGGTGATGAATAAGCACGCATCCAGACAAGGACTTCAAAAAGAAGGCGGCTTAGCGATGATGAAAATGATTCAGTGCCTTCACCAATGACTTGGGAGGAGCAGAGAATGTGAGGAAAATAAAGAAGAAGTGTCTGCATTTATCAAAGCACTTGACATAGGAGAGGGGGCTGCACAATTAGAGGGAACAAATCATCAGGACAGGAGAGGGAAAGAGGCTGTGGGCAATGTGGAAAGAAGAAATCCAAGGATGGGAGAGCAGTATTATAAAATGATAGATTAATCCACTCTCACTGAAATGTACTGAATACAAACTAATAATACAGCTTTAATCCAAGGGAGTTCTGAGTCCCATTTGGCTAGCACTCATCTCTACCTGCTTTGGGATCATCTCTTTTCATAAGCTCTTTCTCCCTTTAGAGAAGGCTGATATCCAGCAGGTACCCATGGGCAGGGCCTGCTGCTAAGTCGCTTCAGTCATGTCCAACTCTGTGCGACCCCATAGACGGCAGCCCACCAGGCTCTCCTGTCCCTGGGATTCTCCAGGCAAGAGTACTGGAGTGGGTTGCCATTTCCTTCTCCAATGCAGAAAAGTGAAAGTGAAGTCGCTCAGTCGTGTCCGACTCTTACTGACCCCGTGGACTGCAGCCCACAGGCTCCTCTGATTTTCCAGGCAAGAGAACTGGAGTGGGGTGCCATTGCCTTCTCCATTAACCACTGGCCATAATAAAAAAATCCACAGGCAGTAAATGCTAGAGAGGGCACAGAGAAAAGAGAACTCTGTACATTGTTGGCAGAAATGTAAATTGATACAACTACTATGAAGAACAGTATGGAGGGGCCTTAAAAAAACTAAAAATAAACTGACCATATGATCCAGCACTCCTGGAAATACACTCAGAGAAAACCATAATTCAAAAATATACATGCACTCCAATGTTCATTACTGCACTATTTACAATAGCCAGGACATGGGAGCAACCTAAATGTCCATCACAGAGGAATGAATGAAGAAGATGTGGTACATATATTCAATGGAATATTACTCAGCCCATAAAGGAACAAAACTGTGCTTTTTGCAGACATGTGGATGGACCTAGAGACTGTCATATCATGTGAAGTAAGCCAGAAAGAGAAAAACAAATATATTTTAAAGCATATATGTGTAATCTAGAAAAATGGAATTAGATAAACTTATGACCAACCTAGATAGCATATTAGAAAGCAAAGACATTACTTTGCCAACAAAGATCCATCTAGTCAAGGCTATGGTTTTTCCAGTGATCATGTATGGATGTAAGAGTTGGACTGTGAAGAAGGCTGAGTGCCGAAGAATTGATGCTTTTGAACTGTGGTGTTGAAGAAGACTCTTGAGAGTCCCTTGGACTGCAAGGAGATCCAACCAGTCCGTTCTGAAGGAGATCAGCCCTGGGATTGCTTTGGAAGGAATGATGTGCTAAAGCTGAAACTCCAGTATTTTGGCCACCTCATGTGAAGAGTTGACTCATTGGAAAAGACTCTGGTGCTGGGAGGGATTGGGGGCAAGAGGAGAAGGGGACAACAGAAGATGAGATGGCTGGATGGCATCACTGACTCGATGGATGTGAGTCTCAGTGAACTCCAGGAGTTGGTGATGGACAGGGAGGCCTGGTATGCTGTGATTCATGGGGTCGCAGTTGGACATGACTGAGTGACTGATCTGATCTGATCTGATGAATGTAAATAGATTTAAGGGATCAGGTGCCTGATAGAGTGCCTGATGAAATATGGACGGAGGTTCATGACACTGTACAAGAGTCAGGGGTCAAGACCATCTCCAAGGAAAAGAAATACAAAAATGCAAAATGGTTGTCTGAAGGAGGCCTTACAAATAGCTGTGAAAAGAAGAGAAGCAAAAGACAAAGGAGAAAAGAAAAGATATACCCATCTGAACGCAGAGTTCCAAAGAATAGGAAGGAAAAATAAGAAAGCCTTCCTCAGTGATCAATGCAAAGAAATAGAGGAAAACAACAGAATGGAAAAGACTAGAGGTTTCTTCAAGAAAATTAGAAATACCAAGGGAACATTTCATGCAAAGATGGGCACAATAAAGGCCAGAAATGGTATGGACCTAACAGAAGCAGAAGATATTAAGAAGAGGAGGCAAGAATACACAGAAAAACTATACAAAAAAGATCTTCATGACCCAGATAACCATGATGGTATGATCTCTCATCTAGAGCTAGACATCCTGGAATGTGAAGTCAAATGGGCCTTAGGAAGCCTCACTACAAACAAAGTTATTAGAGGTGATGGAACTCCAGTTGAGCTATTTGAAATCCTAAAAGATGATGCTGTTAAAGAGTTGCATTCAAAATGCCAGCAAATTTGGAAAACTCAGCAGTGGCCACAGGACTGGAAAAGGTCAGATTTCATTCAAATCCCAAAGAAAGGCAATGCCAAAGAATGTTCAAACTACCGCACAACTGCACTTATCTCACATGCTAGCAAAGTAATGTTCAAAATTCTCCAAACCAGGCTTCAACAGTATGTGAAACATGAACTTCCAGATGTTCAAGCTAGATTTAGAAAAGGCAGAGGAACCAGAGATCAAAATGCCAATATCTGTTGGATCATTGAAAAAGTAAGAGAATACCAGAAAAACATCTACTTTTGCTTTAATGATTGGACCAAAGCCTTTGACTGTGTGGATCACAACAAACTGTGGAAAATTCTTAAAGTGATGGGAATACTAGACCACCTGACCTGCCTCCTGAGAAATCTGTATGCAGGTTGAGAAGCAACAGTTAGAACTGGACATGGAAAAACAGACTGGTTCCAAATTGGGAAAGGAGTATGTCAAGGCTGTATGTTGTCACCCAGCTTATTTAACTTATATACAAAGTATATCATGTGAAATGCCAGGCTGGAGGAAGAACAAGCTAGAATCAAGATTGCTGGGATAACTATCAATAACCTCAGATATACAGATGACACCACCCTTATGGCAGAAAATTAAGAAGAACTAAAGAACCTCTTGATGAAGGTGAAAGAGGAGAGTAACAAAGCTAGGTTAAAACTCAACATTCAAAAAACAAAGATCATGGCATCCTGTCCCATCACTTCACAGCAAACAGATGGGGAAACAATGGAAAGAGTGACAGACTTTATATTTTTGGACTCCAAAATCACTGCAGATGGTGATTGCAGCCATGAAATTAAAAGATGCTTGCTCCTTGAAAGAAAAGTTATGACCAACCTAGACGTCATATTAAAAAGCAGAGACATTACTTTGCCAACAAAGCTTCATCTTGTCAAAGCTATGGTTTTTCCAGTAGTCATGTATGGATGTGAGTTTTGGACTATAAAGAAAGCTTAGCACAGAAGAATTGATGCTTTTGAACTGTGGTATTGGAAAAGACTCTTGAGAGTCCCTTGGACTGCGAAGGAGATCAAACCAGTCAATCTTAAAGGAAATCAGTCCTGAATATTCATTGGAAGGACTGATGCTGAAGCTGAAACTCCAATACTTTGGCCACTTGATGTGAATAACTGACTTCTTGGAAAAGACCCTGATGCTGGGAAAGACTGAAGGCAGGAAGAAAAGGGGATGATAGATGATGAGATGGCTGGATGGCATCATCGAGTCTATGGACATGAGTTTGAGCAAGCTCTTGGAGTTGGTGATGGACAGGGAAGCCTGGAGTGCTGCAATCCATGGGGTCACAAGAGTCAGACATAACTAAATGACTCAACTGAACTGAACTGATCTGATGAGTATAAATTTGTCATCACAAGGTAAAAAAGTATAAATTAGTGTGGTGATGGATACTAACTAGGCTTATTGTGATGATGATTTCACAACATACATAAATATCAAATCATTATATTGTAACATCTGAGACTAATATAATGTTATATAACAATTCCAATACCCATTCATGATTAAATAAAACCACTCAACAAATGAGGTATGAAAAGAAATGTCTTCAAGCTGATAAATGGCACCTAAGAAATGGCCACATTTACATTATGCTCATAGTGAAAGGGAGAAGGCCATGGCAACCCCTCCAGTGTACTCTTGCCTAGAAGGTCCCATGGACAGAGGAGTCTGGTGGGCTGCAGTCCATGGGGTTGCTGGGAGTCAGGCACGTTTGAGCAACTTTACTTTCAATTTTCACTTTCATGCAATGGAGAACGAAATGCCAACCCACTCCGGTGTTCTTGCCTGGAGAATCCCAGGGACGGGGGAGCCTGGTGGGCTGCCATCTGTGGGGTCACAGAGAGTTGGACATGACTGAAGTGACTTAGCAGCATAAGAAAGAGTTAATGCTTTTCCCTTAGATGAGGAACAAGACAAGGATGCCAATTTCACCACTTCTATTCAGCTTTGTACTGGAGCTTCTAGCCAGGGAAATTAGGGAAGAAAAAGAAAGAAAAGGCATTTAGCTTGGAAAAGAAGATGCAAAATAATTTCTATTCTCAGATGACATGCTAATACAATCTTGTATACAGAAAATCCTGCTGCTGCTGCTGCTGCTGCTGAGTCGCATCAGTCGTGTCCGACTCTGTGCGACCCCATAGACAGCAACCCACCAGGTTCCCCCGTCCCTGGGATTCTCCAGGCAAGAACACTGGAGTGGGTTGCCATTTCCTTCTCCAATGCATGAAAGTGAAAGTGAAAGCGAAGTTGCTCAGTTGTGTCCGACTCCTAGCGAACCCATGGACCGCAGCCACCAGGCTCCTCCGTCCATGGGACTCTCCAGGCAAGAGTACTGGAGTGGGGTGCCATTTCCTTCTCTGCAGAAAATTCTAAGAAATCTAATTTACAAAAAACCTTAAGTTTAGCAAGTTTGAAGGATGAAAGATCAATACAGAAAACTCAGTTTTACTTCTACACATTACCAATGAACAATACAAAAATGAAATTAGGAAGACAACTCCATTTACAATAGAGTCAAAAATGATATCATACTTAAGGATAAATTTAACACAAGAAGTGCAAGATTTTTCCATGGAAAAAAACATTGCTGAAAGAACAGCCCGTGTTTATAGATCAGAAGATTTAATATTGTTAAATGACAACACTCTCCAAATTTATTTACACATTCACACAACTTCTATCAAAATTTCAGCTGTGTTTTGTGATATGTTGACATGCTGATTGTAAAATTCATATGTAAATGCAAGGGACCAGAATAGGCAAAACAATCTTAAAAAAAGAAGATGAAGTTAAAGTACTAATCTCCCAGTTTCAAAAGCCACAGTGAAAAAGACAGCATTGTACTGACATAGACAAATAGATCAGTAGAATAGATTTGAAAATTCAATGATAACCCTGACATTTATGGTCAATTGGTTTTATAAAAATGTGTCAAAGCAATTCAGTGGGGAATATTATCCTCAATAAATATAGATTAGATATACACTGGCAAAAGAATGAAGTTTGGTTTCTTCCTTTTCTTCAAAGAAGGTATACAAATGGCTAATAAGCCCTTAAAGAGATACTTAATGTCATTAACCATTAGGGACATGCAATTTAAAACCATAATAAGATATCACTTTATACCACTAAGGAGGCCATAATAAAGGACAAGCAATAACAAGTGATGACTAGCATGTGGGAAAATGAATTCCCTCCTACATTGAGGAAGAGAATGTAACACGGTTAAGATATTTTGGAGAGCTGTTTGGCAGAGTGGACTTTTGTTTCATTTAGTTAACAAATATTTCTTGAATCTATAACACGTGCTAGTCATTTGTACTAAATTCTCAGGATATAGGATAGCTAAATTATCATCCTTATTATTATATGAAGACAGACCTGTAATCAAAAGATTGCAGTACATTGTGTCAAGTCCTATGTACTAGGCTTGATGTTGGAATAAAGGAAGAGAATAGCAAGGAGCTCAGAATGACTGAAGGGATATGACAGGAAATTGATCCCTGCAGAGCAAATTAGGTTGTAATGCTCTAGATCACTGAGAGCCACTGAGTGATCTCAAGTAGAAAGTGGTAATAGCACATCTGCCCTGTCAAAGAACACTTATGTTGATGGCCTGGAGCATGAACTGGAGAGAGCTATGAAGATCTAACCTAAGGAATTATCCATGGGGTGTACAGAAATAGACAAATTTAAGCAACATTTCTGAATTAAAATCTAGGGGTATTTAGTAATTACTTGAATGTAGGGCATGTCCTTTTCATTACAGGGGACTGGAATGCAAAAGAAGGAAGTCAAGAAACAGCCGGAGTAACAGGCAAATTTGGCCTTGGAATACGGAATGAAGCAGGGCAAAGACTAACAGAGTTTTGCCAAGAAAATGCACTGGTCATAGCAAATACCCTCTTCCAACAACGCAAGAGAAGACTCTATACATGGACATCACCAGATGGTTAACACCGAAATCAGATCGATTATACTCTTTGTAGCCAAAGATGGAGAAGCTCTATACAATCAGCAAAAACAAGACCAGGAGCTGACTGTGGCTCAGACCATGAACTCCTTATTGCCAAATTCAGACTGAATTTGAAGAAAGTAGGGAAAACCACTAGACCATTCAGGTATGACCTAAATCAAATCCCTTATGATTATACAGTGGAAGTGAGAAATAGATTTAAGGGCCGAGATCTGATAGTGCCTGATGAACTATGGAATGAGGTTCGTGACATTGTACAGGAGACAGGGATCAAGACCATCCCCATGGAAAAGAAATGCAAAAAAGCAAAATGACTGTCTGGGGAGGCCTTACAAATAGCTGTGAAAAGAAAAGAAGTGAAAAGCAAAGGAGAAAAGGAAAGATATAAACATCTGAATGCAGAGTTCCAAAGAAAAGCAAGAAGAGATAAGAAAGCCTTCTTCAGCGATCAATGCAAAGAAATAGAGGAAAACAACAGAATGGGAAAGACTAAGGATCTCTTCAAGAAAATCAGAGATACCAAAGGAACATTTCATGCAAAGATGGGCTCGATAAAGGACAGAAATGGTATGGACCTAAAAGAAGCAGAAGATATTAAGAAGAAGTGGCAAGAATACACAGAAGAACTGTACAAAAAAAGTTCTTCACGACCCAGATAATCACGATGGTGCGATCACTGACCTAGAGCCAGACATCCTGGAATGTGAAGTCAAGTGGGCCTTAGAAAGCATCACTAGGAACAAAACTAGTGGAGGTGATGGAATTCCAGTGGAGCTATTTCAAATCCTGACAGATGATGCTGTGAAAGTGCTGCACTCAATATGCCAGCAAATTTGGAAAACTTAGCAGTGGCCATAGGATTGGAAAAAGTCAGTTTTCATCCCAATCCCAAAGAAAGGCAATACCAAAGAATGCTCAAACTACCACACAATTGCACTCATCTCACATGCTAGTAAAGTAATGCTCAAAATTCTCCAAGCCAGGCTTCAGCAATATGTGAACCATGAACTTCCTCATGTTCAAGCTGGTTTTACATGCTAGTAAAGTAATGCTCAAAATTCTCCAAGCCAGGCTTCAGCAATATGTGAACCATGAACTTCCTCATGTTCAAGCTGGTTTTAGAAAAGGCAGAGCAACCAGAGATCAAATTGCCAACATCTGCTGGATCATGGAAAAAGCAAGAGAGTTCCAGAAAAGCATCTATTTCTGCTTTATTGACTATGCCAAAGCCTTTGACTGTGTGGATCACAATCAACTGTGGAAAATTCTGAAAGAGATGGGAATACCAGACCACCTGATCTGCCTCTTGAGAAATCTGTATGCAGGTCAGGAAGCAACAGTTAGAACTGGTCATGGAACAACAGACTGGTTCCAAATAGGAAAAGGAGTATGTCAAGGCTGTATATTGTCACCATGTTTATTTAACTTATATGCAGAGTACATCATGAGAAATGCTGGACTGGAAGAAACTCAAGCTGGAATCAAGATTGCCGGGAGAAATATCAGTAACCTCAGATATGCAGATGACACCACCCTAATGGCAGAAAGTGAGGAGGAACAAAAAAGCCTCTTGATGAAAGTGAAAGTGGAGAGTGAAAAAGTTGGCTCAAAGCTCAACATTCAGAAAATGAAGATCATGGCATCAGGTCCCAACACTACATGGGAAATAGATGGGAAACAGTGAAAACAGTGTCAGACTTTATTTTTCTGGGCTCCAAAATCACTGCAGATGGTGACTGCAGCCATGAAATTGAAAGACGCTTACTCCTTGGAAGGAAAGTTATGACCAACCTAGATAGCATATTCAAAAGCAGAGACATTACTTTGCCAACAAAGGTTCGCCTAGTCAAGGCTATGGTCTTTCCTGTGGTCATGTATGGATGTGAGAGCTGGACTGTGAAGAAGGCTGAGCACCGAAGAATTGATGCTTCTGAACTGTGGTGTTGGAGAAGACTCTTGAGAGTCCCTTGGACTGCAAGGAAATCCAACCTGTCCATTCTGAAGGAGATCAGCCCAGCCCTGGGATTTCTTTGGAAGGAATGATGCTAAAGCTGAAACTCCAGTATTTTGGCCACCTCATGCGAAGAGTTGACTCATTGGAGAAGACTCTGATGCTGGGAGGGATTGGGGGCAAGAGGAGAAGGGGACGACAGAGGATGAGATGGCTGGATGGCATCACTGACTTGATGGATGTGAGTCTGAGTGACCTCCGGGAGCTGGTGATGGACAGGGAAGCCTGGCGTGCTGCAGTTCATGGGGTCGCAAAGAGTTGGACATGACTGAGCGACTGATCTGATCTGATCTGAGGGCATCGCTGGTGGCTCAGTGGTAAAGAATCTGCCTGCCAATGCAGGAGATGCGGGTTCAATCCCTAGATTGGGAAGATCATGTGGAGGAAGAAATTGCAAGCCTCTCCAGTATTCTTGCCTGGAAAATCCCACAGACCGAGGAGCCTGACAGGCTATAGTCCATAGACTAGTAAAGAGTTGGATATCACTGAGCACAATTCCCGCCCCCCTCCCCTCCCCCCATGCACCACCCCATCCACACACACACCCACACACAAAGGATGAGAAAAGTTGAGAAATAGTAGATGGTTCTCAGATAATGGTGTGCTGATAAGTGTTCAACAACTGGATCCCTGAAAAAAAAAATGTGTGCATATATAAAAGTACATAAAGTGAAGTGAAACTTGCATCTAATGCTTTGCTGTACAGGTCATGGAATTCTCCAGGCCAGAATAGTGGAATGAGTAGCCTTTCCCTTTTCTGGGAGATCATCCCAACCTAGGGATCAAATCCAGGTCTCCCGCATTGTGGGTGGATTCTTTACCAGCTGAGCCACAAGGGAAGCCCAAGAATATTGGAAAGAGTAGCCTATCCCTTCTCCAGGGGATCTTTCTGACCCAGGAATCAAACTGGGGTCTCCTGCATTGCAGGCAGATTCCTTACCAATTGAGCTATCAGGGATTTATTATAAATTTTACTGATAGAAATTATATGTAGTACATAATTTTAAAACAAGAAAATATGCAATAATCTTCCCTGTAAATTTCTTATGGCTAATTAATTCTCCCAGAATGCTATCATTAATTTTTGCTGAACCCTTATTGATGCTTTTAAACTGTGGTGTTGGAGAAGACTCTTGAGAGTCCCTTGGACTGCAAGGAGATCCAACCAGTCCATTCTGAAGGAGATCAGCCCTGGGATTTCTTTGGAAGGAATGATGCTAAAGCTGAAACTCCAGTATTTTGGCCACCTCATGCGAAGAGTTGACTCATTGGAGAAGACTCTGATGCTGGGAGGGATTGGGGGCAGGAGGAGAAGGGGACGACAGAGGATGAGATGGCTGGATGGCATCACTGACTCGATGAATGTGAGTCTGAGTGACCTCCGAGAGCTGGTGATGGATAGGGAGGCCTGGCGTGCTGCAGTTCATGGGGTCGCAAAGAGTTGGACACGACTGAGCGACTGATCTGATCTGATCTCTATAATTATAACCCTTATTAATTATTGCTGAACCCACCTATAGTTGCAATCCAGCTATAGTTTGACAAATGAAGTTGTATCCCAATCTGCTGCCTCTTCAACCAATAGAATTACTTTCACTAAGTCTAATAGGTGGCTTACTATTAAACTATTTCCCACCCCCATACAAGTAATATTCATTAAATTGAAACTTCTCTCAGCTTCAGTACTAGACACAACATACTTTTAAGTTTCAGTTCAGTTCAGTCGCTCAGTCGTGTCTGACTCTTTGTGATTCCGTGAATCGCAGCACGCCTGGCCTCCCTGTCCATCACCAACTCTCGGAGTTCACTCAGACTCACATCCATGGAGTCAGTGATGCCATCCAGCCATCTCATCCTCTGTCGTCCCCTTCTCCTCCTGCCCCCAATCCCTCCCAGCATCAAAGTCTTTTCCAATGAGTCAACTCTTCGCATGAGGTGGCCAAAGTACTGGAGTTTCAGCTTTAGCATCATTCCTTCCAAAGAAATCCCAGGGCTGAAATTGCCAAATACAAGTCAGGGCTTGATGGGGATTTTTGTTGTTGTTGTTGTTGGCTGTCTAGTCTTAAGAAAGTGATGGAGAAAAGTGCTGAAAAATTGATGCTTTTGAACTGTGGTGTTGGAGAAGACTCTTGAGAGTCCCTTGGACTGCAAGGAGATCCAACCAGTCCATTCTGAAGGAGATCAGGTGAAAATATTCCCACTGTAACTGATTTCAAGTTACCTTTTCACATTGCTAAACAGGGAGTTAGAAAAGGTGCATATAACACCTACACAGTATTTCCAACATAGGGGTATAATATAAATTTGAGGGCACAGAAAACAGTAAAACTATTAGGAAATGGTAACTTTCAAATATTTCTTACCCTTGGCATTAACATAATTTATTACATTATAATTTTTATAACTATAATTTTTATAGTTTAAATTTTACCGATGACTGTATTTTAACAACTGGTTTGCAAAGTTTTGAATTTGTAAAAATTGGCTTCTGTGAGCTGGGGTGAGCTGGCTCCACACATCACTGATGACAGATGTTCTGGCTTGAGTGATAATTAAGAGTTAAGGATAAAAGAATATATATATATATATTCTTTCACATATATGTATATCAGGGGTAAATTCAGGTGTATGTGTGTGTGTATATATATATATATATATATATAGTCTGAATCAGTTTACTGTACACCAGAAACTAATACATCATTGTAAATTAACTACACTTCAACTTAAAAAAAAACTGTAAAATAAAATTGAAAGAAAAGACAAACAGAAAAAAACAGAAAGGACATGCACTTTGGATTAAATACAGCATCACAACTCAGAGGGATGGGGTGGGGAGGGAATGGGAGGGGGGTTCAGGATGGGGGGACACATGTGTACCCGTGGCTGATTCATGTTGATGTATGGGAAAACCCACCACAATATTGTAAAGTAATTAGCCTCCAATTAAAATAAATTAATTAAAAAAAAACACAAAGTTAATCTTTTTAAACATGCATAGTAATATTTGATTCAGCTTACATCAAGACCACCACCAAAAAAACTTCTGACTTAAACAAGATAAAAGTTGGTTTCTCTCTGGTATATCAAAAGGGAAGCTGCCTAGTACCCACAGGGTCATCAAGGCCCAGGTTCCTTCTGTTATAATGCTTTACCACCTCATGGTCCAAGATGGCTGCCTGAGCTCAGATGATCACATCTACGTTCTAGCCAGCCTAAAGAAGGGAAAAGGGGAAAAAAAAAAGACAAGTCTTTCTGTTGTAAGACACTTCTGGGAAGTAGCAAAAATGTTTCCAATTAAATATCATGGGCTAAAATGTAGTTACATGGTACTTGTAGACTTACGAAAAACTAAGGAATATAGTCTTTTAGCTGGATGGCAATGCCTAGCTATGAATCAGAGTTCATATTAGTAAGGATAAATGGATGAATGAATATTAGCAAGCAGCTTACAGTCCCTTCCCCCAAAGTTTTCATTTTTTCTCCACTGACTTACCAATGGTAATGAGAAGAAAACATGATGTACCTTAAAAGAGCCCAACCCATTCAGAGAAGAACACTTGAGTACCTAACGTGAGTTCTGCCCAGGCCAACCTGCTCTGCCATCATCAGACCTGGCATGGGCTGTGCCCCAAATAGGCTGGAGACATTTTCTCCTCATTATCACCTTGTTAAGCAACCCCCTGCCTCTGAGGCATGTTCTGGGATCTTAACGAGGTGATAATGAGGAGAAAAATGATGTGGCAGTCCTTGGTTTGGTCTAGTCTTCATAGTTCAGAGGAGACCCAAGCTTTAATTAAAAATACTTTCCTTTGATATAAAAATGTTCAGAAGACATACATTTTTGATGTACCTGAAGAGAAGCAAAACAAGGAGAAATGTATGTTTCTATTCATGCATATCTTGGAGATGGCTCTTCATAATCCAAGCAAAGAGAGAGGTGCATTCCTTGACCCTACAAGAAGAGACATAAAGTTGAATAGATAGGGGTAAGGAAAGTGGGGAGAGAAAATGGGCTTGAAGAAAAAGAAGTCTGGGAGCGTTCTGCATCTTATAGGCAGAAAATCTAGATTTTCCCTCTATTTAAAAAAAAGTATTCATTTTATTTATTTGGCTGTGCTGGATCTTCATTCTTGAGTGGACTTTTCTCTAGCTGCAGCAAGTGGGAGCTACTCTCCGGCTGTGGTTTATGGCCTCACTGTAGTGGCTTCTCTTGTTGCAGAGAAAAGGCTCTATGGTGTGTGGGCTTCAGTAGCTGTGGCACCTGGGCTCAGCAGTTGGGGCTCCTGAGCTCTGGAGCACAGGCTCAATAGTTGTGGCTCATGGGCTCAGCTGCTCCTGTGGCATGTGGGATCCTCCTAGACCAGGGATTGAACCCACGTCTCTTGCAGTGGCAGGCAGACTCTTCACCAATGAGCCACCAGTGAAGCCCCTCCCTTCATTTTTTTCTGACCACTTGCAGCTCTATGGGATTATTCTCTCTAGAATAGTGTTTTATTATATCTCTGTGTTTGGTTTATTAATGCCACTTTAACTCATTATATAAAGCAGATAATTCATTCCAAATGTGAAAGGTTTATATGACATTTGAAGAGGATACTTCATAGTGATTAATTTGAAGGGTTTCCCTTATTTCTTTAAAATGTAATTCTGGATTGTTTGTTAAAGGTAAAAGATAGCTTCTTCATTGCCTACAAATGATTTTAAAATCAACCTACTTCATCAATGTTTAAGATAGTCACTGATCACTTCTTCTTGATGGGGAAATCCCTCATGCATTTAAATGGTCTTTCTTCTGAAGAGGTCAAAAATACTTCCCTTTCAGTTTATCTCAATGAGATAGTTAATAAATAAAGAAGGAAAGAAAGAAAATTTATAGCCACTCTGTTACCGATGGTGACACGGAGCACTCCTTTTCAAGAAGCAAAGCACTGGATCACAGCCCGGAAGACCCATCGGCTGTTTCCCAGTGGCTGTCTATCTTCATGACAAATCCTGACCACCCAACAGTCCATTTGGCTGTGGTGAACACAGGAAGATGAAGAGAAATGGCCAGAACTCACCATGCTGACACACCATCATGCCACAGTCCATTTGTTCATTTGTGCTTGCAGTCTGAAGCAAATGGAGTTGAAGCAACTTTCCCAAGGCTGATTCCTTGTAAATGACAGAGTCACTTCTTCATCTATTTGGCCATATCACATAGTTGATAAAACGATTCCACAGACAATCCCATTGTATTATTATAAAGTCATTACAGCCTCGCTTGATTTGAGTTCTGGTCAATCCCTCCATGGTCCATCAGTGTGATGATCACTCTTCATTACACACATCATCATCAAGGGAAAAAAATAAGTATTTTTCTATCTGAACTAAGCCATTTATCAATAAGGAACTTTCAAGATTGTTAATGCATGAAGTGCTTTGCTCACATCTGATCTTAATTTCTTCTATTAGCTTCATTTCCAGTTTTCTAAATATTTGATTAAAACTTAAGAAAGAGGAGTTCTATGGCTTTGTTTTCATTGGCATGTGAAAGTTGGAGATAGTTTCTAAATAAGTATAATCAACTCTAATCGTCTGTTTTCATGGAGAAACACAGGAGCAAAGATTATTCTAAGTAGTAGATGATCAAAGACATATTCATGTCTTCCTGAATAATCATAATTTTCTTGTGAAGATGCTACATTAATTTTTAACCCCTGGCCTTTCATCAAGCAATCACGAAGAAAGAAGTATAAAAATCACAATCTGAGTAGTAAAAGAAAAGCTCAAACATTTCCCCAACATAAAACACATTGATGATGAGTGAATCTCAGAGGAACACTGAGTTTTCTAAATATAGTTTACATTTTAAAGCCAGAATGTTTTCTATCTTTAATAAGTGTAAGACACAGATTTGACAGACCCCAAATCAATATGAATAGCATTTCTGTTTAGCTTGAATCTAGAGAAACAGCCTCTTCTTTCAGAAAAGCATTCCTGCTAAAGAAAACTATATTCACTCTCATTTCTCATCATTTGGAAAATGACAAGATTAAATTAATGCAAATGTTCAGATTTTTAGGTAGTCAATTACCTTGAAGCCAGAATCTACGCTGGCAAATTAGAATGCTATATTTCTCTAGCAAATTTACAATCAAGTGGATTATTTTGTTGTTTAAATAATCAGGATTATTAACTCTACAACCAGCAGGTAACTGTGAACCCCTGTGCTAGTGTTTCTTCAACATCAGCTGGAGCACCAGTGAGGAAGTATAAATGGCAATAGAGGTGGATGTTCTGTCTGATTTCTAGTCCTAAATCGGCCACCAAAGAGACGTGTGGCCCTAGGCAAATTACTTCACCTCTGTTGGCCTCAGAATCCTCATCTATAAAATGTGAAAGTTGCACTAAATGACTTTTAAAATCACTTCTAGTTCCGTGGGTTGTATGCCTGCGAGGATAAAGTAGGGGAGACAGGACCCCTCGAGCAACAGGCTCAGAGTTTCGTAATAAAATCCAGCCGGGAATCATCCTCCTGCCTTCGCTCTAATTATGTCCTTTTCTTTCCCACGCACTCCCCAGCACACCATTAGGAAATACAACGAGGAAGAAAGCAAACCTCCTGTTGCATGCAAAAAGCAGCTCTTCCCTCTGGTAAAGGGCTGGGTGAGCTGGAGCCTTTCGCTGACCAAATCGGATTATATTTTAATTAGATGTCAAGTTCTAAAACCACGAAGCCGACATGATAAAGAGCAGGCTAATTCAGGGTCCTAATTTCAGAGCCTCCAGTATCTCTTAATTTATGTACTGATAATCTCCTGGTAATTCTCCGGGTGCTGCCGCCGCGTCCAGGATCCAAATTCCCCAGCTCCGCAAGGACTCGCTCTCCGGCCATCCCCGAGAGTTTCCTCGTCCTGCTCGCCGGGCTCACGTAGAACCTCTGCTCCTCGCTCCTCGAAGCCAAACCGCTGGCCTCCGCGGGAGCGAGGAAGCGAACCGCAGCGCATCTGCCGCCGAGCCTTTGGTGGAAGTGTGGCCAATTAGTCACACGTTTGGTGTTCTAATTAGGCGAGGCTGGGACTTTGGAAAATGTGCTGTTGATTTAGGTACTTCCTCAAACAATGCGAAATTGTGTTATGTGAAATTCAATTAGTCTTTTTCTAAACGTTTCCACATCTGTTCTTCTTTAAGCCGAAAGTGATGAGGAGAGAAAGAGAAGTGAAAAGCCAGAGTCTCCACTGGTGAAATATGTTAGGCCTCAGAGACCAGCCCTTTTCCAGCATTTGACCCTGAACAGTGATATACAGGAAGGAACAAAGTTGGAGAGCTATCATGGTGAGGCCCTTTTAAATAAATCATTAGAGAAGAAATACTGCGACTGCACGGGAATGTAATCTCAGATGATGGCTATAAACTCAGCTTTGTTTGAAAATGGATGGCATGGGGGAGGAACCATTAAGAAGTAAATGATTATAAATTCTGCCTTAAAGGTACTGTTTGTGGCCATTCTGGTTATTATTTTTTTTTTTTTTAAGAATCTTAAAAAAAAATCCTTCCGTTTAATATTTCATGTCTGGGTTCACTGTCGTGAGTTTATATCTCCTCTTATCCACTGAAATTTTCCATAGGAAGCTGAGAACAGCCTGAAATCTCAAAACACTTGAGGATTCAAAGAAAAAAAAGTAGGGAGAAGAAGTAGAAGGAGGAGGCAGAGGAGAGGGAGAAAGATGGGGAGAAGAAGGAAAACTTGACTTGTTCTGGAAGGTTTCATAGTTTCCATCTGAGTCACTATTGTTACCTCATGACGCCATGTTGCTTTGATCTTTCCGACTCTGTGGCAAAAGCTGTGCCAACCCCTTATTCTCCAATTTGCTAGACATGCTGGGTTATTGCTTCACAGCATCTCTTAATTCCAGCACTTTCCCAGCAGCGCATCTAACACCATGTCCACTGTGTGTTTTCATGCGCTATCACGCTAGGCATATCCACTGACTCTGCCAAGAGACCAAATGGCAATATGTTTTTGTAAGGTGGCACGGCTCAAAACCGCAGGCTGCCACAGGTGAAGGGCTACATGCATTTCGTCCTTGTTTCTGTTATCACCTTTTCAGTGACTAACATTTCATTTCAAAATCTTATCTGTGGTTGGCAGGCCATGTTTCAGGTTTTGTCAAAGCCCGGATATAGACTGTGTGGTTTTCAGATGATATATCTCCTTAAGATTTGTGGAATGCTATAGATGGAGTTGTCAACACTACTTTATGGCACCTTGGTGCATGTCAGAAAAGGAAAATATTTTCAGAAGTGATAGCATTATTTTGACTGATGACATGCTTTTTTAAGACAAAGACTTATTTAAATTAAAAAAAAATTCAAGAAAAGAAGCCCAAACGAGTCATTACCAGTAAGCAAGGTGATTAATCTGATGTCTAGGGCTCATCAACAAGAGAAAGGAAGATAACAAAAACTAGAATGATAACACTTTGATAACTAGTCTGAGTTTGTAATTTTTGTAAACTAAAAAGCCTTCTGGATTTGATGATTGTATTTAAATTTAAATTCCCACTCACTAAAGGGATTATGCTCCTCTGAATATAAACAACAAATATTTCCAGAATATAATAAACCAAATGAGCAAAAGGAAGATGCTAAAGGTTTAATACATTTAAATAAAATATGACCTCTGTGGTTTTCAGAATCAGTTTAAAAGACAAAAGCAGAGGTAAATAAATAATTTTTTTACTCTAGAAGATATCTGTAAGCCTGAAGATGTTAATAATATTGTATTAAATCTAGTTTTGCAGATATATTGATTGTTAATTAGTCTATTTATATTTGTCCCACTTAATGGATTATTTACCAATATCATAATATTCACAGCTATTGTTGAATAACAATTTTACTTTAATTCCTCAATTTATCTTTACCTACTTTGTGACTTAATAAAGCTGGATTAACTATGAGACAGCATTCACCTCACAGAGCAACACTATTTGATTTTTTAAAAACTCTATTAAAAGGAAAAACAATCTAGATAACTTTAAGCTGAATGTTGATAAAAGAAAGCATTTAAGTCACAGTTTCTGTAAAGACAAACGAGTCTTGTGTGGTTTAAAGGCTCAGTCAGATCATCCAGCTTCGCTGAATTTACGCTCTTCTTATAGTACTTAAACGACATCACTGTGGACCTGTCCACTCGGGCTATTCTGAGTAAAACTATCTTGCTTCTTAAGTCATCAGTTAACAAAAAGACATCACTCATCTCCATGTTCTTTGAGCATATGTGCTATGACTAGTACAAATCAAAAGACTTGTAGTGATCACAGGCACAGATTCAAAACCGTTTTTCCCTCTAAAACGCCAGTCTTGGGGAGAGGCATCATCAGAACACTGTGGACTAACTTCATGTACCAGAAACCAAAAGTCTAAACTAGTTTTCTCTGGGCTTCTCCAGTGGCTCAGGTGGTAAAGAATCCGCCTGCAATGCAGGAGACCTGGGTTCGATCCCTGAGTTGGGAAGATCCTTCGAAGGAAGACATGGCAACCCACTCCAATATTCTTTCCTGGAGAATCCCCATGGATAGCGGAGCCTGGTGGGCTACAGTCCATCGGGTCGCAAAGAGTTGGACATGACTGAGTGACTAAGCACAGTTTTCTCTAGGTTATTGGTTCAAGCCCAAATGAAACTTTATGTAACAATGGCAAGTCTCTGGGGAGAGGTAGGAAACAGGTCTGCAGATGTCGCTACTCCAGACTGCCCCTTGCCTTCAGAGAGATGTGCTTGGTCAGCTGAGAGGCACCCTCACCCTTCTTATTTTTACAGAGTGGCGTTCAGAGTCGGTTTTCAATGCATTCCACATGTGGTTGTCTTTTGCTGGCTCTGAGTTGGCCTTGTGCTGAGCCAGGCCTGACTCTGGGGTTATCTTTTATTTTGATAGACAAGATGTCATGTTTTGTTCTCCTTTCACAGCACTTCTGGGAATGATACCAATGAACAATATATGTAGCTTTTTATCATGGATAAACAATAACTTGAATCAAATTTTTCTAGTTTTAAATTTTTAAAATTGCCCTCCTAAACTCTTGATTTTTTAATTTAAATTGTAGTCTATTTCCTGGCTTATGTGGAGACTGATTTCTATAAGGGCAGATATTGTTTTCCATACATGTCTCTTTCCTTGTGTGGTAACTAGTGAATGTATATATCTATTAATTTGTTTTGATTGATGATCCTAAGTGCTGCTGGGTTTGTGCCATAGCACAATGGCTACAAATTCCATATCTCAAGATGTTGGAACCACCTCAAATTTGGATTTCAGGCCACAAACAACCCTAGTTTCTTTTGTCACCTGTTGTTAGGCTGGTGTTACCAGTGATTTTCATGTGTATTTTATACTTGAGGTCTGGAATGGCTGGGAAATGATAGAAGGATAGGTTTCCTAGACACATTCAGATGGGAACCAACTTAACAAAATTAAAGCATAGAACAGCATTGAGGATAGGAAGGTATGTTGATGGATTAAGAAAAAAAATTATTCATCTAGAAAGAACTAAACCATAAATAAGGGTTAAATTGTCAAATAAAACACAGTCACACACAACATGGCATTAAGTGCCTGTCTGTGTGAAGGAGCTTAGAGAAGGTATTTCTAGGCATTTCCAGTACAGAGATTGACATGAACTAAGGCAAGGAAGCAGTTAAGATAGCTGTCATACCTCATGGGTTTCTCTCCATCTTCTTTACTGCTTCTTCTTTCTCTTCCTCATCTCCAAAGATTCAGTCTTCAGAGTTCTTCTCTGCTTTATGTACCTTCACACCCTAGGGGATGCCATTCAGTTCTACTGATTTTTTTTTTTTTTTTTTTGAGCACAATTGCTTTACAATGTTGTTTTAGTTTCTGCTGTACAACGAAGTGAATCAGCTGTATGTATACATATATCCCCTCCGTCTTAGATCTCCCTTCTACCCTCCCATCTCACCTTTCTTGGTCATCACATAGCACCAAGCTGAGCTCCCTGTGTTACATAGCAGCTTCCCACTAGCTAGCTATTTATACATGGTAGTGTATATATACTACCTATGCTCCCAATTTGTCACACCCTCCTCTAACCTCCCATGTCCACAAGTCTGCTCTCTATGTTTGCATCTCTATTCCTGCCCTGCAAATAGATTCATCTGTACCATTTTTCTGGATTCCACATATATGTGTTAATGTATATTTGCTTTTGTCGGTCTTACTTCACTCTGTTTGTATAATGATAACTTCCCAATTTTTATCTAAGCCAGGAGCACTCTCCTGGCTTAGATATCCTGCTTATTCAACATTTTTATTTGTATGTCTGATGGCATGTCAAAGCTTTACTAAACTGCCCCAAATCAAACTTTGGATTTCCTCTAAAAACTGCTCCCAAAATCATTTCATGAAAATTCTATTCTTTCATTTGCTCCTAAAAAAAAAAATCTTGGAGGAGCTAAGATGGCGGACGAGTAGGACGGGGAGGATACTTTCTCCTCCACAAACTGGTTAAAAGAACATTTGAACACTGAGTAAATTCTACAAAACAACTTCTGAATGCTGGCAGAGGACATCAGGCACTTAGCGAGACAATTCATTGTCTTCGAAAGGAGATTATAAGCCCTGCAGTAACTCCTTTTGTGGAGAAGCGGACACCAGCATTTGCTATTAGCAAGCGGGGGCTGGGCTAGGAGGAGCGGCGCAGTCTGCATCACTCTGAGTAAGGATTTGGTCTCTACTTGAGTGAAATAACCAGACTGTCGGATATCTACTACATCAAAAGCCAGTCCTAACCTAAGACACCACCAGGACTACTTACAGAACAAGGGACTGCACAGAGATACACGGCTGCAGACTGTCTCACTCCAGTGACAGGCAGCCAGAGCCGGAGGCAGGCAATCACAGCCCTAGAGAGACATTGTTTAAAAAACTGTGAGCAGGTTTCTGTGTTACCTAACACTTCTTGGGGCTCTGGATGGTCAACATCCGCCTGAGAAGGTGTGCCGGTTGTATACCCAGAAAACTGAGCGGCGGGGAGGCGATAAGTCGCAGCAGCTGAGCTCACTAAACACTTCATCACCTGCGCTACTCGGACCTGGGAAGGGCACAAAATGCAGACTCAACTGAGTCTGTGCTTCTGAGGACTATCTGAGTGCCTGAACCTGGCCAGCTTAGATTTGGGTGTTCATCTCTGCCCCCTCTGTAACAGGGCAGAGATCAGATATTGAAAAGACTAGTAAACTGCCTCAATAAAGAGAATTCAGCAAACTACCAGAATATAGTAAGGACGCTCTAAACTTGGCAATGTTAACAAGAGGAGGAGACAGAGGAATACCCAGCAGCTAAAGGAACAGGATAAATGCCCACCAAACGTTTGGTTTGCAAAGAGGAAGAGAGGGAATCTACTTGATAAAGAATTCCGAATAATTATAGTGAAATTAATCCAAAATCTCGAAATCAAAATGGAATCACAGTTAAAGAGTCTGGAGACAAGGATTGAGAAGATGCAAGAAAGGTTTAACAAGGACCTAGAAGAAATAAAAAATAGTCAACACATAATGAATAATGCAATAAATGAGATCCAAAACACCCTGGAGGCAACAAATAGTAGAATAACAGAGGCAGAAGATAGGATTAGTGAATTAGAAGATAGAATCCTAGAAATAAATGAATCAGAGGAGAAAAAAAAAAAACGAATCAAAAGAAATGAGAACAATCTCAGAGACCTCCAGGATAACATTAAACGCTACAACATTCGAATCATAGGAGTTCCAGAAGAAGAAGATAAAAAGAAAGACCATGAGAAAATACTTGAGGAGGTAATTGTTGAAAACTTCCCTACAATGGAGAAGGAAATAACCACTCAAGTTCAAGAAATCCAGAGAGTCCCTAACAGGATAAACCCAAGGCGAAACACCTCAAGACACATATTAATCAAATTAACAAAGATTAAATATAAAGAACAAATATTAAAAGCAACAAGGGAAAAACATCAAATAACTCACAAGGGAATTCCCATAAGGATAACAGCTGATCTTTCAATAGAAACTCTCCAAGCCAGGAGGGAATGGCAGATCAGATCAGATCAGATCAGTCGCTCAGTCGAGTCCGACTCTTTGCGACCCCATGAACTGCAGCACGCCAGGCCTCCCTATCCATCACCAGCTCTCGGAGGTCACCCAGACTCACATTCATCGAGTCAGTGATGCCATCCAGCCATCTCATCCTCTGTCGTCCCCTTCTCCTCCTGCCCTCAATCCCTCCCAGCATCAGAGTCTTCTCCAATGAGTCAACTCTTCGCATGAGGTGGCTAAAATACTGGAGTTTCAGCTTTAGCATCATTCCTTCCAAAGAAATCCCAGGGTTGATCTCCTTCAGAATGGACTGGTTGGATCTCCTTGCAGTCCAAGGGACTCTCAAGAGTCTTCTCCAACACCACAGTTCAAAAGCATCAATTCTTCGGTGCTCAGCCTTCTTCACAGTCCAGCTCTCACATCCATACATGACCACAGGAAAGACCATAGCCTTGACTAGGCGAACCTTTGTTGGCAAAGTGATGTCTCTGCTTTTGAATATGCTATCTAGGTTCGTCATAACTTTCCTTCCAAGGAGTAAGCGTCTTTTAATTTCATGGCTGCAGTCACCATCTGCAGTGATTTTGGAGCCCAGAAAAATAAAGTCTGACACTGTTTCCACTGTTTCTCCATCTACTTCCCATGTAGTGATGGGACCAGATGCCATGATCTTCGTTTTCTGAATGTTGAGCTTTAAGCCAACCTTTTCACTCTCCACTTTCACTTTCATCAAGAGGCTTTTTAGTTCCTCTTCACTTTCTGCCATAAGGGTGGTATCATCTGCATATCTGAGGTTATTGATATTTCTCCCAGCAATCTTGATTCCAGCTTGTGTTTCCTCCAGTCCAGCATTTCTCATGATGTACTCTGCATATAAGTTAAATAAACATGGTGACAATATACAGCCTTGACGTACTCCTTTTCCTATTTGGAACCAGATAATCATGATGGTGTGATCACTGACCTAGAGCCAGACATCCTGGAATGTGAAGTCAAGTGGGCCTTAGAAAGCATCACTAGGAACAAAGCTAGTGGAGGTGACGGAATTCCAGTGGAGCTGTTCCAAATCCTGAAAGATGATGCTGTGAAAGTGCTGCACTCAATATGCCAGCAAATTTGGAAAACTCAGCAGTGGCCACAAGATTGGAAAAGGTCAGTTTTCATCCCAATCCCAAAGAAAGGCAATGCCAAAGAGTGCTCAAACTACCACACAATTGCACTCATCTCACACGCTAGTAAAGTAATGCTCAAAATTCTCCAAGCCAGGCTTCAGCAATATGTGAACCACGAACTTCCTGATGTTCAAGCTGGTTTTAGAAAAGGCAGAGGAACCAGAGATCAAATTGCCAACATCCGCTGGATCATTGAAAAAGCAAGAGAGTTCCAGAAAAACATCTATTTCTGCTTTATTGACTATGCCAAAGCCTTTGACTGTGTAGATCACAATAAACTGTGGAAAATTCTGAGAGAGATGGGAATACCAGACCACCTGATCTGCCTCTTGAGAAATCTATATGCAGGTCAGGAAGCAACACTTAGAACTGGTCATGGAACAACAGACTGGTTCCAAATAGGAAAAGGGGAATGGCAAGACATAATTAAAGTGATGAAAGAAAACAAGTTACAGCCCAGATTATTGTATCCAGCAAAGATCTCATTCAAATATGAAGGAGAAATCAAAAGCTTCACAGATAAGCAAAAGTTGAGAGAATTATGCACCACTAAACCATTTCTCCAACAAAAACTAAAGGACATTCTCTAGATAGGAATCACTAAAAGGGTGTATAAATTCGAACCCAAAACAATAAAGTAAATCTTACTTACCAATAATTAAACGCTAATGGGCTGAATGCCCTAATCAACAGACAAAGACTGGCCGAATCAAGACAAAAACAAGACCCCTACATACTTTGTCTACAAAAGATGATCAAAAGATTAAAACGGGTCAAATGGATACAAAAACTAGACCCCTATATATGTTGTCTACAAGAGAACCACCTTAAAATAGGGGATATACACTGACTGAAAATGAAGGGCTGGAAAAAGATTTTCTATGCAAATATGGACCAAAAGAAAACAGGAGTAGCAATACTCATATCAGATAAAATTGACTTAACAAGTGGTGCTGGAAAACTGGTCAAACACTTGTAAAAGAATGAAACTAGAACACTTTCTAACACCATACACAAAAATAAACTCAAAATGGATTAAAGATCTAAATGTAAGACCAGAAACCATAAAACTCCTAGAGGAAAACATAGGCAAAACACTCTCTGACTTACATCACAGCAGGATCCTCCATGACCCACCTCCCAGAATATCGGAAATAAAATCAAAAATGAACAAATGGGACCTAATCAAACTTAAAAAGCTTCTGCACAACAAAGGAAACTATAAGCAAGGTGAAAAGACAGCCTTCAGAATGGGAGAAAATAATAGCAAATGAAACAACTGACAAACAACTAATCTCAAAAATATACAAGCAACTTCTACAGCTCAATTCCAGAAAAATAAATGACCCATTCAAAAAATGGGCCAAAGAACTCAATAGACATTTCTCCAAAGAAGACATACAGATGGCTAACAAACACATGAAAAGATGCTCAACATCACTCATTATCAGAGAAATGCAAATCAAAACTACTATGAGATACCATTTCACGCCAATCAGAATGGCTGCTATCCAAAAGTCCACAAGCAATAAATGCTGGAGAGGGTGAGGAGAAAAGGGAACCCTCTTGCACTGTTGGTAGGAATGCAAACTAGTACAGCCACTATGGAGAACAGTATGGAGATTCCTCAAAAAACTGGGAATAGAACTGCCTTATGATCTAGCAATCCCACTGCTGGGCATATACACTGAGAAATCCAGAATTGAAAGAGACACATGTACCCCAATGTTCATAGCAGCACTGTTTGCAATAGCCAGGACGTGGAAGCAACCTAGATGTCCATCCACAGATGAATGGATAAGCAAGCTGTGGTACATATACACAATGGAGTATTACTCAGCCATTAAAAAGAATACATTTGAATCAGTTCTAAGGAGGTGGATGGAACTGGAGCCTATTATACAGAGTGAAGTAAGCCAGAAACAAAAACACAAATACAGTATACTAACGCATATATATGGAATTTAGAAAGATGGTAAAAATAACCCTATTTACGAGACAGCAAAAGAGACACTGATGTATAGACCAGACTTTTGGACTCTGGGACCGGGAGAGGGTGGGATGATTGGGGAGAATAGCATTGAAATATGTATAATATTATATCTGAAATGTATTAATTGTTCAAACTAATCACTGTCATGTTACAATTTGTTCATATTAGATGTTTGTAATGTTTCTGATAATCAATAAAAGAGATTCTTGATAAAAAAAATAAAATAAAATAAAATAATGGTCCTGAAAAGGAGACAATCAAGGTTATACATAACGACTTAAAGGAACAATCCAAAAAGAACTTATAACAATTATAAATATATATGCACCCAACATTGGAGCATTGATATGTCTAAGACAAACACTAATTAGTATGATAGAAGAAATATACAACAACACAATAGTAGTGGGAGACTTTAATACCCCACTCTTACTTATACAATCAGGCTGTAATAGACAAAGAGGAAAACATATTCACTTATGAGCCTCAAAAAATTCAGTTCACTCAGGAGAGTTTAAAAAATAATTTAAAAAATAGACTTATTTGTTCATTCTGTAATAGTTTATTGACTATTTTATGGGTCTGGTACCACTTTGGGTATTAGGGAGGAAGAAGTGATAAATGTGATCCTGTCCTAAATAATATATTGTTGAAAAGATAGACCTACTAATACAAAATACCAGATGTGCCTAAGATGAGGACACCCAAACTGGACTTTTAGTTTCCTGAACTTTTCATTTCCAGATCAAACCTCCTAATATAATATGAATTTAACATGATTTTTTAAAAATGTTCTTTGTGATTAAAAACAGTAAGCCATTAGTTAACAAATTACATATACTCCTCCCCACCATCACTCCCCTTCTTCCTTCCCATTTCCCTCCCACCCTTATTGATCCTCAAAAAAAAAAAAAAAAAAAAAAAAAAACTTAATCATGCCTAACTTTTATTTTTTCTCATTCCTCATTTAAATCATCAGCCAACCTTTACAATGCTCTTTCAAAATATTATATATACAGAATATAATGACTTCTCATTATCATACTGCCACCATCCTGGACCAAATTGTCCTTCCCTCTCACTGTGTTGATAATTCGTAATTGGTTTCTTTGCTCCAACCCTTTTAAGCTACTCTAACACTGACCCAGAGTGTTCCTCTTACAAAGAACATCAGGTCATGTTATACTTTTGCTAAAACTCTCTCATGGATTTCTATTTCTCTCACTGGAAAAGTCAAAGTCCTTATCATGGTTTAATTTGTCCAACCCAAGTTCATCCTCCCACTATTTCTTTATTCCTATCACACCCTCCCCAGTCACTCCACTCCAGTCACACTGGTCTCCTTGCTCTCTTTGAATATTCCAAGCACACTCCCACTGCCATACCTTGGCACATGCTCTTCCCTCTTCCCCAGGCTATCCACATGGCCTGCAGCCTAGCTTCCCTCCAGCCCTCTCTACTCAAATATTTCCTCACTAGAGACTATCATGACCTCCCCTCCCTATGCGAAACATGTCCCAAGCTTTGATCCTCTCAGTGTATTGTATTCATAGCCCTTATGAATACTAGCCATTGAATTTATGTATTAGAATTGTATTTATTTGTTTGTTTACTGCCAATCTCTTCCTGCTGCTGCTGCTGAGTCACTTCAGTCGAGTCCGACTCTGCGACCCCATAGACGGGAGCCCACTAGGCTCCCCCGTCCCTGGGATTCTCCAGGCAAGAACACTGGAGTGGGTTGCCATTTCCTTCTCCAATGCATGAAAGTGAAAAGTGATAGTGAAATCGCTCAGTCCTGTCCGACCCTCAGCGACCCCATGGACTGCAGCCTTCCAGGCTCCTCCGTCCATGGGATTTGCCAGGCAAGAGTACTGGAGTGGGGTGCCATTGCCTTCTCCAGAGTATAAATTATTTAAGGGCATGAACTTCATCTATGTTGTTCAGAGACTTAATTTTAAGTGCCTAGAACAAGCCTGGATCATAGTAGGTGCTTAAAGAATATCTGTAGAATAAATGAAGGATGACAGTGAGTAAATTGATTTTTAGGCAGACAAAGAATTTGCCTTGGGAAGTGCTGGGTCATGTTAAAAAGTCAGCATGGACTCAGATGGAGGAACACCTTTAATATTAAAGGGAGGAGTGTGGATTTTCTTCTGTAAGTGTAGCTACTCACATATTTTAAGTGGGAATATACATCATTAATATAAAATTTGGAGATTATCAGTCTCGTGATAACCTATAAAGTAGATTTTAAAGTTGAAGACTTTCTCAGTAATCCAGGTTTTCATCCCCATGACCAAGGGTATAAATTCAGACCTTATGTGAAATTAACTACAAATTGAAATATACTTATTATTCCAAAGAACTATACTTTTTAAAGTGGCAATAAGAATATCTAAGTCACTGAAATCATGCTAAGGCCATGCCTGTATAATTGAACTGTATCCTCTTGGCCACAAATACCCAGTTCAGTTCAGTTCAGTTCAGTCGCTCAGTTGTGTCCGACTCTTTGTGACCCCATGAATTGCAGCATGCCAGGCCTCCCTGTCCATCACCATCTCCCAGAGTTCACTCAAACTCATGCCCATTGAGTCGGTGATGCCATCCAGACATCTCATCCTCTGTCGTCCCCTTCTCCTCTTGAACCCAATCCCTCCCAGCATCAGAGTCTTTGCCAATGAGTCAACTCTTCTCATGGGGTGGACAAAGTACTGGAGTTTCAGCTTTAACATCACTCCTTCCAAAGAAATCCCAGGGCTGATCTCCTTCAGAATGGACTGGTTGGATCTCCTTGCAGTCCAAGGGACTCTCAAGAGTCTTCTCCAACACCACAGTTCAAAAATATCAATTCTTCGGTGCTCAGCTTTCTTCACAGTCCAACTCTCAAATCCATATGTGACCACTGGAAAAACCATAGCCTTGACTAGACGAACCTTTGTTAGCAAAGTAATGTCTCTGCTTTTGAATATGCTATCTAGGTTGGTCATAACTTTCTTCCAAGGACTACGCGTCTTTTAATTTCATGGCTGTAGTCACCATCTTCAGTGATTTTGGAGCCCCCAAAATAAAGTCTGACACTGTTTCTACTGTTTCCCCGTCTATTTCCCATGAAGTGATGAGACCAGATGCCATGATCTTAGTTTTCTGAATGTTGAGCTTTAAGCCAACTTTTTCACTCCCCACTTTCAATTTCATCAAGAGACTTTTTAGTTCCTCTTCACTTTGTGCCATTAGGGTGATGTCATCTGGATATCTGAGGTTATTGATATTTCTCCCAGCAATCTTGATTCCAGCTTGTGCTTCTTCCCACCCAGCGCTTTTCATGATGTACTCTGCATAGAAGTTAAATAAGCAGGGTGACAACATATAGCCTTGACGTACTCGTTTTCCTGTTTGGAACCAGTCTGTTGTTCCATGTCCAGTTCTAACTGCTGCTTCCTGACCTGCATATAGGTTTCTCAAGAGGCAGGTCAGGTGGTCTGGTAATCCCATCTCTCTCAGAATTTTCCACAGTTGATTGTGATCCACACAGTCAAAGGCTTTGGCATAGTCAATAAAGCAGAAATAGATGTTTTTCTGGAACTCTCTTGCTTTTTCCATGATCCAGTGGATGTTGGCAATTTGATCTCTGGTTCCTCTGCCTTTTGTAAAACCAGCTTGAACATCTGGAAGTTCGTGGTTCACATATTGCTGAAGCCTGCCTTGGAGAATTTTGAGCATTACTTTATTAGCATGTGAGATGAGTAGAATTGTGCAGTAGTTTGAGCATTCTTTGGCATTGTCTTTCTTTGGAATTGGAATGAAAACTGACCTTTTCCAGTCCTGTAGCCACTGCTGAGTTTTCCAAATTTGCTGATATATTGACAGAATGTGGTCCACTGGAGAGGGGAATGGCAAACCACTTCAGTATTCTTGCCTTGAGAACCCCATGAACAGTATAAAAATGCAAAATGACAGGATACTGAAAGAGGAACTCCCCAGGTCAGTAGGGGCCCAATATGCTACTGGATATCACTGGAGAAAGAACTCCAGAAAGAATGAAGGGATTGAGCCAAAACAAAAACAATACCCAGTTGTGGATGTGACTGGTGATAGAAGCAAAGTCCGATGCTATAAAGAGTAATATTGTATAGGAACCTGGAATGTTAGGTCCATGAATCAAGGCAAATTGGAAGTGGTCAAACAGGAGATGGCAAGAGTTAACATCGAAATTCTAGGAATCAGTGAACTAAAATGGATTGGAATGGGTGAATTTAACTCAGATGACCATTACCCCGCTTCCGAGGTCAGGGGCGGTGGACGGGAGGACCAAACCCATGCCCGAGGCCAGGGGTCATGGCCGGGAGGACCAACCCCACACCGTGGCTGCGCAGGCGCAGGAGGGCCTAGAGGAGCTATCCCACGTTGAAGGTCAGGAAGGGCAGTGGTGAGGAGATACCCCTTGTCCAAGATAAAGAGCATTGGCTGCACTTTGCTGGAGCAGCCGTGAAGAGATGTCCCACACCCAAGGTAAGAAAAACCCAAGTAAGACGGTAGGTGTTGCAAGAGGGCATCAGAGGGCAGACACATCGAAACCATACTAACAGAAAACTAGTCAATCTAATCACACTAGGACCATAGCCTTGTCTAACTCAATGAAACTAAGCCATGCCCATGGAGCAACCCAAGATGGGCGGGTCATGGTGGAGAGATCTGACAGAATGTGGTCCACTGGAGAAGGGAAAGGCAAACCACTTCAGTATTCTTGGCTTGAGAACCCCATGAACAGTATGAAAAGGCAAAATGATAGGATACTGAAAGAGGAACTCCCCAGGTGAGTAGGGGCCCAATATGCTACTGGAGATCAGTGGAGAAATAACTCCAGAAAGAATGAAGGGATGGAGCCAAAGCAAAAAGAATACCCAGCTGTGGATGTGACTGGTGATAGAAGCAAGGTCCGATGCTGTAAAGAGCAATATTGCATAGGAACCTGGAATGTCAGGTCCATGAATCAAGGCAAATTGGAAGTTGTCAAACAAGAGATGGCAAGAGTGAATGTTGACATTCTAGGAATTAGCGAACTCAATTGGACGGGAATGGATGAATTTAACTCAGATGACCATTATATCTACCACTGCAGGCAGGAATCCCTCAGAAGAAATGGAGTAGCCATCATGGTCAATGAAAGAGTCTGAAATGCAGTACTTGGATGCAATCTCAAAAACGACAGAATGATCTCTGTTCATTTCGAAGGTAGACCATTCAATATCACAGTAATCCAAGTCTATGCCCCAAATAGTAATGCTGAAGAAGCTGAGGTTGAATGGTTCTATGAAGATCTACAAGACCTTTTAGAACTATCACCCAAAAAAGATGTCCTTTTCATTATAGAGGACTGGAATGCAAAAATAGGAAGTCAAGAAACACCTGAAGTAACAGGCAAATTTGGCCTTGGAATACAGAATGAAGCAGGGCAAAGACTAATAGAGCTTTGCCAAGAAAATGCACTGGTCATAACAAACACCCTCTTCCAACAACACAAGAGAAGACTCTATATGTGGACATCACCAGATGGTCAACACCGAAATCAGATTGATTATATTCTTTGCAGCCAAAGAAGGAGAAGCTCTATACAGTCAGCAAAAACAATACTGGGAGCTGACTGTGGCTCAGACCATGAACTCCTTATTGCCAAATTCAGACTGAAATTGAAGAAAGTAGGGAAAACCACAAGACCATTCAGGTATGACCTAAATCAAATCCCTTATGATTTTACAGTGGAAGTGAGAAATAGATTTAAGGGCCTAGATCTGATAGATAGAGTGCCTGATGAACTATGGAATGAGGTTCATGACATTGTACAGGAGACAGGGATCAAGACCATCCCCATGGAAAAGAAAAGCAAAAAAGCAAAATGGCTGTCTGGGGAGGCCTTACAAATAGCTGTGAAAAGGAGAGAAGCAAAAAGCAAAGGAGAAAAGGAAAGATATAAGCATTTGAATGGAGTTCCAAAGAATAGCAAGAAGAGATAAGAAAGCCTTCTTCAGTGATCAATGCAAAGAAATAGAGGAAAACAACAGAAGGGGAAAGACTAGAGATCTCTTCAAGAAAATCAGAGATACCAAAGGAACATTTCATGCAAAGATGGGCTCGATAAAAGACAGAAATGGTAGGGACCTAACAGAAGCAGAAGATATTAAGAAGAGATGGCAAGAAGAACTGTACAAAAAAGAGCTTCATGACCCAGATAATCAGGATGGTGTGATCACTCACCTAGAGCCAGACATCCTGGAATGTGAAGTCCAGTGGGCCTTAGAAAGCATCACTACAAACAAAGGTAGTGGAGGTGATGGAATTCCAGTTGAGCTATTCCAAATCCTGAAAGATGATGTTGTGAAAGTGTTGTACTCAATATGCCAGCAAATTTGGAAAACTCAGCAGTGGCCACAGGACTGGAAAAGGTCAGTTTTCATTCCAATCTCAAAGAAAGGCAATACCAAAGAATACTCAAACTACCACACAATTGCACTCATCTCACACGCTAGTAAAGTAATGCTCAAAATTCTCCAAGCCAGGCTTCAGCAATATGTGAACCGTGAACTTCCTGATGTTCAAGCTAGTTTTAGAAAAGGCAGAGGAACCAGAGATCAAATTGCCAACATCCGCTGGATCATGGAAAAGGCAAGAGAGTTCCAGAAAAACATCTATTTCTGCTTTATTGACTATGCCAAAACCTTTGACTGTGTGGATCACAATCAACTGTGGAAAATTCTGAAAGAGATGGGAATACCAGACCACCTGATCTGCCTCTTGAGAAATCTGTATGCAGGTAAGGAAGCAACAGTTAGAACTGAAATTGAAACAACAGACTGGTTCCAAATAGGAAAAGGAGTACATCAAGGCTGTATATTGTCACCATGTTTATTTAACTTATATGCAGAGTACATCATGAGAAACGCTGGACTGGAAGAAACTCAAGCTGGAATCAACATTGCCGGGAGAAATATCAATAACCTCAGATATGCTGATGACACCACCCTAATGGCAGAAAGTGAAGAGGAACTAAAAGTCTCTTGATGAAAGTGAAAGTGGAGAGTGAAAAAGTTGGCTTAAAGCTCAACATTCAGAAAACTAAGGTCATGGTATCCGGTCCCATCACTTCATGGGAAATAGATGGGGAAACGGTGGAAACAGTGTCAGACTTTATTTTTCTGGGCTCCAAAATCACTGCAGATGGTGACTGCAGCCATGAAATTAAAAGACGCTTAGTCCTTGGAAGGAAAGTTATGACCAACCTAGATAGCATATTCAAAAGCAGAGACATTACTTTGCCAACAAATGTCCGTCTAGTCAAGGCTATGGTTTTTCCTGTGGTCATGTATGGATGTGAGTGTTGGACTGTGAAGAAGGCTGAGCGCTGAAGAATTGATGGGTTTGAACTGTGGTGTTGGAGAAGACTCTTGAGAGTTCCTTGGACTGCAAGGCGATCCATCCAGTCCATTCTGAAGGAGATCTGCCCTGGGATTTCTTTGGAAGAAATGATGCTAAAGCTGAAACTCCAGTACTTTGGCCACCTCATGTGAAGAGTTGACTAATTGGAAAAGACTCTGATTCTGGGAGGGATTGGGGCAAGAGGAGAAGGGGATGACAGAGGATGAGATGGCTGTATTGTCACTGATTCGATGGACGTGAGTTTTAGTGAACTCCAGGAGTTGGTGATGGACAGGGAGGCCTGGCGTGCTGCGATTCATGGGGTCGCAAAGAGTTGGACACGACTGAGCAACTGATGTGATCTCATGAAGACCTAGAAGACTTTTAGAACTAACAAATATCCAGAGTGAGACATAAAAAATCTCATTTAACTATCCAGAGAGATTGTCTTCCCAAGGCTGAAAACAGCAGCATTTCTAGAAAAAGAGAGTCTATTTTCTATTTTTCTTCTGCACCTTTAACTTGGGTTCAGTTGAATGGCATTCCTCACCTGTGCTCACCTGAGCAGCCCACGGTTTCTTGGGCCAAAGATGTGACCTCAGGAGAAGAGGAGTTGGAGGAATGAACAGTGATGAGAACTTACCAGGGGAAGGTTTCACCAGGCTATCAGCTCTACTGAAAAGACAATCAAAGACTACGGTTCTTGGTGTCCCACAATCATTGAGCAAAAAAGTAATGAAAAAGACAGATTCTGGGAATTCTCCTGGCCTTCCCTCCAGTGTTTCCATGTTTTACTGGAGTGACTAATTTATCCTTCTAAGGAGCTCACTTCTTAAACTTTTCCCAAGAATCAGAAATTTACCTATCTTCATCTCCAGATGTTACATGTCTGCTTTCTTAATTTAGCTTCTTCAAGATCTTGAATTTCTCAGTGACTCTTTCCAGACATTGGCTTTTACTGTGGGTAATTCAGTTGGGGGAAGTTTGGTTGTTATTGTTGTAGCTTTTCCTATGTTAAAAAGAGCTTCTCATTCCAAGAAATTCATGAAAGAAATGAATATTGCATTTGCAGTGAAGTATGATTGTAGTGAAGATTTTAATGATTATATTATTCAAATTGTTATGAGATCAGAAAATCCAGGGACTTCCCTGGTGGTCCAGTGGCTAAGACTCCAAGCTCCCAGTGCAGGGGACCTTGGTTCAATCCCTGGTTGGGGAACTAGATCCCACATGCCACTACTAAGACTTGGTGCAGAAAATCCAAATGCCTCTTGTATCACCAGTAGGGGAAATTCAAAATGTTTTGCTTTATCTAGAGGCTGAAGGTCCATTGTGGCTCTGAGTGGGGTAGTGAATGCTGTCCTCTCACTGAGGCTCTTTGTGGTCTCTAAGCCCGTCATTAGTGACTCAACTGACTCACAGGATTAGCAGGTCCACCCATCAGTGACTGTAAAACATTTGGAAGATGTCTGGGAAAGTGGCTGTCATTAGTTCCCTATGAAACAGTCATTTTCTGTGGAATGATGCAAGATATTATGATGAAGGGAAAAGAATCCTATGAGTTATACCAAATGTGTCCATTGGTACAGGCACTATCATGTTTAAGAAGTCTGTGTCCTTAATAGTTTGGAATGTGGTAAAATCTAGGATGATCTAAAAATAAAATGGTTATGTGATCTATGAGCCATCAACCACAGAATCCCAAAGAGATTTTTCATTCTTATGACCTAATTCCAGTGTCAGCACAACATCGCTCCACCTCCTGCTTAGAAGGCAGGACACAGGAGAAAGGTGTATTTTACCCTGATTTGGGGAGGCACTGCTTATGGAAAGAACCTAGGTTTGGCAGTAGAAGGTTGGAGTTAAAGTACTTGCTTTGCAGTTGTATGAGTTTCTCAATTCAATTAGAAGTTAGGAACTGACTTTTAGAAACTCTTTTTGTCTGTAAAAGAGAGGTGATAATAATGCTTGCCTTACTGATAGCAACAAGATCATTAGGATGTGAAAATAGAATAATGTGTGAGAAAGGGCTTCATCAGTTATAAAGCACTATGAAAAAAATGGCCATGCTTTCTGTAGGTGATCATTGTATTTCGTTTGGACTAATTTTATAGGAAAGGACCACAGTTACGGAAGGAAGCAAATGCCTTGGATACCCTAACAGCTACCCTTGGAGCCCTAGTTCCCTCCCAAACCCAACCTAGAGTTCAAGGGAGGTGATCTGTAGACCATGCTTCAATTGCTTCTGCAGTAGTTAAGCAAGAAACTAAGCAAACATGTGCTGACACAATTGAAAGCTGGGGCTATAACAATGAACAAAGCAGAACTGGTCCCAGACTCCTTGGAATTTTCATTTGAGTAAAGGGAAGAGAAAATAATGAAACAATCAGCCAAAATTGCAACTGTAGTTAGTGCAAAGAAGAACATGGTGTCATAGCACTTAGACGGAGCGCTCTCCTGGTCAAGTAGGTCTGGAAGGCTTCCCCGAGGAACAGGTCATTCAGAGCTGAGATCTGAAGGATGCATGGGTGATGACAGGGTGAAGAGGAAGAACAAAGCATGTCTTCTTTTTAAAGAGGTTTTATGCAGGGAAGGAACTCAGTTCATTCATGAACAGTTAGGTTGGACAGTACAAAACTGCTGATATTCAACTTCTTTTAACTTTAAAAGGTGACATTTCATATTGTAGTTGTTTAGTCGCCAAGTTGTGTCTGACTTTGTGTTCCCCATGGACTGTAGCCCATGGGGCTCCTTCGTCCATGGGATTTCCCAGGCAAGACTACTGAAGTGGGTAGACATTTCCTTCTCTGGGGGATCTTCCCCACCCAAGGATCGAACCTGTGTCTGCTGATTGGCAGGTGGATTCTTTACCACAGTTAAACATAATAAGAGTATGTAAAGAGTATATAATTTGGCTAGAGGACAGAAAGTAAGAGTAAGCTTGATTTAGGATGATATTGGAGAGGTAGGGAGGGGCTGCTTGTGGATGGCTTCATAAGCTATTAGGAATCCTAGACTTGGTCCCCATAGCAATAGAAGTCTCTGAAGACCCACACTTGGTGAAGATGACCTTGGTCCTGGCATGGGTGGTGGAACAGCAGGAGTTATTTGTACTTATTAGGATGATACTGGGGTCACCTAGGGAAGCATTGCTGGTAGCTTAGAGCCTCCCTACTTACAAAGGGTGCATATAGACTAACAATAAGGCATCCCCAAGGAGCCTATTAGAAATGCAGACCTGCTGATTCTGGATCTGCATTTTACCAAGCTCCCCAGATGGACTCATATATGTAATAGAATTGTGGCTTAGACCACAATGGAAGTTGGTAGATGGATGAGAATGGACTCAAGAAATATTAAGAGAATAAAGGCATACATATTGTGACAGTTCAGACATGGAGAAGCAGTGAGGAAGGAGGAGAGGACAAGGTGAGCTCCAAATTTCTGTTTTGTACAATTAGATGGAAAAGAGAACCTTCTCTGAGATCTGTGCTCTGGAAAAGGACCAGGTTTAGAGGAAAGGATCATGCATCAAGTGCTGGATTTGCTGTTTGAAATCATTTTAAAGCACTCAGCTGCAGAAGTTGAAACAGTAGTTGGATCTATGTGTCATAAGTTCTCAGGAAAAATACTATAATTCTACATTTGAATTATACACAGAGGTAAATGTCAGCCATGAAAAAAGTAGGAGAAGAGTATTTAAGTCAGAGGCAATGGTGAGAAAAGTGAGAAGTTCCCTGAGGTAAGAGAGCACATCCTTGACTTAGAATTGAGAGATCTTCAGACAGCCTTGGAATAGAGTGTGTATGTGCGTGTGTGGGGTGGGAGAACATGGTGAGCAATGAGGCAGAAAGGTAAACAGAGGCCCGACTCTTCTTTCATATCAATGTTCTCATCCCTGGCTAATCTCAGAAATCTTCAAGATTCTGAAGGGATGGTTTTCTTTAAGACAGGAAAGGATGATCTGGTCAGATTACTTCCAAAGGATTATCAAGGCGGTTTGTCCCCCAAAGGATTAGAGGGGCCATCGGTTGTCTTCTAGAGGAAGAGTCTATGCCATTAGGCACAGGAGGCTCCAGAACTTTCTTTTGTTGGCTCCTGAGCCAGGACCTCTCCCCTTACCCAGCTCCACAGCCACTGCCCACACTAAAAGCAGAGGGGAACATGTCCTCCATAATATTGCCCCCAACTTTTAGAATACAAAACAGCATTAATTTTGCCCCGAGATTCACATAGAAATTCTATGAAATGGAAGAAAACTTTGTTCCAAGTTTAATGGACCTCTTCTCACTGAAACGACTGTCACATATGCTAATCTACGACCTGTAACTTGGCCTGTAACTTTTGTCTGCAGTGTATCAACATCAGCCCATTCTTTCCAGTCACCCAAATTGCTTGAAATTCCAAATTGTCTACTCTGCCTATGCTTCCTCACTCTATCAAGTCTGTTTTTTGCTACCTGGAAATGAAATCTGGCTGTTTAAATCCAGAGCACAGATCTATATAGGAAGACTGACCCACACGTGCCAATTAGTCTTGGATGTCACCTGAATACAGACACGTCACAAGAAAGGGGACAACACAAAGTCTGTGGAAATACTTGCTGAGGATTGGAAGCAATCCCTAATAAGTTATAACTTTTCATTCTCAACAGATCGCTTATTACTCCTGTAGAATAATTAGAACTTAGGGAAGTATGTACGTCCTCTGCTTGGCTCATGGTAGCTGCAGAGCAATCTAGCCACCTGGTGCAGAATTGATGTACAAATGGTAAAATCCTGCATGTATAGCAAAATAAAGAGCTCAAAATAAAGAGCCAGATGCCTAGGTCTGAATTCTGACAACAATATTTATGATCAGCATGTGTGCATGCTAAGTCGCTTCAGTCGTGTTTGACTCTTTGTGACCCTATGGACTGTAGCCTGCCAGGCTCCTCTGCCCATGGGATTCTTCAGACAAGAATACTGGAGTGGATTGCCATGCCCTCCTCCAGGGAATCTTCCTGACCCAGGGATTGAACCTGTGTTTCCTGCAGCTCCTGCTTTGCAGGCAGATTCTTTACCACTGAGCCACTGGGAAAACCTATGAATAGCATAACTGGTCAAAATTAGTCAGGGTGCCTCAGTTTCCCCTTGGGTAAAGTATAAACTTGCTATGAAGAGTAAATGACTTAATATTCATAAAGTGCTTAAAAGAGTGACTGACACAATATAAGTGCTTATTAAAGAGAAACTTTCATTTTTATTTGTTTCAAATAACTAGATTTTCAAAAAGCATCACTAATGGTTCTTGAAATAGAACTTCTTTTCCATCAACTGATGGTCTTCCCTACCCATCAGCCTCAAGGAGTTATTAGCTGTAGGTGGAAAGGGTATGGAAAGATTAGAAATCAGCATCCCTGGCCTCCAAGAAAATTTCCAGTGGGTTTAGATTGGACCTTGAATCCACCAAATAATTTCATTGTTTTCTCAAATACGTGGTAATGGTGACATCTGTGTTCCCACACAGATCTGCAGCAGCTCACTCTGTCACTTTAGAGTTTCCTTTGAAATGAAGGTCCGTACTTCCCTGGAGGTTGAATGGTTAAGACTCCATGCTTCAAATGCAGAAGGCTAGGGTTCAATCTCTGTTTGGGGAAATAGGATCACACATGGTGAATGGCACAAAGATTAAGAAAATAAAATGAAATAAATGTCCAATCATTCTCATATACTTCAAACCCATGTAACTCTTTCTCTTCAGATGCCACTTTCACATAAATGCACACACAATGTTCTCTAACTGTCTCTGTGCAGTGTATAGAAATTGTGAAAACAGCTTTTCTGCCAAAGTTACCATCATGTCTCTTTTATTTTCAACTCAGGCCTGGGATAGAAACCTATGAGGGATTTGTGCCAAAAGTACCTTTACTTGACTTGAGTCAGCCTTCCTTTCATAGACCTTTCAAAAACTAAATGTCAGCGTTTCTCCTGAACCTATTCAGGCAAAATACCCTTTCTTGCAGAATCTTCTGGTGGACATAGTATATGGTAAACTATTCATGTCTGAGGCATTTTTGAAATAAAACGGCCTCAAAGACAAACACATTTACTGCTGAGGAACTGTATGATTGTCAGATGAAGGGAGATTTCAATATATAAGAAATAATCATTTCTTGCTACATAATGAAGAGGTGCTCTGCTAAGTTCAAAAACTGAATTACTTCGAAAGTATTTGGAAATATTTTCTAACAGTCCATTGTGAAATCCTTCAGGAAAATTCTCAAGAATAACAATTTGTTCTATTCATGAAGCCTTAAGTGATTTTAGGAATCTTTGAGGGACTGCTTCAAACCCAGATTTAAACATTAAGAATTAACATGTCAATTTTAAATGTAATATCAAATATGTTCCAAACTCACTCACTTGATCAGTTTAGTCTAGGAGCGTTCACAGTATTCACTTGGGTTTTTCAATTTGCTTTACTTTCATGGTTTGTATCTTAATTTTGTCCTAGTCTCTCTCTACCTTTCTAACTTTTTTTTTTTTTTTAATTTACAAAACTAAGGCCAAGTCTGTACTAGCAAATTGAAGTTGAAAAGTAAGGCACTTTTGAGGATATGTTCAAAGGAAAACTAACTTTCTAGTTACTACGGTTTTTGAATTACTGGCAAATATCCTCTGATTGTCTAAGTTCTCCACATTTTGTTTGTGTTTTAGACTTCACAAGGTAAACCTCTTCCTAAACCTTGGAATAGTACAACAAACTCTATTCCATTTAAAATTCCTATATAAATAAGATTTTATTGCTTTTTCAACAGATGTATATATTTCATGTCTTATTCTAAATGTATGATTTGCACAAAAATATTTACATAGAACTCTGCCTTTTTTCAATAGTTTTAAATTTAAAAAATAAAAAGACAGGCCAACTTACCTATATATAATCTCAGGTTAAAAATGCAATAATAATATAAAAAAGGGAATACACAGACTCAATCTCAGCATGTCCTGAACAACTAAATAATGATTACATTGTTTTGCCTTTTAATTAGTTATATCTCAAGATAACCAGATTCTTCGGTTTGTTCCACATCCATTTAAATTGAATAGCTGTGTTCCCTTTATATGCCTTTGGAAAATAGAAAAAAATATTTCTTCTTATTTTGACTTATAAATTACAAACCAAAATTCTATCATTTTGCCTTTGTTTCAGTGAATTTTAGCTTCAGTGAGAGGAAGCAAAGTTTCCTGACATCCTGGGCTGGCAGTACCAGCTAAGCCTTGATGTTCTGTGGAGCATAAACCATTTCAAAAAAAAAAAACCCAACATTAACCAAGGCATCCTGTGTCCAAGTGGATCAAGACAAAAATGAGAGCACTCCTTGATCTTTCCTGAACACAGACAAAATCAGAAATATTTCCAAACCACAAAGATGACCAAAATTTCCCTTGTCTTGGCTACACAAATGACTTCTACTTCTTTACCAATTACAGCTTTGCCTTCTCTAGTTTTCCTTCCTTTTAGATAAAATATATTAAGATATAGAATTGACTGGATCCTGAAGTGATCCAATCAGAGAAAAGTCCTGCCTTCATGAACTATGCCCCAAATCACCGTACACAAGCCCAAACCCTGTAATAATTTCTAGCACCCTCTCATTGAGCTGTCCACCATCGCTGTGATGTACCTTGTCCCTCATTGCCACAAGTCAATCTGCTCAACTCTGGGTGTGTTTCTGGTGGTCTTAGAGTGGAGGCAGTGACACAAAGCAAGACCCTAGTTCCAAAACATATTTTAAAACAGTTTCAAGGGGCTTCCCCGATGGCCCAGTGGTTAAGACCTGTGCTTCCAATGCAAGGAGCACAGGTTTGATCCCTGCTCAGGGAGCTAATATCTCTCATGCCACATGGGCCCAAAATAGAATAAATAAATAAGTAGAAAATTTAAAAAACAGTTTCACTGGACGGTAGGAAATAATTTTAAGCAGGTATGTGGTATGGAGAAATTTTAAGTCTCGTGTTAGAATTCTAAACAACTTATGGTAATGAGATCCAACCAGTCCATCCTAAAGGAAATCAGTCCTGAATATTCATTGGAAGGACTGATGCTGAAGCTGATACTCCAATACTTTGGCCACCTGATGCAAAGAACTGACTCATTGGAAAAGACCCTGATGTTGGGAAAGATTGAAGGTGGGAGAAGGGGACGACAGAGGATGAGATGGTTGGATGGAATCACTGACTCAATGGGACATGAGTTTGAGTAAACTCCGGGAGTTGGTGATAGACAGTGAGGCCTGGTGTGCTGCAGTCCATGGGGTCGCAAAGAGTCGGACACGACTGAGCGACTGATCTGATCTGATCTGATCTGATCTGATTGAAATATTGTCAGTTAGCTTGATTTTCAGAGAAGGCAATGGCACCCCACTCCAGTACTCTTACCTGGAAAATCCCATGGACGGAAGAGCATAGTAGGCTGCAGTTCATGGGGTCACTAAGAGTTGGACACGACTGAGCGACTTCACATTGACTTTTCACTTTCATGCATTGGAGAAGGAAACGGCAACCCACTCCAGTATTCTTGCCTGGAGAATCCCAGAGATGGGGGAGCCTGGTGGGCTGCCATCTATGGGGTTGCACAGAGTCAGACACGACTGAAGCAACTTAGCAGTAGCTTGATTTTATAATTTCTAGTAAAAATATTATTTTTTCAGTTCAGTATGAATAGCCTCCCTCTCTCTTCAACAAACTCTTTCCCTTCAAGTGGTGTAAGTTGCTTTAAAGTGCAAACCAAGGTGCTAGAAGGCAAAAAGTCAAAGAAATCAAAGCTTCTCCTGCTGTTTCTTCTGTGCAACCTGGACTCCTGCTAAGTCCCCTTCTCTGCAGCACTTTAGATAAGAGTGTTGAGCCCCTAAATTCACTAGCAAGGCACACAGCAGCTTCCCCTGTCTGTCTGTGTCCTTTCAGGGGCTCAGGTTTCTTTCTGTGCCAGAAGTCATACATCACACTCAACCGTGTGTCTCCAGAGCCAACTGAGGAAAGTGCAGAAAAACTACTGTTAACAAGGGAGTCATTACATTCGACCTAAATTAATTATTGGCCACTCAGGACTGCTGAGCAAGGGCCACACAGATGGCCTCTGACTCAGTTCCCACCTTTGAGGAAAGAAATATTCCCATTTGGTGCACATGACCGCATAAGATAACAAGAGGCAGGTTATTTCTGGTCTACTGATCTTGAATTTACCATATTTGCTAGTATGACAGGGGGCTTATTTGCGTTAACACTGTAGATACATTGTATTTTGGGGGGAAAACATGAATGATAGTCACTTGGGACGGAGGTCATTTCATGGCAGTCAGCATTGGGACCAGTGAAGCCAAGGCAGGGACCTTTAAAATGCAATCCAGTCAAAAGAACAGGTCGTGGATCAGTGAGCAGTTGATGGAAGGTGTTCGTGAGGAATTTAGATTAGCACAAAATTCAAACAAACCACAAGAAACAGGCAAGAGAGAGAGCAGGGCAACCTGGAGAGCAGGAAGCCATGGTCTCAGCAGGGTGGAGAAGAAGACACTCATGTCCCTGGATTCTATGCTCTGTTCTGGCAAAGGTATTGATTTCTCATTTGCTCTGTTTCCTCAGAGCCAGCATGATTGGCACACATTACATGAAAATGCAGTTGTTTGTACTGTCCAGTCAATTTGTTCTCTTATTCATTTGTGAAATGTCATGCTCTCGCTAGACATCTACATAGAATCCACTCAGCTCAATAAATGCTTTAGAGAATCTACTATGTGCCAGGCACTGGAGAATATATAAGCCATGGCTTCTGTTCTCAAGAAATTTACAGAGTAGTGACTGAGGCAGAATGTAAATAGGCAATCACTAGCCACTCTTGCAGCTATAATACGAGAATAATTGAGATGGTAAATGGGTGGAACAAAGGAATTACAGATTGACTCTGTCAGAGAAAGTCTTCCTGGAATAATTTTGAAGTATAGATAGGACTATGTCAGATGAACACATTGCAGAAAGTGCAGTAGGAAAAAGAAACAGCACGAACAAACGCAGAGAGGACTGAGCAATCATAGCAAGCTCAGGGAACAGGTAGTTAGTTCATTAGTGCTGGAGAAAACTAAGAGCCAGTCATGGGTCAGGTCAGAAAGGGCCTTGAATGCCAGTGTAAGTCTTTAAGCTTGGGGAAGGGTATTGGGGGACCCAAAGCAGAGCTGAAAGCAGAGAAGCATCTTTTTACTCTCCTATATGAGGTCATTGCTGCTAAGTCACTTCAGTCGTGTCCAACTCTGTGTGACCCCATAGACAGCAGCCACCAGGCTCCCCCATCCCTGGGATTCTCCAGGCAAGAACACTGGAGTGGGTTGCCATTTCCTTCTCCAATGCATGAAAGTGAAAAGTGAAAGTGAAGTCGCTCAGTTGTGTCCGACTCCTCGCGATCCCATGGACCGCAGCCTACCAGGCTCCTCCACCCATGGGATTTTCCAGGCAAGAGTACTGGAGTGGGGTGCCATTGCCTTCTCCGATATGAGGTCATTAGCTTTCTCTTATTTAAACAATATCAGTGACACCCACTGGAGTAATTTTCTCACAGGGAAAACTGATTGTCCTCAAGACCTCAGACCTCGCATTGGTGCTTTCACATCTAGTCTCTAACAGGTTGATTGACTGGTTAATTAAAACCCAGAATCAATGGTGGTCATTGTTAAATAAATAGTGAGATGACATAACTTCCTTGATAAAATATGGAGAAAGTAAGTCACAGGTATATTGAGGCAAGAATGCTGGAGATTCTCTAAGCTCAACCTTGTCACTCATTTCTTAACTCTGTTCTCCAATGGGCCCACCATACATTCCTTTCACCAAGATTTTGAAAAATACATTAGTGAAAGGCAAACTGGCATCATTGATAGTCTGTGTAGCGACCCTACCCTGCAGGCCATAGGTAACAGCAGCAATTAACCACCAGAAATGAGGTATATATGCATGGTTACTCTAAAGAGTGGTGGGGCTGGAATAGCAATGAGAATAGTTAGATTCGAACAGAGCTGTGGTGGTAATTAATTGATCATGGTGTTTCTATGATTGAGACAGGTGGACAGTCTATGTGTGAGTATTTGCTTAGTCACTCAGTCGTGTCCGAGTCTTCGATCCCATGGACTGTAGCCCGCCAGGCTCCTTTGTTCATGGGATTCTCCAGGCAAGAATACTGGAGTGGGTAGACATTCCTTTCTCCAGAGGATCTTCCTGACCCAGGGATTGAACCCAAGTTTCCTACATTGCAGGCAGTTTCTTTACCATCTGAGCCAGTGGGAAGCCACAGAGCTTTGGTGGTAATTAATTGATCCTGATATCTCTTTGACTGAGATAGGTGGACTGCCTATGCAAGTCTTACTTAGCAAGTTAAAAATTCTAAGTCTGATGAATAGAAATCTATTGTGTATCGCCACAGTAGAAAACCACAGCTTCATCCAACTCTCAAACCTGAGCCAGTTCACAGAATCAGAAACTCTTGATGAAAGGAGTGGCAGAGTCTGCTTGAAGACAGACTCAGCTACATTCCCAGAAGTTGATATGAATCTTCCGCATCTTCTTTCCAAAGTGAGCTGGTTCAATTCACCAGGGTGGCTAAATAAAATTGAAAGAGTGGATATTTTCAGACCTTTAGCAAATATATTGGACACTAGCTTTGACCTGCTGATCATTCTTAGGGGTCCCAAATCACACTTCATAAAAGTGAAGAAACAAACGGATTTTTGATCTGGGTCCTGCACCCACCCCAAGGTTATCTCCTTAGTGCCTGAATGTATAACTGGAGTAGACATAACCAGATACCAGCAGAATGCCCACATTCGTTCCTTAATCTGCAGAGAAATATTTATTCTGGGAGGAAAAGCCAAGTAGAAGCCCCTAAAACTGCTTTTCCCTATCAAAATAATACAAAGTAATGAACTGAATCAATTCCAACTTTTTGGAGAAATTTGAGAAATAAGTGTATCAGTAAAGATTTCAAAGTTACAGAGTTCAAAGAAGTTCAAAGTAGATCTGGCTGTGTCCTTCCCTTACTTGGAGCAATTCTGGTCCCTTCTAGTCAACAAAGTCTGAACTGTCCCTGGTCATTCTTTTTTTAAAATTTTTTATTTATCTAATTTAATTGGAGGATAATTGCTTTACATATTGTGTTGATATCTGCCATGTATCAACATGAATCAGCCATAGGTATACATATGCTCCCTCCCTCTCGAACCTCCCACCTCCCAGTCCATTCCACCCTTCCAGGTTATCACAGAGCACCTGATATGAGCTCTCTGCCCCAGTGTCACTAAAAAGACAATTATAGGCCAATATCACTGATGAACGTAAATGCAAAAATCCTCAACAAAATTCTAGCAGACCGAATCCAACAACACATTAAAAGGATTATACATAATGATCAAGTGGGCTTTACCCCAAGGATGTAAGAATTCTTCAATATATGCAAATCAATCAATGTGGTATACCATATTAACAAACTGAGAGATAAAAGTCATTTGATCATCTCAATAGATGCAGAGAAATCTTTTGACAAAATTCAACACCCATTTATGATAAAAATTCTCCAGAAACTAGGCATAGAAGGAACATGCCTCAACATAATGAAGGCCATATACCACAAAACCACAGCAAACATTATTCTCAATGGTGAAAAACTGAAAGCATTTCCTCTAAGATCAGGAACAAGACAAAGGTGCCCACTCTCACGACTATTAGTCAACATAGTTTTAGAATCCCTAGCTACGGCAATCAAGGGATAAAAAGAAATAAAAGGAATCCAGATTGGAAAAGAGAAAGTAAAACTCTCACTGTTTTCAGACAATATGATACTATACATAGAAAACTCTAAAGATGCCACCAGAAAATTATCAGAGCTAATCAGTGAATATAGCAAAGTTACAGGATATAATATTAATACAGTGGTCATTATTTCTTATTTCCAGCCTTGGAAATAATAGATATATGGTATATCTGTGTCATACTTGGGCATTGTTCCATTTCTGGTGTACAATGATGCTGGTTTTATTTTTGAACTTCCTATGTATTTAAAATTTTCTTTTTCAAAGTTCATTCATCATTGTTATGTGTTTGGAGCACAAAGAGGTATATCAATGCTTGAATTTACTGTGCTTCTTAACCCAACATCATCAACCATTAGGTTTGAAACAAAATCATTAACCTGGGCAAAAATCTGCTAATTTACAAATTGTAGTGAGTAATAACCAGTGCATAGTTTTTTTTTTTTAAATAATAGTTCTTTCATAGGACACTGGCATCTTATTCTATAATACTTCTGTGCTTACTAGGATATAGCCATAGAATGCAGCAAGATTTTCATTTTTTTAAATGATACTGGAAAGGATATATTTTAAGGAATAAACCATAAATAGCTTTTACATGAGTAAAATAGCCCAAGTGAATGGATTCTTAATAATTGCAGGAGCTTTTTATTGCAAACGGATTCTGGCAATGTGGGAATTTCTATGACAAAAGTAGAAATGATTTTTCCTGTTGGGGATTTTTAAGTTTTGTTCTGTGGCTTACTTTGAATGTTCCTAGACATAATTTGGTGACTTAAACTGTTTAAGACTGAGTTCCCAAAGTTAATGCATCTAAATTATCCCAAATTTGGACCAGGACTGAAGTATTTTTATTCTATGGTGCCAGGCAACATTCTACAATAACGGGTAATTTGGGACTGCAACTGGGGCTTTTCAGTTTTGAGCACTTAGTTCTGAGGTTTTCTGAAACGCAACCTCTCAAAAATAGGGTCTACTTTTCTTGTATTCTCACTTAGTCTATCACTGGATTTGATATCCAGTAATCTTAGGTTGCTCTAGTGGTAAAGAATCCTCTTGCAAATGCAGGAGACATAAGAGACTCAGGTTCAATCCCTGGGTCAGGAAGACCACCTGTTGAAAGGCATGGCAACCCATGCCAGTATTTTTGCCTGGGAAATCCCAAGGACAGAGGAGCCTGGCTGGTTACATTCCATGGGGTCACAATGAAGCAGACACAACTGAAGCAACTCAGCATGTGCTTAGCACACAATCACACACACACAAAATGCTTATTCAATGAATAAATCAAGATACAACCATATATAAAAAGTGTTTGGATATAAGTCAGGCCAAAAAAAGTAGAATTTGGTTTTATTTATCCAGGTAATTTCATAAGTTTGGTTCAGAAATAATCAAAATGCCTGATCCACAACATACGCTGAATAATCTGACATGTAGTAAGTGTTTAATACGTGCTTATTATTAAAAATATGAAAAAATCAAGAAATCTTTTGGGGCTTAAAATAACCAATCAAAAAGTACATTATTCACAATATAGATACTATTATTGAAAGAAATAATAATGAATAAATTTGTACATGTAATGAAAGTTTCCCTTTTACTCATTCTTTAAAGTTTCTCTTTTCAAAGGAATAAGTTTCTATTGGATTGAAATGATTGGATCAATCCTAAATGATGTATTAGAAAAATAGTTCCAAAGAACATACTGTCATTTGGGAAAAAGATTTTTGCTTTATTTAGTCTGTGATTAAATCTGAATTTACTAGACATAAAGTTAAGAGATAATATAGCAATTATATCTTTAATTTAGGGCATACAGATAACTGTAAGAAGATATTTCAGGGGACCAAAACCCAAATTACCCAATGCAGAATACCTGCATTAACCAGTAACTGACAAGTCTGCCCTGCTCTTGTGACTGTGTTAAATAGGACCAACACAGGTAAAGGTAAGGGGGTAAAATCCACTCCTAGCTCTTTGTTCATTTATTTACATTTTGGAAATGCCTCCTTCCACTCAAGTCACAAACAGTACTTTCTATGAAAATGATACAATTATATCATGGGTTTGTTCTAGAGGAGAATTATCTTGTTCTGTATGGCAGAGACAATGCTACAGGTACGTCAAACCATTTCTTTCTCCTAGTGGACGCAGAAGGTGGTGCACATGGCTAAAGTTAGCCATGTGACTAACTTTAGCCAATGGATAGGCAGTAGGTGGGTGGTGTGTGCCATTCCTGGCTCTTCTCTCAGAACCTCTTGTACAGTTTCTAGGGTCTCTTCTCCAACCATCTCCATTCCAGTCACAGACAATCACTCATTACAGCATCAGTGAGATAGGAATTTTTTGTTAGATTGGTTAAGCCACAGAGATTTGGAGGGATAGTGTATTAGCAGCTACCTGGCTCATGCTGTATGAATCATAGCACTATAGCCCATTCGACCTTTGGGAAAGGAAGGAGGGGGTTGTGCTTTAAAGTGGAAATGTAATTTGTGTGTACTGTCTGTTTAGTCGCTCAGTCGTGTCCAACTCTTTGTGGCCTATGGACTGTAGCCTGCCAGGCTCCTCTGTCCATGGGATTTCCCAGGCAAGATTGCTAGAGTTGGTTGCCATTTCCTTCTCCAGGGGATCTTCTGGATCCAGGGATCAAACTCCAGTCTCCTGCATTGACAGGCAGATTCTTTACCCCTAGCACCACCTGGGAAGTAGATGTGTTGAGTAGATAAAAAATACTCATTTTCTTTAAGGAAAGGCTAAATGCAACATTCTGTTTTAAGTCAGTTTAAACTGTGTTAACTATCAAATATAAACTTTCCTTAAGGATGTATTTTGTGTATTTAAGAAAAGTTTGTGGAACTCTTTTTAGCTTTACAATTATTGTGTGAGTTATTAAATTTACAATTTTCAAGCTTAGTTTTCCTTAAGCTTTTAAGTTTAGCATGCAATCGTAATATTTTGTTTATAAGTCCAGTATCTGTTCAGCAGTCACTTTTAACAAACTTTGAATAATTGACAAACTTGTTAATAAAATTCCTATAAATATATTAAATGGCATATGTGCATTTATTTTTTTTTAATTTTTTTAAATTTATTATTATTATTTTTTATTTTTTTTGCAGGGGAAAATGGACAAAGGAAAGGATCAATGAGGGTGGGAGGGAAATAGGAAGAAAGAAGGGGAGTGATGGTGGGGAGGAGTATATGTAATTTCTTAACCAATGGCTTTCTATTTTTAATCACAAAGAACATTAAAAAAAAAAATCATGTTAAATTCATCCTATATTAGGAGGTTTGTTCTCGAAATGAAAAGTTCAGGAAACAAAAAGTCCAGTTTGGTTGTCCTCATCTTTAGGAACATCTTGGTATTTTGTATTGGTAGGTCTATCTTTACCACAATATGTTATTTAGGACAGGATCACATTTGTAACCTCTTCCTCCCTACTACCCAAAGTGGTACCAAACCCATAAAATAGTCAATAAACCTTTACAGAGTAAACAAATAAGTCTTTTTCTTTTTTTAAACTCTCCTGAGTGAACTGAATTTTTTGAGGCTCATAAGTAAATATGTTTTGCTCTTTACTTTGTCTATTACAGCCAGATTATATGAGTGGGGTATTAAAGTCTCCCACTATTATTGTATTGCTGCATATTTCTTCTATCATATTAATTAATGTTTGTCTTAGATATATCAATGCTCCAATGTTGGGTGCATATATATTTATAATTGTTATAACTTCTTTTTGGATTGTTCCTTTAAGTCGTTATGTGTCCTTTTCAGGATCTTTAAAGTCAATTTTATCTGATATAAGTATTGCTACTCCTGTTTTCTTATGGTCCATATTTGCATAGAAAATCTTTTTCCAGCCCTTCATTTTCAGTCAGTATATATCCCGTATTTTAAGGTGGTTCTCTTGTAGACAACATATATAGGAGTCTAGTTTTTATATCCATTTGACCCATTTTAGTCTTTTGGTTGTCTCTTGTAGACAAGGTATGTAGGGGTCTTGTTTTTTTATCGATTTGGCCAGTCTTTGTCTGTTGATTAGGGCATTCAGCCCATAAAAGTTTAAAGCAATTATTGATAAATAAGATTTACTTTATTGTTTTGGGTTTGAATTTATACACCCTTTTAGTGATTCCTGTCTAGAGAATGTCCTTTAGTTTTTGTTGGAGAAATGGTTTAGTGGTGCAAAATTCTCTCAACTTTTGCTTATCTGTGAAGCTTTTGATTTCTCCTTCATATTTGAATGAGATCCTTGCTGGATACAATAATCTAGGCTGTAAGTTATTTTCTTTCATCACTTTAATTACGTCTTGCCATTCCCTCCTGGCTTGGAGAGTTTCTATTGAAAGATCAGCTGTTATCCTTATGGGAATTCCCTTGTGAGTTATTTGATGTTTTTCCCTTGCTGCTTTTAATATTTGTTCTTTATATTTAATCTTTGTTAATTTGATTAATATGTGTCTTGGGGTGTTTCGCCTTGGGTTTATCCTGTTAGGGACTCTCTGGATTTCTTGAACTTGAGTGGTAATTTCCTTCTCCATTTTAGGGAAGTTTTCAACTATTATCTCCTCAAGGATTTCCTCATGATCTTTCTTTTTATCTTCTTCTTCTGGAACTCCTATGATTCGAATGTTGTAGCGTTTGATGTTATCCTGGAGGTTTCTGAAATTGTCCTCATTTCTTTTGATACGTTTTTCTTTTTTCTCCTCTGATTCATTTATTTCTAGGATTCTATCTTCTAATTCACTAATCCTATCTTCTGCCTCTGTTATTCTACTATTTGTTGCCTCCAGGGTGTTTTGGATCTCATTTACTGCATTATTCATTATGTGTTGACTCTTTTTTATTTCTTCTAGGTCCTTGTTAAACCTTTCTTGCATCTTCTCAATCCTTGTCTCCAGACTCTTTAACTGTGATTCTATTTTGATTTCGAGATTTTGAATTAATTTCGCTATCATTATTCGGAATTCTTTATCAGGTAGATTCCCTATCTCTTCCTCTTTGGTTTCGTTTGGTGGGCATCTATCCTGTTCCTTTAGCTGCTGGGTATTCTTTTGTCTCTTCGTTTTCTTAAAATTGCCAAGTTTAGAATGTCCTTACTCTATTCTGGTAGTTTGTTGAATTCTCTTTATTGAGGCGGTTTACAGGTCTTTTCAATATCTGATCTCTGCCTTGTTACAGAGGGGGCGGAGATGAACACCCAAATCTAAACCGGCCAGGTTCAGGCACTCGGATAATCCTCAGAAGCACAGACTTGGTTGTGTCTGCATTTTATGCCCTTCCCAGATCCGAGTAGCGCAGGTGATGAAATGTTCAGCGAGCGCAGCTGCTGCGACTTATCGCCTCTCTGCCGCTCAGTTTTCTGGGTATACAAACAGCACACTTTCTCAGGCAGATGTTGACCATCCAGAGCCCCAAGAAGCATGAGTCAGCACAGAAACCTACTCACAGTTCCGTTAGACAGTGTCTCTCTAGGGCTGTAATTGCCCGCCTCCGGCCCTGGCTGCCTGTCACCAGAGTGGGACGGCCTGCAGCCGGCCAACTCTGTGCAGCCCTTTGTTCCGTAGGTAGTCCTGGTGGTGTCTTAAGTTAGGGCTGGCTTTTGATGTAGTAGATAACCGACAGTCTGGTTATTTCGCTCAGATAGCGCCCGAGATAGCCAGGCCAAATCCTTTCTCAAAGCAATGCAGGCCTCACCGCTCCTCCTAGCCCAGCCCCCGCTTGCCAATAGCAAATGCTGGTGTCCGCGCCACTTCTCCGCAAAAGGAGTTACCTCAGGGCTCGTTTTCTCGTTTTGAAGACAATGAGTTGTCTTTCTAAGTGCCTGATGTCCTCTGCTGGCATTCAGAAGTTGTTTTATCAAATTTATTCAGCATTCAAATGTTCTTTTAATGGATTTGTGGAGGAGAAAGTATTCTCCAAGTATTCTCCCCGTCTTACTCGTCCGCCATCTTAGCTCCTCCCCCGCATGTGTGCATTTAATATATTTGATTTCTTTTGTGGTGAGGTAACTCAACTTTCGGACTTACAAATAAAATTTTACCAAATTTGTGATATAATTCATATATCTAATGATTTAAATTTATAAATGTGATGAGAAGTAATTTCTCTTAAATCTTATAATGCTATATATAAATTTAATATTTCAATTTAAAAAGCACAGCTCTAAAGCAGTTATTCAATTATTCATTTTACATTGAAAATTTAAAAACAAATCTGATTAACATGTAAAATGCTCTCACCTATTGAAAATATATGATTTTAAATATGACATATTCTTAAGCAGAAAAATATTAATGATATCCTTTAAACATGTTTATACTTAATTACAAACCATCCTGAACTTAAAAGATTCCAACCTACTAAGAGAACAATGATGATGAAAACATTTTCGCCAAGTAAATTTTGAGGAGTCCCTTCTTATGCAATTAGGGTTATATGATAGCCATAAATACTAGTTTCTTTTTTTTTTTTTCACTTTAAAAAATTTACTATTTTATACAGTTGATTATAGGGGACTGGAATGCAAAAGTAGGAAGTCAAGAAACACCTGGAGGAACAGGCAAATTTGGCCTTGGAATATGGAATGAAGCAGGGCAAAGACTAATAGAGCTTTGTCAAGAAAATGCACTGGTCATAACAAACACGCTCTTCCAACAACACAAGAGAAGACTCTACACATGGACATCACCAGATGGTCAACACTGAAATCAGATTGATTATATTCTTTGAAGCCAAAGGTGGAGAAGCTCTATACAGTCAGCAAAAACAAGACCAGGAGCTGACTATGGCTCAGACTATGAACTCATTATTGCCAAATTCAGACTTAAAATAAAGAAAGTAGGGAAAACCACTAGACCATTCAAATATGACCTCAATCAAATCCTTTATGATTATACAGTGGAAGTGAGAAATAGATTTAAGGGCCTAGATCTGATAGATAGAGTGCCTGATGGACTATGGAATGAGGTTCGTGACATTGTACAAGAGACAGGGATCAAGACCATCCCCATGGAAAAGAAATGCAAAAAAGCAAAATGGCTGTCTGGGGAGGCCTTACAAATAGCTGTGAAAAGAAGAGAAGCGAAAAGCAACGGAGAAAAGGAAAGATATAAACATCTGAATGCAGAGTTCCAAAGAATATCAAGAAGAGATAAGAAAGCCTTCTTCAGCGATCAATGCAAAGAAATAGAGGAAAACAACAGAATGGGAAAGACCAGGGATCTCTTCAAGAAAATCAGAGATACCAAAGGAACATTACATGCAAAGATGGGCTCGATAAAGGACAAAAATGGTATGGACCTAACGGAAGCAGAAGATATTAAGAAGAGGTGGCAAGAATACACAGAAGAACTGTACAAAAAAGAGCTTCACGACCCAGATAATCATGATGGTGTGATCACTCACCTAGAGCCAGACATCCTGGAATGTGAAGTCAAGTGGACCTTAGAAAGCATCACTACGAACAAAGCTAGTGGAGGTGATGGAATTCCAGTTGAGCTATTCCAAGTCCTGAATGATGATGCTGTGAAAGTGCTGCACTCAATATGCCAGCAAATTTGGAAAACTCAGCAGTGGCCACAGGACTGGAAAAGGTCAGTTTTCATTCCAATCCCAAAGAAAGGCAATGCCAAAGAATGCTCAAACTACCGCACAATTGCACTCATCTCACATGCTAGTAAAGTAATGCTCAAAATTCTCCAAGCCAGGCTTCAGCAATATGTGAACCGTGAACTTCCTGATGTTCAAGCTGGTTTTAGAAAAGACAGAGGAACCAGAGATCAAATTGCAAACATCTGCTGGATCATCGAAAAAGCAAGAGAGTTCCAGAAAAGCATCTATTTCTGCTTTATTGACTATGCCAAAGCCTTTGACTGTGTGGATCACAATCAACTGTGGAAAATTCTGAAAGAGATGGAAATACCAGACTACCTGATCTGCCTCTTGAGAAATCTGTATGCAGGTCAGTAAGCAACAGTTAGAAGTGGACATGGAACAACAGACTGGTTCCAAACAGGAAAAGGCGTATGTAAAGGCTGTAAATTGTCACCCTGTTTATTTAACTTATATGCAGAGTACATTATGAGAAACGCTGGACTGAAAGAAACTCAAGCTGAAATCAACATTGCCGGGAGAAATATTAATAACCTCAGATATGCAGATGACACCACCCTTATGGCAGAAAGTGAAGAGGAACTCAAAAGCCTCTTGATGAAAGTGAAAAGTGGAGAGTGAAAAGGTTGGCTTAAAGCTCAACATTCAGAATACGAAGATTATGGCATCCGGTCCCATCACTTCATGGGAAACAGATGGGGAAACAGTGGAAACAGTGTCAGACTTTATTTTTCTGGGCTCCAAAATCACTGCAGATGGTGAGTGCAGCCATGAAATTAAAAGACGCTTACTCCTTGGAAGGAAAGTTATGACCAACCTAGATAGCATATTCAAAACCAGAGACATCACTTTGCCAACAAAGGTCCGTCTAGTCAAGGCTATGGTCTTTCCTGTGGTCATGTATGGATGTGAGAGCTGGACTGTGAAGAAGGCTGAGCGCTGAAGAATTGATGCTTTTGAACTGTGGTGTTGGAGAAGACTCTTGAGAGTCCCTTGGACTGCAAGGAGATCCAACCAGTCCATTCTGAAGGAGATCAGCCCTGGGATTTCTTTGGAAGGAATGATGCTCAAGCTGAAACTCCATTATTTTGGCCACCTCATGCGAAGAGTTGATTCATTGGAAAAGACTGATTCTGGGAGGGATTGGGGGCAAGAGGAGAAGGGGGACGACAGAGGATGAGATGGCTGGATGGCATCACTGACTCGATGGACGTGAGTCTGAGTGACCTCCGGGAGCTGGTGATGGACAGGGAGGCCTGGCGTGCTGCAATTCACAAGGTCGCAAAGAGTTGGACATGACTGAGCAACTGATCTGATCTGATAGTTGATTTACAATATTGTGTTAGTTTCAGGTATACAACAAAGTTATCAGTGTGTGTGTTATATGTATATTTTTTCTCAGATTCTTTCCCCTTATAGGTTATTACAGAATACTGAGTAGTGTTTCCTATGCTATACAGTAGATCCTTGTACATATATATATATATATGAACCACTTAAAAAATTTTTTTTATTGAAGTATAGTTAATTTACAATGTTGTGTTAGTTTCAGGTATACAGCAAAATGATTCAGTTATATATATACATGTACTAGATTCTGGATTGTGACACTGAAGGGTTTACAGCAGGGCTTGCTTTATAACTTATTCCTTAAGTTGGTCTTGTGACCTCCTTTGTAGTCTCTATCCCTAGAGAACTAAGAGAAAGCTGTTTATTTGATTCTTAAATTCAAATGGACATTTAAGCTTTTAGTGTTTCATTTTCTTCCTGTCTATAGGACTATACAAATGAGATCCAGTTGAATTGTGGAAATCTCTCATGGCTTAGATGAATCACAACTCCCAAGGCCTTTCTATGACAGTAACATCAAACCAATGTTGCCCCATATTCAGGCCCTTTCTGATGGGATTAGTGAATGTGATTAAGCCTTTTCACCATATACTTAGACTGAGAATTCTACCCCACTGAGGTACATTCATTTGGAATCCCATGAATCATTGCATCTCCAACAAATAAAGACCTGACCATAGGGCCCACATCACTGGGCCTCCAAACACACTCATCTTTTAAGTGGATCCTGAAGACTGGCTCAGAGCTGCTTTGTTTGACTCTAGTCACAGAGGATAAAAATGAAATGTATACAGAGAAATGTTCTGTAGACATTTCTAGTTAAGGGCAAGGCTAATACTTTCTCCATGAACTCCGGAGTCTGGGTCATTGTTCTTGCTCAGCAAAGACAAGCCTAAGATATGCAGAGAACAAGAACCACAAGACAGAGAAAGGCAGGTATATAATCTCTCAGCCTCAGAAACAGACCTTGTTCTGCTTCTGCCAGGTCATCCAGCTCCCAGCACAAAGGCTGAAGGACTAGACCTCTCCTATCACCTTCACAACATTGCTGTGAAACTCTGCTGTGGTTGAACTTATTTCCCTGAAATGAGACCCTTGGAACTGTTCAATAATAAGTAACTTCAGCTGCAAACATCTGTGATGTCTAAGTTGATTATGGCTCAACAGATATCAATGCTGTGAATGCACAAAAGTTCAGTTTCAAAAGAAGACATTTCTAAGATGTTAGTTAAGGGTTAAAAGAAAGAAGAGACAAAAAGCTGTTTTGCTTTCCCAGAGGACTGACACTACTAGTGACTACTTCACAGGAAAAAAAAGTATTCTTGAACTGTAATGACTGCAATTCTCAAACCCAAATTTGAGGGAGATCCCACGATTATTAAAGTTAATAAATCAGAGAGAAGAGAGAGGTTCTACTTGCAAATCTGGATAACTTTTGCATTTTTCCACACACAGAACTTAAAGGGTTTCTTTCCCCTTTCCCTCCCCCTTTCCTTTACCTCATTCACCACGGGTATCTTAAAAACAGCAAAGAGACTCATGGGACGCACAGTTCTATGAGATGTAATTATGGTACCTTATTTTTAAGAGTTTAAAAGTGCATCTTTATGGCCTTCTGCAGCCATAGTAACTTTTATATGTTTGATTGACATAAAACATGCATTGGCATAAAACATTTCCTTGAGTTGTAGAAATGTGGAGATCTTGCTCATTCGGCTCCCCCTCCTCCAAGGGGTGTCCCCTCTGTTCTTCCTGTCCCTCCTCATTTGTTTGGTAATATTGATCAGCTGTAGTTAGCAGAAGGCAGCCGGTGACCCCAGAACAGCTCTTCTGGTTGTTGTAAAAGCTAAAATGAACTGAAATAAAGGGCATATGATTCATGAGCTACACATGCCTGTGGAACTCAGAAGGCCCAGCATTTACAGATCATTTTAAAGGTGATCTTTCATATATGAGGTTTACATCGTCCCAATTTAACTTTTGATTTTTTTTTAAGTGAAAAGGGTTGCCTTTCCCTCTCAGATAGAAGAGGTGTTTTTGTATAGCCGATATAAATACATCTAAAGTTTTATAGGGTGACTAATACCCTGCAGAGATAAACTAGGCTGTCAACTTTCCTGAGATTTTTGGCTAGAACTCCATATGTTGGCTAAAGGCATCAAGGCAAGATTCTCATCTTAGAAAAAAGGCTTTCTATCCAGAGACCATAAATATGTGTATATGGAGGAACATATGTACGTCTATTCTTCCAAAATAGTGTAAAGTCTGGATTCTGAGAAAAATTCAAAGTAAGCATGTATCAACTATATTTTTTAGCAGCTATTTTATTTTTAACTTTTTATTTTATAGTGGAATATACCTGAATAATTTCAGGTGGACAGCAATGGGACTCTGCCGTACATATGCATATATCCATTCTCCTCTAAACTCCCTCCAATCCAGGATACCACATGATATTGAGCAGAGTTCCCTGTGCTACACAGCAAGTCCTTGTTTGTTATCCATTTTAAACATAGCAATATGTACATGTTGATCTCATACTCCATAACTATCCCTTCCCTTCATCTTTCCCCCTTGTAACTATAAATTCATTCTCTAAGTCTGTGTATATCTACTGAATTTTAATTTTCACTTGAGTATAACTTCATTAATGTTGTCAAACAAGCATAATAAGCTTTGACTCTTTTTCCTTGAGTATTACGCAGGGTTCCTTAACACAAGATTGGCTGCTTCATGAAACAGCCTCCCATCTGTCAGAGTTCTAAATTGGAAAGGAGGAAGTTTTCTGACTTCATATTTTAAATTAGTAATTGAAATTTCAATAATCTCTCTATTGGTAATAAGGGCTCTTTTTTGTTTGTTTTTGATGATTTCCCAAAAAAGCTTACCTCAAACACTCCTTCACATATTACAGAAATATCTTGTGTAAGTGTTTACTGAAAGCAACCCTAGTTGTTCCTCTTTCTTTAAGTTTTTCTGACCAGATGTCTATTTTCAGTGACTGTGTGTAGCCACTAATAACTCTTCCCTCGGGTGACTGAGGAAGCACGGTGGCCTGGTTAATTTGTTTTACCTCCCTGTTTTCCCACAAGTAGGCCAGGAATTGTTGCCAATTAGTCAACGAGGATTTGCTAAGTGCCCACAAAGTAAAAGTGGTATGCTACGCTGGGCACTTTGGTCAATACATCCTGAGAAAACATGTAGAGGTTTAACACAGAAAACCCCAGCTTCCTAGTGTCAGGGTTCCCAAGACCTTCAGGTCCCCAGAACAGTAAGTCCAGAAATAGCTAGAAAAATGAACAAAACTCCTGCAAAGCAGTCCTGAATTTCCAATAACAAAAAGAGACAGCAAAGAGGAGCCAAGATCCAAACACACTGTAACTTGTCCATTAATTATGCAGAAAATGAGTATATGATTGGCTTGTGAGATTATAAAAGATCATTCTGCACCTTCCAGCACCATCCTTTTGCTAATAACAAGTAGGAAGCAGAAGTGAAAAATAGAAAATATAGAGAAATAGAATTTACCTGGTGGTCCCGTGATTTGCAATGCAGGTGGTGTGAGGTTCAATTCCTGGTCAGGGAGCTAGGATCTCAGATCTCACACGCCTTGTGGCCAAAAAACCAAAACATGAAACAGAAACAAGATTGTAACAAATTCAAAAATGACTTAAAAAATGGTCCACGTTAAAAAAAAAAAACAAACCCTTAAAAAAAGAAAATACAGAGAGAAGAAAGAAGGAAGAATCTGATTAGATCCTCATGAGGCAAACTGATATTTTGAGATTATTAATAGCTGGATTCTTTCTCCTTGTGCTTGTCCTTGTCTCCTTTCATTTATTCATGAAGTTAGCAAGCTCTGTGTGCCCTTTCTTCACGAAAGAGCAAGTCCAAGAGTTTCTAGATTGGTTTTTAAAAAGTTAATTCCTTTTCTTAATACTTATGCAGCAATGGTTTCCAAAAGATTTAGGAGTGAAAATCTTTGCCCAGACAACCAGCAGTGGAATATATCAGACACACACACACACACACACACACACACACACACACACATATGTGCAACAGCCTGGGCAGGAAGGGAAGTTTTGTGGTTCCAAGGAAGGACACCACCTGGGCAATAGCCCAAAGGCAAAAGAAACAGTCCTAGGGTGCACCCAGGGTGATCACAGTAATGGCATCCCCAGCCTTGTCAAAAAGGACTGACTCCCAAAAGTGGATGCTAGTGAGCTCCAGGTGCCACTGCTGGCTTAGACACACAGGACATCAGTGATTCTCATAAGACCCTGGAGACTGGTAGTCCAAAGTGCCCTTCATACTTTCCAGACAACATGTAAGCCTTCCTGGTTGTGATGGGAGTACTTCCAATGACTAATGGGTTGGAATCTATTACAGGCCAGACAAGGAGGCCTGGGATCAGAAATGAATGTGCATTATGGCAAATGAACTTAGATTTCTTAGATACTTGAATTTAGAGAATGAGACTCACACCTCCTGCGCTCACAACAAACAGGTGATGAGTAATATCATGGCTATTTTAAAGATTAGGAAACTTAAGTGAGTCATTAGTAACTTACACTAAGTTATGCCATTAGTATGTGATGGAACTGGGATTTGAAGACAGGGAGGGGATGGCAGAGGCCAGCAGCCTGATGAGGAGAAAAAAATGGAGCAAGAAGCACTGCTTTAGGAAAGGGTAGACAATGGAGATAAAGAAATCCTATGTCCTAAAGGACCAAAGAACCTGAAGATTAAGAGGAAAAGTCCCAAGTAGTGATGAGCAGCCCCTAAGGGCATGTGTTAGGCCTAATAAAGACAAGAACCATGTAGCAGTGGTTCTGTTATTATGCAATGACATCATCATACTGAGAAATGCACTTGGAATCTGGCTCCATCAACAAACTAAGGCCATAGATAGACTTCTGGGTGCAGGCTCACAGGGAGCTCCATGCAGTTCAACAGAGTTCTTGAGTAAACAGGGATTATATTTTTTAATGGTGCTTGAACTCAAAGCATATTGATAGCAGTAATAAAGGGCGTAAAACCTGAGAGGAGGTTGCTTCAGTTTTGACTTGCTAATTTTATAGCAAGACATTTAATACTTTGACCAGCAAGTAACAGACTTTATTCAACCTTAATACCAAAAAGAAAATGTACCACCACTGGTTCTCATGGAAAACAAAAAAAAAAAAAAAAAAGAAAAAGAGGAAAGGAAGGAAAGAAAGAAAGGAGAGGGAGAGAAGCAAAAGAAACAGTACTTTTCATCATCAAGTGCTTTATCAAGTTCCAGAATTTCTTCAGAGATTCATGACATTTTAACTCTTTGTGCCAATACTATATCCCTGATAATAATCATCAGATCAGTTGCTCAGTCGTGTCCGACTCTTTGCAACCCCATGAACTGCAGCACGCCAGGCCTCCCTGTCCATCACCAACTCCCGGAAGTCACTCAGACTCACATCCATCGAGTCAGTGATGCCATCCAGCCATCTCATCCTCTGTCGTCCCCTTCTCCTCCTGCCCCCAATCCCTCCCAGCATCAGAGTCTTCTCCAATGAGTCAACTCTTCGCATGAGGTGGCCAAAATACTGGAGTTTCAGCTTTAGCATCAGTCCTTCCAAAGAAATGCCAGGGCTGATCTCCTTCAGAATGGACTGGTTGGATCTCCTTGCAGTCCAAGGGACTCTCAAGAGTCTTCTCCAACACCACAGTTCAAAAGCATCAATTCTTCGGCACTCAGCCTTCTTCACAGTCCAGCTCTCACATCCATACATGACCACAGGAAAGACCATAGCCTTGACTAGGTGAACCTTTGTTGGCAAAGTAATGTCTCTGCTTTTGAATATGCTATCTAGGTTGGTCATAACTTTCCTTCCAAGGAGTAAGCATCTTTTAATTTCATGGCTGCAGTCACCATCTGCAGTGATTTTGGAGCCCAGAAAGATAAGTCTGACACTGTTTCCACTGTTTCTCCATCTATTTCCCATGTAGTGATGGGACCAGATGCCATGATCTTCGTTTTCTGAATGTTGAGCTTTAGGCCAACCTTTTCACTCTCCACTTTCACTTTCATCAAGAGGCTTTTTAGTTCCTCTTCACTTTCTGCCATAAGGGTGGTATCATCTGCATATCTGAGGTGATTGATATTTCTCCCAGCAATCTTGATGCCAACTTGTGTTTCTTCCAGTCCAGCATTTCTCATGATGTACTCTGCATATAAGTTAAATAAACATGGTGACAATATACAGCCTTGACATACTCCTTTTCCTATTTGGAACCAGTCTGCTGTTCCATGACCAGTTCTAACTGTTGCTTCCTGACCTGCATACAGATTTCTCAAGAGGCAGATCAGGTGTTCTGGTATTCCCATCTCTTTCAGAATTTTCCACAGTTTATTGTGATCTACACGGTCAAAGGCTTTGGATAATAATCATATCAGAGATCATAAAATATTAAGCTATATTTAATGAACTCTGTTTTGGTAGTGGAAATTCTCATGCATTACTGTGCCTGTGTATATTGATAAAAATAAACTTCTATAAGGGCTGAGCTGGTGGCTCGGTGGTAAAAATCCGCCTGCCAATGTGGGAAACACAGTTCAATCCCTGGGTTGGGAAGATCCCTTGGAAAAGGAAATGCAAACTGATCCAATATTCTTGCCTGGGAAATCCCATGGACAGAGGAAACTGGTGCACTACAGTCCATGAGGTCACAAAAGAGTAAGACTTAGTGACTAAACAATAAACTTCTATAAGGTAAATGGACAACTTGTAGCAAGAGTTTTTTAAAAATGCTCACATTCTCTTACTCAGAATTTTATTTCTTGGACTCTATCTTGTATCTGTAAAAAAGCTACTTTCATGAAGAGATTAACCATTGCACCATTTGTAAATTGAAAATTGGTATTTAAGTATTATATAGTCAACCATAGGATAATTAAGTAATTAATTGTAATATTTTATTTTTAGTAAAATTACAGATACAAAGCCCATATAAAACATGGAAAATTGTTCTCATAAAGCCTAGTGAAAATAAGTATACAAATTTTAAACATTGATTACAATTATGTTAAAAATACATATGCACATGAGAAATGATTGGAAGAACATAAACTAGTAGTATAAAATGCTAACCGTGATTTTTTTGAATGAGGCTATTACAAAAGATTGAGTTATTTTTTCTTTATTAATTCTGTTTTCAAAACTTAATTATTAGGTTTTAAAGCATTCTGTTTCTTGTAAAATATTTCTATTTTTACAGGGCATAAAGCTTAAGTCAAACCGGAATTTTAATGAGAACTAAATTTAATGTTGAAATAGATTCAGGTAAATGTTTATTATATTTTGCAATGATTTTTCTTTATAAACATGTTGTATTTACAGAATTTAAAAGATTAATTTTGGGCTATTTGGGAAAGTAAGACTATCTAGAATGATAAAAATCAAATTTGGGGGCTTCTCAGGTGGTACAATGGATGAAAGTCCATTTGCCAGTGCAGGGAACACAGGTTCAATCCCAGGACCAGCAAGATGCTGAGGAGCAGCTGGGCCTATTTGCCACAATTACTGAGCCCATCTTCTAGAGCCTGAGAGCCACAACCACTGAGCTTGCATGCTGCAACTGCTGAAGCCCGTGCTCTGCAACAAGAGAAGCCACCGAAGAGGAAGCTCATGCACAACAACGAAGAGTAGCCCCCACTAGCCACAAGCAGAGAAAGCACAGGCACAAAGTGAAGACTCAGCACTGCGAAAAATGAATAGCTTTTTTAAAAATCAAATTTTTACTGAAAGGCAAAATCAATCACATTTCTCTACTAACGAATATTGCTATGAACTTTGATTTCTGTATACACACGAATATGTTGCAAGTGTGTGCAAATCTGAGATAAACACATCTAAGTATACATTTATTTCTGTTTTAGTATTTCCAGTATTTGCCTCACACAAAAATATATAAAGGAATATGGAAGCCAGATTCACACATGCAAATATTACCTGAAATCTGGATAGATCCACAAAATAAAAACTTAAGACTTTTTCAGCCAGATTTCTTTCAAATTATCACATACATACAACATCTGAGTTTTAAAGATGTTGAAATCAATCATTTGTAAAAGTTGACACAGAGTTGTTCCTGCAGTCTTGTTTCCATTAATGATGATGTTTAATTCATTTACTTCCTGGAGAATTTTTACACTTCAGTAGTGAATGAAAGAAATGAATCATTAATAGTACAATCTCAGCAGTCAGCATGTTTGATGGTGGAAAAATCTGGGGTCCTGAAATTACATGCTGAAGATAACCATTGATTTAAACTTTGCATAATGCTGCTGATAGCTATTTGCATGTACACAGATACACTTCACAAATTCAGATATCTCAACACAAATGCATCTAATGTTTGAGTTTAGCGCTTTGGGGAAACTTTTCTGATCCAATATTACCAAGATTGTAAACCCATCTGCACAACATTTGGAAAGAACAATTTGTTTTGTAGGTTAGTGAAAGAGGAGAGTGAAAAAAATTGGCTAAAACTCAGCATTCAGAAAACTAAGATCATGGCATCCAGTCCCATCACTTCATGACAAATAGATGGGGAAACTATAGAAACAGTGACAGACTTTATTTTGGGGGGCTCCAAAATCACTGCAGGTGATGATTGTAGCCATGAAATTAAAAGACGCTTGCTCCTTGGAAGAAAGGCTATGACCAACCTAGAAGTGAAGTGAAAGTGAAGTCACACAGTCATGTCCGACTCTTTACGACCCCATGGATTATAGCCTACCAGGCTTCACTGTCCATGGGATTTTCCAGGCAAGAGTACTGGAGTGGGTTGCATTTCCTTCTCCAACCTAGACTGCATATTAAAAAGCAGAGACATTACTTTGCCAACAAAGGTCCCTCTAGTTAAAGCTATGGTTTTTCCAGTAGTCATGTATGGATGTGAGAGTTGGATTATAAAGAAAGCTGAGTGCTGAAGAATTGATGCTTTTGAACTGTTGTATTGGAGAAGACTCTTGAGAGTCCCTTGGACTGCAAGGAGATCAAACCAGTTAATCCTAAAGGAAATCAGTCCTGAATATTCATTGAAAGGACTGATGCTGAAGCTGAAACTCCAACACTTGGGCCACCTGATGGGAAGAACTGACTCACTGGAAAAGACCCTGATGCTGGGAAAGACTGAAGGCAGGAGGAGAAGGGGACAACAGAGGATGAGATGGTTGGATGGCATCACCGGCCCACTGGACATGAGTTTGAGCAAGCTCTGGGAGTTGGTGATTAACAGGGAAGCCTGGAGTGCTGCAGTCCACGGGGTTGCAAAGAGTCGGACACGACTGAGTGACTGACTGAACAGTCTGACAGTTCAGACTGAACTGAACTAATACACATGACCTTGTAATTATCTTTCTGCATGTCTACCTTTTGTCTCAGTTTGTTAGTATAATTAATATAGATGGGAAGTTCCCCTGGAGGAGGAAATGGCACCCCACTCCAGTATTCTTACTGGGAGAATCCCACTGACCCAGGAGCCTGTGTGGTCACAAAGAGTTGGACACAACTGAGCATCTGAGCACAAAGCATTAACAAACAGCCCAATTTAGAAGATCTGCAAAGGGGAGGAACCTGATAGACACTAGAGAATTGAGAACAGAGAACTTTGATGAGAGAATTGAGAACAACACCTTTGTGTGGCTAATTATGTAAGAAAACTGAAAACTTTCTTCAGCTATTTGTTGATTTTTCCAGTCTTACACCTCAGACTGGTCAGGATTATGTCCTCAACAGAGTTTCCAATAAATAAAAAGTTCAAGAACACCGACAGGAAAGAAAGTTGAAACTACTGGCTAAAATAAGGTCTAGATTTCATAACAATTGGCCTCTTCAGGGTGTTATCAAGTCTGTATTCCATTATTATTGATAATTATGAGCTCACTATATAATTTATGAGTTTGCCAAATGATTTTACAGATCATGTTTGTATGTGTGTGTGTTCTCCAAATTTCATACCCTCATAGATAAAGACTGTGTTTGTCTCCCTTACTGTACTTAGTACTTTGGGAACTTATGCAAAGGAAGTCTACTTTGGGGATGGTGATCAAGATGATACAGGTGGTGGTCTTTTGTGGTAATACTCCTCAATAGTCCATAAAAACAATCACAATGGTGGAGATGCACCATTTAAATGGCTGCAATGTGCCTCCTTGTGAAGTTGTGTAGGTAGTCAGTTGTCTAGGGTGTATACTTGGGAGCAAAATAACTAGTTGTAGGACATGTATATCAAAATCATTATTGGCATAAACAAATTATTTTCCATAGTTATTGTGTTAAGTATTCCATACTTATTGCTCAATCTCCTTATCATATGTTCTCAGACTTTAACATTTTTGCTCATCTGATAAGTATGAAGTGGCATTTTATTTCACATTTTTCCATTTCCTTCTGAAGTTGGCCATCCATGTTTATATTACTGGCTTATAATATTTGCATTTCTCCTTTAGTGAATTGTCCTTATATATATTTAAATATATATATTTCCAATTCCATTGGCTGTTTGACTACATTAAAAAAATTGATTTTAGGAAAAATCTTTATACAGTCTTGACATTAATGATTTACTTTTATGTTGTGCAAATATGTTTTCCCAATAAATTGCTTATTTTCTTATTTATTGCATTTTGTGATATACAATTTTCATCTTAGGGGGGTCATTTATTTTATTTTTAGAAACATTTTCAGTTATATGTATATGTATATATATTATTTTTAAGTATTCTTTTCCATTATGGTTTATCAGAGGATATTGAATATAGTTCCCTGTGCTATATCAGTCAGTCAGTCAGTCAGGTCAGTCACTCAGCTGTGTCTGACTCTTTGAGACCCCATGAATTCCAGCACGCCAGGCCTCCCTGTCCATCACCAACTCCCGAAGTTCACTGAGACTCATGTCCATTGAGTTTGTGATGCCATCCAACCATCCCATCCTCTGTTGTCCCCTTCTCCTTCTGCCGCCAGAGCCTCCCAGCATCAGAGTCTTTTCCAATGAGTCAACTCCTGTGCTATATAGTAGAACCTTATTGTTTATCTATTCTGTATATGAAAGCTTACATGTGCTAACCCTCCTCCCACTCCACTCTCTCCCCAAGCTCCTCCCCTTAAGCTGGTCATTTTAATCCATCTCTGCTTGCTTCTACTTCCTGTGCCCTATTTAAGGGATTTAATTCTTTTCAATGCCATAAAGATGTTCCTATTTTTTCTCTGAAGATGTTCATTTTGCTTTTCAAATTAAGGTATTGTTGTTGTTGTTTTTCAGTCACCCAGTCATGTCCGACTCTCTGTGACCCCATGGACTGCAGCACACCAGGCCTCCCTGTCCCTCACCATCTCCTGTCATTTGTCCAAGTTCATGTCTATTTCATCAGTGAAGGTATTATATCTATCCATATTAATTTGTGTGTATGCTGTAAATTGAAGATAGCATTCCCCAAAATTTATATTTTCATTTAAATTTTTGTGTAATTTACATTTGGTGGCTCAGATGGTAAAGCGTCTGCCTGCAATGCGGGAGACCCGGGTTCGATTCCTGGGTTGAGAACATCCCCTGGAGAAGGAAATGGAAATCCACTCCAGCACTGTCGCCTAGAAAATCCCATGGATGGAGGAGCCTGATTGGCTACAGTCCATGGGGTCACAAAGAGTCGGACACGACTGAGCGACTTCATTTTCACTTTCACTTTATATCAATTTACATTTTCCTGTATCAATGGCTTATTGTGCCAATACAACTTATTAAATAGTCCCTCATTTCCTGTATAAAGCCAGATCTGTCACAAAATGCTCTTCCATAAATGCGTGAATCTATTTCTTAGTTCTTTCTCAGTCTCATTGGCTTATTTGTCTTTCTGTGCACCAATACCACACTGTTTCAATTATTATTTTGTTGTGTAATTCTTGACTCCTTTTTCGTTTTTTTCTGAATTTTTATTGGTTATTCTGTGCCCTTTATTCTTCCACATAAATTCTAAAGTAAGCTTTTCAAGTTTCACAAAAATCCCTTTTGGAATTTTGATAGGAATTATATTCATTTATAGATAAAATGTGTAAAGGTTGATGTATTTGTAATATAATCTTCCTGGTATGCTGCTCTATTTGTTTAAGTCTTTTATGTCTTCCAATAATGCTTTACTATTTTCTCAATAAAGGATTTGCACATTCTTTGTCAGATATGTTATGAGATACTTTATAGTTTCTGTTGCTTAGAATATTTAATTGCTATGATGTCATCAACATTGGTGAGCAGTGAGAGTTTCTATAGAATGTCAAGATGATCAAGGTCCCTATGAATTATATTGTGACTTATAGCAGTTACCAGAGTTCGGGGGCAAGCCAGTAAATCTATGCTACACTCCATGTCTTTTCCACATAGCCCTCTGATTGAAGGCATTCTGGTTGCCCTTCCAGCTCATTGTGCTACAATTTATTTAAGTTGCTAGGTCATTTTTGGCAGTTTCCCATTCTCTCATTTCAAAGTTTGTTGTTTTGTAATCTGTGGGTGAAAATATCAATATCTAAAGTCTTTGCTGCTCTGTTTCTATTATCTGTATTTTTGCCTATTTTTTGTCCATAATGCTCACATAATTGCTTAGACTTTCTTTTTTTTAACCATAAGCTACTCATTTTCTTTGGAAACTTTTGTGTGGCAATCTTAGAAACCTAGGATTAAAGTTCAGTCTTCCAAAGCAAGATTTAGCCTTGCTTCTACAAGGCTCCTGTCACCACTACTTGAAGGTGTGGAACCACTTTAAATTTATAGCTTGAAATGTTTTGGATTACCCAAGTGATGTGAATATGGGCTGAAAATCCATGTGAGAAGAAATTATTAATACAACTCACTGATGAATCTTATTTCCACATTTTGATTTGTATGGCAATAAGGCAAGTTTTCCTAAATGTGGCAATGTGAAGAGATTTATTTCTTGCTCACTGTTTCACCATGAATGTAGACTTTTAAAGTCCAAGCTTGAGGGGAGAGAACCTTTTATCCTATTAGTCTCCCACCTTGAGAAGCCTTGGACTATGTCTCCTGAACTTCATCAATTAATGAACTTCAAGAATTAGCAAAAATAAAAATGAAAGTCATTTGTATTTGAGAGAGAACCTCAAAACAAAAGTCACTTTAATGTTCCTGGGGCTTATCTCTGAGGCTACGTTTTGGCCTCACAAGTCTTTTTTTTCCCCTACCTTTCCTACTATCCCCTGTCACACAGGGTAGTATCTTCCCAAGTCACACCAATTACACAGGTTAATACTTTCCCCACCCACCTCCATCACATCCAGGCCCATAAGTATTGTTTGGTTTTCATCTTTTTTGATATTACTAAGAAAGCAGAATTTAAATACTTAATATATATTTTTTGGTTTTCTCCCAGTGGGAGAAACAATATGAATATCTAATAAGGCATAGTGCAAAACACAAAAGTATACACTTATATTTTTAACTTGCTTATTTCACTCAACAAAATCTAACATTACACAAGGTCCTGAGAATATTTACAAACATCCTAAGGGAATTCTTCTATTTCTTTTCCTAAATGTCTTCTTATTATTGCTTTTAGTAATACCTATTTACTCTGTTACTTTTCTATTGCTGCTGTAACAGATGACCACAAACTCTGTAGCTTCAAATAATACAAATGCATAATCCTACAGTTCTGTAAATCAGAAACACAATACAATTCTCACTAGGCAAAAATAAAAATGTAAACATGGCTACCTTAGAGAACTTGTTTTCTAAGCTTTTCCAGCTTCTAGAGACCACCCTTATTCCTTGGTTCACGTCTCCCTTTATCTTCAAGGCAAGCATGAAAGGTCACATCCATTTCACATCTCATTCTCTCTAACTTTTCTGGCACTGTTGCATCTTTTTCTCTCATGGCATCCAAGGAAGAATCTTGGATTTTAATGATTCATATGTTCAGATCAGATAGCTCCTAGGAAAGGAATATCCTGAACAATCCAGTAGAATCTCCCCATCTCAAGGACCTTAACCTTATACATATCTGCAAAGTACCTTTTACCATATGAAGTAACATATCCAGAGGTTCCCTTGTCATTTTTAGGTGGGGAGAGGAGGGTGCCATTTTTCTGCCTACTGAATCCCCAGTCAAAATTTGTTATTATTACTGTCATTTCTTACTTATATTTACCAATATATTTTCCAGGTTCTTTGCTCACTGTTGCCTCTCTCTTTCTACATTTTTGGATTAAAATTATTTTCTTGAATAAGAATATATTTTATTGATTTTCTTAACAAAGATCTATAAATTATCCTTTTAATGTGTCTATATCTATTTTTGCCATATAAATGATGATTTACCAGGGTATGGAATTCTAAATTCTCTTATTTTTCCTCCACCTATCTGTTGTTACTCATGAGAAGTCAGCTATCAGTCTGATTGTATTCCCTTTCATGCAACTAATTTTTACCTCTGGTAGCTTTTAAGAATTTTTTCTGTGTTTCTCTCTGGTAACTTTTAAGATGTTTCTTTTTGTGTTGATTCCTCAAATTTATTCTCATAAGTTTCATCTTGAATTTATTTGTATTTCTCCTACTCAGATCAGATCAGATCAGTAGCTCCGTCGTGTCCGACTCTTTGCGACCCCATGAACTGCAGCACGCCAGGCCTCCCTATCCATCACCAGCTCTCGGAGGTCACTCAGACTCACATCCATCGAGTCAGTGATGCCATCCAGCCATCTCATCCTCTGTCGTCCCCTTCTCCTCCTGCCCCCAATCCCTCCCAGCATCAGAGTCTTCTCCAATGAGTCAACTCTTCGCATGAGGTGGCCAAAATACTGGAGTTTCAGCTTTAGCATCAGTCCTTCCAAAGAAATCCCAGGGCTGATCTCCTTCAGAATGGACTGGTTGGATCTCCTTGCAGTCCAAGGGACTCTCAAGAGTCTTCTCCAATACCACAGTTCAAAAGCATCAATTCTTCAGCGCTCAGCCTTCTTCACAGCCCAACTCTCACATCCATACATGACCACAGGAAAGACCATAGCCTTGACTAGGCGAACCTTTGTTGGCAAAGTGATGTCTCTGCTTTTGAATATGCTATCTAGGTTGGTCATAACTTTCCTTCCAAGGAGTAAGCGTCTTTTAATTTCATGGCTGCAGTCACCATCTGCAGTGATTTTGGAGCCCAGAAAAATCAAGTCTGACACTGTTTCCACTGTTTCTCCATCTATTTCCCATGTAGTGATGGGATCAGATGCCATGATCTTCATTTTCTGAATGTTGAGCTTTAAGCCAACCTTTTCACTCTCCACTTTCACTTTCATCAAGAGGCTTTTTAATTCCTCTTCACTTTCTGCCATAAGGGTGGTATCATCTGCATATCTGAGGTTATTGATATTTCTCCCGGCAATCTTGATTCCAACTTGTGTTTCTTCCAGTCCAGCATTTCTCATGATGTACTCTGCATATAAGTTAAATAAACAGGGTGACAATATACAGCCTTGACGTACTCCTTTTCCTATTTGGAACCAGTCTGTTGTTCCATGACCAGTTCTAACTGTTGCTTCCTGAGCTGCATACAGATTTCTCAAGAGGCAGATCAGGTGGTCTGGTATTCCCATCTCTCTCAGAATTTTCCACAGTTTATTGTGATCTACACAGTCAAAGGCTTTGGCATAGTCAATAAAGCAGAAATAGATGTTTTTCTGGAACTCTCTTGCTTTTTCCATGATCCAGTGGATGTTGGCAATTTGATCTCTGGTTCCTCTGCCTTTTCTAAATCCAGCTTGAACATCAGGAAGTTCACAGTTCACATATTGCTGAAGCCTGGCTTGGAGAATTTTGAGCATTACTTTACTAGCGTGTGAGATGAGTGCCATTGTGCGGTAGTTTGAGCACTCTTTGGCATTGCCTTTCTTTGGGATTCGGATGAAAACTGACCTTTTCCAATCTTGTGGCCACTGCTGAGTTTTCCAAATTTGCTGGCATATTGAGAGCAGCACTTTCACAGCATCATCTTTCAGGATTTGGAATAGCTCCACTGGAATTCCATCACCTCCACTAGCTTTGTTTGTAGTGATGCTTTCTAAGGCCCACTTGACTTCACATTCCACGATGTCTGGCTGTAGGTCAGTGATCACACCATCATGATTATCTGGGTCGTGAAGCTGACTCAGGATATTCCATCAAGTTAAAGACTTATGTCTTTCCTCAGTTTTGTAAATGTCCACATTGTTGATGCTAAGAGCCCACTCTTTAGAAAAGACCCTGATGCTGGGAATGATTGAAGGTAGGAAGAGAGGGGGACAAGGAAAGGAGGAGTTGGGTGGAAGGCATCACTGACTCGATAAATGTGAATTTGAGCAGGCTCCGGGAGATGGTGAAGGACAGGAAAGCCTGGCGTGCTGCAGTCATTGGGGTCACAATGAGTCGGACACGACTGAGCAGCCCGAACAATGAATAACACTCTGTTTTTTACCCCAAATACTATCTCGCCCTATTTTTATGGTTTTCTTCTTTCAGAAACCTTAATAGATGTATTACCCATTCTATCGTAAGTTTGTTTTTTTTATCTTCTCTTTCATTTTTTAAAAATCATTTTTCCTCTTTGCCTATATTCTGAGTAATTTTCTCATCTGTTTTTCAGCTCATTAATTCTCTCTTTAGTTGTACATAATCTCTATTACCTCTAATACTTTAATTCTTTTTTTTTTTTTTAATTTGGGTCTGGGCTAATTTATTTAAGGAACTATTTAACAATTGGGCTCAGATATTTAAATGCCCTATGATGCTGCTATTAATTAAGGAACTGCTGATCCTAAAACTACACAACCAATAGGGAATGAGGGAAGGATTACAAGTCTGAATGCCAAATTCAAAGCCATATATCAATAACTTCCTTCTTACTTTTGCACTATCTATAATGTAGAGGGAAAAAAGAATAAAAATTATATGAGTAATGATAAATTAAAAAGTGCATACAGAACTAGGAAAATATTTTTGTTAGATTTGTTACTTACTCCAGTTAAATAAGATGTTTGTAAAGAAAAGCTTGAGGCAGAAAACTAGTTACACTGCTGCTGAACTTATTATCTCTAATTCCAGTAAGTTTTTATTTTTAAATACTAAGGCCTGTTGTTCAGTTGCTCAGTCATGTCCAACTCTTTGCAACCCCATGGACTGCAGCCTGCCAGGCTTCCCTATCCTTTACCATCTCCTGGAGCTTGCTCAAGCTCATGTCCATTGAGTCGGTGATGCCATCCAACCAGTATTTCTAAAGCTTATATTTTAGAAATACTTGTATTCATAGCATTTGTTCTTACCTTAGGGTTTCTATGTTTTCTTATATATATATATATATATATATATATATAATTCAGAAGTTCTACTTACTCTTTAACCTTCATTAATCTTCTCTGTAAAGGACTCACTATCTTAATTGTCATTTTTCTTCACACTATACTTATCCAAGCGATGGAGCACACTAAAAATTTATGGTCAATGCTCTCTAATCTCTAGTTTGCCTGTGCATACTTCCTTCTAACTAGCTGAGGTGTATACTTATGGAGAGTCCATTGTGTTCATCCCTAAAACTGATTATTCATCAAGCACCCAGCATATGATATAATCTTTCACAATATTTTCCTCTAGACAATGCAGTTTGCAAACTATTTCTCACATATTTCTAAAGGATTTTACATAGCTTTTGCCATGTGATTTTTATGGTAAGTTCATAATTAGGTACTTTTACGTATGGATGAAAATGCCACAGATTGTTTAGAATGAAATGTAGGAACTGTCCCAGTGCCAGTTAGAGGCCTGTTTGCCATTAGGTCTGTTTGTTGTGCTTCCCTGCTCTGCTCCATGTTTCAGGATCGGGAGGTGGTGCAGCAGAGGTAGAATGTCGGGCCTTGCATGCTGTCATTCTAACCTACATATAAACTCGCTTTTAAAGGCGTTTGGCCAGTGGGAAGCATAGCAAGAAGCTGAAGAGAAAGAGTGAATTTAGGGGATTTCTGTTTTCTTTCTTTACTCTGGTGATGACTTTGCAGTGGCTGTAACTCCAGCTCCTGACTTCTGCCATGGGCAACACTAGCATCCTTTCCTTCCTTTATGTCTTCAGCTGATGAGTGTAATGGCTTTCTGCTATTGCTAAATTTTATCTTAGCAGCTTCTGTTTAAATTATTAGAGGCTCCATCATTTGCGTAATCAATCCCTACACTAAATCCCCTCTGTGGGAAATATTCCAAATTCTTTATATTCCTGATAAGTCTGCAATTGATACAAGAATTAAGTCACAGTGTCCAAATTCTAGAATTTAAACTTTTTGAAGCCTTTCCTGAAAAATTATTTAAATCCTACTGTATTTATGTGCTATAAGGTGATATTTAGTTCAACACAATATTTTTGCTCTTAAAATATACTATTTGGAGTGATTTAGTCATTACGTGAACCGTGAACTTCCTGATATTCAAGCTGGTTTTGGAAAAGGCAGAGGAACCAGAGATCAAATTGCAAACATCCTCTGGATCATCGAAAAAGCAAGAGAGTTACAGAAAAACATCTATTTCTGTTTTATTGACTATAACAATGCCTTTGACTGTGTGGATCACAATAAACTGTGGAAAATTCTGAAAGAGATGGGAATACCAGACCACCTGACCTGCCTCTTGAGAAATCTGTATGCAGGTCAGGAAGCAACAGTTAGAACTGGACATGGAACAACGGACTGATTCCAAATAGGAAAATGAGTACATCAAGGCTGTATATTGTCACCCTGCTTATTTAACTTATATGCAAAGTACATCATGAGAAACGTTGGTCCGGGAGAAACACAAGCTGGAATCAAGATTGCTGGGAGAAATATCAATAACCTCAGATATGCAGATGACACCACCCTTATGGCAGAAAGTGAAGAGGAACTAAAAAGCCTCTTGATGAAAGTGGAGAGTGAAAAAGTTGGCTTAAAGCTCAACATTCAGAAAACGAAGATCATGGCATATGGTCCCATCACTTCATGGGAAATAGATGGGGAAACAGTGGAAACAGTGTCAGACTTTATTTTTCTGGGCTCCAAAATCACTGCAGATGGTGACTGCAGCCATGAAATTAAAAGATGCTTACTCCTTGGAAGGAAAGTTATGACCAACCTAGATAGCATATTCAAGAGCAGAGATATTACTTTGCCAACAAAGGTTCGCCTAGTCAAGGCTATGGTTTTCCTGTGGTCATGTATGGATGTGAGAGTTGGACTGTGAAGAAGGCTGAGTGCGGAACAATTGATGCTTTTGAACTGTGGTGTTGGAGAAGACTCTTGAGAGTCCCTTGGACTGCAAGGAGATCCAGCCAGTCCATTCTGAAGGAGATCAGCCCTGGGATTTCTTTGGAAGGAATGATGCTAAAGCTGAAACTCCAGTACTTTGGCCACCTCATGTGAAGAGTTGACTGACTGGAAAAGACTCTGATGCTGGGAGGAATTGGGGGCCGGAGGAGAAGGGGACGACAGAGGATGAGATGGCTGGATGGCATCACTGACTAGATGGACGTGAGTCTGAGTGTACTCCGGGAGTTGGTGATGGACAGGGAGGCCTGGCGTGCTGTGATTCATGGAGTCGCAAAGAGTCGGACACAACTGAGCGACTGAACTGAACTGAGTCATTAATTCATAGAATTCTACAGACTACCACTTGGATTTTAATTGAGATTGATAGAAATTATCGTTGACTCTTGAACAACACCAGGGTTCAGGTTACCGATCCTGAGCAGTTGAAAATCCACATATAGCTGATCCTGGATATCCACAGGGGATTGATTCCAGGACCCTCAGTGGAACCAAGATCCAAAGTTCCAAAGTCAGGCCATTGTATCCCCAGTTCTGCATCTGCAGAGTCAACAAACTGTCAATGTGTATTACTGCTATTCACTAAAAAAGTCTCTGTGTACCTGGAGCCTTGTAGTTGAAACCCATGTTGTTCAAAGGTCAACTGTAATTAGGTGGCATTGCTAGTCAGTTAATTCCAAAACTTTTGAAATTAAGTAAAATGACACATATTTAACTACAGAGCTGACCACTGATCTGTGTGCAGATGTTAAAGTGTAATTATTTATTTCTTTTAGAATCAGTTGATATAAGTGAACTGAATAAATCACAGTGCATTCTTGTGACTGCTGCTCAGTCACTTCAGTCGTATCCAACTCTTTGAGAGCCCAGGGACTGCAAAGAGTCAGACATGGGACAAAGCTGCCTCTGTTCATGGGACAGCAAGAATACTGGAGTGGGCTGCCATGCCCTCCTCCAGGGAATCTTTCTAACTCAGGGATCAAACAAGCATTTCCTGTGTCTCCTGCATTGCAAATAGATTCTTTACCACTGGGCTACCGGGAAGCCCATGTGCATTTTTACCCCTTCCTATATGTCACATTATGTCACATTATAATTGACACCAGATAGAGGAGCTAAGATAGTGGAGGGATAGGACAGGGAAAACACTTTCTCCTCCACAAATTCATCAAAAGACCATCTAAACGCCGAGTAAATTCCACAAAACAACTTCGGAATGCTGGCAGAGGACATCAGACACCCAAGAAAGCAACTCATTGCCTTCTAAAGGAGGTAGGAAAAAATATAAAAGACAAAACAAGAGACAAAGAGGGAGGGACGGACTTCTGTCCGGGGAAGGGAGTCTTAAAAAAAAAAAAAAAGAGAGAAGTTTCCAAACACCAGGAAACTCTCTCACTGCCGAGTCTGTGCCGAACCTGGGAAGCACAGAGGCCATCATAACAGGGAGGAAAATAAATAATCAATTAAAACCCACAGACTACAAGTCCCACGATAACTTCCCCAGGGGAGAAACAGCACAAATGCCCGCATCTGCCATTAGCAAGCGAGGGCTGGGCAGGGAGGCGCCACGGGCCGCTCCACAAACCGCTTCACAGGCCGCTTCTTCGCAGGCCACATCTTCACAGGCCGCCTCTTCGCGGGCTGCATTGGCCTGAATATCCCGAGCACTACCTGAGTGGAATAATTTGGGCTGGCAAACCAGACTGTGGGATACCTACCACACGAAAAGCCAGCCCTAACCCAAGACACTGCCAGGCCCGAGCATAGAACAAAGGACTTTACAGAGATAGCCGGCTGCAGTCCGTCCCCCTCCGGTGACAGGCAGCCAGAGCCGGAGGGAGGCAATCGCAGCCCCAGAGAGACATTATCCACAAAACTGTAAGCAGGCTTATTTGCTAACTAAGACTTCTTAGGGCTCTGGTCGGCCAACATCCACCTGGGAAAGTGTGCCAGTGGTGCACTTGGAGGACCGAGTGGCGGGGAGGCGATAAGTCGCAGAAGCCACGCTTGCTGAACGTCTCATTATCTGCGCTGCTGGATTCTGCGAAGGGCACAAAACGCAGGCCCAACCAAGCCTGGGCCTCTGAGGACTACCCGAGTGCCTGAACTTGAGTGGCTTAGACCTGGGAGGGGCAAGCAGCCCAGGGCCGGTCGTGGATGGTTCTGGCAGGGAAACAGAGAGCCTAAGCAGAGTGGGCAGGGAGGCTACACGCGCCGTGAGCAGGGGCAGACCCAGTGTGCCTGAGCCACTGCGAGCACACGCCAGTGGTATTTATTTGCAGCGTCCCTCCCTCCCCGCAGCGTGACTGAACAAATGAGCCTAAAAAAAAAAAAAGGGTGTCCACCACCGCCCCCTTTGTATCAGGGCGGAAATCAGACACTGAAGAGATCAGCAAACAGAAGAAGCTATAACAGAGGGAACCGCCGTGGAAGAGACAGGCAATAAACTAAAACCCCGTGATCTTTAATCTATGCTTTCTGGTATATGTAATCAATTTGTGCCTATTACTGACTGGCTCTGTCTCTCTCCTTTTCATTCCCTCCTTTTATCCTCCTGACCACCTCTGTCACCTTCCTCCCTCTTTTCTTCTCTGTATAACTCCGTGAACATCTCTGAGTGGTCCAGTTGTGGAGTGCAGTATAGAAGGAGAAGTTTTTGAGACTACTGTAAAAATAAGACCAATAACTGGAAGCAGGAGGCTTAAGTCCAAACCCTGATCCCACGGAACATTAATTGACAGGAGCTCATCAAATGCCTCCAAACCTACACTGAAACCAAGCCAGTATACAGGCTACCCAAAGTGACCCCAAAATCATAGACATCACATAACTCATTACTAGACACTCTATTGCACTCCAGAGAGAAGAAATCTAGCTCCATTCACCAGAACACCGACACAAGTGTCTCTAACCAAGAAAGCTTGATAAGCCACCTGTACAAACCCACATACAGTGAGGGAACGTCACAATAAAGAGAACTCCACAAACTGCCAGAATACAGTAAGGACACCCCAAACTCAGCAATTTAAACAAGATGAAGAGACAGAAGAATTCCCAGCAGGTAAAGGAACAGGATAAATGCCCACCAAACCAAACAAAAGAGGAAGAAATAGCGAATCTACCAGATAAAGAATTCCGAATAATGATAGTGAAATTAATCCAAAATCTGGAAATCAAAATGGAATCACAGATAAATAGCCTGGAGAAAAGCATTGAGAAGATGCAAGAAAGGTTTAACAAGGACCTAGAAGAAATAAGAAAGAGTCAATATATAATGAATAATGCAATAAATGAGATCAAAAACACTCTGGAGGCAACAAATAGTAGAATAACAGAGGCAGAAGATAGAATTAGTGAATTAGAAGATAGAATGGTAGAAATAAATGAATCAGAGGAGAAAAAAGAAAAACGAATTAAAAGAAATGAGGACAATCTCAGAGACCTCCAGGACAATATTAAACATTACAACATTCGAATCATAGGAGTCCCAGAAGAAGAAGACAAAAAAGAAAGACCATGAGAAAATACTAGAGGAGATAATAGTTGAAAACTTCCCTAAAATGGGGAAGGAAATAATCACCCAAGTCCAAGAAACCCAGAGAGTCCCAAACAGGATAAACCCAAGGCGAAACACCCCAAGACACATATTAATCAAATTAACAAAGATCAAACACAAAGAACAAATATTAAAAGCAGCAAGGGAAAAACAACAAATAACACACAAGGGAATTCCCATAAGGATAACAGCCGATCTTTCAATAGAGACTCTCCAAGCCAGGAGGGAATGGCAAGACATACTTAAAGTGATGAAAGAAAATAACCTACAGCCCAGATTATTGTACCCAGCAAGGATCTCATTCAAATATGAAGGAGAAATCAAAACCTTTACAGACAAGCAAAAGCTGAGAGAAATCAGCACCACCAAACCAGCTCTCCAACAAATACTAAAGGACATTCTCTAGACAGGAAACAAAAAAAGGGTATATAAATTTGAACCCAAAACAATAAAGTAAATGGCAACAGGATCATACTTATCAATAATTACCTTAAATGTAAATGGGTTGAATGCCCCAACCAAAAGACAGAGACTGGCCAAATGGATACAAGAACAAGACCCCTACATATGTTGTCTACAAGAGACCCACCTCAAAACAGGGGACACATACAGACTGAAAGTGAAGGGCTGGAAAAAGATTTTCCATGCAAATAGGGACCAAAAGAAAGCAGGAGTAGCAATACTCATATCAGATAAAATAGACTTTAAAACAAAGGCTGTGAAAAGAGACAAAGAAGGTCACTACATAATGATCAAAGGATCAATCCAAGAAGAAGATATAACAATTATAAATATATATGCACCCAACATAGGAGCACCACAATATGTAAGACAAATACTAACAAGTATGAAAGGAGAAATCAACAATAACACAATAATAGTGGGAGACTTTAATACCCCACTCACACCAATGGATAGATCAACTAAACAGAAAATTAACAAGGAAACACAAACTTTAAACAATACAATAGACCAGTTAGACCTAATTGATATCTATAGGACATTTCATCCCAAAACAATGAATTTCACCTTTTCCTCAAGCACATGCAGAACCTTCTCCAGGATAGACTACATCCTGGCCCATAAATCTAGCCTTGGTAAGTTCAGAAAAATTGAAATCATTCCAAGCATCTTTTCTGACCACAATGCAGTAAGAGTAAATCTCAATAACAGGAGAAAAACTATTAAAAATTCCAACATATGGAGGCTGAACAACACGCTCCTGAATAACCAACAAATCACAGAAGAAATCAAAAAAGAAATCAAAATCTGCATAGAAACGAATGAAAATGAAAACACAACAACCCAAAACCTATGGGACACTGTAAAAGCAGTCCTAAGGGGAAAGTTCATAGCAATACAGGCATACCTCAAGAAACAAGAAAAAAGCCAAATAAATAACCTAACTCTACACCTAAAGCAACTAGAAAAGGAAGAAATGAAGCACCCCAAGGTTAATGCAAAAGAAACAAAAGAGACCATAGCAAAAATCAACAAAGCCAAAAGCTGGTTCTTTGAAGGGGTAAATAAAACTGACAAACCATTAGCCAGACTCATCAAGAAACAAAGGGAGAAAAATCAAATCAATAAAATTAGAAATGAAAAGGGAGAGATCACAACAGATGACACAGAAATACAAAGGATCATAAGAGACTACTATCAGCAATTATATGGCAATAAAATGGACAACTTGGAAGAAATGGACAAATTCTTAGAAAAGTACAACTTTCCAAAACTGGATCAGGAAGAAATAGAAAATCTTAACAGACCCATCACAAGCAAGGAAATTGAAACTGTAATCAGAAATCTTCCAGCAAACAAAAGCCCAGGTCCAGACGGCCTCACAGCTGAATTCTAACAAAAATTTAGAGAAGAGCTAACATCTATCCTACTCAAACTGTTCCAGAAAATTGCAGAAGAAGGCAAACTTCCAAACTCATTCTATGAGGCCACCATCACCCTAATACCAAAACCTGAAAAAGATGCCACAAAAAAAGAAAACTACAGGCCAATATCACTGATGAACATAGATGCAAAAATCCTTAACAAAATTCTAGCAATCAGAATCCAACAACACATTAAAAAGATCATACACCATGACCAAGTGGGCTTTATCCCAGGAATGCAAGGATTCTTCAATATCTGCAAATCAATCAATGTAATACACCACATTAACAAACTGAAGAATAAAAACCATATGATTATCTCAATAGATGCAGAGAAAGCCTTTGACAATGTTCAACATCCATTTATGATAAAAACTCTCCAGAAAGCAGGAATAGAAGGAACATACCTCAACATAATAAAAGCTATATATGACAAACCCACAGCAAACATTATCCTCAATGGTGAAAAATTGAAAGCATTTCCTCTAAAGTCAGGAACAAGACAAGGATGCCCACTTTCACCATTACTATTCAATATAGTTTTGGAAGTTTTGGCCACAGCAATCAGAGCAGAAAAAGAAATAAAAGGAATCCAAATTGGAAAAGAAGTAAAACTCTCACTGTTTGCAGATGACATGATCCTCTATGTAGAAAACCCTAAAGATTCCACCAGAAAATTACTAGAACTAATCAATGAATATAGTAAAGTTGCAGGATATAAAATCGACACACAGAAATCCCTTGCGTTCCTGTACACTAATAATGAGAAAATAGAAAGAGAAATTAAGGAAACAATTCCATTCACCATTGCAATGAAAACAATAAAATACTTAGGAATATATCTTCCTAAAGAAACTAAAGACCTATATATAGAAAACTATAAAACACTGGTGAAAGAAATCAAAGAGGACACTAATAGATGGAGAAATATACCATGTTCATGGATTGGTAGAATCAATAGAGTGAAAATGAGTATACTACACAAAGCAATCTATAGATTCAATGCAATCCCCATCAAGCTACCAATGGTATTCTTCACAGAACTAGAACAAATAATTTCTCAATTTGTATGGAAATACAAAAAACCTCGAATAGCCAAAGCTATCTTGAGAAAGAAGAACGGAACTGGAGGAATCAACCTGCCTGACTTCAGGCTCTACTACAAAGCCACAGTCATCAAGACAGTATAGTACTGGCACAAAGACAGAAATATAGATCAATGGAACAAAATAGAAAGCCCAGAGATAAATCCACGCACATATGGACACCTTATCTTTGACAAAGGAGGCAAGAATATACAATGGATTAAAGACAATCTCTTTAACAAGTGGTGCTGGGAAAACTGGTCAAACACTTGTAAAAGAATGAAACTAGAACACTTCCTAACACCATACACAAAAATAAACTCAAAATGGATTAAAGAGCTAAATGTAAGACCAGAAACCATAAAACTCATAGAGGAGAACATAGGCAAAACACTCTCTGACATTCATCACAGCAGGATCCTCTATGACCCACCTCCCAGAATATTGGAAATAAAATCAAAAATAAATAAATGGGATCTAATTAAACTTAAAAACTTCTTCACAACAAAGGAAACGATAAGCAAAGTGAAAAGACAGCCTTCAGAATGGGAGAAAATAATAACAAATGAAGCAACAAACAAACAACTAATCTCAAAAAATATACAAGCAACTCCTACAGCTCAGTTCCAGAAAAATAAATGACCCAATCAAAAAATGGGCCAAAGAACTAGGTAGACATTTCTCCAAAGAAGACATACAGATGGCTAACAAACACATGAAAAGATGCTCAACATCACTCATTATCAGAGAAATGCAAATCAAAACCACTATGAGGTACCATTTCACGCCAGTCAGAATGGCTGCAATCCAAAAGTCCACAAGCAATACATGCTGGAGAGGGTGTGGAGAAAAGGGAACCCTCTTACACTGTTGGTGGGAATGCAAACTAGTACAGCCACTATGGAGAACAGTATGGAGATTCCTCAAAAAACTGGGAATAGAACTGCCTTATGATCTAGCAATCCCACTGCTGGGCATACACACTGAGAAAACCAGAATTGAAAGAGACACGTGTACCCCAATGTTCATAGCAGCACTGTTTACAATAGCCAGGACTTGGAAGCAACCTAGATGTCCATCGGCAGATGAATGGATAAGAAAGCAGTGGTACATATACACAATGGAGTATTACTCAGCCATTAAAAAGAATGCATTTGAACCAGTTCTAAGGAGGTGGATGGAACTGGAGCCTATTATACAGAGTGAAGTAAGCCAGAAAGAAAAACACAAATACAGTATACTAACGCATATATATGGAATTTAGAAAGATGGTAACAATAACCCTGTTTACGAGACAGCAAAAGAGACACTGATGTATAGAACAGTCTTTTGGACTCTGGAAACGGGAGAGGGTGGGATGATTTGGGAGAATAGCATTGAAATATGTATAGTATCATATCTGAAATGAATCGCCAGTCCAGGTACGATGCCTGATAACGGATGCCTGGGACTGGTGCACTGGGACGACCCAGAGGGATGGTATGGGGAGGGAGGAGGGAGGAGGGTTCAGGATGGAGAACACATGTATACTTGTGGCGTATCCATCTTGATGTATGGCAAAAGCAATATA